>JAWZYU010000016.1:36746908-37432044 GCA_038380435.1 Ryuthela nishihirai | reverse complement strand
TAAATCTCAACTCACCCAGCTGGGACTCGAACTTGGGAACTACAGATCACGAGCCTGGCGAGGCGAAAAGAGATACAAATAGTATGGGAAAAATAATAATAGGGCTTAGGAAAAGAGAGCAACCGAGATACAGTGAGAGGATAATGTCAAACAAGACCTTGTTGAAACTGGCTTGCAGTGTCCAAATGAAACAACAGCAACTCGGAATGAACGTGGAGAATTAGGTTTCACAGTCTGGTTGGACCTCCGTAGCCCATAGCCACTTGAGTGTTTTATATGTATATGCATACCTCTTCATAACGTACTCTTCTGTACATACGTGAATTTGGCAGCAAATCTTGAACTGATATAAACGTTTTGTTTGATTTTATGTTTCAGAGAAATTTTTTAATTGAAGCCGATAAATATAGAAATTGCTAATATACTTTTTGTTGGTTTCAAAACAAATATCGAATCTAATATTTGTTTTAGAATAAATTTCATTCTCTAGTCCAGTGATTCTCAGTCTGTGGTAAATGTACTACTAATGGTGCATTACGTTGCTCCAGCTGGTACACAGATATAACAAAAAGACAAATACATATTCAGATATCCAGTACATTACGAATCAGTAATTTTCTCTTTCTATAAAATGTAGTAAAAAGCTACAGTACTGTAGTCTTGCTATAAAATGTAGTAGAAAAAATATTACTCCCAAAGAATATATAAGCTCTATTTGCACTTGGTTATCAATAGGTCCATGTCCGTAATAATTAATCATTTTGCAGTTAGTTATGATGTACTTAGTACATTTGATAATATTAGATTTTAAATTTTTAAATGAACAACATGTTTAAAATTGTATAAGACGAAAATGGACACAAATATTACAAATACTTTAGTGATTAGTTACTTTAGTTGGTCCAATGCGCAAGTCTTGCGCGCAAGCAGTAATCTGTTATAATATCTGACGGTTACTGGAACTTTTTCAGTTATGTTTTGAACGTGGCCATATGTGGATGCTTATGTTTATGTTTCTATTTTCAATAACATTTAAATATTATCTTTCTAGGTAAGTTATGTTATTCTTTTTTTGTGTTTATAAATTGCATGCTAAATAAGGTATTTATGATATTAAAAATTAAAAATATTAGTATAATAATTTTTTTAAAATGTAAAGAATTCTTTACAATTACATCCGTCTGAGCTGACATTTTTTACTTATTAACAGAAGTAAAAATGTTCTTTTTTCAGTTTACCCTGATTTATAATGGACAAGTTGTAGAAAATTGCAGTTTTTCCAATTGATATCATGAACGGTGAAAAATTCATTGATTTTCTTAAAAATTTAATCTGCGGTGATATCATTTGGAAGCAATTCGCAGAATAAAAATTCTTCATCTATGACTTGTTCTCTTTCAAATCGTATATAAGTCATCAACGGCACAAAATTTGCTAAATCAGTACATTCATCTATTTAAATTGCAAAAAATCTGTTCTGTTTTATATTCTGAACCAGTGTTTCTTCTACTTGCGTTGCCATTTTAATAATTCTCCGAAAAACGGTGTCCTTTGATAGAGAAACAACATACAGTTTTGCTGCTGCTGCTGGACCAAGAATTGATGTTACAACATCTTTTGCTGCAGGTAGAATTCAAGTTACCTCAATAGTGTGAGGTTTCCCACTTTGAGCAATTCTCAGACTAACCAAATATAATGCTTCAACAGGTTGTGTGTTAGTGGCAGTAAAAGAATGAACTGATTTTTTTGATATTTTTCAATTCACTTCGCTGTTTTTTTAAAAAAAATACGTGAGGTTTGTCTTTCAAATACTGGTGTTTGTCGTAGAAATTACGTTTCAGAAGGGATGGTTTCATCGAGTGATTCCAGAATTGTTCGTAACAAATAACGCATTGTGACATTGTGAGGTGTTCTGATGGTGTACATGCAATGAAGGACAGTCGTGGTGGTGTTCATGCTAAAGTTAAAGAAAGTGCTCCAGATGCAAAGTTTACGCATTGCAGCATATATCGTGAAGCACTGGCCACGAAATCAATGCCAACGGATCTAAAGACTGTGTTAGACAAATCAGTAAAGATAGTAAACGTTATTAAATCCAGAGCTCGTAATTCAAGACTATTTATAATTTTGTGTAATGAAATGGGTAGCGACCACAATAAGCTTTTTCTGCATACAGAAATTAGATGGTTATCAAGAGGGAAGGTTTGAGCTAAGTTGAGAGGTACAGATCTTCCTAACACAATACAAATTTGAACTCTCTCATTGTTTTACTAATGAACTCTGGTTAGGACGATAAGTTTTGGACGCCTGAACGAACTGAATTCCAGCTTACAAGGTCCAAATATAACAGCTTTTACTATAACAGACAAAATAAAGACAGCTGTCACTAAACACGAATACATAATCAAGCATATAAGAAAGAACGAGATTGCTGCATTTGCCCACATTAGAAGGGTTTATCTCGGAAAATGAACTGACAATGAAATACTGATTGAAGATATAGAAAAATATTGTATGGGTCTTGTTAAGAATTTTCGTTCAAACTTTCCCGAAATTTTAGAAAATGAAAGCTGGGTAAGAGATCCCTTTTCATCCATTTCGGAAGCTGTGGTGGATAATTTTTCAGTTCAAGAGAGAGAACAACTAATAGAAATTTCATGTGATGGAAATTTAATAAATGAGTTTAAAAAAAGACAGCTTGTGCAATTTTTGGTTAAAGATAAGAGCTGAACATGAAGTTACACCTATCCCTCGATTTACACTGAAGATAGGTTCCGCGCAAAACCGTGTAAATCGAAATCTTGGATTTTGCTATGTAAAACCGTGTAAAACGAAAAAACACTAAAATGTGCATAATTCAGTTTCGATTTACACGGTTTTGTGCGGAACCTATCTTCAGTGTAAATCGAGGGATAGGTGTATTTCACATAAAGCATTACATCGTATTTGTGTGAAATTGGGTTTTCTGCGATGTTGGGCATTAAAAATAAATATAGAACGCGATTGCAACTTGAGCCCGACTTACGTTTGAAGTTAACGAAGATAAAGCCCGATATATAGAAGACAGTTTCAATGAAACAAGTCCACCCATCGCATTAGTATTGAATAAAAGTAAATAATAGTTTACGTGCAATAATCAATACAAGAAAACTATGATTTTTGACAAGACTGTTTATTTTATTCTGCTTGTCCTCTGACCATAAACGCATACTCTTGGCTGCACGAATTATGAAATATGCACATGGTGATACACGAATTTTTAGCAGTTTATTTAAGTGGTACAACGTTCTAAAACTTTGAGAACCCCTGCTCTAGCCAATATTATTTTTGAATGGAAAATATGCAATTGCGCTCTGCTAGCAGGAAACTGGAAGTAATTCTTTCCACAAGTTGCTTTTTTTGAGATGCTACCCTAACTTCAGAGTCCTTTCTTCATTGCGTGTTCTTTGGCAGTCGAGCTGGCTTGCTTCCCACTTCTGACGTAACTGTGCACCTTCGTGTTTGTGTTCTCGTTTACGAAGTATGCTTCACACTTTACGCAGCAAAATTCGAGCTCTTTTTTTACCATTTGGAGGTGGGAGCTGAGGCTTTCGGTTTTCAGCAGCTCATAGTTCACGGAAAAAATATTACTCCCAAAGAATATATAAGCTTTATTTTCTTGAACTATTTTATTTCTGGAAGCGTTCTCATCTATTCTCTGCGAATACGTATCTTTGGATCCCAACTTTGGTGATTTGTATTCGTTTGCCTCACATCGCTAAATCTAACTTTTTTTTGCACACTTAGGAGAGTTGGGACTGAACGTTTATTTAAGTTTTTATGCTGCACGATAAAAAGCTTTACAGGGGATGGATTGGGTTATCTTACCCTTGAACGGCTTTGGGTTGTTCGGTAGTTTTACCTCTGAGCGGCACTTTTTTGCACACTATGGGCTAAATGGCCAGGTCACATGGACCCCCAAGGCTCAGAGAAGGTTGGGGGAGGGGACCCACTGGAACAGCTGTTGGGAGACAGATGGTAGCTTCCCGTCAAGGCCATCCAGCGTGTTCTTTAACCTGCACAGGGTATGTCTCTCCCGCACACGGGGCCACGGCTTAACTTCCCATCAGACGGACGGCGGCCTTTCCAAACCCATTGGTGTCCCCTACTGACCGTGGGCAAGGCGGGGAATTTTGCGGAGATAAATCTCAACGCTGACCCAGCTGGGAACCCTTGAACGGCATTTCTGCTTCTGCACAATGGGTTAAATGTCCAGTCACCACGAGTCCAGAGCTTAGTGGGGCCGAGGATGCCTCAGTCAGTAGTGTCCCAGGCTCGTAATCTTTAGCTCGCAGTTCAATCGAAGGTTTCTTTGTAACAGGGCGCAATTGCATATTTCCCATTCAAAAAATAATATTGGCCAAAGAATGAGATTCATTCTAAAATAAATATTTAATCACCAGTTGTGTATTTGCTCCACTTGGGCCATCGTTGAAAATTATCTCCGATAAACCTTCACTCTGGCCTCAATCAGAAAGGATACATAGATGGGTTTGGAAAGGCCGCCATCCGTTGGATAGGACTTTAAGCCGTGGTTCCCTGTGCAGTAGTACCATACTCTGTGCACGTTAAAGAACAAGCTGGATGTCATTGAAGGAAGCCTATCATCTCTTTCCTAACAACTTAAGCGTCCCATCGCCAACCTTCTCTGAGTCCTTGGGGTCTTTGTGACCATTTATTTCATTGGTGCAAAAAAAAAGAAATGGCAATGGTTCCATTGGTGCAAACAAGGAAATTGCCGCTCAGAGGTAAAGCAATACTCCAACGCAAAGCTTAGTATGGGATGTGGAAATGTCTGATTTAAATCGTCTTGGAAACCAAGACGATATCCTCATTTTCCATCATTATTGTCTAAAACTTTGTGATTCATTTTCTGATTAAAAAATGCAATAACTACACAACTACATTGATGATGAGAGAAGACCTGTATGAGTCTTATAAAGTCCCTGTTTATTCCATTAGTTCTTCTTCTTCTTTCTCAGAGCATTCGTAACAGTTACTTAGGTCATTTACCGTTTTGGGCTTTAGGTGTAAGCTACGACATGTCGAGGTTGCTCCAAAAGTATTTTCCTGTCTAAAATGTAAAGAATTATTTGAACTATTCTTCTATATATTATAAAATGGATATTTGTTGAGATGCAAAATGTATTGGAAAGCTTCCAATTTATATAATTAAAGCCAGAAGAAATAAAAGGATGCAAAAGTTTCAAATAGTTGTAGTTGGATTATTTTTCCTCTGAACGGCACTTTTTTGCACACCATGGACTAAATGGCCAGGTCACATGGACCCCGAAGGCTCAGAGAAGGTTGGGGGAGGGGACCCACTGGATCAGCTGTTGGGAGACAGATGGTAGCCTCCCGTCAAGGTCATCCAGCGTGTTCTTTAACGTGCACAGGGTATGAGCCATACACTGTGCACGTTAAAGAACACGCTGTATGGCCTTCAAGGGAGGCTACCATCACGGGGCCACGGCTTAACGTCCCATCCGACGGACAGCGGCCTTTCCAAGCCCATCGGTGTCCCCTACTGACCGTGGGCAGGGAGGGGAATTTTTGCGGAGATAAATCTCAACGCTGACCCAGCTGGGACTCGAACCTGGGAACTACAGATTAAGAGCCTGGCGCGCTACCGACTGAGCCACCCCCGCCCCTACTAAATTTAGTGAATCCGATAACCGATTTAGCGATGTTTTGCGATATTTGTTAGGCTTTTTAAAAAGTTATGGAAGCTGGAATATTTAACAGCATTAAAGCATCTCAAGAAACTTGCATTCAAAATTGCCCTATATTGAAAGAATTATTTCCAAACTTCTAAAACACACTCTTATTAAGAGTGGTTTGAATTAAATATGAGTTAAGTTTTAATTAGCATCTGAGGAACATCCTTATTATTGAGATTGCTGTCGTTTAATATTCTAACTTCCATAACTCTTTAAATATTGAACAAATGTTATTGCAAATGGAGATTTAGAATGTTTTTTTGGAGCGCTTTAATTTCAGTCTCATTTTCCCCCCGCAAAAAGCTAATTGATAAGTTATGATTATTGATAAATTATTAATTTCACTCTTCATTGATATAAAATGGAGAGAGGTCAATTTTTTCACCTAGTTCTTGCAATTCGTTAACGTAAAAAGTTTGATATAACAGTTACTATTAACGCATTAATTCGCCTGAGTGTTGAAACTCTTAAAACTGGGAGGCGGGGAGTTGCTCAGTCAGTAAAGCGTCAAGTTCGAAACTGAAGTTCCGAGGTTCGAGTCCAAAGTATACTATTAATCAGATTTTTCCCCATTAGCCTCCCCACCATGCTTTGCATCAGAAAGAGGATACAGACATTTTTAGAAAGGCCGACTTCCATCGGATGGAACGTTATGCCATGGTTGTGTTCAGGAGAGCCATTCTCTGTGCACATTAAAATACACGCTAGATGGCCTTATGGCGAGGTTTCCATCTGTCTCCTAATAGTTGTTTCCTGGATTCCTTTCCCCAACCTTCTCTGAACCCTCGAGGTCCTTGTGATCTGGCCATTTAGCCCATTGCGTGCACAAGAAGGCCGCTCAGAGGCAAAACAACCCAGCCCAATCTCAAAACCGGCAAATACCATCAACTGTTCCCATAACTCTTTAAATACTAAGCACACTGAAATCTCAAAATCAACATAAAAACATATTTAGCAGACATTTTAAACTCTATTCGATCTCATTATTCCACGAGAACGAAAGAGAAAAAAAAGTACATTTTAGAAGTTAGGAAAATTTGGATTTGAATTTCAATTAACATGTGACAGAATACTTTTGATAAAAGTCTAATCTTAGAAAGCTAAACAAAATTGTTATTAAATTATCAACTCGGGAATTCTACCACTTGGGAAAACTCATGAAAGTTTGTCTCTTCTGCATTTTTTTTAATTTCCTCCCTCAGCACTGAATTTAAAAGAATGACATAATTCCGAAACTGAAGAACTGCTTTTAAACTTAACTGTACCCCCCCCCCCACTCCTGCCTGAATGACACAACACTTCCTGATTGCCTGAATATTTTTCTTTTATTTCCATTTTGCGCCGAACAACTCGGCGCTCCCTCAGCACTCGGTGTCCTAAAAATATGATGGATTGTTGAAACAACATTCTGATGAAGCATTTGCTCTGCTCTTACTTTTTCTCTTCCCTTGTTGAACTTCGTCTTATGGAACATAAATGTAATCTTTGGTTTCTACTTCCTTTTTTTTTCCTTTGCGGTTAAGAGTATCGGGGAAATGAAATTTATCTTTCTCTGGGCCGCACTCTTCAGTAATCAGTGGGAAGCTTCACTAGAAGTTGAGTCCCAGATATTGATTTATCATTAATGTCCCAGCAGCAGGTGACGATGACATGCTCATAGACGAAACACTGACTCCTTTCAACGCCCCCTAACCCTGAAAAAAGAGAAAAAGGATATTTCTATGAGATCAAAATGATGTTGAAAGCATGATGGTTTCTCTATAGCACTTCAGATTGAAATTTAAAGGGATGTTGGGAGTTTCTGTGCATTTAAGTACTCATTTGCAGAAAATAGCTGTTGTGTAATTTTGTCATGAAAGCGTAAATGTTGATTTTAATAGCAAATATTAATAAATAATCCTTATGTCGAGATATAATGGATGTTTCAGAATGATTTTAATACAATGTCTCAAAGCTATAGTTTTTATCCATTATTAGACAGGCTACCTCAGTAACTGCAGGTTATACAGCCTT
The DNA here is from genome assembly GCA_038380435.1 of Ryuthela nishihirai. Classification (NCBI taxonomy): domain Eukaryota; kingdom Metazoa; phylum Arthropoda; class Arachnida; order Araneae; family Heptathelidae; genus Ryuthela; species Ryuthela nishihirai. The sequence continues at coordinate 37,424,272 of JAWZYU010000016.1, read as the reverse complement.
TAGCAATCAAACATGATCTGTATTTATCCCGCGTTAGAACAAGAGTGATGACTTCATTTTCTGACAGTCTCCTGCAGTGTTGTTGGGTTGGGTAGTTTTACCTCTGAGCGGCACTTTTTTGCACACCATGGGCTAAATGGCCAGGTCACATAGACCCCGAAGGCTCAGAGAAGGTTGCGGGAGGGGACCCACTGGAACTGCTGTTGGGAGACAGATGGTAGCCTCCCGTCAAGGCCATCCAGGGTGTTCTTTAACGTGCACAGGGTATGGCTCTCCCACACACGGGGCCACGGCTTAACGTCCCATCCGACGGACGGCGGCCTTTCCAAGCCCATCGGTGTCCCCTACTGACTGTGGGCAGGGCAGGGAATTTTGCGGAGATAAATCTCAACGCTGACCCAGCTGGGACTCGAACCTGGGAACTACAGGTTACGAGCCTGGCGCGCTACCGACTCCTGCAGTGGCTTCTACACTTTGGCTTTAGGTTTATGTTCCATTCGTCTGGTTGTACGGCAATTTCTGGCGCTGGCGTTTATTCAAACTTCTATCTTCTTCTTCAGCTGCTGATGGCGTTTATTTCAAACTTCTATCTCTATGCATTTCTTGGATTGCTTTCTCACTTTCCCACTTTTCTTCGAAGTTGAAACATTGTTGAAAATCAGTTTTACGTCTTGTCAGCCAAACGTTGACAAGGTTGGGTTATTTTACCTCTGAGAGTGCAATCAATGAGCTGAAAATGTCCAGGTCACAGGGGCCCCCAAGTGCTTAGAGTAGTTAGAGGAAGGGTTGTGGGTTGTTTTATTTCTGAGCGGCACTTTTTTACACACCATGGACTAAATGGCCAGGTCACAAGGACCCCGAAGGCTCAGAGAGGGTTGGGAAAGGGGACCCACTGGAACAGCTGTTGGGAGACAGATGGTAGCCTCCCGTCAAGGCCATCCAGCGTCGTTCTTTAAAGTCAAGTCCTTCCGTCAAGGCCATCCAGCACGTTCTTTAACGTGCACAGGGTATGGCTCTCCCGCACACGGTGCCACGGCTTAACGTCCCATCCGACGGACGGCGGCCTTTCCAAGTCCGTCGGTGTTTCCTGCTGACGTGGGCAGGGCGGGGAATTTTGCGGAGATAAATCTCAACGCTGACCCAGCTGGGACTCGAACCTGGGAACTAGAGATTACGAGCCTGGTGCGCTACCGACTGAGCCACCCCGCCCACAGTTAGAGGAGGGGGACCAATTAAACAGCTGATAGAACAGAGATGGAAGATGCTGTCAAGGCCATCCAGCGTGTTCTTTAAATTGCACAGGGTATGGCTCTCCTGCACACGGAACCACGGAATTACGTCCCATCCAATGAACGACGGCCTTTCCAAGCCAATCGGTGTCCTCTTTCTGACAGATGGCAGGGAAGAGGTTTAGCGAAGAGAAATCTCAACGCTGGCGCAGGTTGACTAGATTAACATTTCTGTTTGTCAGTTTCTTCATAAAAACTAAATATTAGCAATCATTATAAAATTTCGAAAAAAAGTCTAAAAAACATGTGTTTTCATAGAGAGATCATCTCAAATATTATTGTAGATTTCATGATGTGAAATGAACTATATAACTGGAATACAAACATAAAAAAATTCGGTTTGGGCTACCTCTGAGATCAGATTTTCGCGAATAAAACATTTTGTATGCTAATACGAATTTTTGCTCGTTTTTCACTCGTTAGATGTATTAAATGCAATCCAAACACAATTTTTTTTATATTGTAGATGCAAATTATCGAATTATTCGTAACAAAGATGGGTTCCAAACACATGTTTATCTCAGGGATCAGAGTTTAATCTCGACAGTCATGGTTGGAAGAAAGATTGAATTACACTTGAAGGGACCAAACGTCACATCCGGTAGTTTTTGTTATGGTTGAATTATTATTATTATTATGTGCCTATTGTGAGTTACAAATATTTCTAATATATATATTCTAAATAGAATACCAAAATTAAGAATTTGCCTTCTTGCTTATCTAGGTGTTCATTTTACAAAGTTTATACTAATAAATTCCCTCATATTAGCTATGAATAGCCATTTATATATGAATTAACATTGCTCAAAAATAAAAACCTTTCTTTAACAATATTTAATTTTTTTTAATATATTTGGACAGGATTCTCTCACTCGAGTGATTTTGCAATTTTGTAGAGGTAGACCAAAGGCAGTACCAAGCTGAAAACACCAGTTCTCGTCCGATCACCGATCACTTTGGGCACGGTCAGTAACTGGGAACACCGCGTGCAGTTGGCAAAAAATCTTCTGAGGACCCGCCATCCTCACAGATTCCATCTACTATGGCGTATTAAACTGACAGGCTCCTGTTAGACCTCTGTGGCAAACAGCTGCTTGAGGAGGTATTTATTCATTATATTTAACTTATTTGTTGCATTGCTTTCAACATACTGATATAGAGGAACTCAGTGTTTTTATTTGGATAAAATTTTACGAAGTCTGTATTAGGTTTTTTCCTTCAACGTTACTTCTTTAATTCGTACTTTGTTGTTGTGTTTAAGCCACCAGGGAAATCTAGTTCCAGTGCTTTTGCTGATATCGAACAGCAAACAGAAGTGGTTTCCTTGTTGATGTAGAGGCAGCATGAAAACTTTATGAGGTCTAAAATCAGATCCTTAAAAAAGTTAGATATCTACTGGATTCTTTTGCAACACATTCAATTTACTCTATTGTCATTTCAGTTCTTAAAGTAATTACAAAACATTCAGTCGGAAATAGAATTTCCGACTGATGATGTTTTCATTTCAAAGTAATACGTTGCAGGAAATGTATCAGTTTAAATTAAGAATTGAAATTCGAGATATAAAAAGGCTGTTATTCTTTTTTTCGTTTCAGTTAAAAAGTTTAAAATCAGAATCGTATTAAATCAGATATTAATTGTGACAGATTAAAAAGAAATGTTGAAATGGAATGAAAACAGTAACGGACTAATATAATCTAAATATTGAGAACTTGATCTTTGGAGATAATAATATATTAAATTGTTAACCGATGTTCTATTTTGTCAAAGGTTCATACCAGCGTTGAGATTTATCTCTGCAAAACACCCCGCTCTTCCCTCGGATAGTAGGGGCCACCAATGGGCGTGGAAAGGCCGTCGTCCGTCGGATGTACTCGTTAAAGAACAGTTGGATGGCCTTGACAGGAGGCTACCATCTGCCTCTTATCAACTGTCCAGTGGATCCCTTCCCCCAATCTTCTTTTAGCCCTCGGGGTCTTTGTGACCTCTCATGACAGGAGGCTACCATCTGTCTCTTATCAACTGTCCAGTGGATCCCTTCCCCCAATCTTCTCTTAGCCCTCGGGGTCTTTGTGACCTCTCTATTTAGCCCATTGTATACAAATAAGCGCCACTCAGAGGTAAAGCAACCCATTCTAACAACTCAAAGATTCATTAATTTTATTCGTTTTGTCACAGAGTTCACTTCTGAAAAGCTTTAATATTCTCAACAGAATTAGAAGAACCTAAAAGTTAAAATGTGTGTTTGTTAAGTGAAAAGCTTAGTGAAACCACTGTATCGTAGATAAAGTGCAATAATAACTGAATTAACTACTGTGTTAGAACAATTGCACTTAAATTATACTTTGGAAAATTTAAGACATTAAGAATCATTTACGTGTGATTAAAGAGTTCTAATAATTCTTTTCCCCAATGGGATCCTTACGAGGAAGCAAACAATTGTAAATGTGATCTTTGGGTTTGCTGTATCTGCACTGATCGTTCGAAAAGTTCTTCAGAAGATGGTCCCAGTGGTATGGTCCAGTATTATACGTGTATTAAGTTTTCTAAAGTAGAATTTTAATAATTGCAGTGCATGGAGCTTATTGCAAAACAGTGTAAATTAAGCGAATGTAATCACGGGCTTCAAGAAACGTACAATGTCAAGCAGTATGCTCAATATCAGATAAAAATCGCAATTAATTCGTTTGTTTCAGTATTTCTCTGGCTTCTTATCTTGTTTTCAAACATAAATTAAAAATTTCAAAAATACCCATCTTCCAATGTGCGGCCTAAAATGTAGAAAATAAAACTAAATCATATCTATGGTGCAATCAGTCACTGAGTTCGTATTCACTTCAAAGAAAAAAGACTCCAGAAATCTTGTTGAGTAGGTAAATCGGCGCCCTACCTTCGTTCGAAGTGAATACGAACTCAGTGACCGATTGCAATAAAATATATGCTTTAGATTTATTTTCTATTTTTTTTTTAGGTTGCAAATGGGAAGATTCGGTATTTTTCTAATTTTTTAATTTATTTATACTTTTTCTTTATCATTAAAACCACCTACCGTCATAAACTATCATTTGATATATGTCTCATAAATAACGACCACATTTCCCCCCCCCTGTTTTTGGAGTCGTGTTTCAGGTAGCCCATGTTGGGTTGTTTTACCTCTGAGCGGCACTTTTTTGCACACCATGGGCTAAATGGCCAGGTCACATGGACCCCGTAGGCTCAGAGAAGGTTGGGAGAGGCGACCCACTGGACAGCTGTTGGGAGACAGATGGTAGCCTCGCGTCAAGGCCATCCAGCGTGTTCTTTAACGTGCACAAGGTATGCTCTCCCGCACACGGGGCCACGGCTTAACGTCCCATCCGAAGGACGGCGGCCTTTCCAAGCCCATCGGTGTCCTCTACTGACCGTGGGCAGGGCACGTTGCGGAGAGAAATCTCAACGCTGACCCAGCTGGGACTCGAACCTGGGAACTACAGATTACGAGCCTGGCGCGCTACCGACTGAGCCACCCCCGCCCCAGGTATCCCATGACATTAGAGATGTCATAAGGTTTAATTTGAGATATAACGCGCTAAGTTAGACCCTCCTTCAATCTCTATCCCCTTTTAAGGGAAAGGGAGATGTTGGGATCCTGCCCAAGCAACATTAGATTAATTGGTGCTTGATCATGAAAGAATGTTCAAATCCATATTTTTAGTAATCTTGAATAAAAAAAAAGAGACAACGATTAATTCCAGATTCAAAAGAGGTAGTTCCAGGACATCTGCATCAAAATTAGGATAAGGATGATCATTCAGCTTATTTTTTCACTTGTAATCAATAATGTGGTAGGGAAAATACGGCCAGGTCGTTGGCTTAAACATATGATGATCATATTAACATTTTTATTATTTCATTGACTGGCTATTACGCGAAGCTCAGTCGATTGTTCTTGCCTTAATATTTGAATCCGAGACATCTTTTTCGAGAATTCATTTATTAGGTAGAAAGTTCAGTCGTCTTTGGCAGTTGTGAAATGATAGTTTAAAAAAAACACACGAAAAGTTGAATACCTACGAACGTCACCCATATTTCTTTGCAAGAAAAAAACTTTTCCCTCCTAAGAATGATAGATTAGGTTATTTTACCTCTAAGCGGCACTTTTTTTGCACACAATGGGCTAAATGGCCAAGTCACAAGGACCCGAAGGGTCAGGGAAGGTTGGGGACGGAGACCCACTGAAACAGCTGTTGGGAGACAGGTGGTAGCCTGCCGTCAAGGCCATTCAGTGTGTTCTTTAATTTGCACAGGGTATGGCTCTCCCGCACACGGGGCCACGGCTTAACACCCCATCCGACGGACGTTTTCGCGCCTGATCTTTGGACTGTGGCCTTTCGAAACCGGGAGATTTGCGGAGATAAATCTCAACGCTCGTCCAGCTGAGCGTAAGAATGATGCAGGTAGCAGCTATCAATGCAAATTACCGCTTATTATTTATGCTACCGCTTAAAATATAAAATTTATGAAATTAATAAATTGTTCTTAACAGAAGTCTCAAACACGTGATCCTCGGAGCCATTTTGTTCGTCGTCAACTTTTAGTTCTGAAAAAGAGGTTTATTCGCTTATTAACTAAAAGCCCCAAAACGTAACCTTCAATTACCTTTGTTTCGGGAAGCAGGAATTTTGCCTTTACTTAGGTTTATTTTTTTGAAATTATTAAATACTTTTACTTTGGAAATGATAGCATTAAAATTGATACGAATGAACACCAGTTACGACGAGATAAAAATATAAATTGTGAAATTCCTGCATTACATAAGGAAATTTTTGGGCACTATTATTTGCACTTAGCACCGAAATTCCTTTCCTCTCTCCCGGTCAGCAAGAAAAATATCACGAATTAACATTTGTTTTTTAAAGTTTTCAAGAATTACATTTTGAAACTTGATGATGTGGAAACTTTTTTACATTGAATTACTATAACTGTTTTTATGTAACACAGATATTGAAAAGGTCTGTAAATGGTAGCTAGGTAGTCACTGGAAGGAGAGCTATGCACCAATCCCCTGTGATGATGCATAGAACCGGCCAGGCCTAGCACCTAATGTCCGACCCCGCCTTCTCGTGGTGCGGACCGTTAGTACCTTTCAAAACAGATATTCTCTTTTGGAAGGGAACGGAAGGGGAGGGCTGCCAGATTAGTGTGGCCTACTGATCTGGACAACTATGGCTACTTTTCTTTTTTTTTTTTTTACCCTGCTGAGGAGTGGTCAACCACACAGGGTCCTGGTGCTGACCATATAAACCCACTGAACTGGACAGATATATGGCTCTGAGCTTGATTATGGATCCTGATTTTGTTGCACTGGTGGGCTTCTGTAGAGGGAAAATCTTCCGCTGTGTTTTCTGTTTGTTTGTGGGTTGACAGCACCAAGTGAATAGATTCACAGGATATGTTTATCAGCTGGTGGATAATCCTGAGCAGAAGTCATCGCAGGCACCTGAACTCTTTGCTTCTATTGGCATCGTCAAATTCTACATTGGAGGAAGTCTTCCAGTGTAGATGGCTTCAGCCTTTAGTAGTGGGGGAACGGGTCTTTGCCCCATGTCTGCGATTAGGGGGCTGTTTGATATTGTTGGCATTCCCTCTCTCAATAAACACAGTTTCTTTAAACATCCCACTAACCATTTTCTCTCCATAGGTAGTTGGAATGTGAGGACTCTGCACAGAGCTTTTTCTCTTGATGTCCTCACACAAGAATTCCACCGTTACAATTTAGATATTCTCGGCTTGCAAGAGACCAGATGGACAGATAAAGGTCATATTCTTAAAAATAATCTTAAATTTCTCTTTTCAAGGAGGGACGACAATAAGCATCGCCAAGGCGTGGGTCTGCTTCTCAGCAGGCACGGTAGTGATGCTCTTCTAGGATATGAGTGCATTAATGAAAGGTTTCTTACAGCAAAATTTCAGACAAGCGTTAAAGACTTGAATGTTATCTGCTGTTATGCCCCCACTGAGGATGCCGATGAGGATGAGAAGGATAGGTATTATGAACAACTTCAGGATATTTTGAATTCTGTCAAGAAAGATATTACCCTTGTTCTTGGTGACTTCAATGCCAAAGTTGGTACTGACTCTAACCTTTGGGGAGGAGTAATAGGCCCTTTTGGTATTGGTAGCTGCAATGGCAATGGGCAACGTCTCCTACAGGTAAGTAAACTTAATGGATTCAGAATAACTAACACTTATTACAAACACCGCGACATACATAAGTACACATGGGTTTCACCTGATGGGCTGCATAAGAATATGATTGATTACATATTAATTAACAGCAAATGGGCTAGTTCTGTTAGGAATACCAGGGCATATAAGGGGAGCTGAAATTGGATCTGACCATTACCTTGTTAAAAGTGTGTTGCAACTTAAACTTAAAAAGTGTTGTGCTAGGGTTAAAAAATTTGCTTTTAATACTGAAGCTCTGAAAGATCCAGTTATAGCCAAAGCTTACCATGATAGGTTACTTAGTCATTATGACAGTCATGGTATGCTTACTACTGAAGTTGAGGAAGAATGGGATCATTTTAAACAGGCTTTTTTGGACACTAACAGTACTCTTTTAGGAAAAAAGGAGCAGAAGAGACAGAATTATCTGAGTGATAAGGCACTTGAGCTTATTTTGGAAAGAAAGAACTGCAGGAATGTCTTTAATCAATACCCTACTAGTCCTAATAGAAAGCATTACAGAGAACTTAATAAATGTGTAAAAGATCAGTTAGCTGCTGATAAGAATCTTTGGCTTGATAGTTTGGCTGACAAAGCCGAGGAAGCAGTTAGACAGCACAACAGCAGAGAGCTGTACCAGATAGTTAATGTTTTGTGTGGTAGTCATGGCTAGGTGGGCTGAGCATTTCAGTGATGTTCTAAACAATGTAGTTAGTTCTACTCCCATTGTTTGCAATGATGATAGATGCATTGGTAGCTTTAATGTTGGCCCTATAACACAATCTGAAGTTATTTTGGCTGTTTCTAAACTTAAACTACATAAATCCCCAGGGGTAGATGAAATTACTACCGAAATGCTTAGAGCTGGGAATGTTTCGGTTACCACTTGGATGACTGAAATTCTGAATATCTTTTATGATAAAGGCATGGTTCCTAAGGATTTTACCAGAGCTATTGTTATCCCTATTTTCAAAAAAGGTGATCGCAGTTCTTGTGATAACTATAGGGGTATCAGCCTACTCTCTGTTCCAGGTAAAGTTCTTTCCATGATTGTGCTTAATAGAATTAAGAATCTGGTTGACAGTCAATTGCGTGATGAGCAATGTGGATTCAGAAGTGGTAGGGGATGTGTGGATCAGATATTTTCACTTAGGCAGATTCTTGAGAAATGTTTAGAGTTTCAGAAACCTTTGGTTGCTAGTTTTGTTGATTTCAAAAAGGCTTTCGACTCTGTTGATCGTCATAATTTGTGGTTGATTGTGAGATCATATGGTATACCTGACAAGTTAGTTAACATAATGAAAGCTCTCTATAATAACATTGAGTCGTGTGTGAGAGTTGGTAAGGCTTGTAGCAATTGGTCTAGCATTACTTCTGGTGTTCGACAAGGGTGCATTTTGTCTCCTTTTCTCTTTAGCTTGGTTATTGATTATGTTATGCGAAATTCACTTCAAGGGAAAGATTTTGGCCTTAAATGGACTGGAGATACAAAAAGTTCTGATTTAGATTATGCTGATGATTTAGCCCTTTTGGCAAATGATGTTGATGAGATGAACTCTTTCATTCGAGCTGTTGATGAGACTGGTAGTAGAATAGGTTTGGTTATAAACAGAGAGAAAACTAAAGTGATGAAAATTGGTCAGGCAGGCTGTGATTCAGTTAATCTGAATGGTTGCAGTCTTGAGCAGGTGTCACAGTTTAATTATCTTGGGAGCTATGTAACGGATAATGGTAATGTGCGGCATGAGATTAACAGACGAATAGGGTTTGCTGCTGGGACTTTTAAGAACCTATGGAGAGTTTGGAGAAATAGGCGTATACACCTAAAGACTAAAATTAGACTGTATAATAGTTTGGTTCTTTCTAGGGTTAGTTATGGTAGTGAAACTTGGACACCTTGTAAATAAGATAACAGGAAACTAGATGCTTTTGATTCCAAATGCTTACGCAGTATCTTGGGCATTAGGTGGTTCAACTTTGTAACTAATGATGAGGTTAGGCAAAGGGGTTTGCAACCTCCTTTAAGCAGCATATTATGCAGAAAGAGACTCCGTTGGTTTGGCCATGTTGCCCGTATGAATAATTATAGATTGGCGAATAGGGTTATGAACAGTGTGCCTAAAGGCCTCAGAAAGAAGGGGAGACCTAGGATGCGGTGGGCCGACAATGTCAAAGAGGACCTTGTTAGAATTGGTGTGCAGTGGCCAGATGCAGTAGATGTAGCTCAGGATAGACTTGCTTGGAGAACTAAATTGCACGGTCTGGTTGGACCTCCGTAGCCCATGGCTGCTTGAGGATGATGATGATGATGATGAGATATTGAAAGTTTCTACCTTTCTGACTTTCACACTTTCTGGATTATTAAAATATTTCGTTTTGAGTTATTTTCGTTTTTTGTGTATTATATTCAATGTGACAACTGATGTTTTAAATTTAAATTGTTTCTGTGGGGAGATCTCACGAACGAGTCTACTATTGTGAGATCTCAAAAGCTTTTTTATACTGTAAAACTTTATCTGAAATAAAAGTTACCTATCTGTCTACAAGCAATACGTTCTTTTATAATCAAGGCAAACATGGTAGCGAGGGGCTGGGGTGGCTCAGTCGGTAGCGCGCCAGGCTCGTAATCTGTAGTTCCCAGGTTCGTGGGTCAGCGTTGAGATTTATCTCCGCAAAATTCCCTGCCCTGCCCACAGTCAGTAGGGGACACCGATGGGCTTGGAAAGGCCGCCGTCCGTCGGATGGGACATTAAGCCGTGGCTCCGTGTGCGGGAGAGCCATACCCTGTGCACGTTAAATAACACGCTGGATGGCCTTGACGGGAGGCTACCATCTGTCTCCCAACAGCTGTTCCAGTGGGTCCCCTATCCCAACCTTCTCTGAGCCTTCGGGGTCCATGTGACCTGGCCATTTAGCCCATGGTGTGCAAAAAAGTGCCGCTCAGAGGTAAAACAACCCAACCCATGGTAGCGAACCGTGGCTTACTAGTTTGGTTCCACTGCGATGAACTGTCTCGAGTATGGAGAATACGGCCGCATTCAGTCGAAGATGAAGTCACTATAAGAAAAATTTATGTTTTAGTATTAAAATTACATTATGTACGTAATATGTAAACATTAAAACAATGATATAAGTAATTATTTTTTGTTGAAAAAATTGAGATTTCAACGTGAGAGGGTAAAACAACCTCTCTCATGTCAGGTGTTCTAAACACTAAACTCTCGCGGCTAGCTAATTGCGTTAGCAAAAATATTTCTTGAATTCTCTGTTTATAGGCAATTCTATTCCTGCACTATTGATAAGTAATTATGTTTTTTTATTATTACTTAAAATAAAATGCGACCCTTTATAAGCTGAGAATTAACCGATTTGGCCCCTGTACGATTTCTTAAAATAAAATGCTACCCGCCATATTGGGATGCAACTAATATGATCTCCTACATCATTTAAGGTCGAGACTGTTGATTGTTAGAAATTTTAATTAGAAACAAATTAAAAAAAAATATAAAAATTTTGTCGTCTTCCCAATTTAGCGCCTTTTAAAGTGACAATTTAATTTGACAGATGATTATGAAAATGCGAATAGTAATATTTTATTAACAGGAACAAAACGTTTTTCGTTTATTTCTTGAAACTAAAAAGTTGAATGTCTGCATGGACAGATGGGACCGAATTTGCATCTCAATCTCTCCTTAGGCACACGCACAAAAGCGACTCCTTATGCGCCGCCATTTATTTCCAATTTTCTATAAAATTATATACTTGTTTATTTGGGGCGGGGATGGCTCAGTCGGTAGCGCGCCAGGCTTGTAATCTGTAGTTCCCAGGTTCGAGTCTCAGCTGGGTCAGCGTTGAGATTTATCTCCGCAAAATTTCCCCGCCCTGCCCACAGTCAGTAGGGGACACCGATGGACTTGAAAAGGCCACCGTCCGTCGGATGGGACGTTAAGCCGTGGTCCCGTGTGCGGGAGAGCCATACCCTGTGTACGTTAAAGAACACGCTTGATATCCTTGACGGGAGGCTACCATCTGTCTCCCAACAGCTGTTCCAGTGGGTCCCCTCCCCCAACCTTCTCTGAGCCTTCGGGAACCTTGTGGCCTGGCCATTTAGCCCATGGTGTGCAAAAAAGTGCCGCTCAGAGGTAAAACAATCCAAACTTGTTTATTTTGCTATAATAAAGAGAGAAAATAATGTGATTAGAACTCGTGTAAGGATGCAGTTTCGTTTCTCGAGTGATGGACTTATCCCGAGTGGTGGTAGACCTCCGAACGCCGTTTAATTTTTTTAATTAATAATTTCAATTAATTCCTCTTCACCTATGATTTTAGCTGAATTCACAGATCGGCGGTTTGTTACACCTAAAATTATGCTTTAGACGTTATGGCCTTCGATGAAAGGAGTAAACGTCCAATGCACTATGTAGAAGACGATACACCATTTCACCTTCACCCACAAACATATGTACATTATGGGAATGCTCTTGATTCTATGAGCCTTAGCCGTACTCAACACTTTATTGGATGGAATGGCTTAATTGGATATGCTTGGAGACCTCTTCCCATCAGCTTAACATAGCTTGAATGCTGCTTTGCTTTTTCAGGGATTCACTTAATGAAGTGAAACTATGTATGATTCTTTTCCGTATAGAAATCACTTTCCAGACCTCAGACATCGGTGAGAGGATATCTTAATCCATGCGCAGATAATCTGCTTCACCATAGAACCGAAACCTGCTCCTTTTGGGTGTCCGAGAAAGAGCTACGTGACTTTACGCGCTAAACGAATGTGATATCCGTAGTGTAGTCATTCAAAAAAATATCCGAACACTATGGTTGATTACAGAATTCAGAAAAAATATCTGGCAACGATTTTTTTTAGAAATTAGTGATCTGGCAACCTTTGTGTCACGTGATTACAGAATTCAGCAAAAATATCTGGAGCGTGTACAGCAACTGTACTCGCTCCAGTTACCGTTCACAGCAAACTGGAGCGTGTGCAGTTACTGCACACGCTCCAGTTTGCTGTGAACGGTAACTGCACACGGTCATTATTTCCGTGAGTGAGCCCACACGATCCAGGTCTTTGTGAGCTCACACGATCCAATGTGCTGTGAACATTAACCGCAACCGCTCCAGTTTGCTGTGAACATTCACCGCAACCACTCCAGTTTGCTGTGAACGGTAACTGCACACGCTCCATATTCATTGCATTATATATTCATACGCATTATATATATTAAAAAAGTATCCGAACACTATGGTTGATTACAGAATTCAGAAAAAATATCTGGCAACTATTTTTTTTAGAAATTAGTGATCTGGCAACCTTCGTGTCACGTGATTACAGAATTCAGGAAAAATATCTGGAGCGTGTACAGCAACTGTACACGCTCCAGTTACCGTTCACAGCAAACTGGAGCGTGTGCAGTTACTGCACACGCTGCAGTTTGCTGTGAACGACGATATTTTTTTGAACGACTGTACCTCAGTCGCTCTCTTTCTCTCTTGATTATTTCTGCATCTCACGGACCTCTCTACGATTCACACCCTATCCTTCCATCTACAAGTGGGGGTCGAGTGACGGGAATGCAATAAAACCATTTTCCGGCGCTCACTTCGCAACGTCTGGAGACAATACATACTAATAATATATAATAAGACAATACATAATAAGCCACGAATGACAACTAATGAGCAACATTCCCATTTAAAATACTTCTGAAAATACACTTAGAACACAGATATGTTCAAGAAACATGAAAATAAAATAAGCTAGAGGGACACAACAGTTACCAAACCTCATAAAAATGAATGTAATAAAATTAATATTAGATTTTGAAACATTCAATATGAAGTAATATATATGAATCAAATCATTCCTTTTTAAATGTTTTTCTCTGATAGAAGACTTTTCTCCTCATTAGAAGAAAAAAAAACTGTTATATTTGCTACATCCCAATATATGGCGAGCAGCATTCTATATTAAGGAATCGTACAGGAGCCAAATTGGTTGGGGCGGGGGTGGCTCAGTCGGTAGCGCGCCGGGCTCGTAATCTGTAGTTCCCAGGTTCGAGTCCCAGCTGGGTCAGCGTTGAGATTTATCTCGGCAAAATTCCCTGCCCACGGTCAGTAGGGGACACCGATGGGCTTGGAAAGTCCGCCGTCCGTCGGATGGAACGTTAAGTCGTGGTCCGTGTGCGGGAGATCCATACCCTGTGCACGTTAAAGAACACGCTGGATGGCCTTGACGGGAGGCTACCATCTGTCTCCCAACAGCCATTCCAATGGGTCCCCTCCCCCAACCTTCTCTGAGCCTTTGGGGTCCATGTGACCTGGCCATTTAGCCCATGGTGTGCAAAACAGTGCCGCTCAGAGGTAAAACAACCCAACCCAAATTGGTTAATTCTTAGTTTATTGTTAACAAATTATATTTTCATAATCAATATCTTTTAAAAGTTCACTTCGTTTTCGAAGAGTGCCATGTTTTATGAGAAATTCAGCCTTGCCGAAGGAAGAAAAAGAGAAAAAATAGCTCATTATTTTAAAGAAAATGAGTGGTTTTGCATTCATTCTTGAAGCGAAATCTGTACAGAAAATACGATGACCGCTGCTGGTAGAACTAGTGAGTCTCACTCTATATGCTCAATATACACAGTCGTATCAGAATAATATGACCACCTACCATATGTATGGGGCGGGGGTGGCTCAGTCGGTAGCGCGCCAGGCTCGTAATCTGTAGTTCCCAGGTTCGAGTCCCAGCTGGGTCAGCGTTGAGATTTATCTCCGCAAAAATTCCCCGCCCTGCCCACGGTCAGTAGGGGACACCGATGGGCTTGGAAATGTCGCCGTCCGTCGGATGGGACGTTAAGCCGTGGCCCTGTGTGTGGGAGAGCCATACACTGTGCACATTAAAGAACACGCTGGATGGCCTTGACGGGAGGCTACCACCTGTCTCCTAACAGTTGTTCCAGTGGGTTCCCTCCCCCAACCTTCTCTGAGCCTTCGGGGTCCATGTGACCTGGCCATTTAGCCCATGGTGTGCAAAAAAGTGCCGTTCAGAGGTAAAACAACCCAACCCAACTATACGTATACTAAGTTAGGTGGTCATATTATTCTGATACGATTGTGTATATCAATTAGACCATCTTCACTTTAAGAAAATAAATACCGAATGTGACGTTTTGAAAATACTCAAAACCTAAGGCGATGCAAACCGACACACTGTTACTACAGGATCCTTGTGTGAAAAGAACTTCAAAAGCATGGAACTTGCTATCTAAACGGATATGAGATCGTCGATTGTTAGGCCCAAACGAGTGAAGCACTCAAGGCGAACGTGTGGCATCTCTCAAGAGTTTAGAGATAGCAGAGACCTTGGGGACTAAAGCAGTTACAAGTGAAGCCCATTTCTCTTAATGTGAAGTCGACTCTTAAGATTTACTCTTAGGACGAGATTTCTTTTTCGAATAACCCTTCTTCAACTTTCTAATGTCTTCCTGTGCTGGAGTTTGGAGCGTCATTTAAGTGTTGGCACACATTTTGACAAAAATCGTTTATCAATAAATGAGTGGGAGAAATAAGCGTCGAACTAATAATAAAGTAAAATAATGAAGCTTTTGGCGATTATAAACCTAAAACAATATCTTGAGAGTAAAATGGGTTTATGTAATTTTGTATTTTCCAGTTTCGATTGTTCAGTCTTTTTTGCGGAACAAAAAGATAAAAAATAGAGCCACTTTGTCGCAAGTATCAGTGTTTGATCAGCTAAGGATAAACAAATAATTAACCAATCACAGTCAATCGCCTGTTGGTCAACGAATTATTTCAAGTTTGCAGAAAAAATAGGCGCAAAAACCACTTCTGTCTCACATCAGTCGGAAATTAATATTTTTTCTATAACTTAAAGTAGTTTGAGTTAAGGATAATCATTGCGCTGTTATTGAGGGCACTGTTGGAATATAAACGCACAAAATTGCTACATAAATCACCTCGGTTAAAGTTGCTGAGTTGCTTTGCAGTTATGGATTTTTTTTGTTGCATTATTAGAAGTTATCATCAGGACATAAAGGCCCTCATTGTTGGCAACTACGCAATCAAGGCCCGCAATGTTTAGTCACTATGTAAAGGACCACACTAAACAGTTTTAGAAGACTAATAGAGGTTGTTACCAAGGGCAACCATTATGTTTCTATTAGTGTACCGATGATACCTCTCCTGTAAGCAGAGCGACAGCTTAATTCTCTATCTGACTGCTTTTCCACTATTCCAGATTAACGGATAGAAGGATTTTTTTCTATGCTTCGATTAAAGGTAGATGCTCTTCGACAATATCGAGATGCAATGTCGTATCAATAAATATCTAATGGGACAGGGAGGGGTTGTGGTCTTGAATCTGATTTTCGGGATCTTCCTTAAAAAATATGCATCATTCAAGCCCTCGCAGGGGGCTTATCCTCTTCTACCTTGAGTATGCCACTCCGAGATGTACATATATGATAATACATTGCATTTACACGACCAATAGATGTATGGTAATATTTCTCTTGGATGCACGTTCATAATGTATGTATATGATAATACTTTCTTTTCAATTGTATAGTCTTTCTCACAGATGACAGATATCAGGTTCTCACAGAAGATAGCAATGATTTAAAGATTGATGTTGCAGTGCGACGAGAGATAATATTCTCTTTTCCACATGATCAATACACTGAAGTGCCATTGAATTAGGGATAGGAGACGTTATCCAAATTCAGTACCCAAAGTCCCGCATTTGCGCGCATGCGTGACTGAAACATTGGTCATATATATAGCTGTCAGCTTTGGATTCCCCAAGCATTCGTCGTGAGAAGCGTAATGAGAAAGGCGCGGGATTTAGATGCATTTGACAGAGGGCAGGTCGTAGGTGCCCGACGGATGGGACACTCGATCTCAGAAATTGTTAACGAACTTGGATTTCCTCGTACGACAGTTTCAAGAGTGTTCCGGGAATATGAAAATTTCGGCAAAAAAAAAAAGCATCCGGACAAACTGCAAAGGACAACCAGCCTTGAATGATCGCGGGTTTCGCCGTCTGATCCACATTGTACGGACCGATAGGGGCCAGACTTTACCTGAAATCACCTCCCATCTGAACGCGGATTGCAGCCGGGAAATCAGTGCACGGACTGTGCAAAGCTCACTTCATCGTCTCGTTTTCGGGAGCCGCCGACCTACGAGAATCCCACTTCTAACGGCACGACACCGGGCACAACGCCTTGCCTGGGCTAAAGAGCATCGAAATTGGACCATCGAAAATTGGCAACGGATAGCCTGGAGTGATGAATCCCGATTCAAACTTCATCACACCGATGGGAGACTGAGGTTATGGCGCCAACTCCATGAAGTCATGGATCTTGCATGTCAGGTCGGAACAGTACAAGCTGGTGGTGGCTCAGTGATGGCCTGGGATGTCTTCAGTTGGATGTCTATGGGACCTTTGGTACGTGTAACGACGACTCTCAATGCATCCCGGTACGTAGAACTGATGGCTCACCATTTACACTCATTTGTGTCTATCAGATATCCCAATGGAGATGGCGTCTACCAGCAAAAGAACTGTTCATCTCACAGATCCGGGTTGGCTACTGCATGGTTGCAGGAGCATTCTGATGACTTTGAAATAATGAATTGGCCACCTAGAAGCCCAGATTTAAATCCCATGGAAAATCTTTAGGATACCGTCGAGCATGAGTGTCTGGGCCCCTGTCCCATCAGTGACGACCTTGAGAGAATTGTGGACATCTCTGGAGGATACATGGATCGCCATACCTGTGGAACATTTAGACAAACTTGTGGAGTCCTTGTGGCGGCGTTATCAGGTCCAGAAGGGGTCCAATACGTTACTAGGTTGCTATCCCTAATTCAATGGCACTTCAGTGTATGCGAAGATAGAATGGTCAGAAGTTTGCATTCTCTATCAATCACGTGTCTCTTAATTCAAGCAGGATCTCGAAATAACCGAAACAAAGCACGAAATGTCACAATGTTCTCTTTCTTTACCGCAGATGACCAAAAAATTCGATTCTGGCTTTAATGGATTCTATCAATCTTTGCTTGCAGTTACCGAAATCTTTGACGTTTTGAAAATCACGTTTGAGATCGCTCCGCACGGCGAAACGAAAAAGAAACAATGCTCTTTTATATTCCGTCATTAATGTGCCGAACAATGTTTGAATGGCTTTTTCGGCAATAAACGACCTTGTCCATTGTGCATAATCTCAGAAAAATTGCCCCTGGTTACGCAGGAGGTTTTTGCTCTCCCCGCTTTGCCAGCAGTCTATTGTCCAGGATTTACAAATTCTGGTCTCCACATCGAAAGGAAGTAGCAATAATAAGACCAGCACTGAATGGCAGTCCCTCTCTCGTCCTCTATGCAACTTAACAAATAGGCCTATAACGGGTGCAATTTTAAAATATGAAGCACACGAACGCGGTCTTCCATCCCCCGAGCGGAGCCATCTCTCCTCTATATCCTCACGTTCTCATCCACTCTCATGATCTATCCTTGCAAACGTCCAGTCAAAATTGCCTCCAGTATCGATCTGTCGCGCGCAGCATCATCTCCCTTGCTCTTTCTCTCTTCTCCACCGGCTCTCGGAGTGGACTTCCTCCTTCTCCTGCCTCCGGTGCACATACACACGTGCGCGCGTGCGGCAGGGTGGCATTCCTTCTCGGGTCACCAGTAGCACGTGATGCGCCCACCGACTGCGGGAGCCTGGGGGACCAGGTGGCCGGACGCCAGCCGCATCATCTGAGTCCGGACTGAGTACTTACACCAAGGAGCACGTGGTTTTTCCCGACAGCGCCGTCGTCGTCGGCGGAAGGAAGTGTGCGGAGGACCTATGCCGGGTCCCGTCCCCGAGCTCATGCTGGCGATTCTCCGTTGTTTAGTGGCTGCTGTTCTGCACCTAAGTGGTGAGTGGATCGGTTTCTTTGCGTCCAGTTTGTCGGTAGTTGGGAACATGGTATGTAAACAGCAAGTAGACATTTTGTGATGTAGAGATTTCGTATGTGCTTGGTTTATTTATTTGCGCTGTTTCTGTTTTACCTTCTGAACTTTGTCGCTGTGAAATGTGACTTCCTTTTCCCATCGTTAACTATCTGATTCGTGATGCTGCGAAAGATTTTTGTAAACTTCTTGGAATGTTTTACTTTCAGGTTGATGATTTATAGATGTTTTGTCGTGTTGTCTCTATAATTTAAAATGATACTCTCATATTTACCGAATAAAGAACGGTGATATATCAGGACTATTTTGAACCGAAGCGGAGCAAAGATGCAATGTTTAAAAATGCATTTAATCCTTCTGAAGCAGTTTTCAGAAAACGCAGATCTCTATATTCTACTCTATAAATCTTAATGTACATATAATCGTCCTTGCAAAATATTATGTTTGTTATACTAACACTTAAAGCAAGGAAAAGCAAATTTTCTTTAAACTATTTTACAATACACAACGTTGATATTTTCACGTAAGCGTGCCCAAGACGGCTAATTAAGAGGTCAACCGAGTTCAAAGTGTCGTCAGTTCAAGTCTTATTTAAATCGGATTTTACCAATGAAAAAAGAAATAGATATCTATAATAAGGCTAAAAATTCGGCATTATTTATAATTTCTGTCTGAACGATACATTTAAAAAAAATCATGTCTGCATAAATAGAAACATTTTGAATAAATATCTGTTTTTCTAAACGAAAAGCATTTAATTCACTTAATATTAATTTTGATGGCTGCATAAAATATGAAAACACATTTAGCATTAAAAGATAGACAAAATAGACATTACCTATGACTGACAAACTTACAACATCACTCCTGAGCGGGAAGATGAAATCAAGAACTAATTTTTTAAGTTTGGTAAAATGTTTGAAAGGATTTTAAAAACGAGGATGAAAAATGCTTCAAATTATGGAGGAGAAGAAAAAAGTTATTTATAGATTTGTATTGAATGGAAAAGAGGTAAATTGTTTCATTTCTGAACAATCGAAATGTACGCAATGTTTCGTTCGATTATTTGGCCATCGACTGATAATCAACATCATTTGCATAATTTTCTTAGCCTTCTCGCTTTGTTCTTATTTATTTTTATTCAATTTAGTTATTTGATCATGATTTAAGCGAAACCTATGATGCTGAAATGAATCAATTATGCTAGCTAAAGGAAGATATTAAAATACGGGGTTGTTTTACTTCTGAGCGGCAATCTTTTTCACATATTGGGCTAAATGGCCAGGTCATAAGGACCCCAAGGGATCAGAGAAGATTGGGGGAGGGAACATATTGGACAGCTGTTAGGAGACAGATGATAGCCTCCTTTCAAGGCCATCTAGCATATTCATTAACGAGCACAGAGTATGGCTCCCCGCACACGGCTGTACGTCAATGTCACGGATGGTGGCGTTTATCACCCATTGGTATCCCCTATTGACTAGGGGCGGGGGTGGCTCAGTCGGTAGCGCGCCAGGCTCGTAATCTGTAGTTCCCAGGTTCGAGTCCCAGCTGGGTCAGCTTTGAGATTTATCTCCTCAAAATTCCCCGCCCTCCCCACGGTCAGTAGGGGACACCGATGGGCCTGGAAAGGCCGCCATCCGTCGGATGGGACGTTAAGCCGTGGCCCCGTGTGCGGGAGAGACATACCCTGTGCACGTTAAAGAACACGCTGGATGGCCTTGACGGGAGGCTACCATCTGTCTCCCAACAGCTGTTCCAGTGGGTCCCCTACCCCAACCTTCTCTGAGCCTTCGGGGTCCATGTGACCTGGCCATTTAGCCCATGGTGTGCAAAAGAGTGCCGCTCAGAGGTAAAACAACCCAACCCAACCCCTATTGACTAGAGGACAACGTAGGGGATTTTGCGGAAACATATCTCAATGCTACCATAGTTGGGACTCAAACCTGAAAACTGCAGATTACAATCGAGACACCCTCGACCCTTGTTAATATACTTAAACAAAGTATTGTTACGACAGAAGGAATCTGGCAACCGAAAGCAAAAAGTTTCAGCCAACGAATAAGAACGTTGGGAGAATTTGGAGAAGAAGAGTGGAGCGTTAACGGTCGTTGTATTGTAACGGTCGTTGTGTTGTAACGGTCGTGAGTTCGAAAATGGACGGTGAGCTGTTCTGAGACAGTGCGCGTAAGTATCAAGAAGTAACTTGATGTGTTGTGTATACGCGGAAGGATAAAAGTGGGATCTTTTATCGTTAAGTATCAAGAAGTAACTTGATGTGTTGTGTATACGCGGAAGTATAAAAGTGGGAACTTTTATGGCTAACTTCGAATGTCTACACGGACTGTCTTTTTGTTCGGCTAGTGTGTGAAAAGTTATTAGCACAGGACGAGAATTGGTTTACGAGTGAAGATCGTCGGGTGACCTGGTAAATCAAGTAAAAGGTAGTATTTAGTAAAATACACAGAGCTGATATTGTGTGCTCTACGCAGGAAGATTGATGACTTGTGCATGTTAATAGTTGATTTGTTAATAAGATACTTCATCCATATTTCCTTTGTAACAATTTACCTTGTATTGAATTTGGTTTTGAAATATAGCTTTTAATACTCACGCTCAGTGGCTATCCATTTTTGTAATCCGCAACATTTGGTGTCAGAAGCGGGATTAATTAATTGAATGCCGTTAACTAGAAGTATGGATGAATTAGTAAAGTTGATAAATAGCTTCAAAGCCGATATGACTACGCTGATGACTGATATGAAAGCCGATATGACTACGCTGATGACTGATATGAAAGCCGATATGACTACGCTGATGACTGATATGAAAGCCGATATGACTACGCTGATGACTGATATGAAAGCCGATATGGCTGCGCTGATGACTGATAGGAAAGCCATTATGGCTACGCTGATGACTGATAGGAAAGCCGATATGGCTACGCAGATGACTGATATTAAAAGTGATCTAGCTGCCCAAAGCGATAAAATAGGTGACTTGAAAGCCGAAATGGCCGCACAAAATACTGAGATGAGAGATGAAGTGGCTCCTCAAGTTGGTAAGATTATTGCTCAGTTCAAGGATAGTAAAACCGAACTCAATAGACAATGCAATAGTTTAAATGTTGAATTTGTCAGTGAAAAAGATGATCTTGATAGTGTTAAGTTAGATTGTAAACATGGAAAAGAAAAAGGGAAAGGCAACGCATATAAAAATGTGGATCTGCTACTGGAAATCAAGAATTGTAGAGATAGCGCAGATAATGCCTTTGACCACGCAACTACTGGTAATGCATGGCAGAGTGTCTATGTCGCTGGTGACATGTCTAGGAACTGTGAAGAACAATCACACAGATCAGAGAGCTGTGAGACTATACAGTACGCTTTGCACTTCAAAATACCTAGGTATACAAGTCTGACACGATCTGAAGAGAGATCCACACGAAAGGTATTCTATTCCTCGCCGTCAGCAAAATGTGTCATGGACAATTATCGCAAAGGCAGAGTAACGAGTGGTAATGAGGGGGAACGAAACAGAGTTTACGTTTCGCAGAGTGGTCCGAGTAAAGAAGAGGCGTCCATTCATCATAGATACACAGTGCCCTTCGTCGTTACCGGGGAAGTCGGAGAGATTTTTCCGAAGCATATAGCCACACTTGAATCGTTTATAGAAAGTGGGGATTTAAGAAAGAAGAATTCCGAAGAATGGCTTAGAAGCGTAACAGGTGATGCTAGTAGAGGAGCTTCAGGCAGAGACAGTACTTCAAAGACTAACTTTCTGGATGAAACTAAGCCTCAGAGTTACGATCAGAGAGAAGTGAATCCCTCAGATAATTTCAACGTAGCCACGCTGAATTTCTTTTCTGAACAGTCAATGTGCAGATTTGGACATTATAACCATTTAGATTATAAGGATATAGAAAAGTTTTATCACGACTACAAGAGCTCTAAAGCGGACAATATCATGTTACAAAACTCGTCGCTGATCTCCGGTCATGCTCTCCAATTGACGGGAGATACTCTGGACAAATTGGAATCCATCCCTGGCTTCACAGTCGACTGCACTAAAGATAAAATCGAGCAGATGATGGAAGACGTCGGATGCTGCATCGTAGGACAGACAGAGGAGCTGGTGCCAACAGATAAGGAGATTTACCGCTGCAAGGATCTGACGGCTACCGTAGATAGCGTTCCTCTAATGAGATGCTCAATTGTGTCCAAAAAGCTGGCTGAAGGAGTGTGCGCTTTGGTTTATGATGTTGAATTCGGAAAAGAAGCTATTGATCCCATCAGTACAGAAGATGTTGCTGTTGATTTAGTTAAGAAAATGGTTGCAGCATCACAAGCTCGTGGAATGAAGAGTTTGAGTTGTTCAGCTGTTATCAGCAACATGGATTCACCTCTTGAAAACTCTGTTGACAACTCTCTGGAAGTGATGGAAGCTGTTCAGTGTTTCCTTGGTGACAGATCCTTGGAACTGCAAGAGCTCGTCGAAGAGTTAGGAGGAGAACTTCTGCGTTTGGTGAACATTGTGGATAATAGGGTAGATGAAGCATCACGTGTCCGCAAGGTTCTGCATAACGGCAATGCTTTGAACAAGTTTCGTAACATGTTAATAGAACAAGGAGTATCTGAAGATGTTGCAAGCTGGCTATGTGAAGATAAAACAGAAAAAATATTGCTAGCAGCCCGACACATCACTGATTTCACTTATACAGGAGAAACAGGTAAGGTTGTCGGATTAGAAGCTGCAGTCCTAGCAAGAGTATGGAAGGAGGAGATGGACCGAAGCGCTAAAAAGAATTATGGAGCTGATATAATTGTGAAGCACCTTGGGGATCAAATTGAATCAGGTGAAATATGGCTGAAGGTTCATCACGACAGTTCTGAATTAAGTGAAAGTCAACTGACAAAAGGGTCAGACTGGAGGATGAAACTCCTCCCTAGATTTTATGTCACTAATGACTTTCATTCCTTGTTACTGTTGATAGAAGTAAAAATCCAAAGAAGAAAACTTTCGACAAAGAAGAAAACTTTTTACAGGTTTTGCACGAAAACTCTTAGTCGATTCTTCTCCCTGCGGAGACATAAACGTGTTCACAAGGGCTATAGGCCTTACACGTATTATATTTGTGGACGAGGCTTCAGTCAGAAAAGAAATCTAAGTCATAATGAGATTCGCTTTCATTTTGACACAGACGTGGAATATCGCATTCGTCGACGTCCAGCTACAAAGAGCAAGGTGGTTCACGTGGATCGTTTGACCCCGTTTCATCGAAGAACTGAAGAAACTTTGGAATCCAGAATTGTTCGGGACGAACAAGACCTAGGAAGGGGGCAGTGTTACGACAGAAGGAATCTGGCAACCGAAAGCAAAAAGTTTCAGCCAACGAATAAGAACGTTGGGAGAATTTGGAGAAGAAGAGTGGAGCGTTAACGGTCGTTGTATTGTAACGGTCGTTGTGTTGTAACGGTCGTGAGTTCGAAAATGGACGGTGAGCTGTTCTGAGACAGTGCGCGTAAGTATCAAGAAGTAACTTGATGTGTTGTGTATACGCGGAAGGATAAAAGTGGGATCTTTTATCGTTAAGTATCAAGAAGTAACTTGATGTGTTGTGTATACGCGGAAGTATAAAAGTGGGAACTTTTATGGCTAACTTCGAATGTCTACACGGACTGTCTTTTTGTTCGGCTAGTGTGTGAAAAGTTATTAGCACAGGACGAGAATTGGTTTACGAGTGAAGATCGTCGGGTGACCTGGTAAATCAAGTAAAAGGTAGTATTTAGTAAAATACACAGAGCTGATATTGTGTGCTCTACGCAGGAAGATTGATGACTTGTGCATGTTAATAGTTGATTTGTTAATAAGATACTTCATCCATATTTCCTTTGTAACAATTTACCTTGTATTGAATTTGGTTTTGAAATATAGCTTTTAATACTCACGCTCAGTGGCTATCCATTTTTGTAATCCGCAACAGTATTTTAAACGAAATAATAATGTAGTGTATTATTGGAATAAAAGTTTGCTCTTAGTTTGGTAAAATAAGTGACAAATAGCCGATAAATAAGATATGACAACCTAACTATATTCATCACCACGCTACATAAGGTGTCCTTACCACTAGAACGTATTGCAAGTGAGACTCCTTCCAATGAGATCCTTTCACAAGTTTCAAGTTTTGAATTTTGGGGCCTAGATCTATTGAAAGTTCCGAGCTGTAATGGAGTTCCAGTGGGATTCGTACACTGACAGATCAAGTAAGACCGATGAAAGTAATTTCAGTTAAGAGACAATTATACTCAGTGTCTTTGAATTATGACCCCCTCCACCCCTATACTGAAGAATGAAATACATGAGAGGACTAGAAGCTGGTGTATACCAACACTGGCAGCATTCAGGTCGTGAAAAAGTTGTTAGACACGTGAATTAAGCGTGAGATAATAATGAGCAAAAGGGTGAATTTGTCACAATTTGAAAGAGGCGTGATTGTTGGTTCTGGTGTGTGGGGAACTCTATCTCAGAAACATCCTCTCTCGGCGGTTATGGCAGGGCGGTTGTTGTAAAAGTTTCTAATGATTGGAGTGCTTCGGTAGCGCAGTAGTATCGCGTTGGTTGGCGATGACACTGCAACTGCTGAGGTCCGGGTTCGAGTCATGACATGACATGACTATTTGTTCTGTCATAATCTGATGATAAGCTAGTAGCTTTACTGGCCTGATAAGAAATTGAAAAAAAATAATAAAAAGAAAGAAGAATCAATAAGTATTGTGATAGGAAGCATAAGGTGAATGTACCAAGTGAGAGACAGGATCATTGCCTTTCAAGGTGAATGAATGTGCCAAGTGAGAGACAGGTTCAACGCCTTCAAAAGAAGCACAAATTGAATGTAACGAAGTGAGAGATAGGTTCAACGTCATCAAGGGAAACACAAGGTGAATGTACCAAGTGAGAGTCAGATTCTACGCCTTCAAGGGAAATATAAGATGAATGTGCCAAGTGAGAGACAGGTTCAACGCCTTCAAGAGAAATGTAAGGTGAATGTATAAAGGGAGAGACAGGTTCAACGCCTTCAAGGGAAATATAAGGTGAATGTACCAAGGGAGACACAGGTTCAACGCCTTCAAGGGAAATATAAGGTGAATGTACCAAGGGAGAGACAGGTTCAACGCCTTCAAGGGAAATATAAGGTGAATGTACCAAGGGAGAGACAGGTTCAACGCCTTCAAGGGAATATAAGGTGAATGTACCAAGTGTGAGACTGGTTCAACGCCTTCAAGGGAAATATAAGGTGAATGTACCAAGTGAGAGACAGGTTCAACGCCTTCAAGGGAAATATAAGGTGAATGTACCAAGGGAGAGACTGGTTCAACGCCTTCAAGGGAAATATAAGGTGAATGTACCAAGGGAGAGACAGGTTCAACGCCTTCAAGGGAAATACCGAAAATGTGAATATACCAAGGAGAGACAGGTTCATCGTTTTCAACAGTTATCCAAAAGTTGAGTCATACACTTTTAAATGCAGTCAGAACAGATTTTCAACAGGACAAGCACCAATCTATAGATCCTTTCGACTAAGAAAGCAGACGAGAAAAGGCATCCAGTCCTAACCCTACAACACCCAAAACGTCGACTTGCATGGTGTCTGGAGCATCAAGCATAGACAACAGAAGATTGGAAAAAGGTCTGCTAATCCGATAAGAGGCACCGATAATAGTTTGAGAAACTTTAATATCGATAATATATGGATTTAATTTTAAGAGTTCAATTTTTAAACCTACATTAAGGAAGGAAAAATTGGACCAGTTCTTGAAAGGATACATTTTACATTGACTATCTGTAGTCTATTGTGTACAACTGTATATTTTTTCATATATATAAAAAATCTCAAGAAGCCAAAGGCTACTGAGGTCCAATCAGGCTTGGGGGTGGGGGTGGGGGCTCAGATCGGTTCCAGATTCCTGTTCCCAGCGGTTCCCAGATTTCAGTTCCAGCTGTGTTAACATTGATATTTTTCTCCGCAAAACTCCCCGTCTCGCCCATGGTCAGTAGGGAACACTGATAGGCTTGGGAAGGCCGCGGTCCATCGGATGGGACGTAAAGCTGTTGTCCCGTGTATGGGAGAGCCATACCCAGTGGAGGTTAAAGAATACGCTGGATGGTGTTGGCGGGAGGCTACCATCTGTCTCCTAACAGCTGTCCAGTTGTTAACCTTTTCCAACATTCTGTGAGCCTTCGGGGTACTTGTGACCTGATCATTTAGCACATTGTGTGCAAAAAGAAGTGTCACTCAGAGGTAAAACAACTAAACCAGATTGCAGGTTTGTTTTTCAAATGCGTCTATCTGAAAAACAGCTTATGCATTTGGTCCCTGCAGACAAATTTGAACATGGTCCTCCTACCCATTCTAGGCCTTTCTCTTTTTCTTTTTTGACATACTGGTTGGTCCTATTATGTTTTTTAGGCACAATGGTGTACTCTATTCAATATGCATGTTCTTATAGAGGACAACAGGGTCAGATCAATGTAACATCTTCTGTACAAGATCAAGATAGAAGAAGGTGCCGTTTATCGTTCTTCCTTCATCAGAGGAGTGGTTTATAAACTGTGGCTCGTCAGGTGGGGGATGGCTGGTCAAGGAGCATAAATTGTTTTTTTTCCTTTATCACATAAAAAGTATCATTTTTTAGCTCGCTCAAAAAAGTTTGGAACTCGCAAAAAAGTAACAGAACTGTCTCCTATATTTTTATTTTTTTAATCATAGTGTTTAATTTTTTTTATCTCTATGATAGAAAGTGTAAATTATTCTAATAAACCGACGAATATCTGTGAGAAGAAACTTATCGGTTTTAGGCAAAATTCTAGCAGTCGTTTAATGCAGAAATACCATTTGTGCCGACATTTTATTTCCACTGACTTGATGCAGATTTTAATATAATTCACTACGAGAAACCTGTTTTGCAAAACTTTATATCATTAGAGAATGGATAAAATAGAAAATAAGTGAGCTTAAAAAATTAAATTAACGTTAAAAGCTCTTTTTTGTTAGTAATTATCAATTATCCGTGTTTAAATCTATAATATTTCAAGGAAAAAAAGTAAGAATTTTTTTATTTTATATACGAAGTGTTGTTAAAGGAATAATCGTGTTATTAATTAAGATTCCGGTAAGGATTTCGCTCCTAAATCGGGAAAGTAACATTTAAAATTTTTTTCTTGATGAAAGAAACTTTACACCACAATTTAATATTTGTTAACAGGGCATAATTCATTTTTTTGTATTTTGGTAATAAACGTCAATTAAGTTTGAGGAAGAAACACAATATGTAAACATGGAAAGGATTTTTACCTATCCATATAAGTCTGAGGCTTAAATTTGAATAGGAGATTATCAGACAACAGTTTAGCTCAGTTTAAAAACTGACTTTCTTAAATCCTCAAAAGTAAAGACTACATTTTCTTTTTGGCAAGGGGCGGGGGTGGCTCAGTCGGTAGCGCGCCAGGCTCGTAATCTGTAGTTCCCAGGTTCGAGTCCCAGCTGGGTCAGCGTTGAGATTTATCTCCGCAAAATTCCCCGCCCTGCCCACGGTCAGTAGGGGACACCGATGGGTCTTGGAAAGGCCGCCGTCCGTCGGATGGGACGTTAAGCCGTGGCCCCGTGTGCGGGAGAGCCATACCCTGTGCACGTTAAAGAACACGCTGGATGGCCTTGACGGGAGGCTACCATCTGTCTCCCAACAGCCATTCCAGTGGGTCCCCTCCCCCAACCTTCTCTGAGCCTTTGGGGTCCATGTGACCTGGCCATTTAGCCCATGGTGTGCAAAAAAGTGCCGCTCAGAGGTAAACAACCCAACAACACAACCCTTTTTGGCAAATTTAAATGCAGTTTTGTCTATAATAAACAAATTATAATTGCTTTCATTGTTTTGAAATTGTAATTAAATTGCAATAGAAAGCGAAGACGTATTTTGAAGAAATGCTGATTGTTTTAGACATGTAAGTGGAGTTCATCTTATTTAAAATATTATTAAAGGATTAGGATTCATCAAGAAAACTGCGTGCATTTATAGAGAATGCAATAGTTTTCTTCACCAAATATAAAAAATTAAAGCGGCTGTTGACACTCTCTCTAAGGAACTGAAAAAAGCAGAGGTACTTCGTTAAAAAATGTAGGAGTTCTATAGAAAGCTTTTTTTCAGAAAATGTAGTTCCAAAGGGGATGCTATGGTAATATGCAAGAAAAAGTTCTGTCGTCTTACTCCATTCTATGAATATTTTAGTGAATAAGGCACTCAACAGCTAACTTAGTTTCCGTAAGCATGATGTGCGTGGCAAACTGGAGAACGGTTTATATTATTAAATTACGAAAGTGACTGTAAGAACATTCTGCCTGGTAAAATGTCGAAACATGAAAAGGAACACAGAAATGAGAAGTAAAGATTGGAGTTGCTTCTTCACTAGGATCTATTATAATCGATTAAATGCAATATCGAAATCGAAAATAATGCTTATAAAACCCCCCCAAAACAGGGAGATTCTCAAGTGGAGTGGTTATGGCTTTCCCCCCTCCATCCTTTGAGACTTTTTCTAACTCACCGAAATCAGATTCAAATATTTCGGCGCCTCTTCCTCACTAGAATCAAGCCTTTCAACGCCTCCTCACCACTAGAATTAAGCCTTTCAATGCCTCCTCCCTATCAATCTCAAGCATTTCAATGCCTTCTCCTCATTAGAATCAAGTATTTCAACGCCTCCTCCCCATTAAAACCATTTAAAGCCTCCTTCCCATTAGCCTCAAGACTTTCAACGCCTCCTTCCCATTAGATTCAAACACTCTCAACCTCCTCCCCACTAGAATTAAGCCTTTCAATGCCTCCTCCCTATCAATCTCAAGCATTTCAATGCCTTCTCTTCATTAAAATAAAGTATTTCAACGCCTCCTCCCCATTAGAATCAAGCCTTTAAAGCCTCCTTCCCATTAGCCTCAAGACTTTCAACGCCTCCTTCCCATTAGATTCAAACACTCTCAACCTCCTCCCCACTAGAATTAAGCCTTTCAATGCCTCCTCCCTATCAATTTCAAGCATTTCAATGCCTTCTCCTCATTAGAATCAAATATTTCAACGCCTCCTCCCCATTAGAATCAAGCCTTTAAAGCCTCCTTCCCATTAGCCTCAAGACTTTCAACGCCTCCTTCCCATTAGATTCAAACACTCTCAAATTCTCTTTTCCCATTATAAGTCCCTGGGCAATGCAGCCAAAATAGATCATCCTTGTTAAAGAATAGTCATGTAGGAAAGGAGTAAAGATTATAAATACTGTGTACACCTCATGCTGATTTTTACAACTATTCTGCTCATATCCACTATATGCTGAATCATATGCAGTCTTGAGTGCTGATGTTATCAGTTTACCAAATTAATTCATCGACTTAAAAATTTAAAGCAGGATTACCCAAGAGTGACATCCTGACTTCGAGAGTAGTTTACGGGCCAGCGAAAAATGCTTGAGAAACGCAAAACGACAAAAGTGTTTTCCTTTCGCAAAAGAAATACAAAACGCAAACCAGTAAAAAATTGCAAATGTAATCGCATGCTGTTTTACTTTCTGACCCACAAAAGAAGCCTAACTTCATCAAATATAAAATCTGGCCTGCTTCATAATGAATTATTAATGGATGCAAATGACTTGCAAACAAGCAATCATATTGAATTTTGTTCTCTTATTGTTTAAGTCGGTGCTTTTCAAAACTTTTCCAGTCGAGGGAAACGAGAGTTTTCTTCTGAGCGGCGCTTTTATTTTTGGCACACAATAGGTTAACCAGGTCAGAGGGAACCCAAAAATTCAGAGAAGGTTGGGAAAGTGGATCCATTGAACAGCTGTTAGGGTTGCTTTGGGTTGTTTTACCTCTTAGCGCCACCTTTTTTGCACACAATGTGCTAAATGACCAGGTCACAAGGATCCCGAAGGCTCAGAGAACGTTCGGGAAGGGAACCGAATGGAACAGCTGTTAGGAGACAGGTGTAAGCCTTTCGTCAAGACTATCCAGCGTGCTATTTAACAAACATAGGGTATGTTAAAGACACCGCTGGGGCGAGGATAGCTCAGCCGGTAGCGCACCAGGTTCATAATCTTCAGTTCCCAGGTTTCGAGACTCACTTGCGCTAGGATTGAGATTTATCTTCTCAAAACTCCCCGTCCTGCCCTCAATTAGTAGGGAATACCGAAGTGTTTAGAAAGACCACCGTCCGTCGAACGTGATGTTAAACTGTGGCTCGTGTGTGGGAGAGCCATATCATGTGCACATTAAAGAACACGCTGAATGGCCTTGGCGTGAGGCTTCCATCTGTCTCCTAAAAGCTGCCCTGTGGGTGCCCTTATTCCAACTTTCTCCGAGACTAGGCGTCTTTGTGACCTGACCATTTAGCCCATTGTGTGTAAAAAAGTGCCGCTCAGAGGTAAAACAACCCTTCTGTACACGGAGTCACTTTTCAACGTCCTATCCGACAGACGGCGGACTTTCCAAGTCCAATAGTGTTCCCTTTCTCACCGAGGGCAGCGTTGGAGTTAGCCGAAACAAATCGCAACAGCTCTCGGTAAAAGTTTTCCGTAGTTGAAGAGACCGATCCATAAACCGAAGTTCTTTCAATCTCACCTTTCCTACCTGAATAGGAGATCGATAATGAAAAATAATAGATTTTAGATGCTATTGCCAGAGCTACGACTCAAAACCGAGAACCTCAATTTACAATCGTAGTGAACTATTGACGGTGAGTCGAATCGTGTCGAAAAAAGGGATGGGACGAAATTTAGAACTTTAGTGTTTCCTACAGGGACATCCCAGGGCGATAAGTAGGTAAGGTACTGCCTAAGGGCTGCAAATTAAGAAATATCACACAAAAAGCGAGCAAATTATTTCACATTGACAACAAAACCAGTAACTACAACAAAGTTATTTTGTTGATTACAATACTACAGTAAAAATTATTTATTGATATTTCATTCTTAATTTAAGTAATCTCTTGTAAGGAGAGTATTTATATTTCTCCCCTAAGGGTGACACATAATCTAGGAAAAGTCCTGATTTCAGAGGGCAGAATGTCGGTAGCGCTCCAGGAAAGTAATCTGCAGTTCCCAGGTTCGAGTCCGACCTGTGTCAGTGTTCAGATTATTGTCTTTAATACTCGTCCTGACCTTGGTCGTAAGGAGAACAAGGATAAACCGTCCGTCGGATGGGACGTTAAGCCGTGTTCCCGTACGTAACAGAGATATACTTTGGGCACATTAAAGAATACATTAAGTAGCTTTGAAGGGAGATTCCCATCTAAAGCCTCCTTCCATCAAAGCCTCCTTCCTTTGAAGGGAGATTCCCATCTGTTTTCAAATATCGGTTCAGTGGAATCCTCCCAAATTATTCTCTCAACAATTGTTTTTATTTTTCTCTGACCATTTATCCCATTGGGTGCAAAAACTGCCACTCAAAGGTAAAGCAACTCGAGTTCTAAATTCTGATTATTTTTTAAGTTTGTTTATTTATCAAAATTATACGCAGAGAAGAAAAAAAATATGTTAAGACACAAAAATATCTTAAAAATCATGTCTGAATAGAGTTATTTTACCTCTGAGCTGCACCTTTTCGCGTACAATGGGCTAATTGACCAGATCACAAGGACCCCGAAAGCTCAGATATGGTCGGAGGAGGAGACCCACTGGAACAGCTGTTGGGAGACAGATGGTAGCCTCCCGTTAAGGCCATCCAACGTGTTCCTTAACGTGCACAGAGTATGGCTCTCCCGCACATGGGGTCCTGGTTTAACATCCTATCCAATGGACGGCGGCATTTCCAAGCCCATTGGTGTTCTCTACTGACTGTGGGCTGTGAAGAGGGGTGGGGGGTTGCGGAGATAAATCTCAACGCTGGCCCATCTGGAACTCGAAACTGGGAACTGAAGATTACCAGCCTGTCGCGCTTCCGACTGAGCCACCCTACTTTGCCTGAATAGGAAATGGGAATTCTGACCAAAAATGACAGATTTCTTAATATTTTTTTTATTAAATTCTGAAGAATTATAAGCAGATATATATAGTAAATATATTCTGCTTATAATTTGACTCCTCAAGCAGATGCATTCCACAGGAAGACTCCTGCGTATAGCGAAGACTCCTGCGTATAGCGTATAAACTGACAGGAGCCTGTCAGTTTATACGCTATAGTAGAAGGTCTGAAAGGACAGCGTGACCTAATCAGATAGACAACACAAACATCCATGCTCGAACCCAGGCCCCTTTGAACAACAGCCAAGGGCGTAAACCACTGGCCACGGGACGGATATGAATAAAGGAAAATCTGTATCGTGTTTCGAAATTTAGCGTAACAATATTTGTTAGGATATTCGACAACCTCTTATTAGTTCACATGTTACAAACGAAATAGATAATAACAGTTAAAGTTTGTTTCGCTTTGACTCTTGGTAGGGCAGAAGAATTTATTTTAGGAGCATCATGAAGAAATAATTACTTTAAGTTGTTACGAAAGAGATAATAAAAATTAAAGTTTGTTTCGCTTTGACACTTGATAGGGCAGAAGAATTTACTTTAGGAGCATCATGACGTAACAGTTGCTTAAAGTTGTTACGAAAGAGATAATAACAGTTAAAGTTTTTTTCGATTTGATTCTTGGTAGGGCAAAAAATTTATTTTAGGAGCATCATGACGTAACAGTTGCTTTAAGTTGTTACGAAAGAGATAATAACAATCGAAGTTTGTTTCGCTTTGACTCTTGGTAGGGCAGAAGAATTTACTTTAGGAGCATCATGACGTAACAGTTGCTTTAAGTTGTTACGAAAGAGATAATAACAGTTAAAGTTTTTTTCGATTTGATTCTTAGTAAGGCAGAAGAATTTATTTTAGGAGCATCATGACGTAACAGTTGCTTTAAGTTGTTACGAAAGAGATAATATCAATTAAAGTTTGTTTCGCTTTGACTCTTGGTAGGGCAGAAGAATTTATTTTAGCAGCATCGTGACGTAATAGTTACTTTAAGTTGCTACGAAATAGATAATAACAATTAAAGTTTGTTTGCTTTGACTCTTGGTAGGGCAGAAGAATTTACTTTAGGAGCATCATGACGTAACAGTTGCTTTAAGTTGTTACGAAAGAGATAATAACAGTTAAAGTTTTTTTCGATTTGATTCTTAGTAAGGCAGAAGAATTTATTTTAGGAGCATCATGACGTAACAGTTGCTTTAAGTTGTTACGAAAGAGATAATATCAATTAAAGTTTGTTTCGCTTTGACTCTTGGTAGGGCAGAAGAATTTATTTTAGCAGCATCGTGACGTAATAGTTACTTTAAGTTGCTACGAAATAGATAATAACAATTAAAGTTTGTTTGCTTTGACTCTTGGTAGGGCAGAAGAATTTACTTTAGGAGCATCATGACGTAACAGTTGCTTTAAGTTGTTACGAGAGAGATAATAACAGTTCAAGTTTTTTTCGATTTGATTCTTGGTAGGGCAGAAGAATTTACTTTAGGAGCATCATGACGTAACAGTTGCTTTAAGTTGTTACGAAAGGGATAATATCAATTAAAGTTTGTTTCGCTTTGACTCTTGGTAGGGCAGAAGAATTTATTTTAGGAGCATCATGAAGAAATAATTACTTTAAGTTGTTACGAAAGAGATAATAAAAATTAAAGTTTGTTTCGCTTTGACTCTTGATAGGGCAGAAGAATTTACTTTAGGAGCATCATGACGTAACAGTTGCTTAAAGTTGTTACGAAAGAGATAATAACAGTTAAAGTTTTTTTCGATTTGATTCTTGGTAGGGCAAAAAATTTATTTTAGGAGCATCATGACGTAACAGTTGCTTTAAGTTGTTACGAAAGAGATAATAACAATCGAAGTTTGTTTCGCTTTGACTCTTGGTAGGGCAGAAGAATTTACTTTAGGAGCATCATGACGTAACAGTTGCTTTAAGTTGTTACGAAAGAGATAATAACAGTTAAAGTTTTTTTCGATTTGATTCTTGGTAGGGCAGAAGAATTTATTTTAGGAGCATCATGACGTAACAGTTGCTTTAAGTTGTTACGAAAGAGATAATATCAATTAAAGTTTGTTTCGCTTTGACTCTTGGTAGGGCAGAAGAATTTATTTTAGCAGCATCGTGACGTAATAGTTACTTTAAGTTGCTACGAAATAGATAATAACAATTAAAGTTTGTTTGCTTTGACTCTTGGTAGGGCAGAAGAATTTACTTTAGGAGCATCATGACGTAACAGTTGCTTTAAGTTGTTACGAGAGAGATAATAACAGTTCAAGTTTTTTTCGATTTGATTCTTGGTAGGGCAGAAGAATTTACTTTAGGAGCATCATGACGTAACAGTTGCTTTAAGTTGTTACGAAAGGGATAATATCAATTAAAGTTTGTTTGCTTTGACTCTTGGTAGGGCAGAAGAATTTATTTTAGGAGCATCATGACGTAACAGTTGCTTTAAGTTGTTACGAAAGGGATAATATCAATTAAAGTTTGTTTCGCTTTGACTCTTGGTAGGGCAGAAGAATTTATTTTAGGAGCATCATGACGTAACAGTTGCTTTAAGTTGTTACGAAAGAGATAATATCAATTAAAGTTTGTTTCGCTTTGACTCTTGGTAGGGCAGAAGAATTTATTTTAGGAGCATCATGACGTAATAGTTACTTTAAGTTGCTACGAAATAGATAATAACAAATAAAGTTTGTTTGCTTTGACTCTTGGTAGGGCAGAAGAATTTATTTTAGCAGCATCGTGACGTAATAGTTACTTTAAGTTGCTACGAAATAGATAATAACAATTAAAGTTTGTTCGCTTTGACTCTTGGTAGGGCAGAATAATTTATTTTAGGAGCATCATGACGTAATAGTTACTTTAAGTTGCTACGAAATAGATAATAACAATTAAAGTTTGTTTGCTTTGACTCTTGGTAGGGCAGAAGAATTTATTTTAGCAGCATCGTGACGTAATAGTTACTTTAAGTTGCTACGAAATAGATAATAACAAATAAAGTTTGTTTGCTTTGACTCTTGGTAGGGCAGAAGAATTTATTTTAGCAGCATCGTGACGTAATAGTTACTTTAAGTTGCTACGAAATAGATAATAACAAATAAAGTTTGTTTGCTTTGACTCTTGGTAGGGCAGAAGAATTTATTTTAGCAGCATCGTGACGTAATAGTTACTTTAAGTTGCTACGAAATAGATAATAACAATTAAAGTTTGTTTCGCTTTGACTCTTGGTAGGGCAGAATAATTTATTTTAGGAGCATCATGACGTAATAGTTACTTTAAGTTGCTACGAAATAGATAATAACAATTAAAGTTTGTTTCGCTTTGACTCTTGGTAGGGCAGAAGAATTTACTTTAGGAGCATCATGACGTAAGAGTTGCTTTAAGTTTTTACGAAAGGGATAATATCAATTAAAGTTTGTTTCGCTTTGACTCTTGGTAGGGCAGAAGAATTTATTTTAAGAGCATCATGACGTAACAGTTGCTTTAAGTTGTTACGAAAGAGATAATATCAATTAAAGTTTGTTTCGCTTTGACTCTTGGTAGGGCAGAAGAATTTACTTTAGGAGCATCATGACGTAACAGTTGCTTAAAGTTGTTACGAAAGAGATAATAACAATTAAAGTTTGTTTCGCTTTGACTCTTGGTAGGGCAGAAGAATTTATTTTAGCAGCATCGTGGCGTAATAGTTACTTTAAGTTGCTACGAAATAGATAATAACAATTAAAGTTTGTTTGCTTTGACTCTTGGTAGGGCAGAAGAATTTGTTTTAGGAGCATCATGACGTAACAGTTGCTTTAAGTTGTTACGAAAGGGATAATATCAATTAAAGTTTGTTTCGCTTTGACTCTTGGTAGGGCAGAAGAATTTATTTTAGGAGCATCATGACGTAATAGTTACTTTAAGTTGTTACGAAAGGGATAATATCAATTAAAGTTTGTTTCGCTTTGACTCTTGGTAGGGCAGAAGAATTTATTTTAGGAGCATCATGACGTAATAGTTACTTTAAGTTGTTACGAAAGGGATAATATCAATTAAAGTTTGTTTCGCTTTGGCTCTTGGTAGGGCAGAAGAATTTATTTTAGGAGCATCATGACGTAACAGTTGCTTTAACTTGTTACGAAAGAAATAATAACAGTTAAAGTTTTTTTCGATTTGATTCTTGGTAGGGCAAAAGAATTTATTTTAGGAGCATCATGACGTAACAGTTGCTTTAAGTTGTTACGAAAGAGATAATATCAATTAAAGTTTGTTTCGCTTTGACTCTTGGTAGGGCAGAAGAATTTACTTTAGGAGCATCATTACGTAACGGTTGCTTTAACTTGTTACGAAAGAAATAATAACAGTTAAAGTTTTTTTCGATTTGATTCTTGGTAGGGCAAAAGAATTTATTTTAGGAGCATCATGAGGTAACAGTTGCTTTAAGTTGTTACGAAAGAGATAATAACAGTTAAAGTTTTTTTCGATTTGATTCTTGGTAGGGCAAAAAATTTATTTTAGGAGCATCATGACGTAACAGTTGCTTTAAGTTGTTACGAAAGAGATAATAACAGTTAAAGTTTTTTTCGATTTGATTCTTGGTAGGGCAAAAAATTTATTTTAGGAGCATCATGACGTAACAGTTGCTTTAAGTTGTTACGAAAGAGATAATAACAATCGAAGTTTGTTTCGCTTTGACTCTTGGTAGGGCAGAAGAATTTACTTTAGGAGCATCATGACGTAACAGTTGCTTTAAGTTGTTACGAAAGAGATAATAACAGTTAAAGTTTTTTTCGATTTGATTCTTAGTAAGGCAGAAGAATTTATTTTAGGAGCATCATGACGTAACAGTTGCTTTAAGTTGTTACGAAAGAGATAATACCAATTAAAGTTTGTTTCGCTTTGACTCTTGGTAGGGCAGAAGAATTTATTTTAGCAGCATCGTGGCGTAATAGTTACTTTAAGTTGCTACGAAATAGATAATAACAATTAAAGTTTGTTTGCTTTGACTCTTGGTAGGGCAGAAGAATTTATTTTAGGAGCATCATGACGTAACAGTTGCTTTAAGTTCTTACGAAAGGGATAATATCAATTAAAGTTTGTTTCGCTTTGACTCTTGGTAGGGCAGAAGAATTTATTTTAGGAGCATCATGACGTAATAGTTACTTTAAGTTGTTACGAAAGGGATAATATCAATTAAAGTTTGTTTCGCTTTGACTCTTGGTAGGGCAGAAGAATTTATTTTAGGAGCATCATGACGTAACAGTTGCTTTAACTTGTTACGAAAGAAATAATAACAGTTAAAGTTTTTTTCGATTTGACTCTTGGTAGGGCAGAAGAATTTACTTTAGGAGCATCATGACGTAACAGTTGCTTAAAGTTGTTACGAAATCGATAATAACAATTAAAGTTTGTTTGCTTTGACTCTTGGTAGGGCAGAAGAATTTACTTTAGGAGCATCATGACGTAACAGTTGCTTTAAGTTGTTACGAAAGAGATAATAACAGTTAAAGTTTTTTTCGATTTGATTCTTGGTAGGGCAGAAGAATTTATTTTAGGAGCATCATGACGTCACAGTTGCTTTAAGTTGTTACGAAAGAGATAATAACAATCGAAGTTTGTTTGCTTTGACTCTTGGTAGGGCAGAAGAATTTACTTTAGGAGCATCATGACGTCACAGTTGCTTTAAGTTGTTAGGAAAGAAATAATAACAGTTAAAGTTTTTTTCGATTTGATTCTTGGTAGGGCAAAAGAATTTATTTTAGGAGCATCATGACGTAACAGTTGCTTAAAGTTGTTACGAAAGAGATAATATCAATTAAAGTTTGTTTCGCTTTGACTCTTGGTAGGGCAGAAGAATTTACTTTAGGAGCATCATTACGTAACGGTTGCTTTAACTTGTTACGAAAGAAATAATAACAGTTAAAGTTTTTTTCGATTTGATTCTTGGTAGGGCAAAAGAATTTATTTTAGGAGCATCATGACGTAACAGTTGCTTTAAGTTGTTACGAAAGAGATAATAACAGTTAAAGTTTTTTTCGATTTGATTCTTGGTAGGGCAGAAGAATTTATTTTAGGAGCATCATGACGTCACAGTTGCTTTAAGTTGTTACGAAAGAGATAATAACAATTAAAGTTTGTTTGCTTTGACTCTTGGTAGGGCAGAAGAATTTATTTTAGGAGCATCATGACGTAACAGTTGCTTTAAGTTCTTACGAAAGGGATAATATCAATTAAAGTTTGTTTCGCTTTGACTCTTGGTAGGGCAGAAGAATTTACTTTAGGAGCATCATTACGTAACGGTTGCTTTAACTTGTTACGAAAGAAATAATAACAGTTAAAGTTTTTTTCGATTTGATTCTTGGTAGGGCAAAAGAAT
This sequence comes from Ryuthela nishihirai, assembly GCA_038380435.1. Classification (NCBI taxonomy): domain Eukaryota; kingdom Metazoa; phylum Arthropoda; class Arachnida; order Araneae; family Heptathelidae; genus Ryuthela; species Ryuthela nishihirai. Next base: position 37,385,387 of record JAWZYU010000016.1, on the reverse strand, counting down.
TTATTTTAGGAGCATCATGACGTAACAGTTGCTTTAAGTTGTTACGAAAGAGATAATAACAGTTAAAGTTTTTTTCGATTTGATTCTTGGTAGGGCAGAAGAATTTATTTTAGGATCATCATGACGTCACAGTTGCTTTAAGTTGTTACGAAAGAGATAATAACAATTAAAGTTTGTTTGCTTTGACTCTTGGTAGGGCAGAAGAATTTATTTTAGGAGCATCATGACGTAACAGTTGCTTTAAGTTCTTACGAAAGGGATAATATCAATTAAAGTTTGTTTCGCTTTGACTCTTGGTAGGGCAGAAGAATTTACTTTAGGAGCATCATGACGTAACAGTTGCTTTAAATTGTTACGAGAGAGATAATAACAATTAAAGTTTGTTTCGCTTTGACTCTTGGTAGGGCAGAAGAATTTATTTTAGGAGCATCATGACGTAATAGTTACTTTAAGTTGCTACGAAATAGATAATAACAATTAAAGTTTGTTTGCTTTGACTCTTGGTAGGGCAGAAGAATTTACTTTAGGAGCATAATGACGTAACAGTTGCTTTAAGTTGTTAGGAAAGAAATAATAACAGTTAAAGTTTTTTTCGATTTGACTCTTGGTAGGGCAGAAGAATTTACTTTAGGAGCATCATGACGTAACAGTTGCTTAAAGTTGTTACGAAAGAGATAATATCAATTAAAGTTTGTTTCGCTTTGACTCTTGGTAGGGCAGAAGAATTTACTTTAGGAGCATCATTACGTAACGGTTGCTTTAACTTGTTACGAAAGAAATAATAACAGTTAAAGTTTTTTTCTATTTGATTCTTGGTAGGGCAAAAGAATTTATTTTAGGAGCATCATGACGTAATAGTTGCTTTAAGTTGTTACGAAAGAGATAATAACAGGTAAAGTTTTTTTCGATTTGATTCTTGGTAGGGCAGAAGAATTTATTTTAGGAGCATCATGACGTCACAGTTGCTTTAAGTTGTTACGAAAGAGATAATATCAATTAAAGTTTGTTTCGCTTTGACTCTTGGTAGGGCAGAAGAATTTACTTTAGGAGCATCATTACGTAACGGTTGCTTTAACTTGTTACGAAAGAAATAATAACAGTTAAAGTTTTTTTCGATTTGATTCTTGGTAGGGCAAAAGAATTTATTTTAGGAGCATCATGACGTAACAGTTGCTTTAAGTTGTTACGAAAGAGATAATAACAGTTAAAGTTTTTTTCGATTTGATTCTTGGTAGGGCAGAAGAATTTATTTTAGGAGCATCATGACGTAACAGTTGCTTTAAGTTGTTACGAAAGAGATAATATCAATTAAAGTTTGTTTCGCTTTGACTCTTGGTAGGGCAGAAGAATTTATTTTAGGAGCATCATGACGTAATAGTTACTTTAAGTTGCTACGAAATAGATAATAACAATTAAAGTTTGTTTCGCTTTGACTCTTGGTAGGGCAGAAGAATTACTTTAGGAGTGTCGTGATGTAACAGCTGCTTTAAGTTGCTTTGCTAAAAGACGTGCAGAGCTAGCAATAAAAATATCGGAAGAGCCGCAGTGTGGTTGCGGTATCTAAACTTTGAGATACACTTCGCGACGCAGAGGAGAAATAGGTGTGAACAACGACACTTTCATTTTGTGGATGACGTTTGTGAAAGACAGCGAAGACGATCCCGGAGGCTGAACGGAGGCAGCTTCATCCGGGGAAGAGGAACTGCGGGAGGTCTACGATTCTTCCGTTCATCGCTCGGGGAAGAGCAAGAGATCTGTGTCAAAGAGGAAAAATATTTTTTCGAACTCATCGATAAAACTGGCGGCTGCAATCTATTTCTTGAGATGAAATGACTATCGATCAGAGATAGCCTGCTTTTTGCTGTAATCCATCGAGCTATTATGCCGACAGTTGAAACGCTCTTCAAGCAAGTAAGCTAAATTCAATGAGTTACAACTTTAAAGGTATTCGGAAGTTTCTTCTCATTCCGTCTCTGGGATAAAAAGAAGGAAGATATTTACGGGAACGTACACAGAGATGGAACAATGCCAATGAATGGATTTTAATGATACGGAGAAGCGGACGCAAGCTTCAATTACCGCAGCTAATCACGGATTTATTGCTGAAGAAGTAGAAGATAGAATGAAGGTAAAAAATAATTATTTTTGAATATTTGTACTTTAAAATCAAATATTTATTCATATTGAATCAAGCGGAGAATAAATATAAAATAATACATCCAATGCTCCACTAACAGGATAGATGAGTTCATAAAAAATTCGTGTAAGGTGAAATCTTGTTAGTCGGATATGAATTTCTCTTAAGAAACAATATAAAGGGTGAGATGCGTTCCAGAATCATAAATTGTTTGACATAACTTTTAAATTTTTGTACTTTATTTAGATTACGGGTTCTCAACGTGGGATACGCGGTAAAAGTTTTTGGGGTACGCCGTGAGAGCTCAAAAGTCGCTAGATCTGAATACCCAGTAAAATGTTTATATTTTTATAAGATTTGTTAAGTTGTTTATGTCATTTTTTGTGTTTATCGATATATGTAACTTATGAATACATAATTTAATGTGTGTATATATATATTTATGTTTTATTTTATTACCATTGTTATACTATAACTATAGTTTTATCTATCTATACAAGGGGTACGCCAGTTACATACACATTTCCAGGGAGTACGGGAAGCATAAAAGATTGAGAACCACTGATTTAGACAGTACTCCGGTGAAAAGCTTTGTTTTTTGTTTGTTCATGCAACTTTTATACGTGTAATCCATTTTTACCGAAAAGAAACAATGATAAATCTAAAATTCAAAAGTACCAAATGCAGCTCCAGTAGTTGGTACGTAAATGGAATTTTAATGCATACTATATACTGTCGAGTAATGGAGATTGAGAAAGTGAAACTGATTGTTTCAAAAATTGCTGCCGACTAATGAAGGTTGAGAATGAGAAATTGCTTGTTGTAAAAAAAAAATTGTTGTCGAATGATGCAGATTGAGAATGGGAAATTAATTGCTGTAAGAAAAGTTGTTGAGTAATGAAGATTGATGAATAATTGGTGAAAAACGTTTTGTCGAGTAAAGTAGATTAAGAATGAGAAATTGATTGGTGTAAAATGTTTTGTCGAGTAAAGTAGATTAAGAATGAGAAATTGATTGGTGTAAAATGTTTTGTCGAGTAAAGAGATTAAGATGATAAATTGATTGATGTGAAATTTTTTGTCAAGTAAAGAAGATTGTAAATGAGAAATTGATTGGTGTGAAATGTTTTGTCGAGTAAAGCAGATTAAGAATGAGAAATTGATTGGTGTGAAATGTTTTGTCGAATAAAGAGGATTAAGAATGAGAAATTGATTGGTGTAAAAAATTGTTGTCGAGTAATGAAGATAACTATATATTTTTAAGCGTTTCTACTTTATATGCGACAAGTTTCATAATCTTGAATATTTGATATTTTTTTTATTTTCAACCAATTAGGGTGAATTTGTATACGGGTACAATATCATCGGTCACTGAAAATTCAAATGTTTACAAATATGTGACGTGTTATAACTATTTAAACCCACTAATTTTTATAGGCAAACGTGGAAAATCTTTTTGGAAGTGTTGAAATTATAACCAAGGATAGGTGAGACAATGAAAGAATCCAAGATGTGTTCCTAGATGGTAAATATAAACGATTATCGAGTAGTTGAGAACTCTTGTTAAACAGAGGACCAGTTATGCTAGTCGAAAACCAACCCTATTTTAAATATCTTGTTAAACCGAAATCGTATTAGTCGGGAACTGGGTGTACACCATTTAATATAAAATGAAATGTAATTAACAAACTTTCTTTTAAGGTAAAATTGCAAACTTTACACGGTAGTCAATATTAATTGATTTATTACAGAGGTTACTGTTATGACTCAATGAGAAAGTGTGCAAACAATTATTAAATGTTAGGTCAAGATAATTGCTCAAACAAATTAAACTAATTGAAACAATTAAATTCAAATAATATTTCCCAGGTAATTAATTAAATATCGTGAAATATTAAAAACTAGAAATTCATGTTTAAAAGTTACATTAAACTTTCATATTTAAAATTTAAATTAATGTATCAAACAAACTTGGAGCCAAATTTTAAAACATTTTTTGTCTAACACTTTTTTTGCTCTAGGACCCAAGAAAGAATTTTTTTTTCTTGAAATTCTTCTATTCTTAATTCTTAACTAAGTTTCATTTCTAAAGAAGAAGAAAAAAGAAAGTTAATATTTTATATCTCTGTCTAGGGACGTATTTATGGGGAGGGGCGGAAAGATGCCTACCCCCGCCTCCCTTTTTTGAGAATGCTTGTAAGAGTAATAGAGGCAAAAGTTGTTAAACATGTGTATCTTATCATGAATTTTTCAAGAAAGTTTTTAAAAATATAAAAAAAGGACGTGGAACTTTTATACTGCAATGAAAATCAAGTGCAGTTCTCCTTTTACTTATTTCCGGCTCGTTTGTTGTACAAAATTGGCTAAATGGCCAGGTCACAAGGAGCCCAAGGGCCCAGGAAATGTTGAGGAAAGGGACTGTGATGCCCTGAGCCAATTGTGATGGACTGCGCCAATTGTGATGGACTGCGCCAATTGTGATGAGCAGTCGTAAGGACGATGAATCAGCTCCTTGATTGCCTTCACCCATGTTTCGGTGAAATAACAGGTTCGTGGGTTGTTACACCCGTACCGACATATGCCTCAGATTTGCTGCTCCAAGGGATGTACAGAAATATGTCCAACAATTCACGCACGAGAGTTGTATAGGGACGACACAGTTTATTCACACTTACATACAATCATGTGCTGGGGATGCTCTCAACTCCGTAGGCTTTTGCTGCTTTGCTGCTGCAAACAATTTTGCAATGAGGTGGAGAACAACACACTTTGCAGATTCTAACTTTACCGACCTCAAACTCCGTGAAAGGATATTTATTCTTTGCCTACAGTGCAGTTCACACAGAATCCACTTCAGTTCCACAGAACTGTGCTTGATTCACCAAGAATCTTGATTGCCACTTAGAATCGTACCTTCTCCTTAATCGTTTTATTTGAATAAGATCGGTGTCTCTTGACCTGTGTTCAAACCTCCTTCCCATTTGACAGCGACGCTCAAGACTTGTTTCCTTCCTACCCGACTCCTCTCCCCTGCGCTCACACTCTTGCCCCAGGCTAGTTGTAAAGGCCATAAAAGTCTTTTCGGACACGTTACCCCATGCAGGCAGCCAGCTCAGACCCGAAAACAATATTATGACTCACATTTCCACAATAGCACTTCCAAGAACACACTTAACACATAAAATATTTATAATGACAAAAATACAATAAAATGCAACAATAAATAAAAATAAATAAATTAGAGGGACATGATAGGGACCCACTGGACAGATGATAGGAGATAGATAGTAGCCTCCCGTAGGTGTGGTAGCCCAAAGACGTCTGCAGGGAAAGCCTGATGTCACGAGATTTGGGCTGCGTCACCGTAGCTTACCAGAATAGAGGCTCAGTCGAAGAGCGAGACTTGATTTTACGCGTGCTAGTAGTCGCCATTGTTGTTTACAACTTTACCTTTGTGTGCAAAATGCAAGTTTCATTTATATATCCTGTTTTATGTATATTGTTTAAATTCTAGTGTATTTATAGTAATTATTATTCTTATCATGACCGGTAAATGTTGTGTTCCTGGCTACCGTAGTAATAATAGTGGATCGTCATATGTATGCATGCCACAATACAAAAATAAAACTTTTTGTGTTGCCTATGTTGATCAATTAACAACAAAAAGAAATTTAATATTGGATGTACCTCAGCAGCTTATTAATATGTGTGACCGTGGAGGGCTAATTTATCCTATTGAAGTTTCTATAAATGTGGGAATATTATGTTATGCTGTTTTCCAAACACTTACATCCAGTAATGTAGAGCAGCAATTTCTAAACCCCAAAAATCAATTATTGATATATGTTAATATTGCAAAGCAGATTTTGAAGAAAGACTCTTTATCACAGATTTTTAGTGTTTATGTGGGAAAAAAATAATAGACTTGGTACATAAAATTATATAACATGTGAACAAGGCCTGCGCGAGGAAGGTTCAGCGCGTCCCCTGGAAATAATATTTTTATGTATTAAGTTTTCACGCTTTAAAAGGCTCCCCCCTGTCCACGAAAGGATCATCGTAAAAAACGACGCCATTTTCCTATCTTTAACATGGCAGCCGACACAATGTATTCTCGTTCCTCTAGTTCCACGTCCCACCACCAGAGCGCATGTCAGTTATTTTCCAAGCCCAACAGTAAATCCAATCGCAGAATCCGCTAATCGATGACTACTATTCTTTCAATAGAAAGCGAAATAGCGAAATCGGTCAATTTTGATGACGTAATTAAAGATTTTGCGGCGAAAAAGGCGAGAAAAAATTATGTAATATTTATAATATACTCGGTGTTCCTATAAGTTGTATGTAGATATGTACCGCACTTTGTGCTTCTAATAAATAATTTATTATTATAAAATTTAGAAGTACATATAAATGGTTTTTTTTTGGCCCCGCACAATTTTGTAACCCGCCCCCGCAAAAGTTCACGTCGGCCCTTGCTTGTGAAATATGTAGATGCGTAATTGCACACAATCAAAATATGCACCCAAGAAATCATTCAAAAGAAAATTGAGCATTTTGGTCAATTGATTATTCATATGCCAGCTATGTCTATCTGTTGAATTTTACTGGTGTACCAGTCATGTCTCAATGATAGACATTGGTATATTTGATGTGGATTTCAAATATTTATTTGTCTTGTAGTTACTATCATCAGTACATGGTATTGAATGTTATCATTTTCCTTAAAAAGCTCTATAGGTTGTTTTTTGCCATTAAGGAATTTTCTTCAATGTTGCAGTGTAATCTGTATTTTATGTATATATATTACATAAAAACTCTTACAAATTATGTAAGGTAATGACATTATGCTCACATGTTGTGCTTAATAATTTTCATACTGGTACATACATAATTTTGTGTACTGGTATGTCTCAATGATAGACATTAGTTGTCGCAAACTGTTTTTTGATGCATACAGTATGATTGAGTTATCATTGGTATATTTGATATGAATTTTAAATATTTGTCTTGTAGTTTCTATCATCAGTATATGGTATTCAATATTATCATTTTTGGTTAATAATCTGTATGGGTTATATTTTTTGTTATTATGGAACATTCTCAATATTGCACTGAAATATATAATTTTTTTTATATTCCTTTGTTTTCTCTTACAAATTATGTAAGGCAATAATATAGTACTCCCAGTTTATTAATTTTCACTTGTCTATTGGTATGTCTCAATCTCTTTCTGTTGGATGTATGCGTAGTCAATACAGGGTGATTCAAAACTCTTGGGTCAAACTTTAAGGGGTGATAGAACACACCTAAGAAGCACTTTTCTTCATACAATGCGTGGTCGGAACTCAAGCGTTGAAGCACTAGAGGGCGCTTTCCAGTGAACAGTTATAAGCGCTGGTTTTCGCACTCGTTGTCATTTCTACCGTGGATTGCAGAACGGATGGATTGTTTTACGAATCAGCAGAAGGCGGACATGCATTTCACATACGGTGCTGCAGACGGGAATGCGAGGGAAGCCCAAAGACTGCACGGGAGCGCTTTCCAACCAGACGCGTGCCTGATCATAAAACCTTTCAGCGATTGCAACAGTATCTATGCGAAACGGGCTCCTTTTTCAGCGGCTTGCAGGATACAGGGCGTGCAAAGAGTGTTAGGACGCCACGTGTTACAGTGGAAATTCTACGTAGGGTTGGAGAGTGTCCCGAATGTAGCATGCGAGCAATTTCCCATGCCGTAAGTGTGCCCCAATCGATGGTGTGGCAAGTTCTACGAGACGAACGGTTACACCCCTACCACGCACAGAGGGTGCACGCCTTGACACCTGCAGGTTATCGGCCTCGTGTGGATTTTGCACAGTGGTTCCTGCAGCAGACTGCAGTGCAAGCGGACTTTGATGCACGTCTTATTCACTGACGAATGTACCTTTACATGTGAGGGCATTTTTAATACCGACAATTCACATGTGTGGGCCACCAGTAATCCGCACGCCATACGTCCACATTCGTCCAGTGGCGTTTCTCCATAAATGCTTGGGCTGGAATCCTCAATGACCCTTTGATTGGCCCATACCTTCTGCCAGCCCAACTGAAAGGGAGAACGTACCTCGTATTTTTACAAGAAGTCTTGCCAGAATTACTGAACCCTGTTCCAGCAAATATTCAAACACGTATATGGTTCCAACACGACGGAACGCCACTCCATTTCAGCGTGGATGTGCGGAACGCCTTCGATGCAACATTTCCAGGACGATGGATTGGTCGTGGTGGTCCCATCGCTTGGCCGCCACGATCGCTCGATCTCTCACGTCTGGACTTTTTCCTATGGGGGCCATATTAAGAGCCCCATCGATTCCAATGAGGACCTTGTTGCCAGGATTTCTATTGCCGCTGTCGCTGCACGAGAAATGCATGGTGCTTTCGCCCATGTACGCCGATCACTACGTCGAAGGTGTGAAGCCTGTATTAATGTTGGCGGTCGCTCTTCTGAGCAGTTTCTGTAATTTGTTCAATAAAAGTCGGTACTTTCTGTTCTGTAATTTCTGCAATTATTTCAAACCTCTTTTATCATTCTTGTGTTTCTTCATTTCTTGATACAGTAACTGCTAACCCCTGACTGAAGCGCTTCACCGCTTGAGTTCGACCACGCATTGTATGACGAAAAGTGCTTGTTTAGGTGTGTTTTATCACCCCTTAAAGTTTGGCCAAAGAGTTTTCAATCACCCTGTATAGGCGTCTATCTAAAATAATGTGTAGTTCTGTTAGATTGCTAAAGTTTGCATTAAGGGGTTTAGGCATTAAGTTTTGACAGTTTTCTTTTTAGCTTAAATAAGCTAAAAAGAAAATGTGGATGAATTCTGATCTCAGTAGCTTTCTTCTTAGAACATATACCAGGTGAAATTTAAAAGTTATGTATGAAATATAACAATACTTTTAGTGACAGACTGTATATGTGATATCTATCAATATTATTAAACTCTATCTGAAGTTAGTATGAATATATTTTGCTAACCCGAGAATAGATTTTTATCTCTTCCAATATGATTGCAAATGTAGCAAATTAAAAAAAAAAACAATGAAATTATGCTGTAAAATTCAGGTGTATCCGTTTTCTTATAATACTGTTTACAATTAAATATAATTAAAAAAATATGTGTAACTCCCATGGCCTAGTGGTTAGCGCGCTTGGCTACTGATCTAAGGGACCTGGGTTTGAGCCCCGGGTAAGGCATGACTGTTGTGTCGTTTTTCTACTGAGGGCCTGCCATCCTCACAGACCTTCTACTATGGCATATAAACTAACAGGCTCCTGTCAGACCTCTGTGGCAAGCAGCTGATTGAGGGGGTATTTATTTATTTTTTATTCATTAACTATGTTTAGATAATATGTTTATTGAATATTTTTGACATCAAGATGAGAGAATTTTTTTTCTGTCTGTGAAAGTAAAATATTTCCCGCAAGAATGAAATTCTTTTCCGAATTTATGATAATTTGCTTTATAATTGATATTTTATTCGATTCAGTACAGGAAATGAAATCGTTTAAATAACGCGCACGTCGAATTAGAAACGAATCAAATCCGCTGACTTAAAGCTATGATGGAAAGCGCGGCCCCGCTTCTGACGGAACCTCATTAGCCATGCCGGTCACGTGACATCAGGCTTTCTCTTCAGATGGCTTTGGGCAGCCTCATTAACATGAATAGGGTACCACCCTCCAGCACACGAAGCACAGCTTAACGTCCCATCCGATGGACGGCGATCTTTCCAAGGCCATCGGTGTCCCCTAGTGACCGAGGGCAGGAGGTTTTGCGGTGATAAATCTGAATGCTGTCTCAGATGAGCCTGGCCCGCTACCAACTGAGCCACAACCACTAGCCCCCGGAGACTTTTTTAAACCTAAGAGCTTTCATGCAATGGGGCGGGGGTGGCTCAGTCGGTAGCGCGCCAGGCTCGTAATCTGTAGTTCCCAGGTTCGAGTCCCAGCTGGGTCAGCGTTGAGATTTATCTCCGCAAAATTCCCCGCCCTGCCCACGGTCAGTAGGGGACACCGATGGGCTTGGAAAGGCCGCCGTCCGTCGGATGGGACGTTAAGCCGTGGCCCCGTGTGCAGGAGAGCCATACCCTGTGCACGTTAAAGAACACGCTGGATGGCCTTGACGGGAGGCTACCATCTGTCTCCCAACAGCTGATCCAGTGGGTCCCCTCTCCAACCTTCTCTGAGCCTTCGGGGTCCTTGTGACCTGGCCATTTAGCCCATGGTGTGCAAAAAAGTGCCGCTCAGAGGTAAAACAACCCAACAACCCAAAGCTTTCATGCAGCGCATTGTTACTGAATGTTTGACGTTCGCATCTTTCAGCAAAGTAGAAGCCTTTTACGTGTATTTCTGCGTAATTGGGTAACTGTTGCCACACACCTGAACAAATTGTTAAAGTAAATTATGTGATTCCGATGAGATAAGGCCGAATCTAGAAAATAAATGAAGAAAAGTGGGGGGAAGGCAGGGTATCTGTGGAGGTGGTGGAACTCAACGGGAAATCACGACGCACAATTTCCCAAATGTAAGGAGAATGGCAACGGCCTTAAAAATGAAAATGTTCTGCCAATCGTGGCAAATGCGGGAGGATTACTATTTCCGATTCTCCTAGTAGTTTGAATTTATATCGTTACAGAGCGCTTAAAAGTACCAAAATGATAAGGCTTTAAACAAATATTGCAAACGCTCTATTCACTTGTAGAAATTTGAAATTCGGGTGATAGAATGTGGTTGTCAAAGGGTTTCATTTGACAGAACGACTTGATCACTTACAATGGTGATTGGACCCCTAAGGCACGGCCGAGAGAGGCCCATATCCCTGGCCCCGCGGTACAGCGAAAAATAAAAAATAATGGACAAAAGATAAGACAGCTTCGATACGAAAAATAGAATTCTGTCTTAAGACCCCCCCCACCCCCACCCCCGGGCTGAGATTTCTAATTCAAAGGAGAAGCAAGGGAACCGCAAATATTTCATATCCTGCGCCCGCAAATTGACAACGTTTTTGAAAGACAACTTTTTGGTTTTAAAAGATAAACGAAAATTTATCTTGGGACTTACTTCTGGTTACGTGTCTATTGTACATCACCACTCTTTTAGTTTCTCATTGTATCACGCCAAGACGAGGTGGACTCCTTCTTTGTTTTGCTGTCTGGAGAGAAAAAGTTTAGTTTGCATTTAATACAAAGGGATTAATTTATTTTCATCATTCGAAATTTTAGTAGGAACATCGTATGGATTGTTTTGGAGGGACACACTCCACAGTCAAATGATTTAATGTGCAAGAATCACTTTGGTCTCTCTCTTTCATACCAGCTGCAAAAAGAGATCGTTAATTTTATCAAGATAATTATTTTTAATATTTTGGATTAAGTCCAAAGGTAATTGCCTAGCTCTCTTTGAATTAAAAGAAATTCACTGTTCCAAAAAAAATAGCATAATATTTCCCCTTCCGTTTTAGCGGCCTTTAAATATTTCTTGAAAAATGCATGAAATATGCATGTTTGATAGTTTTTTGCCTGACTTTTACTATAATTCTAAAAGCGGGTCGGGATCCCTTGCTACCTATTCCCTGGATAGGGCCCTGTATCTAGTCATCATACTCTAGGACTTCAAACATCTGTTGCAGCATATTTTGGCTAAGCTTTTTCAGCAACATTTAGAATTTTTCCGAATATTACAAAATTTCCTTTAAATTTCAAGTTATACTTTTACTATTGATCTACGTCCTTGGTTGATTTCGAATATCTAGATAATGTTTACCAACTATAACTAACGCAAAATCCGCTTAATTCCGAATTTTTCGCCTTCCATTAAAACGCTTTTAACGCATTATAAAGAACAAAACGGCGTAATTATAACCACGACTACTCTACTTCAAACAGCAGTTCAGACAGCTACTTATGAAACTTTCAATTCGATTTCGTATTGAAGAAAGAATTCGTGAAAGCCGACGATAAAATGCGTGCAAAGTTATAGGACCCATTTCTAAAGTCCTTCATCTTTATTTAAATTAAGATTTCGTACAGTTGTGCCTCTATTTAGCCACCACATAATAAGTGCTTTTGAATTGTGAAAATATTGACGATTGAGACGATGTGTTGGATAATTCAATTCAGTAATTATCGTTAATGACGCCTTGCAAAAGAATGGAAATGACAGGAATGGAACTTGAAAATAATGGATTGCTAACTGGGTTACAGTATGCATTTAGAAAGGTCTTTTTAAAAAATTTTTCCATAGCTTTGAATTTCCGTCAGGTAACAGACGATAATAGAAGTACTGTATTTTTAAAAAATTTATTAAAGTGGAAAAATATATTCAAGTATATGCAAAGTGTGCTGAATCCAGTCATCCACTCGTAAATAATGAATGCAATTTTCTAGTTGAAAAATATATTTAAAACTAGAAGTAGTGAAATTTTCTTCTTTTTTAATCAGTGCTGGTAAACTCGTTTGGTTGATGATTGGTTCTAAAATTTTAATCATTGACCATCGCTTACTTTGATCTGTGTGGCAGTTTCGTTACTAACAAATATTCCATTTGGGTTAGATCAGAAAATTTGATTCCAACACGAATGAGTATCTTGATTTTTGTTCTAGTTTTGCTGCCAACAAGAGAAGGCAATTTTGGTCGAATTGGGGAATTTAGTAAAAGGAGAGCGGTTACCTTGGATTGTGCCCTGGCTTGGTTGTTACATAAATAGTTAATTCTACTCGCCTATTTTTCTTGGACCAGAAATTTTACGGAGACCAGTACATACTTTGGTTTCTGTCCCTGTCTGGTTGTTAACGCAAATAAATCTTCGAGTTTGATCAGAAAATTAATCAAACATCATTTCGCTTTGGTTTGAGTTCTATTTTGGTTGTTAACAAGATTAGGCCATTTTGTTAGGGTTGGATTGTTTTACCTCTTAGTGGCATTTTTTTTTGCACACAATGGGGTAAATGATCTGGTCGCAAGGACTCCAAGGTTTCATAGAAGATTAAGTGGAGAGGAGCCACTGGACGGTTTAAGTGGAGAGGAGCCACTGTTAGGAGACGATGAGAGTCTCAATTCAAGGGCTTCCAGCGTGTTCTTTAACATATACAAGAGGTTCTCAGCACTTGTCTAAGGAGTGTAATTAATTTTTAAGGAGATAAAATGTGGTAATGATAACGAAACTGCCAACATTGTATAAAATTTAGAGATTCCCTTAAATATGCCGGGGGGATGTTGAAATGATTTAAAGAGTGGGAAACCCCCTCAGTAGTGACGTAGAAAGTGGTCCCAATCCAACTTCGACAAAATTGTTGCAATCCAACTTGCAGAAAATCGTCCCCCCCCCCCCCCCACAGACAGTGATTTAGGAGGAAAGCACTGCCTGTGGGGTGGTCCAGGTTGCGACGTCACTCCCACCCCCTCTCTTAGAAGCAAGAGAGTAAGAATAAATCCCTGGATTTGTCTGTTTAATAATTAAGAAATAACCAAGAAAGTTTAACAAATACTCGATTACAGGTTGGACTAAAATAAAATAATTTTATTTTATTTCTCGATGCTTCAAACAATACTGGAAAAGGTTTTTCTAATGCTTTCTATTTGTTTGAAACTATGGATGCCTGCAGAAGGTGGCAAGAGGGAATATTTGCAGTTGCTTTATAAAAAAATTGTATATACCGTATTTCTTCGATTCTAAGACGCACTTTTTCCCCCATATAAACGTCTCTAAAAACGGGGTGCGTCTTAGAATCGCAGTTTTTTTTTTCAAAATTTCCCGCGCTTTGCACACAGCACCACAAGCTTTCTTTTTACGCGGAAACCCCGCCTCCAAGTTTGACCGTTATCGCATTCTCCAATTCCATTGGAGAATAAAGTGGCGTGGAAATTTTCCCGCGCTTTCCAAATGTGAAGTCACCGTTATTCATTATAGTGGAGCTCTGTGAGTGAATTATAGTGAGCTTGGAACCTGGCTGTTGACTGACAACCTTCCGCTGACACCTTCCGGAAAAATTAAGAAAGCGTCGGCATCAAAATTGGCGGAATGGGTATCAACAGCTTGGAAGCTAATCCCAGAAAGAATAGTGCAGCACTCAGTTAAAAAATGTTGCATCACCGACGTTCTCGATGGCTCAGAAGACGATATATTATGGGATAATGGAGATAAAGACGGCTCAGAAGAATCAGACTCTGATGTTGATTCAGAAGGAAGTGATGAATAACATACCTATTGATAAATAGGTAATATTGTTGTTAGTAAATTGGATTTTATTATATATATAAAAATATAGAATTTTTAGGGATGATAAAGATAACAAAAAATATGATCATTTTGATACATAAACGTAAAATATCATTTGGTTATATGAATATCCTGCTTTTTTTAACTAGTTTATTTTAACCCTAAGATATTTCTGTTTTTGTGGTAGATACAATTTACTTTCTTTACAGTGAGAGATAGTTTATTGAAATGATTCTTATTTCAAGATTTTCTGTGGTAACGAAACATATCTGCATATTGTAAATGAACCTATGGGATTTTTTCGTAAGTTGCTGCTTATCTACCAAGTTTTGCTTCGCTTTTTATTAGTAGATTTAAAAAAAAAGAACCCGAGCTATTGTTTTCGCTTTGTGTTTGACTGTTTTTTGTTAATTCCACTTTTATTTGTTTTTTGGAATAAAAGGAAAATTCTTTTTGGGGTTGGAATTGAAACCATTTAGTTGATTGTGTTTTGGGAAGACAGTCTAATAGACTCCTTGACGCTATGCCACTTCTACTTTGTAATATGCATTATATTTATGCATATACACTACAGGAAAAAAATTGCAACACCTGGAAGGATTAATGCCATTTTATTGAAACGCAGGCATCTTTTAACATATGCGATTGATTACATTATTATAAAAAAATATGGAAAACTACCACGTTACTTACCCGGTAAAATGGTATAATTAGTATGATGTTGAACCGCCCCGCGTAGCAATGCATTCATAAACACTGCGGGGAAGGCTATGGTACAGCTCTCTAATGTCCTCCTGAGGGATAGGGGCGGGGGTGGCTCAGTCAGTAGCGCGCTAGGCTCGTAATCTGTAGTTCCCAGGTTCGAGTCCCAGCTGGGTCAGCGTTGAGATTTATCTCCGCAAAATTCCCCGCCCTGCCCACGGTCAGTAGGGGACACCGATGGGCTTGGAAAGGCCGCCGTCCATCGGATGGGACGTTAAGCCGTGGCCCCGTGTGTGGGAGAGACATACCCTGTGCACGTTAAAGAACACGCTGGATGGCCTTGACGGGAGGCTACCATCTGTCTCCCAACAGCTGTTCCAGTGGGTCCCCTCCCCCAACCTTCTCTGAGCCTTCGGGGTCCATGTGACCTGGCCATTTAGCCCATGGTGTGCAAAAAAGTGCCGCTCAGTGGTAAAACAACCCAACCCAACCCTGAGGGATAGAACGCCAAATAGCGCGAAGTCGCTGTTCATTTCAGAGACAGTGGTTGGTGCACCTGTTGGGTGTTGTTGGAGCTGTCGGCCCATCTTGTCCCAGACGTATTCAATAGGTGAAATGTCCGGAGGGCATGCTGACCATGGTAGTACCTGAACGTTTTGCTCGTGTAGATACTGCAGATTAATGCGAGCTGCGTGGGGACGGTCGTTATCTTGCTGGTAAAAAGTTCCGTGCTACTGAACATATGCCAACGATATGTTGACAACATATCGTTGGGCAGTTAGAGTTCCCCTTATGATGAGCAGTTCTGACCGAGATGTCCGACTATGGCACCCCACACGAAGACACCAGGTGCTGGAGCTCTGTGACGATGTCGCACGCACTGGGTGGCGTTCTCTTCCCCTAGATGACGGCGAACACGTTTTCTGCTGTCGTTCTGACCAAGACCTAAACGAGATTCGTCACTAAACACCACGGTTCTTCACTCTTGTTCGTTCCAGTTCTGTCTGAGGCGACACCACTGAAGACATGCTTGCAGTGGGGCAGATGTGAGGGGCAAACTCAGTGCCGGACGATAGGCTCGCAATGAAAACTGTAAAAGCCTGTTGTTTACCGTCTGCTTGGTAGGTATTCGTTGTGTTACCTGTTGCAAGTCCCTTTGTAGTTGCGTTGTAGTCGCGAATCTGTCATGCAATGCCATGCGTGCAAATGGCTGTCCTATCGCTCTGTGGTCATACAGTCATCTTCCTGATCCTTGTCGATGTGTGCTGGATCCTTCTTGAACCCACTGGCACCATATGTGTAAGATGGTACTAGAATTGTTACCAACAAGGTTGGCCACATCTCTATACGACAAACCAGCTTCTCTATGGCCGATGATTCTTCCACGCTCAAAGTCTGATAACTGTTGGAACGGATGTCGACGTCTGCGTAAGGGCATCTTTAGCGGTCTAGAACAATTTCCACAACGTTTTGTCAACCATGGAGCTGTGGTTGCCTTTATCGTGTTTGACTGCTTCGCACCTGTGACGTCAGCTCGCGCCTGTCCAATCGTTTCAATCGTCCTGCAAACCTAATCATTTCCATGCATTTCAATATACTACCGCCTCACTAAATTTCGTCACATTCTTGCAAGCGTTGCATTTTTTTCCTATAGTGCAAATCCTTACCGTGTAAAATTCAATTAAAACGAAATCTATCACCGTATAAAACCAAGTTGTTTGCGTTTTCTTGACCGCATAAAACCGAAACCGTATAAATCAAGGGACGGATGTATTTTCAAAACGGCAGGTACATATCGCTGCACAATCAATTGAAATTCGGGAAATTTTTATAAGGTAATAACTTTCAAAACTGGATAGTGTAATCTACTGTAGTAATTAAAGGACGTTCTTTAAAATTCCCTTTTAATATTGTATTGCATTTTAATTCAGTCAGCTTGACAGCAAAATTTAAAATTCTAAGCTTCAAATGGCTTCTTTTATCTACAAGTTTTGCACGTCGCAAAAATATAATTATTGTATTATGATTAGACTTTTGTCAAATAAAGTAAAAAGCATGCGCTAAATATTCAAATTGGGGAAAAAAGTAATTTGTCTTTGAAAAATATTCACTTGCCATGTGTGTGGCACACGTGCGTATGTTGAATCATTTCTATAACTGAGCTGCTAATACGTGTGAAGAATTTCCACTATTTATTATGATTGCATTCTGTTTTGGAAGTTGAAAGAAAAGTGTTTAAAGGAAGTGTGACCTAGATTTAAACTTGGAGGAAAAAAAAACTGAATAAATTACACCTATAGTAATAAGTAACAAAATATCATTCATTTCCGTTATAATCGACATTGTAAATCGACGAATCATTTCAAGCTAATCAGAATCCTGAGAACTTATGCGTCACAAAATATCAAAACCGTGAAATGCTTCTGCCATTGAAATGAACGTGTCTTATCTCTGCTCTCTATAAATCGAAATATGTCATATTTACAAATAAAATAAACTTGACTTATTGCAAAATATATCAAAGAAGTAATAAATATCAGATGGAGCAAGTTATATGAAATCGACACAGTATTGTAATTTGTTTACATATTTCACAACGGGTAAAACTCTAATAGAAAATAATAGAATGAGGTAAAGGAACGTAATTGAAAAGGTGGTAATCTTTAAAAATATAATTGCAGAAAAGGCGCCACTATAAGTGAAATAACACTGCGGGATTGCATTTTCATGGCCAATGATCATGAAAGCGATGATAACAAATTAGAACGGCGAATAGGTATCCACAGTTCTTTTGCTTTACAATACCTAAAATGCCTTCATGTATTTTAAGTAACAAATGCCCAATAACATGCATAGTTGTATTCAGTAAATATTCTCTAAGGCAGTGGTTCTCAACCTTTTATGCTTCACGTACCCCCTGGAAATGTATATGCAACTGGAGTACCCCTTATACAGATAGATAAAACTATAGTTAGAGTATAGTCTTGGCTGTTGATCTAAGGGACCTGGGTTCTAGCCCCGGGTAAGGCATGGGTGTTTGAGTCGTTTTTCTGCTGAGATCCTGCCAACCTCTCAGACCTTCTGCTATGGCATATAAACTGACAGGCTCCTGTCAGACCTCTGTGGCAAGCAACTGCTTGACGGGGTATTTATTTAATTTTTTAATGCCAAATTAGCGACTTTGTTACTATATCTAGAGATCTTTAAGCTCTCACGGCCCACCCCCAAAAAAATTTACCGCGTACCCCAAGTTGAGAACTCCTGCTATAAGGGTATGTGCACTTATGGTGGCGCCTCTATCCTGAGTCTATTGGAAGTATCTTTTCTTCACCCCGAAGAGTTTAATACAAGATGTATTCCTAGCCTAGAAAATAAAAGTCAAATGTGAGATTCAAATTATTTTTTTTTTATATAGAAATAATTTTCAAAAATATAGTGATGAAACTGACGATTGGGAAAGCCCTTAGAATTTTGACTCTACTTGATTATTGACATCTCAATGCATTAATTAGCTCGTTTATCTACTAGAATTGGTCCTGAATTCCCATCTAAATTTCATTTCTTTAAATATTTCAATACTTTTCTTAGCCGATTCTTTCATTTTTAGGACACTGTTGACCACTGTGCTGCAAATCTGTCGCCGTGAGTGAGTAGAAAATAACGAAGCCAATGACCTATTCCTATAGAAGATTCTACTGAACGATGGTCGATAATTCCTTCGGCACAACCCATCACTCTTAACTAAATCGAACCATCTAATACCCAAGATAGTGCTCAGGCATCTGGAACCATAAGCATCAGGCTTACTGCTATCCTGTTTACGCAACGTCCAAGTCTCTCGAGTTTTGGAGGGATAAAATTCTTGCCAAGCTCGAAATTTAATCATCAGATTTTTCCGCCATTTTTTCCACACTTGCCACAATTATCTTTTTTAGATTTTGTACATTTTCACTTTTGCATAGTCTCGAATTTCTCCAACGAGTGTCTCGGAAGGGCACAGATCCTATCTCTGGCTGAATTCGTAGCGTCTAAGAAAGGAAGAGAGAGAGAACCCAGATCGATAAGAGAGAAAAGTGAACTTCCGTTAGTGTTCAGGATGTGTCTAAAGAGGCTTAGCTGTGTGTGTCTCTGTCTGCTCTGGGCTGTGGAAGCTTATAGGTAATCTGCGAGGTAGGGAATACTGAGCCTCTAATGTGTGGACGTGATTCACTCTCAGTCATTTATCCACTTCACATAGCACACAGAACCATTCAGTTGCGTTCTATTCTTAATAATATTAAAATAGCCAGCAGGAATAGTAGTCTGTTAAAAGCGTTCAGTGTTAATTATGAAATCGAATTTCTAGTGATCTTTAAGCATAACGATTAAAATAAATAGTTTTGTTAAAGAAATAAAACAGACACCGTATTTCTTCCAAAGTAAACAGTTTCTAAATTAATAGTTTTCAATCTGCTTTAGGCGAATTATTTCATTTTTTCATTCGAAAAGGCTTCAGATTCGACGAAAGTTTTATAAAATAATAACAGTTGAATAAAACATTTTATATTACTTAAAAATTGGAAACCCTACAGTTCATTTATCACAATAATCCCTTAGTTTCGAGTACACGTGGTTCTCTGAGGACATTCGAGGCTGAATAGCGGGTTTCTAGCTTCCGAAATCGTAATTAATTCAGCACACTGCAATTGCAATAAGCGAGTTATTGGAAAGAGAAAGTGTTTCTAGTATACAATAAAACGCAATTAATTCGAATTTCTGCTTTATACAGATAAAAAAAACAGTTTGTCTGTTAATTGAAAGAAGTCTTATCTGATGGGATGCTTCAATAAATTCTGCACCTCTTTGCTAAGCAGTCATCAGTAGACCTTATGGGAAAATCATTTTTGGTAAACATATCGAGATGCATACCTAATAGTTAAAGTTCAAATATAAAATGCCTCACTCGCCATCCTCATTCCACAATTTTCTAAAAGAAAATAACATTTCATTCCAGCCTTTTTAAAAACCTCGAAAAAACTTACGATTAAAAATGCATCATTGCAATTTATTAATAAAACAAAAAATTTACAGCTATTGATCAAAATGAAGTGTATGTTAGAGGGTTGGATTGTTTGTGTCTCTGTACGAAATATTTTTGAAAACAATGGGCTAAATGGGCAGGTCATAAGAAGGCTCATAGAAGTATGGTAGCCTCCGGTCAAGGCCATCCAGCGTGTTCTTTAATGTGCACAGCGTATGGCTCTCCTGCACACCAGGACCATGGCTTAACATTCCATTCAGTTGTAGGTTAATTCTAGAATATGAAACATGAAACTGAAATCATGTTTAGTAATCGTGTTAGTTTAGTATCCTGGTAGATTGGACAAATACAGTAAAATCCTCTAATTCTGCAATCTTTTTCGGGAGGAGATCACTTAGACGTCCGAAGACAGATTTCGCGAGCACCAAATATTTTAGACGACGCATTCCCTGTTCTCCCTACGAAGTGAAACTGGCATAATCTATAATAATAAAACGAGGTGTCTGTGTGTCTGTAGCAACCATAACTCATCGGGATATCGTGGTAGACGCTTCAAAATTTGACAGAGTGTTTTCGGTTATGGTCGAAGTTAAAGTGGCGAATTTCAAGTCGAAATTCCAATATGGGCCTTACGAGAAGACGACAGACACAAGACGTCAAATTCTTCCTTTTCATTTAGTACCTTACCAACACAATCCACACCAATAAACTAGTCAATATCCCATGCACACCCAAAATAAAAAATTTATTCTTTAGAAAAGGGTTCACAACGTAAAGTACGCGGTTAAAATTTTTTGGGGTACGACATGAGAGCTCAAAAGTCGCTAGATCTAGTTAACAAAGTAAAAATAACCATTGTTATACTATAACTATAGTTTAATCTATCTACACAAGGGGTACGCCAGTTACATACACATTTCTAGGGGGTACGTGAAGCATAAAAGGTTGAGAACCACTGCCTTAGACCATATAGTAGACGGAGCATGCTCATGACGTTGCAACGCCGATCACGGTATCACGTGACTGATGGAAAGAAAGCTTTGGGAGTGGTGTTGCCATTCTGTGGATTTGCTTGTTCCGCAAAATATATAAAAGGAGGAACAATTACATTTCGCAGGTGAATAAAGCAATTTTAACTTAGATCGTTATGTCAATTATTTATGACTGTTATTGTTAAATTACTTACTTAAAATGAAATTATTAAGACATTTTGCTTTACTCGCATCTAACAATTCAATATTACTTTTAACATGGCTACAGATTTCAGTAAAACAGGAAAATATTGACTATTGAATTATTTTCTCATATTATTTATGCTGTGAGCATTCTAATCAGTTTTTGACAAACATCTAACATTTAATATCGTACATTTTTTTTGAGGCGGATTTTTTATTCTGTTAAACAGGGTTTGGAATTACATGCAAATGTTATTACTCGAGTTCTATCAATGAATTAAAGTTACACTATTTTTATTTCATTAACTGTGCACTATTTTTATTGGAGCATATGCTTACGAATTTTTCTCTTTTCTGCTAATATAAATAAATTAAAAAATTACTAAATTCCTTTATATGTCCTAAAAGTAGAAAATAAACCAAAAACATATCGATGATGCAATCAGTTGCTGAATTCGTAAACTCTTCAAAAGTAGATAGGGCGCTGGAAATCTTATTGTGTAGGTAAATTGGAGACATTCTTCTGATTACTGTGGATTTAGCTTTACCGGAGAATTCAGTTTCGGGGGAGAGGGGGTGGGGGTGGGGGTGGGGGGGTCGGAGAATGCGATTTGAGTAAAGTTTCCCATTACTAAAATATTCCACCAGCACACTGGGCACAGAGATGTACCACACTGGGTACGTCCCTGTGCACCATCGATATATTTTAAGTACATTTTTTGCTTTTTCGGGTGCATATAAGAAGATAAGTTTTTTTATTTGTATTTTTCTTTCTTGCTAAAAACACTTATTTTCAGAAACGTTGATTTGATGTATGGATTTTTCAATCATGTACGTTACAGTCATAAATAATTCACATAATGATCTAAGTTAAAAATGCTTTATTCATCTGTGAAATGTAATTGTTCCTCCTTTGATAATCTTGCGGAAAAAGCAAATCATAAACATAACATTCATAAAGAAAGACCACATTTCTCTTCCCCTTTATTTGGTGTCACCTTTGAAGGAGCCCACGATATTGAAGATGTCACAAGCTTTAATTTGAGATTAATTTGAGATTTGTCACAAGTTCTTTAAGAGAAACCTCCGCGAAATTTCCGTTCCCTTTTGGAGGAGGGGAGAATAGTGGGAGGCATGACAGTCCTCATAGCTTTCATTTAACATCTAATTCGTAAATGTGGGTCGTTGCATTCGAAAGATATAGTAACTTTCATCAAATATCCTTTTTTTAGGGAGAAAGAAAGCAGGGAGGTGGGAGGTATATTTTTATGACCGACAGCATTCATCTTCACCAGCCCGGATCTAGAAAAAAAATCGAGGGTCTTGGTGGGCAAGAAACAAAATTAAGGTAGAAAAATATAAACAGGGGGCCAAGAAACTGGATTTCCATTGCAGTATAACGTTTCGCCTCCATTTTACAGTTCTTTAAAAAAAATTGCTTCAAATATGCATGAAATATAAATTAGTTGAATAATTTTTGCCTCTTTTACCCTTACTAGCATTCGAAATGGGGGGGAGGCATGCCCCCTTTCTCCTTCCTAGATCCGGCCCTGAGTAGTAAAATCGTTCACCTATTTTCGTCATCCTTTTTTTGGAGGGGGGGAAGGATTTTTAACTTGTGACGCTCTCCATGTCACAATCTTTCATTTGATGCATAACCCATTTTTTTTACGGGGGAAGAAAGCATAGGGAGTAATTTATTTATAGCCTATGACACTCCCCAGGTTCTTGAATTATGATATCCTATTGCATATTATGTGAATGGGAGAGAAATTTGGAATGGCTACTCTCTCTAAAATAAAATATTTATGAAAAAATGTGACCCAAAATAATGTACAGATCCAATCAAATCTATGTATTTAAATCTCGCTTTTCAACAAATTAAATATTTATAGAGTTACAGAACTTGGAATGTTTAACAGCAACAATATCATTTTAGTTGCTTTGATAAATTGTGAAAAACAAGTTAAAACGAGGGCAATAACCGCTTTTCTAAATTTATATGTTAATTTTTTTTGCAAAACGAGTAACTTGCCAAATGTTTCTGCTTCCACGACTCTTTAAATACTGAACGCATGTTATTAAAATATCGAGATTTAAATAGATTTGATTGAGAACTTTAAATTATATTCAGTCACATTTTTCCACAAAAAAGCATATTTTAGAAGTTAAAGCTATTCCAAATTTCTTTCCTATTTATTTCACATGAATTGGAGTAGTTCAATGACCATTTATTGTAAATGTTACTAAGTGGTCATTTCTTGCATTGCATTTTGAATAGTTATTTAATCTAATATGTTGTGCGCATTTTATTTACCAATAAATTGATATCATAACAGTTATCATAATAATTTGGTACTGGAAATCGAAAACCAAACGTCAAACTCCTTGCAATAAGGGGCGGGGGTGGCTCAGTCGGTAGCGCGCCAGGCTCGTATTGCAGTTCCCAGGTTCGAGTCCCAGCTGAGTCAGCGTTGAGATTTATCTCCGCAAAACTCCCCGCCGTGCCCACGGTCAGTAGAGGACACCGATGGGCTTGGAAAGGCCGTCGTCCGTCGGATGGGACGTTAAGCCGTGGCCCCGTGTGCGGGAGAGAGCATACCCTGTGCACGTTAAAGAACACGCTGGATGGCCTTGACGGGAGGCTACCATCTGTCTCCCAACAGCTGTTCCAGTGGGTCCCCTCCCCCAACCTTCTCTTAGCCTTCGGGGTCCATGTGACCTGGCCATTTAGCCCATGGTGTGCAAAAAAGTGCCGCTCAGAGGTAAAACAACCCAACCCTTACAATAAGCTACGTGGAGATTACCTCTTGCCATCTGTCACGTAACTCTTCTGCTCCCGGCGTTAATACAGCGAAGCTCCGTCACCAAGACGTCCGAAGAGAGATTTGGCGAGCACCAAATATTTTAGAGGACGTATTCCCCATTCTCCCAACGAAGTGAAACTGGCATAATCTATAATAATAAAACGAGGTGTCTGTGTGTCTGTAGCAACCATAACTCATCGGGATATCGTGGTAGACGCTTCAAAATTTGACAGAGTGTTTTCGGTTATGGTCGAAGTTAAAGTGGCGAATTTCAGTCGAAATTTCAGTATGGGCTTTGCGAGAAGCAGAAATATTTGCCAGGCTTATTCCTACGGAAAAACAGTAATCGCTGCCATATTCCTCGTTAAATTATGTTGCTTCAATAAAATATGGAAAAAGTCGGCTTTTTTGTGTCTGAAATATAATCGAATAGACCAGTGGTTGCCAACCTTTTATGCTTCACGTACCCCCCCTGGAATTGCGTATGTAACTGGCATACCCCTTGTATAGATATATAAAACTATAGTTATAGTATAACAATGGTTATTTTTACTTTGTTACTAGATCTAGCGACTTTTGAGCTCTCACGGCGTAACCCTAAAAATTTTACCGCGTACTCCACGTTGTGAATCCCTAGAATAGGTTCTTAGGGGTGTTATTACAATTATTAGACACGACAGATGAATACTGAGGTCAGGTAAGAGTAAAACCAGCTGATTTATTTTATTGTCATAAAGCCACAGATTGTGTAAATTTTAATGTTTCAAATATGCGAACAATATGAAAATGAAATTTATGTAACATTGCTTATAATAAAAATAATAATTCTTTGCAGTAATTTGAAATTTTATAATTTAGTTTTTATCTTTTCATTTTAATAAAAACATCGAAATGTAGAGAATAATTTATCCCTAAGGACTATACCATCAGCCAATATCTGGTATATTAAACCAGGGGCATGTCCCTATGCATGTTTGTATGCTGTATGAGATACCACGACAAAATAGAGCTTCTAGGTCAGTGGTGGCAAGCTTTAGCCAGCTGGTAACATGTGACCATGGCCGTCTATATACCTACCAGGTCCGAAAGGTACGACTAAGTCTAGTTGTGACGTCACACACGTAGTGCTATTTCAGAGCTATCTGTAGTAGCATCTATTTTCTGCTTGTAGTCTGTGTTAATAACAAAGTTGTGTTGCCAAACCTAAAAGGATTGTATTATTCAAAGGTAAGTTATAGTTATTATTTTGAGTTTCTATCTTAGTTTTCGCTAATAATGGAATTTACTGTAATAATTTAGCTGTGTTTTCTTAGCTGTTACTACACCTGAAGTTAGGCCTAATTTTAAGGACGAGCGGTAAATTTTAAACTATAAACGATGAAAGCGAAGTGGTGAAATAAAGAACTATGAAAACAGCTGTAAGGAGTGTTAGTATATGTACCTTAAGTATTAGCTGTGTTTTCTTAGCTGTTACTACACCTGAAGTTAGGCCTAATTTTAAGGACGAGCGGTAAATTTTAAACTATAAACGATGAAAGCGAAGTGGTGAAATAAAGAACTATAGAAAACAGCTGTAAGGACCATAAATATTTAAACTTTTATTTAAAGCCAGCATAAATGCTATATTATAAAATCAAAGGTTTATTAAATACTATGCTGTGTATATATACTGTATATATATGTGTGTATGTGTGTGTTCCTTAATTATTTGTGAAATATGTTGATTTCATGAATTTCAAGATTTCTAATTGTTGGTTATTTGTCTTTGAGTAGGTTATATTTTGATTTTATGTATTGTTCCATAATAAATACATAGCAGATATGCATGTGTAACTTTAGTTACATATGGTTTGTTTTTATCAGATAAGCTTATAATATGAATTAGATATGAATTTTTATCAGATAAGTTTATAATAAACAAACCAATAAGATCAGTGCTACATTTATTCTACCAAAGAAAGCGACTTATCATATATGCTGGAAATTCAGTATTTTGCTTCCATTTAGTATATGTACCTTAAGTAATGCGTAAGTTTCTTTGACCAGTTTCACTTATAAAGAATAAATTATTATATAATGTTTCTGTTTGTATTGCATTCTTTTAGTAAAATACAAATATAAGAATTGAGGAGTTAGTAAACTCTGAAGTTTACTTTCATTATGGGGCAATCATCACATCAGTTACTGGTAATAAGACTTCTAAGCATTCTATATTTTTTTCTTTCCTCCATACAGCGGGATTTACAAAAGAAATGCATTTTTTTCTTGTAATCAAGACTAAAATTAGTTGAATATTAATTTCACCATTTTTCCGATGTATTTATAAGTTTAAAACTCATTTTTTTGCCCAAAGCAAGCGCTGAACCTTATATCTTGTTCGTGCCTATGACTCTTCCAAAGCTTGGTTGAACGTGAAAGTTGGTGAAAGTTGGTGACGTCACAAACAGAACTTTCGGGCCTGGTAGGTATATAGACGGCCATGATGTGACCCGCAAGGATTCTGTGAAATTGAAATTTATATGATTATCAAAAACTTTCTGCACTGTAAAATAATATTTCTCAGATGATTATGAAATAATATATAATAGGGTAAACCTTTGTCAAATAGAGGGTGTTCCGAAACTCTCTGTACAAATTTCAATGGGAGATAGGGAACACCAAGACAAACCTTTTTCGTCGTTGAATGTATGTCCGCTGACGTAACCCTTTGGTGCTAGAGGGCGCTGTTTGGTGGTGATGCAATTGGCTATAAGGGCGAAGTGGAAACGGAGAACGGACTTGTGTTTGCCGTCGGCATTCGTAAATCAGACATACTACGTGTAACATGGAGTGTTTACGACTGATGAGATGACCGACACGCATCTGGCGTATGGGGCAATGGAAACGAAAGAGCTGCTGTGAGGTTGTACTAACAGCACTTCCCAAACATACGTGTGCCAAACCAAACATTTGCAAGTTTGTACCGACAACTGCGAGAAACTGAACGTTCCATGCAAATGACACTGCTCGGGAGAGAACCATGTGCATTCCTGACATGGAAAAAGAGATCCTAGGGGGGACAGTACAATTCTAACACAAGCATGCGAGCTGTTGCACGTAGGTTCGGTGTGGGTTGGGTTGGGTTGTTTTACCTCTGAGCGGCACTTTTTTGCACACCATGGGCTAAATAACCAGGCCACAAGGACCCCGAAGGCTCAGAGAAGGTTGGGGGAGGGGACCCACTGGAACAGCTGTTGGGAGACAGATGGTAGCCTCCCGTCAAGGCCATCCAGCGTGTTCTTTAACGTGCACAGGGTATGGCTCTCCCACACACGGGGCCACGGCTTAACGTCCCATCCGACGGACGGCGGCCTTTTCAAGCCCATCGGTGTCCCCTACTGACCGTGGGCAGGGCGGGGAATTTTTGCGGAGATAAATCTCAACGCTGACCCAGCTGGGACTCCAACCTGGGAACTACAGATTACGAGCCTGGCGCGCTACCGACTGAGCCACCCCTGCCCCTAGCTTCGGTGTGAACCATGCCCTAGTGTGGAGAGTGTTGCACTAGCAACAGTTACACCCGTTTTATCGTCAGAGTCCAGATATTGCAACCTCAGGATTACCCTTTTCATGTGAAATTCGTGCTCTGGTTTCTGCAGCAGACCACAGTACAGCCTGAGTGTCCGGCTCTTGTTTTCTTCTCAGATGAGGCCTCTTTCACACGTGAGGGTGTGTTTAATATGCACAATTCTCACGTTTGGGCGCACGAAAATCTACATGCCACAATGGCGCATGGCCATCAACAACAGTTCGCCGTCAATGTTTCGTCTGGTATCGTCCATGACATTTTGATTAGGCCATACCTGCTGCCTCCCTGACTCAACGGGCAGATTTATCGGGTATTTCTTGAAGAAACGTTGCCGGGAACTGCTGAAGATGTTCCCGTGGCTATTCGCAGACGAATTGTGGTTTCAACACGACGGGGTGCCAGCACCCTTCAGCAATGATGTGCAGGATTATCTGAATGCCACTTTTCCACCAAGTTTTATCTCCACCAAGATCACACGATTTATCACGTATCGATTTCTTCGTCTGGGGACACATGAAAACCTCGTGTACGAGACTACCATTGACTCAGATGAAGACCTCGTCGTAAGAATCGCTGTCCCCGCTGCAAACTGTTCGCGATATTCCGGGAATTTTTCAACATGTACAGAAATCTATGCTTGGAAGCTATCATAAATGCATTGCTGTTGCCGGTCGCAACTTTTAGCACCTTCTTTGGGAAAAAAAAAAAAACATGTTGCTCACACTTGTTTCCATTCATTTATGTACAGTCGCTCAAAAAAGTATCCGAACGCCATGGTTAATTACAGAATTCAGAACAAAAATCTGGCAACTTTTTTTTAGAAATTAGTGATCTGGCAACCTTCGTGTCACGTGACACGAAGGTTGGCAGATCACTAATTTCTAAAAAAAAGTTGCCAGATATTTTTTCTGAATTCTGTAATCAACCATGGCGTTCGGATACTTTTTTGAGCGACTGTACCAACTCCACCGATATTTCTGTCAGCTCCCTCTAACACCGAAGGGTTACGTCAGCGGTCATACATTCATAGACGAAAAAGGTTTGTCTTGGTGTTGTTAGCTTACATTATTTAGCTTTTTAACACTAGGACACTTGTAATAAAGGTTCAGTTTAAAAGCAAACTTTAAATTATTATTTATAATACAATAATGAATTTGCTGTTTGCGAGTTTAAAGAATGCAACATCAAAGAAATTCTGCCGTAGTTATACTCCCTTTCATCGGATTAATAAAGTCGGTTTAAGGAGGAAAACCTAAATTATTAATCTTGTGTTCTTTCAAGAGTTCATTTGCATTTCTTGTGCCATATGCAGGTTTACAATTATTCTGCTTCTTAATTAGTTCCTAATCTTTATCACGTCTGCAGAAAAGGTTATTAAAATATTCGTTGCCACTGTTGCATTTCTTGTTTGCTGGAATACGACACAGAATTAGAACTAAGGCGAAAGTATCCGCTCTTGAAGGTCTCAACGGGAAATGTAATTTACCCTACTTACCTCTTTTTCCCGAAAAAAAAATTAGTGTATACTATTACTTCATCAGCATTGTGCACTTTTATTTCTAATTTTGGCATAACATAACACAGTTAACAGATGGGAATAAATGAAAAGTTTAAATATATGTAAGTTAGATAAATTAAGAAGAGTGTAATTATTCGGTAATTATTGTTTATTCTTGCCTGTAAACCTAACCAGAATAAAGTGTTTTCTCACTTCTTGAGTAATGGAGAGAAGATAGTAATTTACCTAACATTGTCTTGGAAAGTTAGAATAAAACGTGTTGCTTTTGCTTTAACTGGATACTCTGTCTGTGGTTGGAGCTGAAACTGAGACACAATAGCTGACTGACCTTTGACCTAGATATGTAGTCATTATCAGTACTACTGGGGCGGGGGTGTCTCAGTCGGTAGCGCGCCAGGCTCGTAATCTGTAGTTTCCAGGTTCGAGTCCCAGCTGGGTCAGCGTTGAGGTTTATCTCCGCAAAAATTCCCCGCCCTGCCCAAGGTCAATAGGGGACACCGATGGGCTTGGAAAGGCCGCCGTCCGTCGGATGGTACGTTAAGCCGTGGCCCCGTGTGCGGGAGAGCCATACCCTGTGCACGTTAAAGAACACGCTGGATGGCCTTGACCGGAGGCTACCATCCGTCTCCCAACAGCTGTTCCAGTGGGTCCCCTCCCCCAACCTTCTCTGAGCCTTCGGGGTCCTTGTGACCTGGCCATTTAGCCCATGGTGTGCAAAAAAGTGCCGCTCAGAGGTAAAACAACCCAACCCAACCCATTATCAGTACTATTAGAACAGGGGTGTCCAAGTTCTTTCAATAGTGGCCCGCATGATCAGAAGTCTATAATGTTAGCTATTTCGAACATTGTACTTTAAAAATAACCAGTGAATAGAAATCAAAAACGATCCATAAAGTGATAGCAAATTTTTACATTATACTATGTATTCAAAATTTCAGTCAACGGAAATCACTCGTTGCGGGACTATTTTAAAGTTGTCAGCCGCTGGAATGGTTTTTACGGATAATGCGTAAAAATTTACAAAGCATCAGTTTCCTTACGGATGCATTTTGAAGCGATATCGTTTCGGTTTAAAAGGCTGTTGGTGAATATATCGAATGCTTTCTTTAATACATCACAAACAGAAATGATATTAATGCTAGTTTAATACACTTACCAGAGTTCCGGAATTACGAACTTTAACCCATTTATTCCCTGTGATGCGTACACGCAACACTTGGGAAGAAATGGGTTAATGGGACATTCATAAAAAATTTTTGGGACAATGATTTTTTTGTTTTGTCACTTTTTCTTGTCATCGCTTACGGCAGTGTTTACAAATCTATTTTGTCACGAACTAAAATTCAAGTACACATTTACCTTGAGATCCAAAGTTCAAATATCCATTCACCTTGCGATGCAAAGATCAAATACCTAATTTACTTTGAGACCCAAAAATTTAAAAATCTATTTAGCTTGTGACCCAAAAAATTCAAATACCTATTTACTTTGCGATCCAAAATTGAAATTCCTATTCATCTCGCGATCTAAATGGTAGCGACACCTATAGATAGTCAGGCCAATAGATTTTTGCGACCATCAGACCCATCAGTTCGAGTCGCCAGCCTAGGTTAGGGAACTCCGGGCTTAGGTATAATCAAATTTCTATTATCAGTTGATCAATGGGTCAAACCGAAAATGTCAGTTTGTCGAAATTTCAAGAAGCCTGTCGGCAGTGGAAAAATGATGGGCGATAATTGGGGAGAGGACGAGTCCACCGAGACAAAATGTGTACGATCAGGCTCGGATCTAGAAAAAAAAAAAGGCTGGGTTGGTGGAGGGAGATTGGATTTCATTTCAGTCTAACATCTTTCCTTCCGTTTTATAAATCTTCAAAAAAAGTTTTTGAAAAATGCTTTAAATATGCACAAGTTAAATTTTTTATGCATTTCTTTTCTTTTCTAGATTCTTAAAGGTGAGATGGGGGCATGCTCACCACTGAACCCGCCCCTGATCTTCCTAGTTCTGGCCCTTTTTGCTATTAAGGAATCATTCTTGCTTAAAAGTCTATAAAGTACCATTTTGGCTCGTGTTTTGGTTTGTATCCATAGAATCTAATTGATCTTAATCATTTGTATAATTCCTAATCAATAAATGAATGAAGACAAAGCAATTTCGTAGGGATTCCAACCAAACTGTAAAGACAAGCTGTTCTACGTTTCGATATGATATAATTAATTTCCATCATCGGCGATTATCGCCGCTGAGACAGAAGCGAGACGTTGCTAAATACGCCATAGTACAATCGCTCAAAAAAGTATCCGAACACTACGGTTGATTACAGAATTCAGAAAAAATATCTGGCAACGATTTTTTTATAAATTAGTGATCTGACAACCTTCGTGTCACGTGATACGAAGGTTGTCAGATCACTAATTTATAAAAAAATCGTTGCCAGATATTTTTTCTGAATTCTGTAATCAACCGTAGTGTTCGGATACTTTTTTGAGCGACTGTACCACGCATGTGTGATATGACACTACTGCAACCTTTCATAATGTGCTGTGGTGGGTGGCAGTCCTCGCAATTTCTGGCGAGAGCGCAAACCTTCCTCAGCCAATCTGCAATTCACAGTCCGTGTCGACACGGGGATGTCTGTAGCTGTCTATACACTGCGTCGAATGTTGTCTGCTGTGGATTGTAAGGCTTCTACGGCCTTCCATTGAATGCGGCGATCAAGGTGTTCTTATGTCATCCTACGTGCACCAGTCCCACTACAGCGATGCAAGTTACCTTCCTCCAATCACTGTCGCCAAATTTGGCCGACAGTTTTGCATCCCGATGCGTTTTCACCGTGAACCGATGCAGGGGCCAACCAACCTGCGTAGCCCTATGATGAAACATCTGGTAAAGGTGTGCGTGTGATGGTAGGATTCCCGATGACATCGCCTAGGCATTCTCACTCCTTACACGTGTTTTCGCCACCGAGATCACTACGATGCAGTGGTCTACATGCCCAGTGAGGATGACCAACGTCGCTATGCTGAGCCGTTTTGCCTTCTTATCTCCCTCACCTATCACGTGATTGGTTCGCATCTGCACTCATTTACATAACCTAACTGTGGACACATACCCACCTATCTGCATGGCGCTTCGACAAATATTTTCTAGTGTGGTATTTTCTATGTCGAGCAGTGTATTTGACCAGGAAGGTATGGGTGAAAAAGAGACACCAAATCATGAGACCTTATTGTAATTTGAATTATGTATTGCAGTTTAATGATAAATCTGAAACCGAAGTGTTGGGTTGGATTGATTTACCTCTAGGCGGCATTTTTGCACCCAATTAGCTAAATAATCTGATCTTAAGGACCCCAAGGGCTCAGAGAAGGTTGGGGAAGGGGGACTGGGGAACTATTAGGGGAAAGATGAAAGCCTCCCGTGAAGGCCATCCGACATATTTTCTGACGTGCCCAGAGTATGGCTCTCCTGCATATCGGACAATAGATTAACCTCCCATCCGACGGATGACGATCAATCCAAGCCCGAGATGTTCCCTTTCTCCTCAAGCAGTGAACGAGAATTAACTAAGAAAATTGCCAACGCAGGTATAGTTGGGATCAGAACCTTGGATTTGCAGACTGCGAGACGCAACTGAACTACATCGCAAGGAATATTCTGTACTAATCATGATTGGGCACTGCATCTTTTTTCTTCTACAAATTTGGACAGATTATATACATAGAGTTCTATATAAATTAATTTTTCACTTTAATAAGCTCAGTGGAAATAGTTTCCATAAAGAATGACGGAACGCGTAACCCAAAATCATTCCAATAATTAAGTCGTTCTCTGAGAGATGTATCAATATAATTTTAACAAAGCAATTAATTAGAATGTTATATTTTATTCCTGAAGGAGGCAGAAAAATGGCACTTTAGCTTCATGCATCATGCATTTAAAAATCTATGTAATTTGCAGACATGTCGTTATTATCCATACCCAGCCAATCATATTTGACCATTGGGGGCATAAATTGTCTGAAAATTTGTTTTAATAAATGAACAGTGTAAATCGGCTTCGGGAATTTTCATGCGAGCAAATGTGAAGATCGGTTTATAATTTAATTTTCAAACTCCAGTGCAATGTATAAACATCCAACAGCTTTATTTTGAAACACTGCATTGCTAACTGCTTAGACTGATTGTATCACAGATATTAATATTTGCCTTCTAACACCGCTTACATCTGAATTTGTACAAATATCTTTGTATTATTTTAATAACAATCATTTCAACTAGCCAGTGAATACGAAACCTCCGATTATCAATTTATGCAAATATTGTAGGCTTAAAGGAAATCAACACTTCGAGCCTAGAAAACTATAAATCCGGTTGTATTACAAGAATAATGATTATCAAACTCCCGAATGAGTAAATATGCAAAGTAAAAGGATTGTGATTCTGAGGTAATGCTACATTTTTAATATGCGATTACTTTGAATCGAACCTCGAATACATTTCGTTAATTTGTGTAGACATTGCGCGTTATTCTAACATGTTTCAATAAATTTAAACTACGTTACGAGAATAGATCTATGTTCGCCAAAGATGCGAAACTCAGTTTCATTCAACATCATTTTGGAAACACACGTCCAAGATGAACTGCAAATTACAGAATTAAATAGCAGCTAAAAGTTGAGCCGGATCTACGGGGGTGGGGTGGGGGGGGCTTTGAGAATGATCCCCCCTAATTTTGCTTCTACATCTGGGTTTGGTTAAAAGTATGGATCTCAAAAGCTTTCAAACAGACAGATATACTGAACAAAATAACTACGTATTTGATCAAAACACTTAATACATTAAGTATTATAATTGGAAAAAATATTCAGTTCTATGTTATATACTAGAGGAAGAACTCGTATATCTGCACCATTGAATGCCAATGACCAGAAAGGACCTAGTGTTATTTAGACACAGCATGAGAATCATAGTTCCCTACACATATTATGATTTTGTGTTTAGGTTCCTACACACGTTACGAAGGCATTATATACATACATATTTTCGGTATTTAAAACAGAAAAGAATCAACGAAATTACTATGTAAGTTTTTCATAATGCAGAAATACATTCATTAGTAAAAAACTTTTTTATGCATGTATATATAATGCTTTCACTTGCTGTTTGTTACTGAATTTGTCAAAGAAGCTGTTTTTATCAGCTTTCCCGCCCAATACTTAGACTGATTATACAGTCGCTCAAATAAATATTCGAACACTATGGTTGATTGCAGAATTCAGAAAAAATATCTGGCAACGATTATTTTAGAAATTAGTGATCTGGCAACCTTCGTGTACTGTACACGAAGGTTGCCACAGGAATTAGTCATCTGGAAACCTTCATGTACTGTACACGAAGTTTGCCAGATCACCAATTTCTAAAAAAATCGTCAGATATTTTTTTCTGAATTCTGTAATCAACCATAGTGTTCGGATATTTATTTGAGCGACTGTACAATCAGTCTAAGTATTGGGCGGGAAAGCTGATAATCAACTGACGGGGTATCACAGTTTGAATCGCAGTTTGAATATTTGTCTTATCACCGCATGCATTTTCTTAGCTTGCACAAATATTTCTATGTTATTATAATAATATTCTTATTATAAATATATAAAGTATAATAACATGAGCCATGAAGATTCGCTTGTGGTTTGTTTAATCAAAGTTCATGGTAAAAACGGAGCATAATAAAATTAGTGGGGGGCTCTCTACATTAGTTCAAATGTAAAGAACTTTTGGAGATACTTCTGGACCAGGGGTGGGCAAATAGCATCCCGCGGGCCGCATTCGGCACGCTAAGAGTTTTTTGTGGCCCGCCAAGACAGTCAGAAAAATCCGCCTTGAACCGAGATTTCCTTCCCGTGCGCGACCGAAGATTCGTCTCGTATTTTCCACTAGGACTGCCACGTCAATACGCATGCGCAGTGTAGATACGAAAACAATTGCCCACCCCTGTTCTAGACAATTCTTCAAAGGCCTGTAAAGGAAAGAAGAATAAAAGGAGTAGAAAGCAGAAAACGAAGCATTTGTATTTTAAAGAAAAGACTAATATTCTCGATGTATTCGATGATAGACGAAAACACACGTACTGTGTACTTCTGTTCTGGGTACCGAGGATGAACGAGACGGAGTAATCGGTAATCCCGATGGAGCTCAGCTGATGCAAAAATTCGCATCTTATGCACAAAAACGGCTGTAATTGAGTAGGATATGCGTGTACCAGTCAAGTTACAGTTAGAGCAATTGGGCTGCTAAATCTTCCTGGGGTATGCAACGTAAAGGGAATGTACAATTCCAACACAGAGATGATGAAATTGAGTTTCCTCGGATCTCAGGAGTCCTCCGAAGTTTACGGGAGAGACAGTAGGATCTATAAGGAATCTGAAGGAAGAGCGCCCAGGATCTTGCTGTCACTGGTCTGGGCAAAGCTGCATGATGATCTGGGAAACAAAGATTTTCACAATTAGTGAAGGAAAGTGGGTAATTTCTGACATGTCTCTCTAAGATGGGGGCTTCCTTAGCAGTCAGTCTGCTTACTCATTTTCTTGGACACCAACATGGAAAAGGTTCCCCTGGAAGTGGATCACAATATCGACAGAGGAAGTCTTCTGCAAACTTCGACTATGTTGTGGATTAGGAACGGGTAGCAGGTACGCGAGTCTTCGTCAGAAGAGCTGGGAGTGCCGACTTCGATCGCTGATGATGACAAAGGTGTTGCAGCCAAGGCTATGGACGGCGTTAACTGACTCCAAGATGACGTGTAACTCAGCACTTGTAGAGAGTCAGCTGAGGGAGTGTGAAGCTTCTGGATTCGTTGCTGTTAGGAATGACGAAGGCAGAGGCAGAGAGAGTCTTTCCAGATCGATAGATCCATCACTGCATCACCCCTCCCTATGACAAGATTACACGTGTCATAGGGAGGGGTGGTAAAGGCAATGGGGGCAATTGTGATGATGGTATTATCTGAATCACATTTTGACATAATTGAAGAGATGAGAATGTTGATTTTTAGGTCTGGGGTCTGCCAAGGCAGAGAATAAATAGCTTGCAGAGATAGACGACTAAATACTACTGCTTGCAGCGCCACCTATAGAAGCAGGCCGTAATTCTCATTTTCCCGCCAACTTTCAAAGTGTGAAAACGTGTTACTTTGCTTCCATTCCTTATTTTGCAGGTCCGTATCTGACTATTTATTTGTTTTCTTTATTTCCTTTCTTCTTACTTGAGCTGCTTTCATCATATTTTTGGATATGCCTGGAGACAGTGTTCGTCATTTTGAAGAAGTTTATCAGAATACTTCATTTAACTGCAAACTAACGTCGACGTTTCAACCTATCACGAAAGGCAATCGCTTGCTTTCAGTTAATAATATATTTTTCAACTGTTGCACACGAATGTTTGTTGACTTCTGTTCATGTCATTCAACTGGAAATTAGCTTTATCGTTCAGACGTAATTAGGGCTAGAAATCTTCATACTGAAATGTTAAATGTGTATGTGTTATGTATTAAGCTAAGTGAAAGACAAACTCCCTCAAATACATAACATTGGGTTGGGTTGTTTTACCTCTGAGCGGCACTTTTTTGCACACCATGGGCTAAATGGCCAGGTCACATGGACCCCGAAGGCTCAGAGAAGGTTGGGGGAGGGGGACCCACTGGAACAGCTGTTGGGAGACGGATGGTAGCCTCCCATCAAGGCCATCCAACGTGTTCTTTAACGTGCACAGGGTATGGCTCTCCCACACACGGGGCCACGGCTTAACGTCCCATCCGACGGATGGCGGCCTTTCCAAGCTCATCGGTGTCCCCTACTGACCGTGGGCAGGGCGGGGAATTTTGCGGAGATAAATCTCAACGCTGACCCAGCTGGGACTCGAACCTGGGAACTACAGATTACGAGCCTGGCGCGCTACGGACTGAGCCACCCTCGCCCCCAAATACATAACAGATTAATGAAACGTGAAGTTTTTCTGAATTATTTGGCAACAAAAAAAGAAACTTACCGCACGATGAATTCTTTTGCGTCTAGTTATTGGATCAAAGCAAAAATTTTTATTTCGCATCTGGGGAAGAAACACCTTTGTGCAGGAAAGAAAAATTATGTTAACGGTAGTTGAGTACACCAAATTTAAGAACTGGAAGGGTGTAATGAAAACTTTTGGAACAGCACTGGTTGGGCGATTCTCTGTTCGTAGGAGCGCTAGCATCGATTTTATGCCACAATGGACATATATGGAAGTCATCTATCTGTGCGAGCTACTTAATCTGTGTTTCAACGTGGCATGCCAGGGAAGAGAACATTTCTCTCTGTGGTACTAGTTGGAAGGACAGAATGGTTGACGTCAGTGGCAGACATGGAGATGGCAGAGTCACCCATGAGTTCCCTAATTCCGATACGCCTAATGTACGGATACCTATGTGTTTGTGTTGGTTTAGCGATTTTTATGCATTTTTGAAGCTCTGTTTTGCATCATTTCATCCCTTGAGAGCTAGCCGTGCTGTTATTCTCACAAGGTAAGCTACTGAATAATGAAGCCCTAGTGCGCGACGGGCGCAAGACATTAGAATTGAACCAACCGGGGTTCGGCGGATCCTCTGAACTAGAGCAGTGTGAGCCAATCAGCATGTTGATGATGATTTGAGTGGCGGGAAAGAATGGAATATGCCTAATCATGAAGTGCAGAGTTAATTTGGCTGAAAACAACAGGAGATGAAATAAACTAACTTGAAGAAATTAAGAGATTTACCTTTGATGTAACTATTTGTGCGTCATTTGGCTGAACATGATTCATAACGGGTTGGGTTGGGTTGTTTTACCTGTGAGCGGCACTTTTTTGCACACCATGGGCTAAATGGCCAGGTCACATGGACGCCAAAGGCTCAGAGAAGGTTGGGGGAAGGGACCCACCGGAACATCTGTTGGGAGACAGATGGTAGCCTCCCGTCAAGGCCATCCAGCGTGTTCTTTAACGTGCATCAGGGTATGGCTCTCCCACACACGGGGCCACGGCTTCAATTCCCATCCGACGGACGGCGGCCTTTTCAAGCCCATCGGTGTCCCCTACTGACCGTGGGCAGGGAGGGGAATTTTGCGGAGATAAATCTCAACGCTGACCCAGCTGGGACTTGAACTTGGGAACTACAGATTACGAGCATGGCGCGCTACCGACTGAGCCACCCCCGCCCCTGTGTTTCATAACGACAAAAGTATCTGCTGTCAGATACTTTTGTATAGGTATATATTTTATATTTACACTACAATAAAAATATACTATTGCCACTTTTTTTGCCCATTTTGTTCCGCACCTTTGTGGTCTATGTTGCTGTTGCCAGAACGGTCTCTAGTATATGCGGACTCTCTGTCACTCGTGAATATAAAGACTATTTATTATAAAGAAAATTACGACAAATCGGACATAGTAATCTGGCAACAATGAAATGATACAAAGTTGTAAAAATGAGAAACGAGTTTGCAGCCTTAGTGTCAACTCAGTAGTTCAAAGTGACATCATTTCCTATAGTTTAATCTCAGTGGCAAAATTTTTCGAAGGGCAAGTAGTCCTTTTATGCATATCGGAATGGGGGAACGCGTGGGTGAACGGACAAAGATAGAATTGTTATTTAAGCAAACAATGTTTAAGCAGAACAATTTCACAGCTTTTGATCTCGTTTTCAAAGAAAACGAGATAATAGTTTCGCTTTCTCGTCTGTCTGTCCGTCTGTAGACATGGGACTTTTTTGTTTACAGAGATAAATTAAAAATTCTTTTGTGCCGGATAGATATTGATGAAATATTACGATATGCACTTTCCGAATCTCTTTAGAGCTATAATTACGCCCTCTAGCGATGGAAAAAGTTGGACATTCAAAAATTTCAAAGGAACATTGCAAACGATGTATTTATGTTAGAAGTTTGAAATTTTGGTGGTTGAATGTGAAAGTCACGACGTTTTCACTGCCAACAATGAGTTGGCTCCTTAGAACCACTCAGTCGGTAGCGCGCCAGGCTCGTAATCTGTAGTTCCCAGGTTCCAGTGGGTCCCCTCCCCCAACCTTCTCTGAGCCTTCGGGGTCCACGTGACCTGGCCATTTAGCCCATGGTGTGCAAAAAAGTGTCGCTCAGAGGTAAAACAACCCAACCCTTAGAACCACAGAGGGTGGAAAGAAACACATTTTTAGTTTTAGCAGATAATTGTCTGTTTTAGAGATAAATGAAACATTCTTTTCATGTTAGTCAGGAAATGATAAAATATTATGATTCGCCCTATCGAAAACTTTGGAAACCCATAATTGCGCCCTCTAACGGTGGAAAAATCTACAAATTCCAAAATTTCAAACAAATATTGCAAACGACATATGTAGTCTAGAATTCAGGAATCTTTCGAATACTCTAATTGCGCCCTTTA
Source organism: Ryuthela nishihirai (assembly GCA_038380435.1). Lineage (NCBI taxonomy): Eukaryota > Metazoa > Arthropoda > Arachnida > Araneae > Heptathelidae > Ryuthela > Ryuthela nishihirai. Next base: position 37,345,758 of record JAWZYU010000016.1, on the reverse strand, counting down.
GCGGTGAAAAGATTGAAAATTCCAAAATTTCAAACGAATATTAAAACGATGTATTAATGATAGAAATATGAAAGTTTGGTGGTGAAATGTGAACGTCTTGACGTTTCCATTGAACAATAAAAACGATAATTATAAAATACTTTTTTGATTTGACTGGTACTAATGAAATATTATAATTCGTATTTTTCAAATATTTAGTAGTTTTAATATACACTTCTTTACAAATCACTTAAATGATAAAACGGCAAAATTGTTTTCTAGTTTCACAAATAATGTGTATAGAATGGAAATTTGAAAAATCAGTGGAAGTTTTTAACATATATTCCACTGACAGCAATAATGTATCCACTTTTCAGAGATAGGGGCGGGGGTGGCTCAGTCGGTAGCGCGCTAAGGTCGTAATCTGTAGTTCCCAGGTTCGAGTCCCAGCTGGGTCAGCGTTGAGATTTATCTCCGCAAAATTCCCCGCCCTGCCCACGGTCAGTAGGGGACACCGATGGGCTTGGAAAGGCCGCCATCCGTCGGATGGGACGTTAAGCCGTGGCCCCGTGTGCGGGAGAGTCATACCCTGTGCACGTTAAAGAACACGCTGGATGGCCTTGACGGGAGGCTACCATCTGTCTCCCAACAGCTGTTCCAGTGGGTCCCTCCCACAATCTTCTCTGAGCCTTCGTGGCCCATGTGGCCTGGCCATTTAGCCCATGGTGCGCAAAAAAGTGCCGTTCAGAGGTAAAACAACCCAACCCTTTTCAGAGAGAGGTGTGCGAAATGCAACTTTTTAGATTTACGAATTAAAAGACGAATACTTTTATGTTGCATAATTACAAATGGAATACTGTTTGCATATTTCCCATCATGGGCAAACTCAAATTAAAACTGTTAAGGAATGAAAGAGTAGGTAAAGGAAAAACTTCTTTCTCCTTGAAAACGAGATTATCATATGCGTCAGAGGCGATATGCGTCCTTCTAGTTTATATTTACTATTGTTTTAAGTTTTTAGATTAATGTTTACCTATGGAGTTCACAGTAGTTCTTCTTAACTGTTTTTTTTACAATATTTCTAATTGTACTTACCGGTTTCAACCATCTGTGTGGTCATCGTCACGAGTAGCATTAGCGAAAAACTAGCCTAAATATATGGACACAGATACACGTTACGAATCTTCTACGGCTGCTGCTGTCAGAGCATGCACTACCTTATTATACTAAGCAGGCCCGGATATGGAAAAAAATATGTCAGGGGCGATTTCTGAAAGTTGTGAATAGAGAACGAATGAAGATATACTTTTTTGTTGTTTGTTGTTTTACCTCTGAGCGGCACTTTTTTGTTGTTTGTTGTTTTACCTCTGAGCGGCACTTTTTTGCACACCATGGTCTAAATAACTAGGTCACAAGGACCCCGAAGGCTCAGAGAAGGTTGAGGGAGGGGACCCATTGGAACAGCTATTGGGAGACAGATGGTAGCCTCCCGTCTAGGTCATCCAACGTGTTCTTTAACGTGCAGAGATATGTCTCTCCCGCACACATGGCCACGGCTTAACGTCCCATCCGCGGACGGCGACCTTTCCAAGCCCAACGGTATCCCCTACTGACCGTAGGCAGACCAGGGAGCTTTCTGGAGAAAAATCTCGCCGCTGACCCAGCTTGGACTCGAACCTGGAAACTGCAGATTACGGGCCTGGCGCGCTACCGACTGAACCACCCCCGCCCCATGGAGATATACGTTTCGCGCTAAACTTTTGAAGGAATGTAGCTAGCAACTAAATATTTCATGATGAATGCTATATACTTTGTTAAATAAGTCATTTATAGGATTATAAATAAATAAGTAAATGAAAAATAAGCAAATAACATCTTGAATAAAGAGTCCAATGCATGCCTTGCATTCATGGAGTATATACCATAGAGGTCAAGTCAGGAAAAGGTAAAACTTTCTGCAGGTCAATGGTTCCAAGTTAGAGTTAAATTATGATGCGCGCTTTCGTTTTTGGACTTTAAAGAGTTCAAACGTATACAGAATATAATTTTTCTGCTTCCGGAAATATGGCTTAACGCCCACCAGACGTATGATGGGTTTTCCAAGCCCATCGGTGTCTCCTTTATCATCGGAAAAAGTGTGGTGCTTAGAGGGGAAAACCTAAATCCAGGAAACTTTACTGGAAGTTATATTGGGAACTCTAACCTAGGTCACCAGGCTATGAGTCTGTCACCTTCTAAGTCAATACCTGCGTACAGGACGTGTAGATGGGAATTATTCTACAGTTTTGTTTTACATAAAAATTTTATAACAAGCGAAATTTAGAGAATGAAAATCTCATAAGTCCCTGTTGTGTGCTTGTTAGCTGTCACAGAAATGAATATTATTTACAGCTTTACGACAATCCACCCCCCTGAAGGGACAGAAAAAAAAAATGGAACACATTTCCGGCAGAATAAGGGCAGCTTCTTAAATGTTACAAAACAAGAAAAAAAATGAAAGATGCATTATTTTGGGAGAGCTTTGTTAACGATAATGTACAAATACAAAACGGATAAAAACTAACACGCACAAACGAAAATACTTCGAAATTAATTTGTTTTCATCTTTTGTTTTCCTCTTTATTGACGGTGTGTTAAAACAAAACCCAGTTACACAAAAGAAATGAGACACAAAAGAAACATCATTAAAGAGTCTTAGGCTGGCTAAGTTTTTTTCAAAGATCGATGAAGATATGCCATTATTTGAGAAATAATGAACATTTGAATTTTTTTTGCCTTTTGCTCGAAGTTATGTTATTGTTTTTTTGTTTTAATGCAGTCTTCGAAGCATCAACAACAGCCAAAAAAAATTGACTGAATTATTCGAAAAGTCTTAAACTTGTGACGAAAGAGGCATCTTTAAAATTCATCTTGATGTTCTTTATGAAGCTACTTTAACTTCCAACATCAATTTGACAGAACCCTTGTAACATCGAGACTCATATGAGCATATATGGCATTAAGTATTAATTACTTCGAAGAGGAAACATAATGAAATGCTCACCTATCCATCCTTTATGTCTTCCAAGAACTTACAACTCTATATTTTCTCTAGCAAAGTGAAGAGACATTTCAAAATAACGCACAAGCTGACAGCTTCCATTAGACAAACGCGACACTAAACAGTTATTAAGCGTTAATTATGAGGCAGAATTATTTTCTGCTTCTTGCTTCAGAAGTTGAAAGCATCTGAGCTCAACATCGTTCTCTGTTTGTAACATCATAATTGTGAACAGAGATCTGACAGGATGACAATCTAGAGCTCTTCTACTTATTTTTCGGACCGAGGGTTGGTGAAATATTTCAGAGTTTCCGCACTTTTCGACAATTTCTTATTAAACTTTAGGCTTAAGCCTGAAATGAAATGTTCTCTGAGATTAAAGTTAATTTTAATTGCTTTGATTCAGCCAGTGTTCTCCAACTATATTCTAGCGAAAGACTGCTACCACTTGAAGACATTTCTGTTTTAGTTAAGGGCAAAGCAAAATTAAAAATTTATTTTGAAAAATAAATGTAAGAAACTTGCAGGCAAAGTGTAATCACGTCTCACGCTAAATTTAATTGAGTTTTTTGTTTTATTAACAATGTTACATGCTCCTTGATTAAATTAAGTAATGAAACTTATATGCTATTTTGAAAACTATTTCTTGTTTTGATGGTGGCCGAGTGATTAGAATGCTTGGTTAGTAACCAAAGGAACCTGGGTTCGAGCAACAGATAGGATATGGCTATTTCATTTTTGTGTTGTCCTTCTACTGAGGTTTCGCCTTTTTCACTGATCTCTTTATGTCGTATTATACAGATAAGCTCCTGCGGATACCTGTGGCGAGTAGCTTCTTGAAGGATAACCTGATCTTCATTTACGTCGTATTATACAGATAAGCTCCTGCGGATACCTGTGGCGAGTAGCTTCTTGAAGGATAACCTGATCTCCTTTATGTCGTGTTATACTGATAGGAGCTTGTCAGATCTCTGTGGCAAGTGGCTATTATCAGCCCTTCACCTGAAAACATTCCCAAATAGACTTCTTACCGCAAAAAGACGTTGTGGAGTTTGGTTTCGTTCGTAGCGCAACGCTCGTAATCTGATTAAAAAATTGGAATCTCTATTGTGCCTATATTGAGTTTTTCTCCATTAATCTGCCCCCGATGAGAAAGACGACACCGATGGACTTAGAAACTCAGCCGTTCATTGGATGGAACGTTAAGCTCTGACTTGGCAGGAGAGCCATGTTCTGTGCGCGTTAAAGAATACCTTGAATGTCTCTGAAGGGAAACTGCTAACACGTCTCCTTCTAACATCGTTGCATGCCTTTTCATCCAGTGCTTTCTTTTCCACATTGGGGGCAGGTGTTGACTTAGTCGATAACGGGCCAGGCTGCGTAATGCAAATATCCCAAGTTCGAATCCCACCTGTGACAGCGTTGAGATTTATCTCTTCTAAAGTCCCGTCTGTCCATTGGCTAGAAAGGGGACATCGATGGGCTTGAAAAGGCTGCTTTCCTTCGGATGGTATATTTAGCCATGGTCGCATGCAGGCCAAGATCTAGGAAATAATCGAGGGAAAAGGATGCAAAAAACACAATCGAGCAGAAACAACGTAAGAGGGAGAGACTGGGTTTCCATTGCAGTATAACATTTCTACGTTCTTTAAAAAATACGTGATATATAAAAGTGGCATGTTTAGGAGAACCGTATCCTGTGCACGTTAAACAGCGTGCTGCATTGCCTTGATGGGTGGCACCATTTGTCTCCTAACAGCTGTCCATTAAGTAAGTACTTCCAGAGTATTAAGTAAGTAAGCTCAGAGGTAACACTATCAAACCGATGCTTACCAAACCCTTCATCAAATCTCCAAGCCATTGGGGTTTTTGTGAGCTGGCCATTCAGTCCATTCTACGAAAAAAAGCGCAATAAGATGTAAAATAAATAATAATATAATAATAAGTTTAAAAAATAATAATCCAATAAAAAGTTCAAATGTCTCGTGATATGTTTGGACTAATTGACTTTTCATGAATTAATTATGGTTACTACTTTTCATGAATTAATTATGTTATTATTTAGGTAACTTCAGTTTTTACCGCACCCCTGCCAATGCTGATTCGCTCTAACGCGGTGTTAAAAATATTCATTCCTCCCTCTCCCCATCAAATTATTTAAAATATTTTTTTTCAGAGAAATAATTTCTTACCCACAGAATAAACAACAAATAATTGGTGAAGCAATGTATGCATAATGCATTGTTATCTACAGCAAGAAGTCTCATGGAATGTTGGTTATCGAAATCATTGTAGAGTTACTTTCTTCCCATAATGTGTGCATGGATATCGAAATCATTGAGGGGTCACTTTCTTCCCATAATGTGTGCATGGATATCGAAATCATTGAAGAGTCACTTTCTTTCCATTAATATGTGCATGACTATCGAAATTGTGGTAAGAAAGAGTCACTTTCTTACCACAATCTGTGCATGACTATCGAAATCATTGAAGAGTCGGTTTCTTTCCATTAATGGAAATGACTATCGAAATCATTCAAGAGTCACTTTCTTTCCAATCTAAGATCATCAGTATCTCCATTTACTGATTGACGGCGGCCTTTTAAAACCATCAGTATCCCCCTTTCTGATCGACGACGGCTTTTTTAAGACCACCGGTTTCCCCCTTTCTGACCAACCTGTGAGGGTTGGTCAGAAAGGTTCACAAGTTCAAGTTTCACAAGTTTCTGACCAACCTGTGAGGGTTGGTCAGAAACTTGTGAGGCGGCGAGAAATCTTAACTCAGACACAGTTGGGACTCGAACATGAGAATTGCAGATTACGAGCCTAGCGCGACTGAAACAACCCCCGCCCCAAACAAACATCGATAATCACGATTAAGTTGAAAAAAAAAATCTTTTTAAACTATTTATTCGCTTCGAAAGCCTTAAACAAAAACATACTCAGTTCAAATCACAAAATATGGATCCACTTTACTGTGCAAACACTACGAAATAACCGTCGTGATTGGTTGAGTTTACAATCACTGTGGTTGGTTGACTTTGCTTTATCGCCCACTTGTCATCTAATAAGCCCATACACATTCAAACTTGTCGCTTTAGGCGAAGTTGGACGACCAGTTCACTTCATGGTCGACAAACATGCCGTCTAACAGATTTACAGATGCCCAAGTCGTTTTCCAGACTTGTCAGCAAACACGATATCAGACATATCGTATGTTAATTGACACGCCAAGAAATTTCGTCTGCCCGGGGAGAAAAAAATCACGAATTTTTTACCCCATGATCATGATTAATAGCTTGCAAAAACTTACGTATAAAAGTAATATTTTAAAGCTAAAATGTATTATCAAATACAATCATTCAAATATTCCTACGTTCTTTACTTTTATTTTTAAAGTTTCTGGGGCTGGAGTGGCTCAGCCAGTAGCGCGCCAGGCTCGTCATCCGCAGTTCCTAAGTTCGAGTCCCACCTGTGTAGGAGTTCAGAATTATCTCCGAAAAACTCGCAGCCCTCGGCCAGAAGAGGACACAGATGGGCTTGAAAAGGCTGCCGTCCATCGGATGGGTCGTTAAGCCGTGACCCCGTGTGCGGGAGAGCCATACCTTGCGCACATCAAAGAACACGCTGGATGGCCTTGACGGGAGTCTACCACGTGTCTCCTAACAGTTGTCCAGCGGGTCCCCTTCCCTCAACATTCTCTGAGGCCTCAGAGTACTTGTGACCCTTTATTGCATTCAAAAACAAAAAGTGCCTTTCAGAGGTGAGCCCAACCTTTTCGGCGCTATGAAATTCTCATTCTTTTCTGCGGCTGAAGTCTAATTGTTTTTGCTGATGCAATTTCCATCATTATCTGATACATTTTAATCCTAATACAAATCTTTTCAGCGAGGACACTTTGCAAGTTCCAAGAATGAATGATATCTCTAAATCTTTATCTGCTGTTGATTTTTTGGCTATTTTGAAATTTGAATCTACACATTTGAGTGGAGGATTTCGATGCTCCAGAAACTTTATGTCATCAACAGCCAATTGCATCATGTGATCAGCATGAGCTTGCCAGTAATGTCGTACTGAATTGACATTATTCCAGCCAAAAGCAATAAAACTTAAAGGGCTTATGTAATCGCAGTAAATATATTGTAACGAATAATGCAGCTCCACGTCAACAATGAAGCTGGACTGTGGTGTCGTGTGACGTTCGAGTTGTGCCTCGGAGTGAGAGTTGCATCACTAGTCAGTTCAAAAGATAAAGAACTTAAAAAAAAACCCCGATAGGTCAGAGTAATTGTGGGGAATGGAAAGTTGATTTTTTTTTCTGTGCAGTTAATCTAAAGAATAAAATCTCTATTGCAGTGTGCGGGGGAGTTCTGAAAATAGTTTTATGAGTTATACTGTAAGTATATCACGAAGAAGTATTAGAGAGATTTTAGTTAGTGTTACCGGATTGATAAATGCTAAGTATAGACGTAGTAAGGTTAATAAAACTTTTAGGTATATTTGTAAATTATCTGTATCAGTGATTGCATTTCTTTAAAATTCTTATGAATTATGTTTCAATACCTTAGTTATTAAATCAATTTATTTATATTTTGCTTATGTATATTGAATTCACGCTCAGTTAAGTAATATTTAAATAATTGTAAAACTAAAAAACTAAAAAAAAAAAACTAAAAAATTATAATAAATGGTGTCAGAAGTATATATTATTTTGAATGTTTTTCTTTAGAAGTATGGAAGAATGATATATGAAGGAATATGAGAGCCAAAATAGCTACTCAATACAAGAAAACTTGTGGAAGTGGTAGGGTTAATCAAAATAGCCAGTGATACATCTGACATCTGGAACCAGTTAGGGATTAGAAAAATCCAACTGGATGATGAAGATATAAGACTAATATTAGATTTCATTGAAACCTCTGCTACACAACCTAATTGGGAGCAAATATCCAAAGGTAGCCTAACTACCAAAAGCTATTGTGTACAGTGGGATTCCTTACAAGTAAAAGGAGGAATATTGTACAGAAGATGAGTGAATACCCCTGGACGACCGATCCGTTGGCAGATCATCTTTCCTTGCTCCACGAGTGGAATTAATGATGGAAGATGTGCATGAATACCACTGGAGGACACTTCGGTGTTAATAACACATTAGTGAAAGTCAGGGAACGATTTTATTGGCTGAAAAGTAGGGCAGACGTTGAAAGATGGTATAGGAAATGTGAGACCTGCAGCAGAGAAAGGCTCTAAGACTAGGAGTCGGAACATATTGCGGAGTTGGTGCCCCTTTTGGGAGAATAGCCATAGATGTAATGGGTCCGATCCCCAGGACTGATGATGGAAATCACTATTTATTGGTGACAATGGATTATTTCACGAGGTGGCCCCAAGTCTATCTCATGCAGGAGGCAACAACAACTGTAGAGATGATAGTGAATAATTTGATCAGTAGGTATGGAGAACCTTTACAACTCCTTTCGGACCGCGGACGAAATTTTGAGTCCAATTGATTTCAAGGCATATGTCGACTGCTAGGCATTCAGAAAACTGGAACGACTCCCCTACACCCTCAGGCGGATCGCATGGTTGAGAGATTCAAGAGAACAATTGCTTATCATCTAACATTGTTTGTCGACTACTACCAACGTGATTGGGATTGCCACATAACAAAATGTTTATTGGCATACAGGACAGCAGTGCATGAAATACCTGGACAGACACTTTCCATTTTAGTATTAGATATATTCATCATCATCGGCATCTCACAAAATACAGATATAGAGAGATATTTTTACATTTGACCCGCAAGGCCAATAGCTTATCTGCAGGAAATATAGTTGAGCATTATTTTTCATACATAAAATATTATAAAATTAGTATATATATAAATATTATGACAGTATCTCATATATCGAAATATAACAATTGAAATTATTTGATAATCAAATTGTGCACAACAGTTAAAATAAATTGTGCGGAAATGGAAATGAACATGATAACACAAAAGCAACAAATTTTATAAATGCAGGGTTTGTCAGGATGCTCTTTGGAAGAGAATTACGTCTTTCCTGTGACCTTTCATATGGTCGGCCTGAAGTAATGCCTATATCCACAACATAATATGTACAGGATCTTCAACAACGATTAGAAGAAATCCACCACTCTGTCCGACATAACATCAATCTGGGCAACGAGAGAACAAAAACGAGGCACGACAGCAAAGGAAATAGAACTGTCTTCAATCAAAGAGATCTTGTCTACTTATACAATCTACACAGTAGGAAGGGACTTTCCACAAAACTTTAGAAACCTTGGGAATGTACACAACGAGTAGTTAACAGGATTAACGACGTAGTGCATCGCATTCGTCGACGTCCGACTACAAAGTGTAATGTTGTTCACGTGGATCGTTTGTCCCCGTTTTATGGAAGAAGTCAAGAACCTTCGGATTCCAGGACTGTTCGGGACGAACAAAAAATATGGAGTATGAAGTGTAACGAAAGGAACACATGCAACAATGAAGCCGGGACTGTGGTGTGTGTGTGACGCTCGAGTTGTGCCTCGGAGTGAGAGTTGCTTTACTATGCAGTTCGAAAGATGAAGAACTTAAAAAAAAACGATAGATCAGAGTAATTCTGAAGGATTTGTGGGGAACGGAAAGTTATTTGATTTTTTTTCTGTGCAGTGAATCTAAAGAATAAAATCTCTACTGCAATGTGCGGGGGAGTTCTGAAAATAGTTTAATGAGTTATAAGTAGATCACGAAGAAGATTTAAAGTGAATTTAGTTAGTGTTAGCGGAGTGATAAGTGCTAAGTATAGAAGTGGTAGGGAAATCAAACTTTGAGGTATATCAGTAAAGTATCGCTGATTGCATTTCATTAAAATTGTTATGATTTATGTTGAATTTTTTAGTTATTAATTCAGTTAATTTTCATTCTCCTTTTTTTTTAGAATATAATTTTTATTCATAAGAGTAAAGAATACAAAAATATTACACCCGCAAAGCTAAATAGCTTATCTGCAGGAAAATGAATAAATTATATTAAACATAGGTCATTCAGCCTCAAAAATGGTGTACATCAAATAAATCCACAAAACACAATACATAAAAATCAGCTAACTAGAAAATACCAAATAATTTTTTAATTCCATTTTAAGTCTTCTAAAAGTATCTATATTTAGTAATTCTTTTGGAATAGCATTAAATATAAGTGGTACTTGATATTCGGAGGTATGTTTCCCGTAATTATTTCGAAAATTTGGCAATTTGTAATAACCTTGGTTTTGATGTCTTGTATTTTTATTATGTTGAATTTTTAGTTTGTAAGTTTCGTCAAAAATGTTTTTAATTATTACATTATATTTATATAAATTGCTGTAGGATAAAAGATTTAAAAATTTTAATCTATCGGTAGAAGTTTTATAAATTTTTTTGCAAATGAAACGGAATAATATTTTTAGCTATTATAGACTGCAGTTTTTCTATTTTATTTATGTTAGTTAAGTTAGTTGTTCCATGCACAATTATTCCATAATTTAAAATAGATTCGCATATTGCTTTATAAAATAGTACACAAGTTTTCATATTTAATACGTATTTCAATTTTTGAATTTTTATCGCTGATATTCTCAAGCTTTCACATATGTGGGATATATGGGCATTCCACCTAAAATATTCATCAAAAATGATTCCTAAGTAATTTATTTTATTTACTTGCTCAACAAGTGGGCAACTTCATAATGATTCATAATTTGAAGCATACTTTTTTCTGCAATTTATTTTATGAGTTTTGATAAAGAGGTTTTGATGAATATGAAATCCTGGTGAATGAATAATCATCAGTTTTGTTTTTTTCTCATTTAAATAGATTTTATTATGATTTAACCATCTAATAATATTATTGTAATCTGTTTGAACCTCTGAAATGCTATCATTTAAATATTTCTGACTGTTTATTAAAACAATGTCGTCAGCATATAGATAAATAGCACTATTTAATTTTGTATTGAACAAATCATTTATGTATACTAGGAACAATAAAGGACCTAAAATTGAGCCTTAGGGAATTCCACATCGTGTAATTCCACATCGTGTTACTTTTCTGCTGTAGCAGTTTTTTATTTTAGTAATTGTGTATCTATCTGATAAATATTTTCTAAACCAGTCTAACAATATACCGCGAATACCGTAATTTTCCAATTTATTTAGTTTATGTATATTGAATTCACGCTCGGTTAACTGATATTCAAATGTAACTAAAAATAATTGTAACAATATTCTTTCTGGTGAAGCGTTTTAAAATATTGAAAATAACTCGCGGATACCTAGGGGTTTGGGGACCACAGGTTAGGACCCACTGGTCTAGCCCGCATCTCAGTGAGGTGTTGTTATATTGCTTTGTTAGAATTAGTTTTTTTTTTGAGAAACATCTTAAATTTACGAGTTGATGCAAGTAAGTAAATCACGTTATTTTTATTATATTAATTGAAGAAATTTATGCCATATCATCTTGTATCAAGGAAAAGACTTTGACAATTGAAAATAAAAAGGATTTTTATAGTAAAACATCATAAAACTTTACATACTATATTTCATTTCTAATTTTAAAACATTCTCTCACTATTGCACGCTTTAAAATCTATTTGACCTTCCTAGTGTATGAAATACTTTATAAATGTGGGAACTGAACATTTATAGATATACGAGTCAGATCCTAATATAGAAAAAAAATAAGGGGGGCGGGCGTTAAGCGACGCAATCGAGCTGAAAAAGGTCAAAGGTGGCAAGGGACTCTATGTCCATTGCAGTGTAACATTTTGCCTTCTTTTTAGAGGTTTTTAAAAAATTCATGAAAAATGCGTGAAATGCGCACAAGTTTAATAATCTGTGGCCATCATTACTCTTACTAACATTATCAAGGTAGGATCTAGGATGTAGGGAGGGGGGCGGGAGATCAAGGGAGCCATGGCTCCCTTGATCTCCCTAGATCCGAGGGTACAGTTCATTTTACTAGCAATGGAAAGCAAGTAGGGAAACAGACAGAACAATAATAATGAAAAGAACCAGATCGAAAAATATTAAATTTTGTAATTCTTGAAGTTGAGTATTAACTCATTTTAATCCATCACAATCTCTTCTCCAGCGAAATGTATTGTTGTTGTATGCCATGTATATTTATTTCGCAAGAGAAATGAAGAATTTAATCTTCGTGGTTTTTGATCGCATTAACTAAAATGACATTTGCAATTATGAGTTCTGTTCGAAAGCATCTTGAGATTTTGAATCCTTCCGACTTTGGGTAAAGTCCGCCTGGAGATCTACTTATGCGCATACTTGTCAGCACTGGATACGCCAACAGTAAGACGAATTTAAGCAATATTTAATAAGGGTATCTTAGACAAATAGGAAAGCGATTATAAAGTCCAGTTCTCGTTTCAGTTTTCACGAAAATCGGATATAACAACTAAAGTTTACACTTCATAAGACGGGTAAAGCCTTCGATAAATTCCACGTCTGTACATCAGAGCAGAACGCGTAATGCGCAGCTTCAGGAAGAGAGGGGAAGGAAGAGAGGGGGGGGGGAAGTAGAGCCAAGACGTTAAATCTCGTTTCCTCTTACCTCTCTGTTTCTGAACTTGGCACTAATTTGCAGTACGCCAAGAGATCCATCTTGATTACATGCTCCAGTTGAATTCATGAATCGATGAGGTGGTGCCGTTGTCATCCTCGACTAATATAACTATGTGCTCAGCCTATAGGACAAATCATTGACTGTCTACTATTCAGTCTTAATAACTCTCAAGTTGTACAGGAAGCATTCAATTCTCTCACCTCATGGCTTAGCTCTGATGCTAATATAGAGATCAACTATATGTTTGTCCAGCATCAGAATTCTAATCTAGATTTCGCTTTGAGAGTCCGTGACGAACTTTATTATTCACAGTTAAACTACTGTGTATAGGGTATTCCAAAAATCACAACGACTCTACCTTTAAGAATTTCAAAAATGAAAACGGATTCCACAGAAAGGTTCCCGAAGACGATCAGAGATGTAGGCCTAAACTTAAAAATAATTTCAACTATCAGGTTAGGAGAAATGACTCTTGTGATTTTAATTGGTTCACTTAAAGTTTATTGGCGAAAACATCCACGAATAAAATGATTAGTAATATCAAAAGCTGAAAAAAATTTCATAATTGTAATGCAGATAGTATTATTAACATTCTGTCAGAAATGCAGTACTGGTCTTTTATTAGTGACATATTACAGTTAGTCTAGGGGCGGGGGTGGCTCAGTCGGTAGCGCGCCAGGCTCGTAATCTGTAGTTCCCAGGTTCGAGTCCCAGCTGGGTCAGCGTTGAGATTTATCTCCGCAAAATTCCCCGCCCTGCCCACGGTCAGTAGGGGACACCGATGGGCTTGGAAAGACCGACGTCCGTCGGATGGGACGTTAAGCCGTGGCCCCGTGTGCGGGAGAGACATACCCTGTGCACGTTAAAGAACACGCTGGATGGCCTGGACGGGAGGCTACCATCTGTCTCCCAACAGCTGTTCCAGTGGGTCCCCTCCCCCAACCTTCTCTGAGCCTTCGGGGTCCATGTGACCTGGCCATTTCAGCCTATGGTGTGCAAAAAAGTGCCGCTCAGAGGTAAAACAACCCAACAGTTAGTCTAAGAAAAGGGTCTAATAGAACCTCTTGCGTATCTCCTCCCTTATGTAGGGGAGTACCTCTCTTCTTCCCTTTTTTTATATCTATGCAAGCGTTTACATCTAACTAATGATTCTATGGGTATGGCGTGGCATGGGCATTATTTTAAAGTTATTTAAAGGCAATTTTTGATATTAAAGCCACAGAAATGATAGAAGGACAAAAGTTAAGATTTCTACAATGGTGATTTGTACAATAGCATATCGAAGGGGATGTTTTTGGATTACAATCGTTCCACTTGAGGGTTTCAGCATTATCCCTTTTTTTGGCCATCCTCAAAAAAAAAAAAAGTTTGCTGTACGTCAAGTGAGATTCAAACATGGCGAACCCTCAACGGAAATTTCTGAGCATGGCGCTGAATTTGTACATTACGAAATTTAAACTAAAAAATCAGTTTTTTTGGTTTGATTGCTGAGGCATTTTATTTAATGTCTAGTGAGAAAAAAAGCATCAACATAGTTAAAAAAAAATAAATACCCCCCTCAAGCAGCTGCTTGCCACAGAGGTCTGAAGGAGCCTGTCAGTTTATATGCCACAGTAGAAGATCTGAGAGGATGGCAGGACCTCAGCAGAAAAACAACACACACATCCATGCCTTAACCCGGGACTCGAACCCAGGTCCCTTAGATCAGTAGCCAAGCGTACTAAACCACTCGGCCACGGTACGGCTTAACTGTGAAGAAAATTGCATACTAAATTCCAGTAACCAAGTTCATGTCTCTTTAATCAAGGTTGCGCTTCAAAGCACAAAAAATACAATAATACCAGTCAAAATTTGTATTCCTAGTTCGATGTTCACTTGCTGCAGTAATTACTTTGCCGATGCACGTCTGTTCTGCTCATTCCTTTCTAATCGTGTGCTGCATTTTCCCCATCACATCGTCTTCCATTTGACAATATACTCTGTGCCGATTAGAGGTGAGGAGAGGCAGGCTTTGGCTTCTTAATTAATTGCAATGACCCGGCCACTGTTAAACGAGCTCGCAAAATGAGTGCCAGGGATAACACTTCAATTTTCAGCGATGCAATCAGTTCATTACCGATTTGGATTATTAGATTAGGTGAATCTACTTCTTAGTAGTTTAGAAATGAGAGACTTGCCAAGAAAGTTTCGTAAACCCTACACCGAGACGAAATTGGATCAAATCGTAGAGATCAAGGGTGCCAAACTCTCACAAGTGTGGGGATCAAACCCCATGGCCGAGTGGTTAGCGCGCTTGGCTACTGATCTAAGGGACTGGGTTCGAGCCCCGGATAAGGCATGGATGTATGTGTCGTTTTTCTGCTGAGGTCCTGCCATCCTCACAGACCTTCCTTCTACTGTGGCATATAAACTGACAGGTTCCTGTCAGACCTCTGTGTCAAGCAGCTGCTTGAGGGGGTATTTTTTTTTTATAAGGACTGCAGGACAAATGATTTCTTACAACAAAGGGAGATTCTAATTTTTAGCTGAGTTTTTAAAATAAGAAATCTGACCGTAGGGAAAAAATTATCACGAAATATAAATGCAAAAGTGGCGCTGCTCCCAAACTATTTTTGATACCTTTACTAGAAACAAAGACATCAAATTTCCTCTAGTAAAAAATAGTAAAAATGGGCAAAATGAAACTTATTGAAATTTGCAATTATTAAGAAGCAAACATGAATACTATGTTAAACATGAACCATGTAAAACAAGATATTTTTATATTTTGAATGTAGTATTTTTATTTCAGTTCATGCTTAAATTCAGTTTTACGAAACGAAAAAGGAAACGGAGAATTATATTCAACATTAAAAACTTGAGATAGTGAAGACAGATTTTTTAAACCAAAAAATACAAAAATTTAATAGATCCAAAGACAGATCTAATTAAATAGAGATTGTGTGCTCAGAGATTTATAATTATGCAAGGTTTCTCAATTCATATTTTTGTACGAAATGTTACGAATTAGAAAAATCCTGCTTTTCTGAAAGTCCAAGATACTAAGATCTTTTCGTGTTATCAATAAATTAATTTTTTCCCACGCTAATTATAAACAAACAAGCAACTATGGAAACCAACGGCTCTTAGTAACAGGGCGATAATAATATAACCGGCGGGGGGGGTCAAGAATAAGACTTGGGCACTGAGAATAAGGTTGAATCATTTTACCTCTGAGCGGCACTTTTATTTCAGATAATGGACTAAATGACCAGGTCAAAAGGACTCCGAGGGCTCAAAGAAGGTTAGGGGGAGAAGACCCTCAGCGTTCTCTGAGCTCTGAGCTAGGGGGCGTAATCGAAATAAATATAAATCATTAGGGCCATCCAGCGTTTTCTTTAAAGAGCACATGATGTGGTTCTCCCGCACAAGTCACCATGGCTTAACGTCTCATCCGACGGACGGCGTCCTTTACAAGCTCATTGGTGTCCCCTATTGGCCGTGGGGACAGTAACCACCATTTTATGACACCAATATTTCTTTGGGGAGCTGAGTGGAGAGGTGAGACAACAGTTCCATTCGAGTTATTTTGCCTGGTTTAAGCTTGATTTTCCAGTATTCTTCAAAGGGTTGGGTTGTTTTACCTCTGAGCGGCACTTTTTTGCACACCACGGGCTAAATGGCCAGGTCACATGGACCCTGAAGGCTCAGAGAAGGTTGGGGAAGGGGACCCACTGGAACAGCTGTTGGGAGACAGATGGTAGTCTCCCGTCAATGCCATCCAGCGTGTTCTTTAACGTGCACAGGGTATGACTCTCTCACACACGGGAGATCCGTCGGCCTTTTCAAACCCATCGGTGTCCCCTACTGACCGTGGACAGGGCGGGAGTTTTGCGGAGATAAATCTCAACGCTGACCCAGCTGGGACTCGAACCTGGGAACAACAGATTACGAGCCTGGCGCGCTACCGACTGAGCCACCCCCGCCCCTTCTTCAAAGGGAGCAGGAGTATAATATTGATACGTGTCATTAGAGTCATCAACATTGTACCAGATCACGGGTAAGTGAACTTCTGCTAACCCCACTTTCCATTTTCCCCCTAAATGAACCGTGAAATCACTCTGTGAATTGTTCGGGTAAATATTCTGACTAGCCGTGGAGGGTAGGGTCAGGTAGAAACTATCCATTTTTTAGGAATCCACGAAAGTTTGCGATAACCTAGAAATTTGACCAGTGCCTTTTGACCTTTTCTCTCGATTATTTTCTCAACCCAGTAAAGTTCTGGTTTAATCACTTTTTGAAGTTCTGATTTATGAATGTGCTCTTCAACACTCCTCCCTCGGAATCCCGTATGACGTATACAGGGGGCTGACGGTGTGCCACCCAGTCGACTGTAAAAATTTCTTCAGTCCACAAATGCGTACCTGACTTCTTGAAGGGTACTTTTAGACTGGCTAGTCGAATCGTGTCCCCCACTTTAAATGTGGGTTTTTCTTTTTCTTTCGGTGGATTACCGTAAAGTCGTATCCATACACCAACTTCATTATGTAAGGTCACGTCCTTGGGAACCATATCGTGTACACTATGAACTGTTGCATTGTAACCTCGTACAACACGTCCAAGTACTAGTATGTGTTATTGCGTGTATAATATCTTCCCAATCTCTTGCGTAGTGTACGATTCCATCTCTCCACCAAAGCTGCTTTTTTGTCCGAGTAGGTGATGAAGAACCGAATACCTTTCTTTTTCAGGAATTTCTGGAATACTCTGTTGGTAAATTCGGTACCTTGATCTGTGTTTAAATTCAGGGGAGATCGCCCCTTGGAAAGGATTTTTTTGATAGCTGACACCATTTCTTTCCCTGTTTTTGTCTTCATAGGCAGCGGCCACCCATACCTTGAGAACACATCGATGACCGTTAATATGTACCGATAACTGTCATTGAAGTGAGTCAGATTTTTCGCAACTACGAGACCCGACCACCCTACGATGGCCGGTAATTTTTCTTCGGGTTGAAGTTCATCTAACGGTATCTGCCGTGTTAATTCTTGTTGAAAAATATCCACCAACAGCTGATAAACACAGTCGGGTTCCTCAAAAGCAGGACCCAGCAGGAAGGGTAGAACTGATTCGGAATGTTCTATAATAGCGGTACGGAGATGGTGATCTTTGAGAGTGCCACACATGTTACGTACAACAGCCATCACTTCACCTACATGGATAGCAAATGTAAACCACTGCGACGCGTTCAGAATTATACTGCGACTCACAACTCGAAATTGTAGAGTTCTTGTAGCAGCTGTTTCTTTGGTGAAGTCGACACAGCGTTTTCCACCTTCGTTGCGGTAGATGTACACGCGTAAACTGGGTATCACGTGCCACGTCTGTTGATCGGGACCGATTTTCACATGATCCTCGATGTGAGACACCGTTGCACAGAAAGCCTCCCATTCAGGTATTGAGAGGGTAACCCCCGTAGATGTAGGATAGATGAGTTCACCATTTTCATACTTCTTGTAACGACGTACATGCACCGAAAACTTATTTTTGAACAGCGAAGGCACGACGTAAACATTTTCACCAAGACACCACACATCTGGATTGCTAGCCTGCATCGTGGACAATGACGCACTCAGCGGTTCACACCCTATTTAACGTGAGAAACAGCGCCATCTGGGACAACCAATCAGGACCAACGATACAGTTTTTCAGGAAATATAACAAGCCAATAGGAGGCGATGAATGTATGGAGATAATGACTCACTGGGAGTTGATTTATAAGACCTGTAAATCTCGCGTTAATTTACGAGGGTGTGGCAGTTTTTATAGGGTTTTTAATAAAGGGGGAGGGATTTTTGATAAGGGGGTGGAACTTTTGATAACAGATTAATTAACGAGGGTGTGGCAGTTTTGATAGGGTTTTTAATAAAGGTTTTTTTTAATGAGGGGGACTCAAAAATTTGGGACTTGGAAAAATTTCTGTAGTACTCTTGGTATACACTAGATAGTGCCACCAAAAATCGGGGACTTTTAAGGGGGGGCCTTAAAAATACAGGTGGGCAACAAGGGAAATTATGAATTATTAAGCATTAATTATTAAGTATTAATTATTAAGTATTAATTATTAAGTATTAATTGTGATTATTAATTGTTAATAATTAATTATACGTTATTAAACGAATTATTAATTATTAATTAAGAATATTATTAATGGAGTCTGGTCGGCAACATGATTTATGAATTTTAATAAGGGGTGTGACCAGAAGTGATGTCATATGGGGCGTGGTCGGCGTCGTCGTAGGGGAGAAAACACTGTGCGTGGGGGGACTACAGTGGCACGCAACTACTTATGCTTCAATTGTTAATGGCGTTCTTATTTCAATTTCCGCCAGTTTATATACTAGAAAATATTACTTATCTGGTAAAATGTAAATCGCAGATAATAATAATCATATATAATAATTATCATAATATATATATATATAATAGTTATTATCATACATACTAATTATCATCATATATAATAATAATTATCAGCGGCGTGGTGACTCAGGGAGTATATTAATTTCAAACTATTACTCTTATTGACAGATTTCAGCAGTGTGTAATTTTCCAGCTATGAGTCATTAGTTCCAAATTTCGAAATTTTTTTCGGCGGACTCGTGTTGGGTGAATAAACAGGTCCGAACCTACCATGCGACGGGGCTTAATACCTTTGTGAATATAAGATATCTAGATAGAGCCGCTGCCGTCGCTTCGTCTATCTGCGAAAGTTATGAATGATAAATACATTGGTGTTAAAGAAGTTTTGGCCGGAAATGTGAGTGTTTTGAATATAACGTTCCGCACCAAATTTTGGAATATGTTTTTGATATAGATGCTGTATACATTTATTTAATTAGGAATAAATGTTTAATACTTCTAACCAATTACAGATATCTTGAAAAGTTAAAAAGACATTACCTTTACGCAATTAAATATTTGGTAAAAAATAATAACGTGTCTTTTGCCATCCATCCAGTTTTGTCCCTGAAGGAGGTGCCTCAGTCGCTTCATCCTTGTTACGGGGTTGCAGGAGGGTCCACATGATCGATGTTTAGACAAAGGATGATTGCAAACCAATCGCATCAAATCTTTTTCTTTTAGGCCATTGTCGAAATAGAAGGAAGGTATAAACACAATGCATATGATTAATTCTCCATTACCTTGAATCGTAAAATTTTTTTTTAAATCCGTTTGCAATTAAAGATATAATTGCGATTTTACCTTAGACTTTTTTCTTTCTGGTAGCTGACCGAAGGGGGCGGGGGTGGCTCAGCCGGTAGCGCGCCAGGCTCGTAATCTGTAGTTCCCAGGTTCAAGTCCCAGCTGGGTCAGCGTTGAGATTTATCTCCGCAAAATTCCCCGCCCTGCCCACGGTCAATAGGGGACACCGATGGGCTTGGAAAGGCCGCCGTCCGTCGAATGGGACGTTAAGCCGTGGCCCCGTGTGCGGGAGAGCCATACCCTGTGCACGTTAAAGAACACGCTGGATGGCATTTGACGGGAGGCTACCATCCGTCTCCCAACAGCTGTTCCAGTGGGTCCCCTCCCCCAACCTTCTCTGAGCCTTCGGGGTCCATGTGACCTGGCCATTTAGCCCATGGTGTGCAAAAAAGTGCCGCTCAGAGGTAAAACAACCCAACCCAAGCTGACCGAAAAAACATTTGTTCCCTTTAAGTCGAAATGGGTCTTGTCCAGGGCCTGATCTAGGTGGGGGTACGACAAGGGACCATGCCTCCCACCTCCTTTGAGAATGTCAGTAAGGATAATGGAGACAAAAATTATGAACCCGTGCAATTTCACGAATTTTTCAAGAAATGTTTTAATCCTTTAACGCCCATAATGGTTCAAAACGGCCGATATTTTGAAATGGACTCCTCCAAATAGTGCTACTCCTTTGTCTTTAATACCCCCTATCCTTTTCTGAAATTTTCTGAGCATTAAAGGGTTAAAGACCACAAAAACGAATGTGAAAATTTTATATTGCAATGAAATTGCGATCATTTTTAGCCCCCCTCTTTTCCTTTTTTTTTCTGCTCGTTTTCGTGAGATCCTACCCCCCCTTTATTTTTCTGATCCGAGTCTGGTCTACTCTATCCAGAAAATGAGGCTGCCCATTTTCCGTCAGCATATTTGGAGTTTAAAGTAGTTTATTCATTATTCACTTTCTGCGTTTGTAATAACTTTTTGAAACAGTTTGCGTTGGAAAAGTTAAAGTTTCCATAGAAAAATATAAAAGTGAAAAAATTTCCACGAAATACTTTCGATTTACATTTTTAGTTTCCGTACTTGCGCATTCTTCGATAGGTTGAAATGATCTCTAAAATTGCATAAAGCAGAAAATTGCATTTCACATTTCCTGAAGTATGATCACATCTACGTTGCACAAATACAGAAAGAAAACACTCATCAAACATCCAGAAAAAAAAAAACTCACTTTACCTACAATGAAAACACTGATATTAAATATTAACTTCAACCTGTTCACCATCTACATATCAACGTAAAAATGCATTTATCGCGCGTAGTAGTTGCAGAATGTCCGAATTCACCATTTTGTTTCCTAAAGAAATCCGCAGCTTAATTCTTGTTTGGAGATGCTCCTTAGATGTCAAGATGTTTCGTAATAAATTACCTTCCGCTATCTTTCCGTCTCCGCTTTTCGCCTTTTGCTTTTGACAGAAGCATTACGAATAACAAAATTTCGCAAGACGCAACCAATTTTTCACTTTCCGACGACAGTATCTTTAATAGCGTGGATTTGTCGCCAGGTTTGGATATATTTACTAGGATGACGACAATAGCAAAGACATTTTTAGATCTCAGCCGAGCATAGTTATCTAGGAAGAACGGCAAACATGCTCTTCACGAGACTGCATTTTAAAATTGATGATATTTCTTTAAAAAAAGAAATGGACATTTACAGTAAAATCACATTTTTCTTCTGTAGTAGGTAAAACTTACTTTTTCTTATCCGTTAGCGTAGACTTTATTCTGACAAAAAAAAAGGTTATTTAGGCCGGACTTATGTGCATTTTTAAACAATGGTATAGGTCATGTAAGTAGTTTTAGAGCGTCAACTTAGTGCATGCGAATTTCAGTGTGTTTTGATAAATAAGTTCCTTTTGGAAACAGTTAAATCTCTCTCTCTGTTGTTTACAACAGTCTTTCTCTTTGTATACAAAGGTTAGGTATTGGACGCTGTGTAAAGTGACCTCTGTTATTGCTTCGATAAATGGCGTGTGGTGTTGCTATTTTGATAAAATGCGGGTGATTCTGTTATCTCGATAAACGATGGTAATTCTGTTATCTCGAAAAATCACGAATAATTCTGTTATCTCTATAAATCGAGGGTACTTCTTGATAAACCACGGATGATTTTGTTACCTCGATAAATCAAGATGATTGTATTATCTCGATAAATCGAGAGTGATTCTGTTATCTCGATTAATAAGAGTTGCATCTGTTATTTCGATAAACCATGGATGATTAAAAATAAACCTCTCTTATTTCGAAAATCACGGGTGCTTCGACCATCTTCATAAATCACGGATAATTCTGTTATCTCGATAAATCACGGGTATTTATGCTCTCTCGATAAACCACGGATGATTCTCTTATCTCTATAAACCACCAGTGATTCATTATATCGATAAATCATGAGTGCTTCTGTCATCTCAATAAATCACGCATAATTTCGTTATCTCGATTAATCGAGGGTGCAACTGTTATTTCGATAAATCACGGGTGTTTCTGGTATCTCGATAAAAGACGGATAATTATGGTATCTTGATAAACTACGGTTGATTCTGTGATTTCGGCAAACCACGAGTAATTCTGTTATCTCAATAAAACACTGGTGCTTCTGTTATTTCGATAAACCACGGCTTCCGTTATCTCGATAAATCACTGTTGTTTCTGTTATCGCCAGCGAAAAATCTTAAATGGTAACTGGGTGGTCTATGGGAGAGATTATTAGACTTCACAATTGACGCTTCAAGCGATCTAATAGATTATAGATTAACCTTTTAATTATTTCTCAATCAATCTATGGAAAACGAGAACTGTCGAAACATCACCACACAGTCTCCTAGTTTTCTCAGTCATCTTGTTTACCCTCGAAGTTTTCCACTTATCATCTCTTTTTATCTCGCTCTCATCGCTCACACATTTTCTCTATAGTGCAATGCATGGAAAATCTGTCGAATCTTTACGGTTTACTGAAAAAAAGTGAACTTTTCCATGAAGATTTAAAAGTTTGAAAGAACAGTGTTGTCACTCAGTGAAGTCACGTAATCGGTTAGCACTAGTTGCTAAAAGTATTATTGATCTCCGAACAGGTTGTTAAAATACTATAGAAAAGTAAAAAAGAATGAATATAAACTACAATTATTGCTGACGAAACAGATATGTGTATATATTTGGGTTGGGTTGTTTTACCTCTGAGTGGCATTTTTTTTAAAACAATGGTCTAAATGGCCAGACCACAAGGATTTGTTGGGTTGTTTTACCTCTGAGCGGCACTTTTTTGCACACCATGGGCTAAATGGCCAGGTCACATGGACCCCGAAGGCTCAGAGAAGGTTGGGGGAGGGGGCCCACTGGAATAGCTGTTGGAAGACAGATAGTAGCCTCCCGTCAAGGCCATCCAGCGTGTTCTTTAACGTGAACAGGGTATGGCTTTCCCGCACACGGGGCCACGGCTTAACGTCCCATCCGACGGATGGCGGCTTTCCAAGCCCACCGGTCTCCCCTACTGACCGTGGGCAGGGCGGGGAATTTTGCGGAGATAAATCTCAACGCTGACCCAGCTGGAGCTCGAACCTGGGAACTACAGATTACGAGCCTGGCGCGCTACCGACTGAGCCACCCCCGCCCCCAGACCACAAGGACCCCCACGCTCAGAGAAAGGGGCAAGGGACCCACTGGACTGCTGCTTGGATACAGAAAGTAACCTCACGTCAAGCTTTCCAGAGTGTTCTTTAACGTGCACAGGGCAGAGTTCTCCCGAACACGGAACCACGGATTAATGTCCAGTCAAATGAACGGTGGTATTTCTAGGCCCATCGATGTCCCCTATTGAGCGAGGGAAGCGATGGGAGTTTTTAGGAGATAAATTTCAGCTCTGGCCCAGCTGGGACTCGAATCTAGGAACTGCAGATTACGAACCTGGCGTGCTATGGACTGAGCAATACCGCTCCAGATATATTTATATATGTCACCGGCAAAGTTTTAAATCCGGCATTCTATAGAATGCCTAGGCATTGTATATAATGCCTAGGCATTGTATATAATGCCTAAAACTAGCCGGCAATATATGAAACGATTCATATTTCACACATTTCCTAGGCATTCTGTAGAATGCCAAAAGGCAAATCGGCAAAGTATAAAATACTCCCGGCAGTGATGTTTAATGTTGCAATGCGAGTCACGTGACTCTCGACGCTCGCCTCAAACAGAGAGCCAGAGCACTCAATCCAATTCGAATTGACCAGTAAATGTTCCCCTGGGTCCCCTATAGGCTCACCCTGATTGCCAGATCCGCCAGTCCCTAGTTTCGGTTAAAAAGAGCGCCGTAGTTGGTCACTTTGGACACCAAAAAGACACCCTTCCATTAGGAAAAGCGCCCCCTAGCGTTGTAAGAGTGTAAAAGAGGGTTGCCTCAATAGGGATCCCAAAGTTTGGGAACCCTAGCTTCCATAGAAAGAGAGTTAAGGTCAAAAAACAGATTAAAAAATGTCATCAAAAAACGACATATCACAAGCATCTCGGAACTCCACTGAAATAGATTTAACAAGTAGTAAAGTGAAATACGAGTATCCTAACTCGAATTGCAAACTTCGAATATTCAACACTTTACTGATTCGCTCTCACTTGGCTTTACCTCATTTGGTTCGTTTTTTATAATGCGGACGACAGATTCATTACAGGTTATGATGTTAATATTTCTGGCGGTAGTTCAGCAATGGTATTTTTCTCTTTTTGTAGAAAAATCCCGTATCTTATATTTTGTACTTCTTACATTTTCACATGCATCTTTTCAATAAAAGCCTTTTTCATACTTTGCCGAAATAGTATTTGTCATTCTATATAATGCCTGGGTATTCTATTCAATGCCTAGGGAAAGTATGCAATAATTCTCATATTTCATACATTGCCTAAAAACGCCGGGTATTCAATAGAATGCCTAGGCATTCTATAGAAGTCGGCATTCTATAGAAGTCGGTATTCTATAGAATGCCGACTTTTCATACATTGCCGGTAACATATATACAAAGATCACGATTGCGATTTTGTTGATTCTTAATAAAGGGATTACACTAATTGAGTTTCGCATTGCTGTACGTGTAGAAATAACGGTGAAATAAAAATTGCCCTGAAGAGAATCGACTGTTGATAAATTGGATCTTAAGTCTGTTACATACACAATATAGAGTAGAACGCAAAAAATATATAAAAATTTCTTCTGAATATTGGCTTGAAAAGAAAATATTTATACAAAAATGTTGTACAAAAGAGGCCGTTCTGGTAATTTATAAAATTCATTACAACGAACTACGCCGTAATGAATTCCATAAAACAGTAAACAACTGGATTGGATAAGGAGGCGATCAGTGCTTATAAGAAGAATCATTTTGGAGCCTCAAGGGAATGCTACCAGAAAAGAACAATTGCATCGCTGGCTACACTTCAAAAAAGGAAGAAGTTTGTCCCTTCGAGCTGTGGGAGAAGAAAAGTTATCGATAAACTTCTTCAGTATTCCTTTGACAGAGGAGCGAGAAACAGGAGAGAGATGGTGACTGCGAATGCGGAAGAGGAAGAGGAGAGTGGAGGAAGAGGAGAATTGATAATTTCTTATCTATAGATTGAAATATGTGTGAATTTCCATCGATTCCCACCGATAATCGATTTAACAGTTCTATGTGCAATAAAATGGTCAAAGACTGTCTTTGAGATCTTGTGGTGTGAGTTGATTTTTCATTCTCGTCCGGGAGCGGAATTTGTAAATGGGATTATAATGAAATCAGGGACTGTGGGGGAAAAATGATGTGGTGAATTGAGAAAAGTTCAGAGAAGAAAAAGGATTTTCCAAAGAGAAAAAAAAATGGCATTATGATTAATATGAAATGAGACATAGTATATGGGATGTAATTCAAAATAACTTTTCTTCGGAAAAGTTTCGGTCAGAATCGATAACTTTTGAGATTCTGAAAAATTCTTTCGAATGCAATTGAAATGGTTTGAACCGAACAGAAAAATATAGGGAGAAATCGGTTGATATAGTGCCATATCTAAGGGGGAGCAGAGAGGGACGTGTCCCCTTTTGAAAATGGTAGTAAGAGCAATGCAGACAGAAAAATACTAAACATATATATTTCATGCATTTTTAAAGAAATGGTATAAAAACCTCTAAAATGAAGGGGGAAAGGTTATATTGAAATAGAAATTTCCCTCCCCCCGTCTTTTATATTTTTGTCTAGATCTGGGCGCAGTTTTTTTATGTTTTGAGAAGTTAATTATAAATGGAATTATTACGTTGTGGATGGAAAGTTGAAAGTTAGGAATGAAGTTAGTACATAATGGATGGAAAGTTGAAAGTTATGAATGGAGTAGTACGTTATAGATGCAAATGTTATCAATTGACAGACGTTTGGAGAGATGTAAAATAAAAAAAAAGTAAATACTGCTTCAACAGCTGCTTGCCATAGAGGTCTGACAGGATCCTGTCAGTTTATACGCCATAGTAGAAGCCATGCGAGTAAGATGAGATCTCAACAGAAAGACAATGCAAACATCCATGCCTGATCCGGGGCTCAAACCAAGGTCCCTTTGATAAGTAGACAAGCGTGCTAATCACTCGACCACAGGACGGCAAGTATATAATAATAGTCTTGTTCCGAACGGTAGGGTGAGGGGACACCGTAGACGTAGATAATGCGAGTGTTTTTCTTTATTGCGTTCTTATTACAGCGCATGCACGAGCTGTAAACTGTTGAGAAAAATTTGTTGACAGATTTCTAGACCTTGTAATTCTATAGATACTGGAACAATCGTTCCCAAATTTCGTACGTGGTTATCCTTGTGAAGCCTCGTGTTGGGTGAAGAGCTCAGGCCCTACCTGCTGCGGGAGGGGCTTCATTTTTTCCGAATACCGGGGATCTAAGGGGGCCCTGCCGTATACTCGGCAACTTGTGAAAGTTCTCGATGGAGCTTTCGTCCAGACGTTTGGCCTGAAACGTAACAGTTATGAAAGAAAAGTTTTGTCCCAAACTTCTGTTGGTAATTGTGAAAGTTTTTAATGGAGAGAATTTGGGTTGGGTTGTTTTACCTCTGAGCGGCACTTATTTGCACACCATGGGCTAAATGGCCATATCAAATAGACCCCGAAGGCTCAGAGAAGGTTGGGGGAGGGAACCCACTGGAACAGCTGTTGGGAGACAGATGATAGTCTCCTGTCAAGGCCATCCAGCATGTTCTTTAACGTGCACAGGGTATGTCTCTCCCGTACACGGGGCCATGGCTTAACGTCCTATCCGACGGACGGCGGCCTTTCTAAGTCCATCGGTGCCCCCTACTGACCGTGGGCAAGCGAGGAGTTTTACGGAGATAAATATCAACGCTGACCCAGCTGAAACTCGAACCTGGGAACTACAGCTTACGAGCTTGGCGCACTACCGACTGAGCCACTCCCGCCCCTAATGGAGAGGAGAGACATGTTTCCCGCCATGCGTTTGGCAGGCTGTAGTTAGTATAGTTATAAAAAATACTAAAAATAGTCTTGTTATGAGTGGAACTAAACAATGGGAATTATTCGCAATATTTTGAGATTAAACTGCAATAAACAATATTTCTAATATAATACGATGCAACATAAATGAAACACTTTTAAACTAAAGGATGTCTAACTTTTAGGTTTTGAGTGATTACCCTGCGACCCGCAATTGTCATACATTAAATATGCGAAAATTTACTCTTCAGCTAAAAGGTTTGCCCAGGCCTGGGTTAGACTAAGATAAGATGTAGACCAAGGAACGTATAAGAAAAAGAAGTTTAGCTTCTGCAAAGCGTAAGTGGCGACCTCAAACGGTGTCTCGATTCATATTGTGCATTGATATTGCGGGGAAACGAAAAAAAGGGGCAAACGAATTATTCATAAAAATTTACGTTTGAAACAAAAATTAAAATTGCACTATATGTTTGAAAAGTTAAAGCTGATTTTAATAGATAGTCATTTTCTGCACCGGAAATCCTTTTCGTTGAGCAAACTGCTAAAAGTAGAACGGACGGAAAAGAAACATTGAAAATAAATTGAGATTATGGAAATAAATTATTCAAAATAAAATTTTTCGAGCCTTTTTCAAATAACTATCAGATTAATTACAAATGTAAGAAACCAATGGACAATTTTTACACATCAAAAGTGAAGGCTATGAAGGAAATAATATGTAATTACAAAAGGATTAACTTAGGCTACTTTCGTCCCTTGTACAGATTTGGGTTGGGTTGTTTTACCTCTGAGCGGTACTTCTTTGCATACCATGGGCTAAATGGCCAGGTCACATGGACCCTGAAGGCTCAGAGAAGGTTGGGGGAGGGGACCCACTGGAGCAGCTGTTGGGAGACAGATGGTAGCCTCCCGTCAAGGCCATCCAGCGTGTTCTTTAACGTGCACAGGGTATGGCTCTCCCGCACACGGGGCCACGGCTTAACGTCCCATTCGACGGACCTTTCCACACCGAAGGCCTTTCCAAGCCCATCGGTGTCCCCTACTGACCGTGGGCAGGGCGGGGAATTTTTGCGGAGATAAATCTCAACGCTGACCCAGCTGGGACTCGAACCTGGGAACTACAGATTACGAGCCTGGCGCACTACCGACTGAACCACCCCCGCCCCCCCTTGTACAGATAACTTCACCCTTAAGCCAAATGCACGATACTTGATTTTGTATTAGTCCTTATGAAAGGTGTTCTTCTTCTGCTCTTCCTCCTTTGCTTAGACTGAATTTGGATAACCCCGTTATAAAATGATGCAAAATTTAAGCGAAACATCCAATAGTAGGACTTTTTAAGAATAACACCTAATTAGACAAAAAAAAAAGATGTCTTTTTCCATTTGTCTTTAAATAAA
Organism: Ryuthela nishihirai; assembly: GCA_038380435.1. Lineage (NCBI taxonomy): Eukaryota > Metazoa > Arthropoda > Arachnida > Araneae > Heptathelidae > Ryuthela > Ryuthela nishihirai. The sequence goes on along the minus strand of JAWZYU010000016.1, from coordinate 37,316,957 downwards.
ACGAGTGGTCTTTAAGGAAGAATCATTAACCTGATAGTCAGTTGCCTGAAATAATTCGAGAAGAGTTTCTAAAATCGATTTAACCAACGGTAACAACAAAAGAGCAAGGAATATCTAAGCAAGTTGTAATAAATGAAGTGGGAATGGAAACTCCTAAGATAGATTGTGAACAGGAAGATTAAGTGGATCTTTTACGTCAAAGGAAGTTTCAAGAGGAATATGGAAGAAATGAAAAGATCTCAGGTGGTTAAAGACAGCGTTTGATGGATGAAATTAGAGGTACCTCAGAGAGCAGAGAAGTCATTTAGGAAGATCTGAAACAGCAGAAAGTAGTGGAAGAATTTAACTGTCTGAAGATCAAAGCCATTTAATAGATCGTTTCTGCTTATTCATTTCCTTATTGTGATAATGGGAACCACATCAAATACGCTTTTATGTCTGATTAGTGCCTTGGGCACTGTAACATTAACCTGAAGTATTACAGCTACATTACAGATCGCTGGAACTTAAAAGGTACTATGATGAATGAAACTAGGAAATGGATATATAAATTTTATATATTTGATCTAAAAATAGTTTTGGAAGAGACTCTTTGTATTTTGTTCAGGTAGTAGGAAGAGTTTAAAGGTTTAGGTGAAAGTTCCATTCGCTGTTCATTGTGGCTCTGCCGTGTTGTGGAACATATAGCAAGACAATACAGAAGCTTTTTAATATAACGTTATGATTGCTTTCCTGGAAAACCGATGTTCGGCGATAAAATGGAAATGGGAAATTATTTTAACATTTACTGAATCGGGCCTCGACCTAGAAGAAAATTTGAAAGAGAGGGGAAGTGACTTGATTCAACTGAAATCGATCAGATAGCTTACCCTGTTTTGCTTTTTTAAAATATTTTTTTCGATAAATAGAGCAATTTATTATTTTATTATCTAATATATTATTATATTATCTAATTATTATTTTAATTTCTGTTTCTCCTTCGTTCTAATCATCGTTTAAAAACAATGTTACAAAATCTAATCATTAAAGGCTAATTTTTAGTTACTAAAATTCTCCGCGAGGGGGAAATAAAGGAATCTTTTGTCCGGATAGAAATTGATGATAAAATAATCAGATATATTCCTGGAGTTTTTGCTATTTTAAAATATTAAATAAAGATTAAAAATTATACAAAAATGTTATATAGAAAATTTTATTAATGAAGGTTGATTTACGCATTGGATTCATTAGATATGGAAGTGGAACTTTAAAATGAATTCAAGTCCTTAACACCACGAAAAATTTATTTTCAAATCCAGATTCGGTCTCACGAGTTGTAGGTTAACTTTCTGTTTTAAATTATTGTTTTACTATTTTTCCTAGCAATCAATATGATTATAATAAGAGATTTAATCATTGGAATTAGTTTTTTCTACTTTCAGAGCATATGCATCGGAAGATGTTTTTATTTGAATAAAATTTTTTTAGTAAAAACTTTACAGATGCCACTGCCACTAAAAGCCTGTGGTTCTCAAGAGAGGCAATCATTTTTCCCTTGTTGCCAATTCCAACGTCGTGAATTTCATTTCATATTCATAACAGCTTGTTTTGATTGGCTCCTGATTGGGAAGAGAGGTAGAGGGGGATAATGGTTTTCAAAGTATCAATTTTTTTAGGAGAAGACATTAGTTACTAAGAATAAAATTTTTAATACCATATGACTCTCCCCATGCCTTGAAATTTAATTCAATACTCACTTGCTGCAATCAGATCCCGAATTGCAGAGATATGGTCAAAGCATGTATTAAAAAAGAAAGAATAAATCAATGAATGTCACATGAAGGTCAATGAGGAGATAAATAAAATTAACCGAAATTTTTAAAATTTATTTTGATTCGTGCTTTTTTTTGTAGATATAAATGATGACAACAGAGGTGATAATTTGATAGGAGTAATCCTTATTGAAGGAGTACACCTTGCACAACTTCCTGAAGGAACAGACCTTGCACACCTTATTGAAAGAACACAATTGCAAACATTATTGAAGGAACAGACCTTGAACATCTTATTGAAGGAATACAGTTGCGCACCTTATTGAAGGAGCTCACCTTGCATACCTTGTTGAGGAACGCAATTGCACGCCTTATTGAAGGAACACAATTGCACACATTGAAGGAACACACTTTGCAGGCCTTATTGAAGGAAAACAATTGCACACATTGAAGGAATACACCTTGCACACCTTATGAAGGAAAACAATTGCACACATTGAAGGAATACACCTTGCACACCTTATGAAGAAAAAAAATTGCACATATTGAAGGAACACACCTTGCATATTTTATTGAAGGAACACAGTTGCACACATTGAAGGAATACGCCTTGCACACCTTATTGAAGGAAAACAATTGCACACAATGAAGGAATACACCTTGCACACCTTATGAAGGAAAACAATTGCACACATTGAAGGAATACACCTTGCACACCTTATTAAGGAAACAATTGCACATATTGAAGGAATACACTTTGCACACCTTATGAAGGAAAACAATTACACACATTGAAGGAACACACCTTTCATATTTTATTGAAGAAACGCAGTTGCACATATTGAAGGAATACACTTGCACACCTTATTGAAGGAAAACAATTGCATATATTGAAGGAATACACCATGCACACCTTATGAAGGAAAACATACTGAAGGAACACACCTTGCATATCTTATTGAAGGAACAGGACCTTGCACACCTTATTGAAGAAACACACGAATAGGTTAGAAATAGAGATTAATTAAAAAATTTCAAATAAAACCATTTTTCTAAGCATACGCTTTAAAAAGTCGAAATTAAAATGAAGAAAACTCTGGAGGAGTAAATCGCCTACTACAATCACCCTGATCGTTAAGAAAAATAGGAATGCTACAGGTTCTTTCGGTGTAGGTTAAAGGCAAGTAGAATAAAGAAATTACTAAAAATAATCGACAACGAAAGAAATGGTTTCGAAGAGCACAGAAACATTTGTTTTACTGCAGTTTCGACTCGTGATGACATCTTCTTTTCAATTAGTAGATTCTTCTTGGAATTTTTTCATTTTTTTTAATGAGGTGAAAAAAACAAATAAAGAATAGTGAAACCAGCTTACATTGCATTCCGTTTGGAATGCGCCAGTCATCATATTTGCATTCTTCATTATCAGTGAGCTTCATCGTGAAATTAATTAACGACGTAGCCAAGGATAGAATGAATATAGCTTTCCTTCTTTCTAATAGATGGAATGCATCAGAATCAAGTAATACCATTTTAAAGCAAAGATTTTCATTTCACTGTTTACAAACCAAATATTACACTTTTCATTTTGGCAAAAATCTCGTTTCTTAAGTTAAGCATTTCTGTCATCGTGAAGGAAAAGATTAATTTTCTGCATAGGAAAAGTAGTTTAGTACTTTTCTTCAGTTGAAACTAAATCATTATGCAAGCTGTGTTCCTTCAATAACATGGGCAAGGAGAGGTTTTTAAATAAAGTTTGCAAATAATGTTCCTTCAATAAGGTGTGCAAGGTCTGTTCCTCCAATAAGATGGACAAGGAGTATTTTTTAAAATAAGGTGTGTAAATAGTGTTCCTTTTAAAGGCGTTCAAATAGTGTTCCTTTTTAAGGTGCACAAGATGTATTCATTCAATGAGTTATGCAAGGTGAGTTCTTTCAATAATATGGGCAAGGAGGTTTTTCAAATAAGGTATGTAAATAGAGTTCCTTCAATAAGATAGATAAGGAGTGTTTTTTTAAATAGAGTGTACAAATAATGTTCCTTTAATGATGTGTGCAAGGAGTATTCCTTCAGTAAAGTATGCAAAGCGTGTTCCTTTAATGATGTGAACAAGGAGTATTCTTTCGGTAAAGTATGCAAGGCGTGTTCCTTTAATGACGTGTAGAAGGAGTATTCCTTCAGTAAAGTATGCAAGGCGTGTTCCTTTAATGATGTGTACAAGGAGTATTCCTTCAGTAAAGTATGCAAGGCGTGTTCCTTTAATGATGTGTGCAAGGAGTATTCCTTCAGTAAAGTATGCAAGGCGTGTTCCTTTAATGATGTGTGCAAGGAGTATTCCTTCAGTAAAGTATGCAAGGCGTGTTTCTTCAATTATTATTTATTCAATTCAAATACTTATTGCTGATTGCTTTCCCTTAGAATGCATTTTCGTGAGAATAGAAATGTCTTCTGTTTAGAAATATCGCTAAAAAACTTCCTTTTTTATATGATACACCAAATGATGTTTAGTGTACACAACTAATTATTGATTTCATTATAAAATCGATTTAAAAAGCTTTCTAAGTAATTGTTTGCCATTGAAAATAAAACGAACATTTTAGTTGAAATCAAAAGAGATCTGACAGAGCATATAATTTGGTTTCAAAACGCATCTAACTTCTGTTACCAAAAAAAAAGGGAAACAACACAAACGGACTTTACTCGTAAAGCAAAATTGGTGCAACGAGAAATGGTGTTTCCAAGGTGACATCACTGAAGCGATATTCTGCAGGCAATCATTGTTATCTATGAAAGTGACGGATGGAACGATCGGACTGGAGGCGAGCACGAATGCCGCAGCCCATCCCAGAGAACACCTGGTGCGTCCTCCACTACTAAACCGTTTCGGAGTCTCTTATTTCAAGAAGATGAAATCGCTCGTGCAACGGCTACTGCACGCGCTGTCTTCTTCTCTTCCTATCATTTCTATTCCGACGTTCAATAGCAAGAAAAGTTCGCAATATCCGCTGAATGGAACGCAGGAGGAATTCGGGGAGCTTTAGTTTTCTGTGGTGAGGGTTTATATTTGAGGCTCGCTAAGCTAAAGCAATACTTTTTAAACGCAGATGTCTTTGCATTATGGGTTTGATGCGTGTAGCACTTTCATGTTGCTGGGAAGAGCACGGATTTAACATTGCTTTTGTTAGAGGATTTTCTCTTAAGGCACCAAGACCGACGATGCGACAGAAAGTGTTGTTAAAGTGCCAGACATTTTGGAATTTGCTTTACATGCCATCCGCATTTTCGTATGGAGGGGATGAATGCAAGGAGATTGGGAGAAGATTATGAGTTTCGAACAATAATAACAACAGGAATAAAATAAACAATAACAACAACTCAGATTGCCAATTTAATTGAAATAAAAACTACTAGGTCTATAGATATAAATCGAATCACAAAAAATTACATTTTGCATTTAAGGACATGTTGAGTGCTTTAAAAGAGTTGTATTCCACTTTTTTCATTAACATAATCCGCATCAAGCGTTTGGCAACATTATATAACTCATGTCAGGGTTTGTCAAATCTGGGTGCCATTCACAGGGAAAAAAGTTATACAATAAAAGTTAGCGAATTCGAAATTCGATGGACAGAAAAAAAATCGAATTATGGAAAACCTGGTTTATTCGTAATGCATGAAAACAATAGAACTATTTATTAAATATAAGAACAAATATAAAGTACAAATTATTGTTTGGTCTTTTATTTATATTAAAATATTTAAAAAAGTTCATTTTTAATCATTTTAAAAAGAAATCAAATAAAGAATAGTGAAACCAGCCTCTATTATGTTCAATTCCAAAAGATTTACTTTCAGAAATGTACACAAAATTTATTTCATTAATAGACAATAGAAATGTTAACATTATCACTGTTACCAGCTATGTTCTTAATACTACTAAAAGAGTCGCAAAAATCACCAAATATTATCAGTGTCAAAAAAAAAACAACCTTTTAAAATACACTGGTTTCCATAAATTAAGGAAAACTCAGAAAAAATATGATAAACAAAAAAACTATATGAATGATTTTAATGAAATTTGATGTAAACATGAATTACAATGTTAGTTGCAGAATAGTATAAAATATTTTACACTAGAAACATTTTTAGTCAAAAAATAACACTTACAAGAACTAGTCCAAAAATGAGGTGTCAGAATGCAACGTGCAAAGTTCTTTAATAAGGAGTGTGGTCATCCCTTACAGCAATGCAGGCACGACAGCGCTGTTCCATGCTGTTTATGATGTTGTGAATCAGCTCAGTAGGGAGTAACGACCATTGTTCCTTTTAAACAGTAATAAGCTCCCCCTTTGTTGCAGGTGACGGATTGAGGGCAGCAACACGACGGTGTAGATGCGACACATACAGTAAACTGATAAAATAAAAGCTAATTTTGATTAAAATTCAAGATCTCCCTGAAAACGCTCAAAATTTTTGTTTTCATCCATAATTTCTTCAAAGTGTACTTAAATGTGTTTAAAGCGTGATGGAAGTTAAAAAGAATTAAGAGGAGCTTTGTTAGTCTTAAGAACTTTCCTCAAAAGTTAATTGAAAACGTTTACGAAAGTTAATGTAAATTTAGAATATTTTGTAATGATTCTTTCAGTTTGCCTTAATTTTGGAGGAAAATGTTTCAGAAGATAATGTCCCTGCTCTTGAATGTAGAGATACTGTAACAATTGTAGTGTACTGTAATAATGGTCTAGAAATCTCTCTAACAGAAGAGTTGCTAAAACGGTAAGAAAGCACGCGAAAGTTTTTGTAAACGAAATGTTGAATACAAAGTACCTTTTATTAAATAGCAGCATTCAGCATAAATATTGTCTTCTTTATAACCGTTTAAGTTTAAAGATCAACGACCATTGGGGAGGACTTGGAGCTCTGACTTCGAAAGGTCATGACGTGTTTTCGCATCGTTCCTGGATTACTTCACGTACTAATGATTAGCTAACTATTTACTTAAATTTCCTATTAGCCTTAGTCAAGACTGGGTGAAAATCCTAGTGGAGCCTTTGGCGGAAGGGTAGCTAGTTTAGCCTAATCTTTTACTTAAACTTGTAGTTTCTTGGTTAGGGTTTTTACAGGTTTATTTTCTACAATGATGTGTTAATAAAGTCTCCGGCTTTGGACACACTAATCTACATTAGATAAGTATAAGTACAAGTCAATAGCCGACGTGAGTTGGCCGCTATCAACATAGGAAAAGTACGCGCCAATAGCCGACTTTAAGTTGGCCGTTATTGGCGTTGTAAGAGTACGTGCTGATAGCCGACTCATCGATTGGCCGTTATTGGCTTGGAAACATACTATACAAGTAAGCATTTCGACTTTAAAAATCCTCCGTTGAGGTATTCTAGCTCTAAGGTTTTCGTATTTTATTCGATTTTAGTCGCTACTGGAAAAGTTGCGTTTTTGTATTTTATCTTTCATTAGATTTGTAATTTTACATTTATTCTGATATTTTATACTCATTTTTGAGTTTTAATATTGTTTTTGGACAGAATATTGTTATTTTACAGTAATTCTGTCCTTTTCAAATCCGGTCTGAGCCGGTTCTTACAGTTACAACTGTCAACTTTTACAGTTGCAACTGTCAATTTAATATTTGAAATTTTAGAATAGTTTGCATAAATTTTTTGTAAATTTGTTCTATTTCTTTTATTTTTATCTTACTCATACTTATTTATTTGTTTTCAACTGTTTGTTTGAAAATTGTTCCAACTTTTAAGCATTTGCAATGTCAAAATCTGACATTCATGAAATTTCTATCCCGGTCCTGACAGAGAGCTACTCTGTTAATGACGTTAGTCCGGACCTCTGAAGCTCAAGTCTCTATGGGTAGTTCACAACTGACTTATAACGCGCAAATTTGCACGTTTTTATCGGATATTGCCCTTAGGAGCCCACCATATCTAAGGTGGTTTACTTTACTATTATTTTATACTGATGCCAATTAGGCACATGCTTAGATGGGGGAGGTTATGGGTACTTTTGTACCTGGTACTCCATAGACCAATACCGATCTACGATCTACGTTTTTATCGGAGAAAAATAAACTCCTGTTCGATTTAAACTCAATTTTGGCAAATTTACCTTCTATGAAGGAATTACACAGCCTTTTGCCTGATGATCGCGTCAAATTCAATGATGCAATATTGGAAAGGTTTTATCTTGAGAAAGATATCAACGAACGTGTTTGCTCTGGACTTTGCTCTAGTCAAACAATTGTTTTGGAAGTTGTTCAGGAAATGGATCCTGCCCCAAAACGTGGTATTGATTTATTTCAAGACATTTCTGCTGCTGCCAAAAAATCTAAAAGGAAGGGTGTTCTCAAAAACTTAAAGAAAGGATACAAGAGAGCCTTGTCTCCCGTCACTGAATCTGTTTATGCCTCTAAGACCAGATTTTCGGTCTTAGAGGAGGAATACTTGGACCCTCCAGTTTCTAAAATGGAGGCTTCTGACTCTACCGCTACTCCTAAAGGGAACAGCAATAATAATGGGAAAATACCTCCTATTATTTTACGTTCTCCTAATAACTGGCTGAACACTGTGCTGTGTTCACAGCTTTCACTATCACAGCTTTCACTGCAAAGACCTCTGGAGAAACGGTCAGATTACAAATCAAATGCTCCAATGATTACAGGTCCTTTGTCAGATTTTTTGAAGCTTCAAAGCAATAATTTCAAACATAAAAATTAAAAGAGGAGAAAAACTTCAGAGTGGTAATCAAAAATCTACCCAATGACATTACCGCTGATGATGTCTGAGTCGCCTTGGTGGACTTGGGCTTTACAATTATTAAACTCTTACAGATGAGACGAGGTAAAGACAAATCTCCGATCCCTGTATTCTTGGCAGAATTGCCTAAGGATGATGCAAATAAAAAGATATACAATGTCACAGACCTCTTTCATCTGAAAATACATGTGGAGAGTTATAGGTCGAAGAAAACACCAACACAGTGCTATAAATGCCAGCGATATGGCCACGCGCAGAGTGGCTGTTTTAATCTGCCACACTGCGTCAAATGCGCTGGAAATCATATGACAAAGGGTTGCATTCGTAAGAAGGAAGAGAGTCTTCCAAAATGTGCCAATTGTGGACTTGGCCATACGGCCAATTATAAAGGCTGCTCTTATTTTCCTACATGTGAGGTGGTAACTCCACTTAAGGATAAATCTAATACTGCCCCGTCCAAGAAGGCTATTAGTACCCCTGTTACCCCTCAACTATCATATGCAAGTGCTCTTGCTAAAGGCACACTAGCTGCTAAGTCAACTGGAAAAGGTAAACCTTTACCTAAAAGAGTGTCTCCTAATGCTTTACCTCCAAAGCAAGCTCCTTCTACAAGTGAACAGTTTGATGCCACCATTTTGAACGATCTGAAGGAAATCTTCCTCATTTTTAAAAAACTTAATGTTTCAAAGATTTTATTAATGTCTAAGTCATTAAGCAATGAATACCAAAATGCCAACGGCCTGATGGGTAAACTCACTGTTGGGCTAAAAGCTTTCGATTATCTACTCTCTTCGCTGTCCTCAGATGGAGCACAACAGTAAGAAGAATAACCTCCAGGTTTTTTCCTGGAATGCAAACGGTATTCTTACCGACTTATGAGAGTTCAGCAACTTTTTGTATGACTACCACGATGACATAGTCCTTTTGGGCGAAACCCATCTTCGTGCTTCTGATCGTCTCAAACCTCCAAACTTTGAAGTTTACAGGACGGATCGACAACACAACAGCGGTGGAGATACCGCTGTAGTCGTCAAACGATCCATTAAACATCACCTCTTGCCAAATCAGCACTTCAATTCTTTGGAAGTTACTGCTATTGCAGTTCATGATGATACTTTTGGAACTTTGAACGTCTTTGCGGTATATAAATGGTATATAAACCGCCTAATTCTGAACTTATCTTGAATGATTTTAAAGTCATTTTTGACACTAACAGTCCTACAATTTTGGCAGGAGATTTAAATTTCAAAAATATTGCTTGGAATTCCAGAACTTGCAATAAAAATGGTAATCTACTCTTAGATTATGCCACGTCAAAAGGCATCATTGTTGACGCTCCTAGCGAGCCTACGTTTTACCCGTTTAATTCCATGCATAGACCGGGTGTTTTAGACCTGGTTATGTTTGGGAATTTTTTACCCACCTATGAACTTAGTGTTCATAATGATCTGAATTCCGATCATCTTCCGATTGCCATTGCCCTTTATCTGTCTGTTACTATTGCTCCAGACACTTTTAGTGTTGTCAATTGGGAACTTTACAAAACAATTGTCAACGAAAAAGTTTCAGGATCATGCAAATCTCTTTCTCTCAGAAAGATAAATGATTCCATACTAACATTTACTGATTTGTTGACTGATTCCAGAAATGAAGCCAGCACTCTACGAAAACCTCATACAGACTTTTATATTTTTCCAAAGGATCTATCGGATCTTATTAAATTTAAAAACAGAGCCAGACATAATTGGCAAAGATCCAGAGATGCTCACGATAAAAATGTTTATTACTCCCTCAAGATTGAGGTTCGACAAAAGATCAAAAAACACCGTAGCTTTCTATGGAACAAAAAACTCAGCTCACTCTCCACAAGTGACAATTCTATTTGGAAGATGGTTAAATCTTTCAAGAACCCTCGTTCTAAATTTCCCCCCATTCACGGGGAGTCAGGTTTATGTTACAGCGAGGATGATAAATCCGAATCATTTGCTGATGCCCTTGAATTACAGTTTCAAGAGAATTTTGATCTTTTTGATCATGACACCTGTGAAGAGGTAGAAGAAACTCTTTTTCGTTTCGGACAGGAAGAAAGATCAGAAATACCCTTTACACCTTCTCTTGAGCTGTCTCAAGCCATCAAGAAATTGAAACCTAACAAAGCTTCAGGCCCCGATAATATTTCCAACAGAATGCTGAAACGCCTTCCGAAGAAAGCCATTACGCATCTCTGCGGGATTTTTAATTTCCTTCTCCGTCACCATGTTTTTCCAGAAGCCTGGAAAAACGCTTATGTCAGACTGATACACAAACCAAGAAAGGACCCTGTATTTCCTGACAGCTATCGTCCAATCAGTCTGCTTTCCTGCCTAGGAAAACTGAACGTATTATCCTCAATAGATTGGAAGAGTTCCTCTCAATCCGTCCTGTCTTACCTGAAACCCAATTTGGTTTCAGGCGTAAAAGATCGACAGAACATCAGGTCCTCAGAGTTGTGGAAACTATTTCTGAGGCACTGAACAAGAAGGAAACAGTTGCTGCCGTCTTTCTAGAAGTGGCCAAGGCTTTTGACCGCGGATGGATGGCCTTATTTACAAACTCTCGAAGATTGGAATGCTTACGGGACTCACCTGTATCATTCAATCGCATCTATTAAATCGTACATTCCAGGTTCATATTAAATCTTCCATTGATACCAAGAGAGTAGTGGCCGCTGGAGTTCCTCAAGGCTCTCTCCTAGGCCCTACTCTCTTCTCATTATATCTTTCTGATATTCCTTCATTTGAGCGAATCGTTATCGCACAATATGCTGATGACATTGCTCTCATCTCCCCTTCCTTGGGAGTTGATTTTGCAATCAGAAGACTTCAGAATTGCCTTGATAAAATGGATACCGGGTATGAAAAATGGAAAATAATGATCAACACTGAGAAGAGTACGCCATCCTCTTCAGTGGTAAGAGGATTAAAAATCCTCTAACTTTTACACTTTTTAGATGAACAATTCAAGTGGCAGGAGACTGTCAAATATTTGGGAGTCACTCTGCATCAGAAGCTTAAGTGGGATCCCCATATACACGGGATCATCACAAAAGTTAACTCTGTCAGATGTCAACTGGGAACTCTTCTAGGAAGAAACTCATTATTATCCATTGATAATAAGTTACTAATTTATCACATGGTCATTCGACCTATGATATCCTATGCTTCCCCAATTTGGGCGAACACAACTCCCACGAACATTCACAAGATACAGGCCTTGCAGAATAAAATCCTGCGATGTGTGGTCAATGCCCCCAGGTTTGTAACCAACAGACAATTGCATAAAGATCTGGGCATTGATCATATTTACACATATCTCAAGTTTGTCTCGCGAGGTTTCTACGAGTCACTGCAGAGAAACCCGCACGAGATTATATCCTGCTTTCTGGACTACGATCATGAAGTCCGTAACAGATACAAGAGGCCTAAGATGATGGCTTTCGCTAAAGAAAGTTATCCATTTTAGGTCTCTTGTGCATCATTGCAACTCTTTGTTTTGTGTTCTTTTGCCCTTTGGGGCCCACCATTGTGTGGTTTACTTTTGTTTGTTTTTTCAAACTGATGCCAATTTCGCATATTTCCAGATGAAGAAGGTTATGGGTACTATTGTACCTGGTACTTCATTTTATGATGTAACGATCTACGATCTACTACAGTTTAAGTACATCATCAAAAGGACATCTGATAAGGTTGACTGGACTTCGCTGTAGACAAGGATGCCTGAGCTGTTACTGATGGTTAGGATGAATGGGTTGCTAGTAATGACAAGGATGACTGGGCTGTTACTGAGGGCTAGGATGACTGGGTTGCTATTAATGACTACGATGACTGAGCTGTTACTGATGGATAGGATGATTGGGTTGCTACTAATGACAAGGATGACTGGGCTGCTACTGATGGCAAGGATGGTTAGACTGCTACTGATGACAAGAATGAATGACCTTCTACTGATGTCAAGTATGATTAGGCTTCTACTGTGATTGGGCTACTATTGATAATACGTGTGATAGAACTGCTATTGATGACAAGTGTGACTGTAATGCTGCCGATGACAAAAATAAGTGAACTGGTACTGATGGTTAACAAATACAGTAAGCTCTTTAAAATCCGGTCCCCTTGGGGATTGAGAAGTGCCGGATTTTAGAGAAGTATACTTAGTGGTTGAGTGGTTTTGGAAAAACACGTTTCAGTGATTGTTAAAGGACTAACAATCGAGCTTGTTTACATCTCTGAACATTTGTTAATGACTAAAAGGTATTACTGGTGGTTACAAAGGTAAATAACAATTCACTTTGTTAAATGTAAACGAATTAAAACAAAACAAAGTCAGAGAAAATGTTGTAATGTGCTGTAATCCTAATTTAAAAACGTGCTAGTCCTCACTAATTGGCTCACCTATTGCACTTAGGGGCGGGGGTGGCTCAAACGGCAGCGCGCCAGACTCATAATCTGCTAGTTCCCAGTTTCGAGTCCCAGCTGGGCCAGCGTTGAGATTTATTTTTGAAAAACTCCGAGCCATGTCCACTGTCAGTAGGGGACACCTATGAGCTTGGAAAGACCACGGTCCGGCTAATGGGACGTTAAACTGTGGCCCCGTGTTCGGGAGGCTATCATCTGTCTCCCAACAGCTGTTCCACTGGAACCCCTCCCCCAACCTTCTCTGAGCCTTCGGGGTCCTTGTGACCTGCTCATGTAGGCCATTGTGTGTAAAAAAGTGCCGCTCAGAGGTAAAACAATCTCAATCTATTGTACTTCACTTAGATGATTTTAAAGAAGCAGAAAGGCAGTTAAAACAACATTCAATATATACATTCAAATATAATAATTATATATTTAGTAACTGTTATTTCTTCTCCTCTATGTCATATATCATTGACATTCTGATATTGTGTTTCTGCATACATTTGCTTCGTTTCTCTACACTTTCTAGAATTTTTATAATTTAGAACTCTTTTAACTAAATTTCGTATAACATGCTTTATGCTGTCCCCTCTTTACGTCTTTATTTTAACTCGCCATAGTTGAAGGACGGGAGAGACATTTTGCAATAAAATATCGCAAGAAAATCGAATACTTTAGTAATGGCGGGCGATAATGGTTTAAATACTACAGCGTCAATGTTTGATAGTGGTTAAAATGTAAAATTCTTATATGGGATTAGTGACGCATTGTTTTCTTAATATTTTGGATTGTAAAGTACCGCATTTTAAAGAGCTTACTGTGTTTGGACAATTCGTATACCATTCAAGTTGTCTATTATAGGCTAATTGATTTAGTAGGCAAGTGGATATTGAAACTCTACACGGTATGGAAAGTTCCTCCTGATATTTGCATTGCTCGAACAGTATTTATCATATTTCCAAATGTAAAACTATATGTTTATGCCAAACTGTCTAAAAGAGTAAAACTTGAAGTGTCAAACTATAGGAAAGAATTTAAATTAAAATGTTAAACTATAGGAAATAATTTAAATTAAAATGTCAAACTATAGGAAAGAATTTAAATTAAAATGTCAAACTATAGGAAAGAATTTAAATTAAAATGTCAAACTATAGGAAAGAATTTAAATTAAAATGTCAAACTATAGGAAAGAATTTAAATTAAAATGTCAAACTATAGGAAAGAATTTAAATTAAAATGTCAAACTATAGGAAAGAATTTAAATTAAAATGTCAAACTATAGGAAAGAATTTAAATTAAAATGTCAAACTATAGGAAAGAATTTAAATTAAAATGTCAAACTATAGGAAAGAATTTAAATTAAAATGTCAAACTATAGGAAAGAATTTAAATTAAAATGTCAAACTATAGGAAAGAATTTAAATTAAAATGTCAAACTATAGGAAAGAATTTAAATTAAAATGTCAAACTATAGGAAAGAATTTAAATTAAAATGTCAAACTATAGGAAAGAATTTAAATTAAAATGTCAAACTATAGGAAAGAATTTAAATTAAAATGTCAAACTATAGGAAAGAATTTAAATTAAAATGTCAAACTATAGGAAAGAATTTAAATTAAAATGTCAAACTATAGGAAAGAATTTAAATTAAAATGTCAAACTATAGGAAAGAATTTAAATTAAAATGTCAAACTATAGGAAAGAATTTAAATTAAAATGTCAAACTAAATGAAAGAGCAAACCGTAAAATGCCAAACTATAGGAAAGAGTAAAACTTAAAATTTCAAACTATAGGACAACTGTATGCCTCAAAACACTGTCGATATAGGATTGGTTATCAATATATAGCAAACTATCTTGCTTGATATGCCTAGGGATATTGTACTACATAGAGGTCCTGCCATCCTCTCAGACTTTCTACTATGGCATATAAACTGGCAGGCTCCTGTCAGACCTCTGTGGCAAGCAGCTGCTTGAGGGGGTATTTATTTTATATTATTACTGTAGGAAAAGGGCTGAAACTTTTTGCAACTCTTGGGCTCTGTTATACTGTATCGTAATAGTGCTCGATTTTTTTCTGTACTTATTTTGCTGTTTGCAGTTAAATTATTGAACTGAATAAAATTTAAATTGTGTACAAATTTTCTATATTGCAAAATATCTTAAAACATTTTGGAAAATATTCAGTCTTATTTAAAATAATATTTCAGCTTTATAACTTTAAAAGAGTGGAATATGTGTGCAGAAATACCAAAATTGCTATTAATTAGAAACGTGATGTGTATCAAAAGGCTTATTTTATCACCCTGTTTCATTTAGACTCGGAAAATGATCTGTAAGCTTACAACTCATCGTTAAAAATAACCGAGAAATAGTTCATTTTGTCGTCTGTCCGTCTGTAGAAATCAAACGTTATTGTTTAGAGAGATAAATTACAAGTTTTTTTTTTGTTTTGGATAGGCATTGACAAATTATTACGATTCACACTTTTAGAACCTTTCTACAGATTGCCCCCTCTAACAGTGGAAAAAAAGTTTAAAATTGCAAAATTTCAAACGAATATTGAAAAGATGAATTTATGCCAGAAATTTTAAATTTTGGTTGGTGGATGTGAAGGTCATGAGTTTCCATAGACAACAATCAGTTGGCCCCTTACCCCCACAGGGGGTGGGAAGATGCAACTTATATATTTTAAGAAAAAAAATGTTTTCAGAGATAAATTAAAGATTATTTTTTTTGGATTGGATAAGTATTGATGAATTATTAAGATTTGTATTCTCCGAATACATCAAAAGCTATAATTATGCTCTTTAACATTGAAAATAAAATCGAAGATTCCAAAACGTTTAACGAATATTGGAAATGATGTATTTACGCCAGAAATTTGAACTTTTGGTGGTGAAATGTGAAGGTCATGAAGTTGCCATTGGGAGGAATGAGCTGACCCCTTATGCCCAGGTTGCGTGGGAAAGGCAACTGTTTTGTTTTAAAGGATAACTGGAAAGCTAATTTTCAGTTGGATTGATACTAATGAAATATCTGCATATTTTAAATCTAAGTAGTTTTGATTTACATCGTTGTAGGAAACTAAATTCGGGAAAGGCAAAACTTTTAGTGAATGTCCCAAGTGATCAGTTTATGGTAGAAATTAGAAATTTCGATGGTGGAGTGTTTAGAGATATTCTGTTAACAGCGATAATATGCCCACTTTTCTCAGAGAGGTGAGAGAAAAGCAACTATTTAAGTTTAAAAAATGAAAGATAAATAAATTTCATATTATATAATTACTAAGAAATTATTCATTATTTCCCCATCATCCCATATTTCAATTTCCCCATCATCCGTTATTTCAATTTCCCCATCATCCCTTATTTCAATTTCCCCATCATCCCTTATTTCAATTTCCCCATCATCCCTTATTTCAATTTCCCCATCATCCCTTATTTCAATTTCCCCATCATCCCTTATTTCAATTTCTCCATCATCTCTTATTTCAATTTCTCCATCATCCCTTATTTCAATTTCCTCATAATCCCTTATTTCAATTTCCTCATAATCCCTTATCTCAATTTCCTCATCATCCCTTATTTCAATTTCCCCATCATCCCTTAGCTCAAATTAAAACTTTTAAGGAGTGAAAATAGGTAAACAAAAAAAACTTAACTCACTTTGAAAACGAGATAGAAGACATAAATGTCTTCTTCTATTCATTTTCTGTTACGTCTTGAACTGGGAAACATTGGTCTTAAAAATGATATAAGATAGTAGTTCTTATAACGAATGCAGGAAAAATAAAGATGAAATATATATGTAACACTTTATTACTCAACTGACTATTTAATCAGAAACTAAAGATGAAAGTTTAGATTCAGGTCGCCAATGGTAAATTAATATCATTTTCTCGTCCGCATCAAACGATTTAATGTCATCAGCCAGAAATAGCCAAGGAGCTGGAGGTAGACTCTTTTTAACAGTTGATACACTTTGCTCCAATCATCCTTGGGATACAAAGTTTCCCAAACTCAGAGAACTACGGATGAGAAAAATCGAGTATGGTGGTAAGAAGAAACAAAAGATAGCAACTGAAAAAAAAGATGAACCTACTTCACTTTGGAATGGACTTCAATCGAAAGCTAAACCAAAGAGGAAAAAAAAATCTATTAACTTCTCCATTTCCACGAGAAGATTTTTGTTGTTGTTATTTTTTAGCATTTCCTCCCTCCACGCCCCTCTTTCATCTTCCCCCCCCGTCACTGAAGAGATGCCTGAGCCAGTTACTCTCTCTAGAGGGACAAATGGTTCAATTCAATTTGGCGCTTATATCGGAGACCACCACTCCATGTACTCGTACGGAGCACAGAAATATCAGCTCGTACATTATTCATGAGCCCCACTCCCACTCCGCGAGCAGGCGATGTGTTCTAATCCGCAGTCTCCTCCACCTCCTCTATGCGCGGTTTCCGCGGAAATGTTTCGGTATGACGGGGGGAGTGTGGCGGATGATACCGCCTGCGGGACGGCATTCCCTGGAGAGAATCTGCACCATCCAGAGGATCCTTCTGTCGCGAGGAGGAGGAGTGATAGAGAGAGGGAGAGAGAATGATTGAGAAATTGGACAAGTAAAGGAGAAGAGGAAGAAGATGGCGAATGAAAGGATGGCTGAATAGTTAGATGTAGGAATAAATGATCTCGTTGGCTGAATGGCTTCGGTGGAAAATGCATGCAGAGCTGTCGAATTGGCGAAGGAATTTTAGCGATGCTAGTAGACAGAAAGATGGAATGGATGCAAGAAATAATGTTTAATAATGCATATAACGCAACTATTTGTTTTTTGGGTTTAAAGACAGTTTGACAAATTCTAAGAGACAAGTCCCCGTGATATGGAATTCTGGGATTTTAGCTACTGTTGATTTTGTTTCTAAATAAAAAAGCAAGAGTTTGAGAAATGGGAAGAATCTCGACTACTGAAATATTTCGATGGCGTTGGAAAACATTTTGCTTGGTTTTGATATTTTGAACTTTTTTTCTCTCCATTATTCTTAAGAAACATCGTTACTATCATTACTGTTATACTTTTAATTGAAACCCATCTTTACGAATATATGAGTTCTGTGGAGGATTTATAATAGAAGGTTAAGTATGGAAGAGCGATTGTATAAGATGACCTTGTTTATTGAAAGATAGGATTGTTTCTCAAGGTAAATGATTAAATCTTAATTAAGAGATATGTTAAAGGTTGGAAAACATTGTTTCTTCAGCTCTAAGGCCATGTTCTATTTGACTAAATACTTCAGTATGAACTTTTTTAGATTATATTTTATTAAATAATTAACAAAAGCAATTTTTTGTTCTAAATGTGAAGAATCTCAAAGTTTCCTTGCTATGATGGCGTGGATTTAGTATCACATGGCAGCGTTAGAATGTCTTAAATGGCAAATTTTCCAATCATTGGATTGGTAGAGGTAGATCGATCTTTGGCTTCAATGAAGTCCCGATTTGACACTATTTTTTTTTGGGGGGGGGTAGCAATGCATATAAACTTCGTTTATTCTTAAGGCATTCGGAATTTACAGCATTTAAAGGAAAGAATCATTGAAATTGCTTTAAGTGTTACACTAGACGTACTGAGCAGGGTATGAATGGAAGTTGAATATCGAACGGATTGGCGTCACGCATTGAACTCTATTGAAAACAAAGCGACATTTTGAGTTTCTTGACATTTTGTATACACAATTGCTTTATTTCTTTATTTATTAAAATATAACGCCTTAATATATTTTTCATAATGACCTTGCATATGCAATATACATCTTTGTTATTGTTTTTTCTTTTTCTGGTTTATTTTTGCTTCCTCCTTGTAGAGAATATATCTCTAATTATTTTGCATGTTTTATATTGCAAAGTTATATTCAGTTTTCGATTATCTTTGTAGTACGAATGACAAGTGTATAAATTAATTTTTGGTATGAATACGACGAATTTCCAAACTTATAATATTTAAGGTGATCTCTTTTAAGATGAATTGACCTTTCCTATATAGGAAATAATAACCTTTCCGTTAGTCCACAGAGATTCAGAAAATATAACAAATCTTGCATTGTTCAATTGTATTAATACCTCATCAGTGTGGCCTACTAATATGAAAAACTAGGGCTACTTTTCGTTTTTTTCTACCCTGCTGAGGAGTGGTCAACCACACAGGTCCTGGTGCTGACCATATATATCAACCTGAACGGAATTATGGCTCTGAGAGCTTGATTATGGATCTGGAATTTGCTGCACTGGTGGGCTTCTCAGGAGGGCGAATTTTCCGCTGTGTTTTCTGTTTGTTTATGGGTTGACAGCCCCAAGTGAATAGATTCAAGGATATGTTAATCAGCTGGTGAATAATGCTGAGCAGAGATCATCGCAGGCACCTGAACTCTTTGCCTACTGGCACCGTCAAATTCTACATTGGAGGAAGTCTTCCAGTGTGGATGTCTTCAGCCTTTAGTGGTGGGGGAACGGGTCTTTGCCTGCGATTAGGGGGCTGTTTGATATTGTCGGCATTCCTTCTCTCAATAAACATAGTTTCTTTAAACATCCCACTAACCATTTTCTCTCCATAGGTAGTTTGAATGTGAGAACTATGCACAGAGAGTATTCTCTTGATGTTCTCACACAAGAATTCCACCATTATAATTTAGATATTCTTCGCTTGCAAGAGACCAGATGGACAGATAAAGGCCAGATTCTTCAAAATAATCTTAAATTTCTCTTTTTACGGAGGGATAAGCATCACCAAGTCTGCTTCTCAGCAGACACGCCAATGATGCTCTTCTAGGTTATGAGTGCATTAATGAAAGTCAGCAAAATTTCAGACAAGCATTAAAGACTTGAATGTTATCTGCTGTTATATTCCCACTGAGGATGCCGATGAGGATGAGAAGGATATATTTTACGGACAACTTCAGGATATTTCGAATTCTGTCAAGAAAGGAGACATTACCCTTGTTCTAGGTGACTTCAATGCCAAATTTGGTACTGACCCTGACCTTTGGGGAGGGATGATAGGCCCTTTTGGTATTGGTAGGTGCCATGGCAATGGGCAACGTCTCCTACAGGTAAGTAAACTTAATGGCTTGAGAATAGTTAATGTTTATTGCAAACACTGCGACATACGTAAGTGCACATGTGTTTCACCAGATAGGCTGCATAAGAATATGATTGATTATATATTAATTAACAGCAAATGGACTAGTTCTCTTAGAAATACCAGGTTATAATAGGGAAGCTAAAATTGGATCTGACCATTATCTTGTTAAAAGTATCTTGAAACTTAAACTTAAGATGTATTGGCTAAGGTTAAAAAATTTACTTTTAATTCTGTAGCTCTGAAAGACCCAGTTATAGCTAAAGCTTACCATGATAGGTTACTTAGTCATTATGACAGTCATGGTAAAGTAGAGGAAGAATGGGACCATTTTAAATAGGCTTTTTCGGAAACTAGCTGTACTCTTTTAGGAAAAAAGGAGCAGAGGCGACAGAATTATTTGAGTGATAATGCACTTGAGCTTATTTCAGAAAGAAAGAAATGCAGGAATGTCGTTAATCAATACCCTAGTGTTCCTAATAGAAAGCATTACAGAGAACTACGAAACGTGTAAAAGATCAGTTAGCTGCTGATAAGAATCTTTGGCTTGATGGCTTTGCTGACAAAGCCGAGGAAGCAGTTAGACAGCACAACAGCAGAGAGCTGTACCAGATAGTTAATGCTTTGTGTGGTAGAAAAAGGATAAACAAGGTAAGGTTATAGATGGTCAGGAATCCGTCATGGCTAGGTGGGCTGAGCATTTCAGTGATGTTCTTATCAATGTGATTGGTTCTACTCCCATTGTTTGTAATGATGATAGATGCATTACTGGCTTTAATATTGGCCTTATAACACAATCTGAAGTCATTTTGGCTATTTCTAAACTTAAACTACATAAATACCCAGGAGCAGATGAAATTATTACGGAAATGCTTAGAGCTGGGAATGTTTCGGTTACCACGTGGATGACTGAAATTTTCAATATCTTTTATGATAAAGGCATGGTTCTTAAGGATTTTACCAGAGTTATTATTATTACTATTTTTAAAAAAGGTGATTGCAGTTCTTGTGATAACTATAGGGATATCAGCCTACTCTATGTTCCAGGTAAAGTTCTTTGCATGATTGTGTTTAATATAATTAACAATCTGGTTGATAGTCAATTGCATGATGAGCAATGTGGATTCAGAAGTGATAGATGATGTGTAGATCAGATATGTTCACTCAGGCAGATTCTTGAGAAATATTTAGAGTTTCAGAAACCTTTGGTTGCCAGCTTTGTTGATTTCAGAAAGGATTTCGACTCTGTTTATGGTCATAATTTGTGGTTGATTGTGAGATCATATGGCATACTAGACAAGTTAGTTAACGTAATGAAAGCTCTCTATAATAACATTCAGTCGTGTATGAGAGTTGGTAAGGCTTGTAGTAATTGGTTTAGCATTACTTCTGATGTTCGACAAGGGTGCATTTTGTCTCCTTTTCTCTTTAGTTTGGTTATTAATTGTGTTATGAGAAATTCTTTGCAAGAGAAAGATTTTGGCCTTAAATGGTCTACAGATTTCAAAATTTTTGATTTAGATTATGCAGATGATTTGGCCTTGTTGGCTAATGATGTTGATGAGATGAAGTCTTTCATTAGGACTGTTGATGAGACTGGTAATAGAGTTGGTTTGGTGATAAACAGAGATAAAACTAAAGTGAAGAAAATTGGTCAAGCAGTTGGTGCTTCAGTCACTCTGAATGGTTTCACCCTTGAGAAGTGTCTCAGTTTAATTGTCTTGGGAGTTATGTAACAGATACTAGGTATGTGCGGCATGAGATTAACAGGCGAATAGGGATTGCCTCTGGGACTTTTAGGACTCTATGGAAAGTGTGGAGAAATAGGCGTATACATCTAAAGACTAAAATTAAATTGTATAATAGTTTGGTTCTTTCTAGGGTGAATTTGGTAGTGAAACTTGGACCCTTTGCAAACAAGATAACAGGGAACTTGATGCTTTTGATTCTAGATGCTTACGCAGAATCTTAGGTATTAAGTGGTTCAAATTTGTAAGTAATGAAGAGGTTAGGCAAAGGAGTCGGCAACCTCTCCTGAGCAGTATATTGTGCAGAGAGGAACTCCATTGGTTTGGTCATGTTGCTCGTATGGATAATTATAGATTAGCGAATAGGGTTATGAACAGTGTGCCTAAAGGCCTCAGAAAGAGGGGGAGACCTAGGATTCGGTAGGCAGACAATGCCAAACGGGACCTTGTTAGAATTGGTGTGCAGTGGAGAGATGCAGCAGATATAGCTCAGGACAGATATGTTTGGAGCACTAAATTGCGCGGTCTGGTTGGACCTACATAGCCGATGGTTGCTTGAGGATGATGATGATGATGCTTTCAAATTTATATAAATAAATTTATCTTGAAACGAAAAGTATATATCTTGCATGGATTATTAGATGGATTTCAGCATTAGTAAAAATATTTTGGTTCTTTGAAATGTTCCTTAAATTGAGAATTTTAATTGTTTATTTACGGCATGAATACGTGTCAAACATAAATTTTTATTCCTTTAGTTAGAGTACAAAAATTCAAAGCTAAAATGTAATGTGATGCGACACTTTCCAAAAATTTCGAGGTTCAGAGTTTAAAAAATTCTACTCTATTCTGAAAATTTAATGAAACATTGAATTATGAGATAGCATTTTTGTTGACAAAAAATGTCAGGTCATCTCCCTCCCCCCGAAAAAAACTGTAGGCACTTTAAAGGGTTAAAAACAAAAGCAAAAGTGCGAATTATTATATCATATATTAATTTAAAAAAGTAGGACACTTAAATGGATTTCTTTTACACATCAGAAAAAAATGTTGATGATTTCTTTTGAAGTGAATATAATTTAAGTAACTAAGCTGTTAGTTATTTTGTTTTATTTTTACCTTCTTAGATTACTTAAGAAAGAAAATAAAGTAATTACTTAAGAAAGTTTTCTATAAGACGTATATTTTTTTCATAAGAGAGAGCAAAACCGGACAAGGAGATAAAAATATTTTACCACCAGCTTTTCGAAAGAAATGGTGTTTACGTTACGGATATTCTGCACTTCATATCAGACTTGATGTAAATATATTTCACTCTCCGACACTTCATCTCGTCGAATTGAATGTGGAGTGATAGCGAAACTCAGATCATTCAAGAAGCAGCACTTAGAAAAATTTTTCACTTTCACAGCTCTCCATACATATGCCTGGAGCTAATGGCGCTGCGATCGATACAACAGAAGCAGTGATCAGTGAGCCGAAGGAGGCTTTCTAGGATTGTCTCTCACAGGCGATGCACGCTCCCAGATTTCAGTTTAAAATTCAGGTCACTGGGAGAAAAGATCCCTTTTTCAGTGGAGTCTCTTTCTATCAGAGAGAGAGAAAGACTGGAAATCAAAAGAAAGAGGAAAGAGATTGGCAACTACCACATGATTCGCCGCCGTCGTAAAAGACGTTGAAAGATTTGGATCTGTGTGTGATATCCAAAACTGCAGCATCCTCCCGTCGATGAGTAAATGGACATTAAAGATTAAACGACCTTTGTTCCCCCACTGTGACTGAAAGGGTGAAGGGATATATCTCCTTGTTTGCATAAAAGCCTTTCTCTGTATGGGCTTTTTGCCTGCGTAGTCTTTCACCTTAAGAAATGTTTATCTTTCTGGTGGAAGCGAAGACTTGCGTGGTAATTAAACGTCAGAAGCCTGATCTTTTGGGCCACGGCTAATTTACTGATGATAAATTGCAACCTCTCCGCTTTGACTGTTCCCCGCTGAATTCTGTTGTCACGAAGCGAGTGTTAACTTGAATGCACCGACTTTACGTGGCTATTTATTAAAACATTTTTTTCCTTCTTTTATTTTCTTTTGAAGCCTTTCGGGTAATTGCTTTTGCATTCATTATTTCTGTACTCGGTTTACAAACATTACACTTATGTTTTAAAGAAGAGATCTTTTACGTTTTAGGGGGAAATATTTTTATTTTACACTCTTATCTTCACATGACGTCAAATAATCTCGTTTTAATCGTCCGAGAAATGTTTCTGGATTGCTCTGACGTTATTGGAGGTTATAGACAACAGTTTGTCAGCGGATTCGAGGTGGCTTTGGCGTGATAGAAGAGTTTACACCATACTGCAGTTGTAAGGGAATTCTAAGAAAAGTCTCACACTATTTCACAACTGTGAGCGAATTTTGCATCAGGGTCCAGGGGCCACATATTTCCCTCGTTTAGCCTCGGAATGAGATATAATGCTTTGTATGCATTGACTGTCTCCAGAGGTTGAGATGATAAATTATGATACGCTTTTAAATGCTTTAAAAATGTATTCTTTCTTTATGAGTGTTTGGTGACTACTTCGTCAAAACGTTTAGTGGAATTACTGTGCAGAAGAGATGAGTCGAGGTCTGTGCATGAGATTTTCAATTTTGTTTTTATTCGTGAAACGGCAGTTAAATAATTTTTTTAAATATTTAACCTTTTAATCAGAAATTAGTAATTAAAAATAACAAGAGTTATTTAGCGCTAGATCATATTTCCAGGTATTTTTGCGTCCTCTTTAATAATCCTACCTCAGAATTTAGAAAAAAATTCCACAAGAATTTGTGCTTTAAAGAATGTCTTATTCGACGTCGTTGGACTTCTTTTTTAAGGGGTACATTAAAAACATGGTTTATTCTGAAAATATTCGTAATCTACTTAATGAAGAAAATCACTGCTGCTGTTGTAATTTATTTAAATTAATAAATGCCTATTTGACAAGGGAATTGCTCTCTCTGTGTGGATAAAATTTATCATCAATATTGATCATCAGATCCGCAGAATTATCATTGTTCGTTATCGTCAGCTCCACCAATGATCATCATTCATCATTCATCTTTCATCGTTATCGTCACCTCCACCAATGATCGTTACCACCACCATCATCATCATCGTTCAATCATTCATTGAATCATTCATTCATTACTCCACCAACGGCGTGATATTCAACTTCCTCTTATTCCACAAATCGACTTCAGTCTGAAATCCGTATAGGAACAATTAACGAAACAATGTATGAGAAAATAGCAAATCAAGAGGGAAATGAACGGTGATGTCAATGCATAAAATTGAAATCTTGTTGACTCTGCTTAATGAGATATAAGAAAAAACCCCAAAACGGAGCAAAAAGCATCGGAAAGTCATTAAGAGCAATGGAATAAAATACCTAACCTCCCCCCACTGTTTTGCACTCTGAGCATTAAACAGTGGAGTGGAGAGAGTGCAAACTGGAGAGACTATGAGACTGCGCAGTTGACACTTGGAGAGTTCTCATAGATCATTGGTTGAGAGGTGATTGGTAGGTTATTGTTCTGTGATCTCCGAAAACTGCGGAAGAGTCAGCTTCCCAGTCTTAGAGTCTCCCCATTTCTCTTTCATATGTAGCTTCCGCTAGACCACTGAACATTAAGGCAGAACTATAAGAGTGATTATTATTAGAACTGTTTAGCCATCCCTTTATGTTTTTCCCTTTGGTAATTGTTTTAATTCGGAATTTTGAGTTAATTAAAAAACATGCGTCATGAGTTCATTTTATTCATTGCAAAGTGATTCTGTGTGCGCAAAAAACGTATGGAAATATCGAAGAATTAGTTTGCGAGAAATAGAGACAAATATTACGCAACTTGTTAGATAGCTTGTTCCGTTGCTAATTTAAGTACCAACAAGTAAATACATTAACAAAAAAAGTAAAACTGAAGGAAATAGCAAATTGGTCAGGAGAAATCAATTCGTGCTACTTGTCAGTTTGGAGCTTCTACAAGAGATAATTGAATACTAAAAGTCCTTCTTTGACAAGAGAATTGTTCTGTCTGTGAGGTTGCAATTTATCATCATTATTGATCGTCAAATCCACAGCATTGTCATTGTACGTCATCTTCACCAATGACATCATCATCATTATTAGTAGTACTCGTCCACCATTGCCATTCTTATTATTTTCACCATTATTGCCACCTTCACCGCAACCCTCAGACTAAGGTTTTGCAATAACATTTTGCGCTTGATTCATAATCGAATTTTTTTCTTTTCAATCAAACTTCACTTTTCTTTTTCCTCACTTTTTTTCTGCCTATTTTTCATTTATTATTACGAATCTTATGCTTGGTCTTTTGCTTTCTATTTTAGGATGAAATTCTACTTTTATGATAATTCTTACGAGATGTCAAAATTAAAACTTAGGATTTTTTTCAACTTATCCAGTAAACCGCGACAAACTTTAGATCAGTGAATGTTATCATTTGGGGCCCGATTCTACAGGCCAGTGGTTCTCAACAGTTTTGGGCCAAATGTTCTTCCCTCCCCTTCATAGAAAGTTACGTTATTTTATGTAATATTAGATTTCTAATTAACCTATTTCCACAGAAAAACTCAAGAAAACTTTTCCATTGGAAACCACTGCCTTGGATGAAAGGAATAAGAAATTTAAAAATTATTCCTTGCTTCCTAAACGATACAGTTGGCTTCAGGACAGGATTTTGACTAACCTAACTTAGGTAATCGCCTAGAGCTATCAATTCTTATACCACTAGATGCAAAATTAAATTTAACTTTATTTTGCTATTTGTAATAAAAATATAATTAATTTGTATAAAGGTTATATGTATTAAAACATAGAACTTAAATTGAGTATCATAGAGTATAAATATATATGGCTAAGGTGGAAAAATAAAATTTTTGTGTTCAACAAGATAACGGTCTCAAATATCGTTGATGTCTATTCCCAATCTGTCTTTGGCTCGTAATTTGTAGTTCCCAGGTTCGAGTCCTACCTGGGCCAGCGTTAAGATATATCTCTGATAAACTCCCCACTCTGCCTTCGGACAGAAAATGGACACCGATGGACTAGCAAAGGCCACGATTATTGGGATTACACGTCGAGTTGTGGTCCGTGTGCCACCATACGTAGAGTGGTCCATACGTAGTTGTCACAACACCGTGTGCCACCATACGTATGGTGGTCACGAGTTGTGACCCGTAACCACCATACTCTGCGCACCTTAAAGAACACGATGGATAGCCTCGACAGGAGGTTTCTATCTGTTCCCTAACAGCTGACCAGTGGGTCACCTTACCCAACCTTCTCTGAGCCCTTGGGGTCCTTGTGAGCTAGCCATTTAATCCATTTGTGTGCAAAAAAAAATGCTTCTCAGAGGTTAAAAATCTCAACCCGTAATATCAGAAAATAATGGGACTGTTCGGAGTCAAAGTGCACCAGTAGCCAAATGCAGTTAAATATTAGAGGTAGAAAATATTTTGTATACGTCTAGAACCTACGGAGAATGGGATAGCAAACTTTTTAACTCACAGAATAACTAACGGCGCAGATTGTGAGAATAACTGAATATTGTTATGTGTGAATTCATTTCGCAAAATTTTCACACTAATTTAAATTAATATATTATTATTATTTTTTTAAATAATTTAATTTTAACTTTTTCAAAATTATATTTTTGTTTAGGTCCTCAAAACAACATCGTCGTCTAGATACCCATTTCACTCCTAATCTGTGATGCCCATAATGCAATGCTATACACTCAGTGCTAACTAAATTATGACCACTTCCCTCCATGTTATATAAGTGGAAACTAACTTCGAAGCTCTGTAACTTCTAAATTAAGCATTTTATGAGAAAATATAACAGAAGATAAATTGAAGATCTCATTCAAATCTATCTAAATCTCGATTTTCAAAATGTTCGCTTCGTACTTAGAGAGTTATGGACTTCGAATATTTAATAGTAACAATATAAGTCTTAGGAAAATTGAAAAATATCGAAACATTATTTACATTAACTTTTCAAATATACATCTGTTGTATTTAATGGTAATATTCGAACTTCCATAACTCTTTAAATACAAGGGAACAATGTTGAAAATGGAGATTTATATTTTATGGAGATATTTAATTTATTTTCCGTTACATGTTCTCATAAAACGCTAGTTTAGAGGTTATAGAGCTTTGAAGTTAACCTCCACTTATACACAGTCGTATCAGAATAATATGACCACCTACCATAGTATATGTATGGTAGGTGGTCATATTATTCTGATACGACTGTGTATAGCGTGGAGGAAGGGAATCATAATTAAGTGAGCACTGGTGTATGTCTCCTGATTATTAGAAATTTCGTTCCACTCTTAGAGTGAATAATTTATTTGAATTATTTAACAGGGAGGTTGTACAAAGTGGCATTCTCTCTCACGTATGGAGAAGTTTAATAATATATACACAGATATTTTGCACTAATTTAAAAAAAATATAACTGCAAAGGAAGGGGGAAAGCATATATATGTTACCGCTAAAGCTCGAAAGCCGTTAATGTGCACATTACCTAGCTAATCTGCAGATTAACTGATTTGCTCCGTTAATGTGCGGAATCAAGAGTTTTCCGCATTTTACCTAGGTAATGTGCACATTAACGGCTTCCGTATCGTTAAAGTTCAAAAGTTTGTTTCTCTCATAGTGGTGAATCTCTTGAATATGAATCTTCGTGTCACGTGATTCATTCGTCCGCATTATAAAAAACGCCCCGGACGAGCGGAGGCCAAGTGAGAACGAATCGGTAAAGTGATTCATTCTTGATAACGAATCACTAAAATGATTCGTTCTCACTTGGCCTGCTCATTTTGGGGGCTTTTTTTTATAATTCGGACGACTGATTCATGTTGACAGAGGGATGACCCTGGTTTCAACTCTACTTTCGGACACTAGATAAATAACATTATGTTAATTTAAGCGTACAGAAACGTTCCTGTTGTTCGAACAAAGATCTTATTTTCACTTTAACGAGTGCCTAGTAAGTAACGTGCAGATTATCCAGGTAATTTGCAGATTACCTAGGTAATTTGAGAAATGAAACAATTTTACCCACGTTAACGGATCACCCTAGTTAATTTGCACAATACCTAGATAATCTGTAGAATAACTGATTTCTGCACTTTAGCGGTAACATATATATATAACATCAGATTCGGATTTGGAAAAATAAGGTAGTGGAACGGCAAATGATGTAATCGAGGAGGAAAAAAAGTAAAAACAAAAGGGATTGGGAAGAGCTAAGGATTTCCTTTGCAATATAACATTTCCTCCATCGTTTTAGAGGTTTTAAAAAATTTCTTGAAAAATGCACAAGTTTAACAACTTTTTACTTCCATTATCATTACTAGCATTCTTAAAGGGGCATGCCCCCCTTGACTTTTACACTGTTTTACGGACCCCGTAAAAACACTTTTTTACGGTCTGTATTACTTATAAGAGACAACAAATTTAAACTTTTTTTATAACATTGGTCAAATAGGATGTTTTTAACTAATTTCGGGGTGTTGAATTCAAATATGGCTGCAACACGTACAGTTTTTTTTAAATTACGGATTGATGTGTTTCAAATTTCAATGAATACGTATATCTGGGAAATGAAAATTGATGTGATTATTTTATTAAATTGCAACTTAAAACTCATTAATTAATTACATGATTAGAGTGAAAAAATTGGAAACATCATAGTTATAGATCACTGAATATAAAGTAGCAAATGAAATAATATTGAAACGCAAAATAAGAAAATATGGGTAAGGATCTTTTATACTTACAAGAAGTTCATTTTTGTCTTCTATGTGCTGATGTATCTTCCTTCTGCAAGAACCAGCAGTAGTCACGCATCATAGCTGGGTCCCGCCTGCCTTGTTATCTCTCATCCATGATTCGGATATCCTGGTGAAATCTTTCCCCTTGCTCATCATTGACAGCTCCTAAGTTCTTGGGGAAGAAGTCGAGATGCGAGTGCAAGAAATGAATCTTCAAAGACATTCGACAGCCAAGATTTTCATAGTTTTTGAGAAGATCATGAATGAGCTGACGGTAGTTTTCCTCTTTATGATTCCCCAGAAAACCCTGGACCACAGAGTTAAAGGATTTCCATGCAGCACATTCCTTCATATTCAATTTTTCTTCGAAGACAATATCATTCATTAGCTTCCTGATCTGAGGACCAATAACGATTCCTTCTTTGAGTTTAGCATCACTTAGGTTTGGAAATTTGTTTTCTTTCAAGAGCAAAAACCTTTTATCAGTTTTGTTCATAGCCTTTACAAACTTTTTCATAAGCCTCAGTTTGATGTGTAGTGGTGAGAGCAGAACATCGGAGAGATCATCTAGAGGCTTATACTTCACATTACTCTTTCCAGGAATAAAAACATCTCTTTTGGGCCAGTCTTTTGTTTTGTAGTGTTCCTTTCTGGCCCTACTGTCCAACAAACCCAGAAAACAGCAAAATTTTGTGAAGCCTTCTTGAACACGAGCAAGAGAGATATGACTTTTAGGTAACCACATATTGTCCACTTAAACTGGTCATATTTGATAGTAAGGAGTATTTTTTCCATGCATTCATAAGTTTCCTTCATTCCCACAGCGTGTGTCGCTGGAATGGAAGGTTTTTGTTTCCTTTATGCAAAAGGACAGCTTTTAAGATGAATTTTGACGAATCTATAAATAGACGCCATTCCTTAGGGTCGTGAGTTGTTCCAATTTCTTCCATCAGCCCTGAAATATCTGTACAGAAATACAAACCATTTTGCATCTCGCAATAAGCAGATAAAGCCAAATTTCTCTTTCTGAACAGAGAAACTCTGGTACCCTTGGCCAGAAGATTCCACTCTTGAAGTCTTGAATCTAAAACCTCAGCTTGTTGTTTGGAAAGTCCTAGGTTTCGAACAAGATCATTTAGTTCATTTTGCTGAATCAGATGAGGCTCGTCAAGCTTTTTAGGGGTGATCAGGATCTGTTAGTTCCTCAAAGTCTTCCTCTGATGAATGCGAATCCATCTCCTTCCAGTTGGTTGGAGGTGTTGATGTAGGAAGATCTTCTCCATAAAGAACTGGCCTTATGGCTGAATGCACATTTGGATGTTGTATTTTGCCCAAACCGTTGGAACTGCAAATGGCATGGATTTTATCTTACCTTTCAACCATTCACTCAGGCCAACAAAGCACGAAATGCAGCACACATGTGGAGCATATGTTTTGTCCTGATCTCCAACATGACATCCAAAATACAAGTTATAGGCTTTCTTCACAATCTTTGTCAAAGAACGACCCTGGGTTTTTCAAATATAATTTTCACACATATAACAAAATTATCTAGCACATTAATACATCCGCAGCGCTGCCTTTGTGTCAGTTAAACGCCAAAATTCACTCTTCAACGTACTACAGCACGTGTTCCTCCTACAATGAAAACAAGAAAAATGGCGGTCTGAGGTTAAGTTACTGTTACATGTTTCCTCCCACTTGGCAATCATTGTTGCCAGCGACAAAAAGTAAAATATCTAGTGTCCTCCCAGTTGCCTGGAGGTGTTGATATAGGAAGATCTTAATAGGAGTCAAAATGACCAATGACATAAAAAAGTGACGTGCTAGCCATTTTTTATGGCCAGATCTGAAATCAGCACTTGAAAAATAGTTAAAGGCAGCTACAATTGTTCGTGTTATAAAAACCTTGTAAATCAGTGTTATTGTTTCACGGACCTTGCATAACACTTTTTGGCGATAATAATTTCTGGTTTAAAAAAGTATCAGAATAGTGTTCTGGTTCATTTTAGATATTTGATCCCCGCGTTGTCAATATTCTTATATATTCGAAACTGCGATAAACCCCTACCCTGGCAGGGTGCTAATGACCTGTAAATAATTAACATGCTTTTAACTGAGATAATTTTTTTATCAAAAGCATTATTAATATTAGTATGTGATATTACTCTTATGTTTTATTAAGATGTTTAAAATATCATAATGGGAACACGAAAAGCTAATTAAACAATTTCGCAGTGAAAAAAAATGTAACATTTGTTATCATCATTAAATATTGCTTTCAAATCAAAAGAAAGCAATCACGCTCGCAAAGTAATCGCTGTAAATCGTGCCATGATTTTCACACCAGAATGAAACGCTTTAGCGAAAAATGTGAACTTCGGCTTGTGGAACGATGAAAAAGTAATTTTCATGGCTATTTTTTAGTTAATTCAGCAACACTGATTGATGTAATTGTTCCCTTTCTTCAAGAGGTCTTTGCTAAATTACTCTGGAAAAAAGAAGAAAGAAATGAGAAAAAGCAATTTTTTTGTAGACGTTTATTATAGGTAATAAAGACGAAATACGAAAGAAAAAATAAGTCAAACATTAACAACTTAATGACACTTTTTACGAGATTTCATGATAGCAGATGCAATTAGGAGGACGATTACAACAGCAATTTGGGGAGGCACTTTTAAAATGACAGAGGGATCCCATCATAATACAATACTTCAACTGGCAAAGAAGACTAAAGGCACTTCCCTCCAAAACCTAAGAGGAGAGAAGAAAGTATCTAAATTACTATAAAAAATATAATATATATAAATAATGACTTTACGATAAGCGGTACTTTTAAAACAGTGGAAATTTAGGTGTCGGAATGGCGTAGTCTCAATTCAAAATCATCTGGGGGGGATTATGCGGATGTGAAAAACAATAGAGTTTAGATGTGGAGGTGGGGAGGGGAATTAATTATAAATTTAAGGACCATATTCTGACGTAGAAACAGTGATGGTTTTAGATACCAGGAAATAACCAAAAATTGGGACCTACACTATTTTGTTAAACAGAATGGGACAACTCACAAACAAAATGATTTGTTATAGTTTTTGCAATTTTTTTGTGCGATGTAGTACATAAAATGTAGTTTTTTGAAAGCAAGGTATAGATATATCGCAATACAATGTGCGATTACACTTTATTCTTTGCTTCAATTAGGCGCTTCAGTGATACTTTAAATTCACTTTATCCAAAACATTTTTGTCCCAAATGAGTTGTCAAACATGCGCTTTTCTCTTATAAGAAGAAACCGTCTTCTCTTTAAACAGATACAGAGATGATTTCTCAGTTTATGCAAAAAAAATGCAAATATAACAAAAATGTAAAGCAAAATAGAATTACAGCGTGTATTTTCTAAATGTGTCATGCATATTTGCATATCTCACTCAAGTTCTCGATCATTAAATTACAACGTAAATTGCAGTTTCTTATTTCAAATTTTTACTAAGCCTTCAATATTTAGTGCTCTCTAGCGATGTAAAGTAAAACCACCTAACGATTTGAAAAATGCGAATTATAAAATTTCATTTGTACCTCTCCAACTAAAAAATAATTTTTCCATTATCTCTTAAAACAAAGCAGCTGCGTTTCCCCCCTCTAGGTTTAAGGGGGCAACTTATTGTTGTGAATTCAAACCTCGTGACCTTAACATTCCACCATCAAAATTTAAAACTTTAGCATAAATGCATCAAGAACTTTATATATTTTTTCAAATTTAAACTTTTTTCACAGATAGAGAGAGCAATTAAAACTTTTAGGAGATTCGGAAAGTGCTAACCGCAGTATTTCGTCAATACCTATCCAATATAAAATGAATTTTTATCTCGAAAAACAAAATAAGTGAAAGCATTATCTTTTTTTTTAAATGAGAAAGGAAAAAAAAATTCTTTGTGTAAGTAGTTGGTTGACCTCTGAGCGGCACCTTTTTTGCACACCATGGGATAAATGGCCAGGTCAAAAGGACCCGAAGGTTCAGAGAAGGTTGGTGGAGGGGACCCACTCAGTCGGTAACGCGCCAGGAATGGCTGTTGGGAGACGGATGGTAGCCTCCCGTCAAGGCCATCCAGCGTGTTCTTTAACGTGCACAGGGTATGGCTCTCCCGCACACGGGGTCACGGCTTAACGTCCAATCCGACGGATGGCAGCCCTTTCAAGCTCATCGGTGGCCCCTACAGACCGTGGGCAGGGAGTTTTGCGGATTTAAATCTCAACGCTGCCCAGCTGGGACTCGAACCTGAGGACTGCAGATTACGAGCCTGGCGCGTTACCGACTGAGCCACCCCCGCCCCATGTGTAAGTAGTGGTGAAAGGATTAAATTTCTTCCACGCCACCAAATATGCTTTTCGAAGGGAAAGAGAAGTTGAATTCTGTCAAACGCTCCAACTGTGGAGTCTGGGACGCTAAACTACTACTTTAAATTCTGTGCAGTTCGCTAAACTTAGTGATCTCAGAATAATAACTTTAGAACCTGTCAAGGTCGCCAAATTTAAATCCTCATAAAGCTGAAGCCAAATTTTTTCTAGTTTGCCAAATATAGAGCATGGTAAAACTGAAGCAAGATTCTGGGCTTGTTGCGAAATCAAGAGAATTTGAACGCTGAAGCAGGATGCTGTGTTATTTAGGTCGCCAAATATTAATGACTGGGATGCTGAAGTTAGATTATGAACAGACCGCCAAATTTTGAAGTTAAACTGAAACCAAAATCCTTGTTAGTCGCCAATATTAGAGGTTTAGTATACTGAAAAGAAATTCTGTCCACGTGTCAAAGTTAAAAGCACAAATTGAAGTTTCTCCAAGTGCCTCAAAAGTATGTTATTTGCATAAACTAATCAAATGGTATGTGGCCTTTTGAAAAATCTCAGAATTATTTTAAAGAAGTTTTATTTTTCCAATAATGTTCTTTTATCCTTCTCTGATGACCAGAAAGTTTTCCTCTATGGAGGAAAATGAAATTGACAAAACCGAAAAATTGATTAGTTACAAAGTCTTTATCTAGTCATTAGTGAAGTGCTTCAATATTGGCTAATTAATCATGTCGTGTATCTTGTTTGTGAGCCTAATTCTGTTGTTTCATTTAGATAGATGGCTAATCAACTCGGCAGGGATATGCTCCTCTCACACAGAAGGAGAAAGTGCTCTGTAAAGTAGCAATAGCAATAACATTTATTTGACAGAGAGCACTTTTTAACGATTTCTGAGAATGTCTACCTATAGGGTTGAATTGAATTGTTTTACCTATGCTCGGCACTTTTTTGCACACAATAGGCTAAATGGCCAGTTCACAAGGACTCCGAGAGATCAGAGAAGGTTTCAGGAGAGGACCCATCAAGACCACCCAGCATGTTCCTTAACGTGCCCAGGGTATGGCTCTCCCGAATACGGGTGCACTGCTTAACGTTCCATCCAACGAACGGCAGTTTTCGAAGCCCATCGGTGTTCCCTACTGACCGAGGGAAGGGAGGGAATTTTACGAAGATAAATCTAAACGTTGGCCCAGGTGGGACTTGAACGTGGGAACTGCAGATTACGAGACTGGCGCACTACATACTGAGCCACCCCGTAGGGGATAACACGAAAAAACGCCACAAAGAACCAAAGGCTAAATCTTAATATCGATGACTAGGCGATGCGACGAATTCGCAACCTGTAGTTTTTAGATCCAGTCTCAAACATAACGTTGGTAAAAGATTTTCCCTTCGTCCATTCCTTACTGGTGCAGAGGAAGGTGGGGGGAAGCACTGTTTTCTGGTAAGTTGTGGCACGAGCGAAAAAGAAACATTTTGGCACTTGAAAAACGCGTTAGATAGCTCTGACGAAATATCTCTAAGAGTTATGTCTTAGGTATTTCTTAGCCTTTGGTATTTTCTCTTTTCACCAGTCAGCTTAGTCCATTGTGAAGGAAAAAAAAAACATTTTCCTTAAACTTGGTTCGCGAAAGTTTAATGGAGTTGCTGAAGTCAATTAAGACAGGACTGTTCAACTATACACTGAAGTGCCATTGAATTAGGGATAGGAGATGTTATCCAAATTCAGTAACGCAAGTTCCGCATTTGCGCGCATGCGTGACTGAAATTTTGGTCATATATATAGCTGTCAGCTTTCGTTTCCCCAAGCATTCGTCGTGAGAAGCGTAATGGGAAAGGCGCGGGATTTAGATGCAGTTGACAGAGGGCAGATCGTAGGTGCCCGACGGATGGAACACTCGATCTCAGAAATTGTTAACGAACTTGGATTTCCTCGTACGACAGTTTCAAGAGTGTTCCGGGAATATCAAAATTTCGGCAAAAAAAAAGCACCCGGACAAACTGCAAAGGACAACCAGCCTTGAATGATCGTGGATTCGCCGTTTGACCCGCTTCGTACGGACCGATAGGGGCCAGACTTTACCTGAAATCACCTCCCATCTGAACGCGGATTCCAGCCGGGAAGTCAGTGCATGGACATTGCAATGCTCACTTCATCGTCTCGTTTTCGGGAGCCGCCGACCTATGAGAATCCCACTTCAAACGGCACGACACCGGGCTCAACGCCTTACCTGGGCTAAAGAGCATCGAAACTGGACCATCGAAAATTGGCAATGGATAGCCTGGAGTGATGAATTCCGATTCAAACTTCATCACACCGATGGGAGACTGAGGTTATGGCGCCAACTCCATATTCAGATCGGAACAGTACAAGCCGGTGGTGGCTCAGTAATGGCCTGGGATGTCTTCAGTTGGACGTCTGTGGGACCTTTGGTACGTGTAACGACGACTCTCAATGCATCCCGGTACGTAGAACTGATGGCTCACCATTTACACTCATTTGTGTCCATCATATATCCCAATGGAGATGGCATCTACCAGCAAAAGAACTGTTCATCTCACAGATCCGGGTTGGCTACTGCATGGTTTCAGAAGCATTCTGCTGACTTTAAAACAATGAATTGACCATCTAGAAGCCCATATTTAAATCCCATCAAAAATCTTTGCGATACCGTCGAGCAGAGTGTTCGGACCCATGACCCATCAGCGACGACCTTGAGAGAATTGTGGACAGCTCTGGAGTATGCATGGGTCATCATACCTGTGGAACATTTACGCAAGCTTGTGGAGTCCTTGCCTCGTCGCATGGCGGTCGTTATCAAGGCTAGAGGGGGTGCAACATGTTACTAGGTTGCTATCCCTAATTCAATGGCACTTCAATGTATAAGGTAAAAAATTAACAAGGTTCTAGAATTTTATTTAATGCATGCTATAACGGAAATTTTACTAAGAAGAGATCTATGTTAACGTTTTTACCATTCAAAGTAAAAAACAATGGTTGCAAATGTTTCTTGCCCTAGGCATAATGCCTTTTGGATAATACGGCCCTGCTTATAAAGTATGCATTTAATTCCATTATCTCACAGAAAAGTTTCACTTTGAGATGAAACAATCCAACACTTCTTATCTCCCAATCAATCTTGTCAGTAAAAGTATATTTTCAAAGGAATTTGGCAAATATTGAATTCATTTACATCAATCCATGGACAACTTCTTAAGTTCATAACCCCTACAGTTTTTGTTGCAAAAGTTACGAAGTGTTCATATAGGACATCGAAGTTATGCTATAGCGTGGTTCCTTTATAATCGAAGATAAAAAAAAGCCGATACCTGAAAAACTGGAAAAAAATGTGAAAATTAATGTTACTTTCTTTTCTTCGAGATTCTCTCTTTCTTTCACGAAACGTCTTATAAAGGATTTCTGCAGCATTAGTTGGTTCAAAAGATAACTTCTATGGAGCAGATGAGTTTCAACCACCCCGAAAAAGAAGGAAGCTAACGATAATGATATTCCAACTATGCTCATTAGTTCACGTCGTGGAAAACAAGGTCAGTACTAGAGAATGTCCTTGGGCCAAGCACTAATTACTGTGCAACGATCCAGACTGCAATTATTAACAATAGTTCTTGCCGAACTTATCGATTTAATTACAGCCATATCATTCATTCGAAAAAGGTTTCGTTCTTCGCTTCTTTATTAGCATCAGAAGCAGCACTTCTCGATGCTGATAAGCAGACTTGCTAGATCTAAAGTTTAATGCCTTTGCAACCAGAGCGTCCTACAGAAGTATGCGCCATAGCCAATGGGATCTAGTAAGTGCCGTCTTCTTTTTTTGTTACTGCTTTGTTTTCCCTCTTTTAATGACGACATAGTGATGCTGTTATTACACGAACTAAGTAACAGAAGGATTCTTCGCATTTGAGAAAAGAGGAGACGCCGAAGGAAGATGGGGAAAGATGCCGAAGATGTGGATCACGTTGCATCTTGAAAGATGCTTTATATTATAATAGATAGATCCATTAGCAGTTTTTGAACTGGCGTACTTTGCCTACCTGTAATTAATGAAGGCATGCAAAGTAGTTTAGCAAACACCAGGACAGGCAACAGCCTTTTAAGTTGTTAATGGATATTTATACGGTCTTCCGTTTTGCATTTTCTCTGACTTTATTTAACTCTATGTCACACAACTGACAAATAATTTCTTTTGCCACTGATTATAGAATGTAGGAGTCGATATTTTGTTTTCAGTTCGTGACTTACATATGCTTCTACAATTATCGTAAGGTAACTGTCATAACACTTAATATGTTACATATTTAATATAATAATTTAACCTAATGAATAGGCTAGTAGGCACTAATTATGGACTTTTTCCCTCCACATCATCAACAACAATATTATTAGAACTCATCCATTCTGTCACAAGAGAAGAACACAAGTCTGCTTATCAGCATCGAGAAGTGCACTTGAAAAACAAAAATAACTACAAAACTTCTGATGTGTAAATATAACTGGGATAATGCTGGTTGTGTTTCTTGCCGAGGTGGTATTCTAATCTCAGTTTGGGACTTCTTCGGGGGACTAAAAGAATTAGATTACTGGAGTTATCTTTTGTTGTCATAACCATTAATTTTCAGCTAGTCTTGGGCCGAGTTGACTGATGCTTTCTCTGGGCTTTCCCAACAAATGGTTATTCCTCTGTATGAGCCTTGTCTGGATTTATTAACTGGTTATTTCCTGTATGATTTCTTCTCAGGATCCATCAATTGATTATGCCCTGTATTATTTCCACTAAGGGTTCATCAACTGGCTATTCTCTAAAATTATTCCTTCTCGAGGTCCATCAACTGACTACTCCTGCATTATTTCTTCTCAAGACGGGAAAATAATTTTCATATACCAATACTGGAAAGCTAGAAATTGGTGAATTTTGATTGATCTCTAGTATCTATATAATCGATACTAATGAAATGGCTGAATAGGTATTATTAGAACATTAGGATTCGCTTTTTTCGAATCTTCCAAAAATTTTAATTTCCAGTGTTAAAGTTGCCACTTTGGATAAACATTGAACAATTGTTGTAAATCGTCCATTCTGTTAAATTTGAAATTTGGTTGGTAGAACATGGTGATCAATGGGTTTATTTTGGGACTAGAAATTTGTCCCCTCGCCCTTAGGAATGTCGCCAAAACGCTGCTATTTTGAGATTTAAACTTTTTTCTTGGGTTGGATAGGTACTAATAAAATATTATTATTTGCATTTACCGAAACCACATTTAATTCGAACTTCCACCTTTAGAAGGTGTAAAATGCCCGAAGTGAAAAACTTCATTCTCATTGGAAATTAACATTTGATGTTCGTCAGAAACTATATATTACTCTTGTGGTTTTCAATTCCTTGCGCATCCTGATGCAATGTTTTCCGGAAGTTCGTACCGTAGATTTCAGATGATAGCCTTATGAGGGGGAAAAATGAGGAATAACAACAATATAATTAAAAAAATGGCACTGGTACTTCTTTTTTATACTTTTATGGGAAGTTAATGTATAGTTAGAAAGAAACTCTTGTGCGTTGAAAATAACGTCAATGCTGGATGATGAAAGCAACGCTTACAAATGGAGTTGTAAGCTACCTTTTTACTGAGCGCGTAACTGAAGATTCCATTTACATACAAAAGTTACTAAGACAGCTGTGAGCAGTTGAATATCCAGATGCTATTAATGACTTTACAAAGTTTGAAGAAGTAGATTCTTTTCTTAATCGTTGGCGTTCAAAGATGAACTAAGTTTTGTTCATTTTTTCTCTTTCTTGAACAGTTTGAGACTTTTTAAGAATTTTTTTAATCTACAGAGAATAGATGAGGAAATGATTGACGAATATATATATATGAAATAAAATTTTCCTTCTTTCCAGACTGTATAAAGCACAAACTCTTCAAACGCATTTTCGCAAATAAAATATTTCGTTATGTTTATTAAATATAAGCATGTTCTGAGGGTTACTACTAATGAATATTTCTATGGGAATACTTCACAAATTATAGAGCAGAACAATTTAGGGCAAACGGGGGCGGGGGGTGGTTCAGTCGGTAGCGCGCCAGTCTCGTAATCTGTAGTTCCCAGGTTCGAGTCCCAGCTGGGTCAGCGTTGAGATTTATCTCCGCAAAATTCCCCGCCCTGCCCACGGTCAGTAGGGGACACCGATGGGCTTGGAATAGGTCGCCGTCCGTCGGATGGGACGTTAAGCCGTGGCCCCGTGTGTGGGAGAGCCATACCCTGTGCACGTTAAAGAACACGCTGGATGGCCTTGACGGGAGGCTACCATCTGTCTCCCAACAGCTGTTCCAGTGAGTCCCCTCCCCCAACCTTCTCTGAGCCTTCGAGCGTTGGTTGAGGTTGAGGTTGGTTGAGGTTGATCCCGGTACGTAGAACTGATGGCTCACCATTTACACTCATTTGTGTCCATCATATATCCCAATGGAGATGGCGTCTACCAGCAAAAGAACTGTTCATCTCACAGATCCGGGTTGGCTACTGCATGGTTCCATGTGACCTGGCCATTTAGCCCATGGTTTGCAAATAAGTGCCACTCAGAGGTAAAACAACCCAAACAAC
Organism: Ryuthela nishihirai; assembly: GCA_038380435.1. Taxonomy (NCBI): domain Eukaryota; kingdom Metazoa; phylum Arthropoda; class Arachnida; order Araneae; family Heptathelidae; genus Ryuthela; species Ryuthela nishihirai. The sequence goes on along the minus strand of JAWZYU010000016.1, from coordinate 37,276,306 downwards.
CCTTAGGGCAAACGAATTTATTTCGAAACTCTACAACTACGGCAGAGAAATATTTTGCTTTTATCAAGGAAAACTTTACATTTCTTATGCAGAAGTTGTAAAGTTGATTGCAAGTGATACATGCCAATTTACGAAACGTTTTGATATGGTTAATGAATCAGAAACATTTCAGAAGAAATTGAAATAATGCAAAATAAACGTTTGTAAGAGACACAGAGAGAGAAGTGATCTAGACCAGTGATTCCTAACCATTTCAAAAAGACCTTTTTAAGCTGAACGCCTCATTTTATCAAGTATTATTTTTATAACTCTCCCCTTCAAGGAACTCAAATGATCCTTTCTTGTGTTTTAAAATATTTATTCTATATAGAAATTTACGAGTACTTTTATTCATGAATTCTAAAGGTTTTTCTGTTGAAATAAAAGATATTCCACTTAATCAGAAACCTCAAGAAACTCTCACGTTGGAAACCACTGATCTAGATTTTTACAGATGACGTACACTGAAGTGCCATTGAATTAGGGATAGGAGACGTGATCCAAATTCAGTACCGCAAGTCCCGCATTTGCCAGTATGCGTGGCTGAAACTCTGGTCATGCATAGCTGTCAGTTTTGGCTTCCCCATGCATTCATCGTGAGAAGCGTAATGGGAAAGGCGCGGGATTTAGATGCATTTGACAGAGGGCAGATCGTAGGTGCCGGACGGATGAGACACTCGATCTCCGAAATTGTCAACGAACTTGGATTTCCACTTACGGCAGTTTCAAAAGTGTTCGGGAATATGAAATTTCCGGCAAAAAAAACAAACACCCAGATAAATTGCAAAGGACAACCAGCCTTGAATGATCGTAGGCTTCGCCGTCTGAACCGCATCGTACGGACCGATAGGGGCCAGACATTATCTAGAATCACCTCCCATCTGAATGCGGGTTCCAGCCAAGAAGTCAGTGCACGGACTGTGCAAAGCTCACTTCATCGTCTCGTTTTCGGGAGCCGCCGACCTACGAGAATCCCACTTCTAACGGCACGACACCGGGCTCAACGCCTTGCCTGGGCTAAAGAGCATCGAAACTGGACCATCGAAAATTGGCAATGGACAGCCTGGATTGATGAATTCCGATTCAAACTTCATCACACCGATGGGAGACTGAGGTTATGTCGCCAACTCCATGAAGTCATGGATCTTGCATATCAGGTCGGAACAGTACAAGCTGGTGGTGGCTCAGTGATGGCCTGGGATGTCTTCAGTTGGATGTCTATGGGACCTTTGGTACGTGTAACGACGACTCTCAATGCATCCCGGTACGTAGAACTGATGGCTCACCATTTACACTCATTTGTGTCCATCATATATCCCAGTGGAGATGGCGTCTCCCAGCAAAAGAACTGTTCATCTCACAGATCCGGGTTGGCTACTGCATGGTTTCAGGAGCATTCTGCTGACTTTTAAATAATGAATTGACCATCTAGAAGCCCATATTTATAGCCCATCGAAAATCTTTGGGATACCGTCGAGCAGATTGTTCGGGACCATGTCCATTACCCCCCTACTTTGAGAGAATTGTGGACATGTCTGGAGGATGCATGGGTCGCCATTCCTGTGGAACATTTACGCAAGCTTGTGGAGTCCTTGTCTCGTCGTGTGGCGGCGTTATCAGGTCCAGAAGGGATCCAACACGTTATTAGTTTGCTATCCTTAATTCAATGGCACTTCAGTGTAATTCTTTACGAATTGACATCTACGGTTGAGGAATATTTTGTGATCATCAGAAAACTTTATACTTTTTATCCAGAAGCTGCAAAATTGATTGTGAGACATTTTTGTTTAAGAAATTCTTGGTATATGATTATTTAATTAGAATAATATTAAACTTAAAATGATCTAAAACTTGAAAAATTGCTATTTTGCTAAATATTTTTTTTTCTTATTTGTGTGTAATATGTTATGTTGACTAATGCTGTACAAACTTAAATAAGTTTAAGTTATTTTAGTTTATTTACTATGAAACCTTATTAATCATCTCTATAAGCGTTTATTTACTTTAATATAGGAATAGTTTTATTTTTTTAAAAATCCGATCGTATTTTTTTTTCTTGAGTAGCATTCTTTTGCACACAATGGGCAAAATGGTTAGGTCACAAGGACCCCAAGGGTTCCAATGGACAGTTGTTAGGAAACAAGGAAATTTTCCATCACGGTCATCCAGCACTTACTTTAACATGCACAGGGTATGACCCTCTGGCATACCACTGCTTAACGTCGCATCAAACGGAGTTTATGATCTTTAAAAGAAAGCTTAGACGTCCCTTGGCCGAGTCGGGATCTCAGCACAAAGACAACACAAACATCCATGCCATACCCGAGCCCCGGTAAGCTCTCGGGACTCGGGTTGGGTTGTTGTACCTCTGAGCGGCACTTTTTTGCACACCATATGCTAAATGGCCAGGTCACATGGACCCCGAAGGCTCAGAGAAGGTTGGGGAAGGGGACCCACTGGTACAGCTGTTAGGAGACAGATGGTGCCTCCCGTCAAGGCCATCCAGCGTGTTCTTTAACGTGCACAGGGTATGGCTCTCTCCCACACACGGGGCCACGGCTTAACGTCCCATCCGACGGACATCGGCATTTCCAAGCCCATCGGTGTCCCCTACTGACCGTGGGCAGGGCGGGGAATTTTGCGGAGATAAATCTCGACGCTGACCCAGCTGGGACTCGAACCTGGGAACCACAGATTACGAGCCTGGCGCGCTACCGACTGAGCCACCCCCGCCCCCGGGACTCGGGTAAGGCATGGATGTTTGTGTTGTCTTTCTGCTGAGGTCCCTTAAGGCTCCTCTCAGACTTCTGTGATATGCGGGTATATTTACTTTAATTTATTATTAATCCTTGTAAAGGACTGATAACGTCTTTTATAAGTATAACAGTTAACAGGAATTTCTGTTCTTCAAGACAAAAATTTTAATTTATATAATTGCACATGTTATTGTTCTAAATGTTAACCAGATATTTAAGAATCTCAAAATAAAGTTACATAATGTAAATTTTTAGAAAAGGAAAACTCCTTTATACAAAGAATGGAGATTACCAAGAAGCTTTATATAGCTTGTTCTGGCTTCTCATGTAATATACAAACATCGCAAGCTGGCGTTGGAGACAGGTACTCTACAAATCCTTATGTAGTAAAATTCAGATAATGTTTGCAAAAATATCAAAACGAACCAAGAAAACTAAAACGAAGTCGGTGTTTAAAAGCGTCATCTCTGTTTCTATATTTTAAATATCTGCATATATGAAATTTAGTCACTTACCCCTTCACAAGTAATGAAATAAAAAAAAAACAGTAAAATAGCTTATTTATTACTTTATTTTTGCGCATTTGTAAATTTTGTCAATTGGGAAACAAGTAAACTAATAGCAGAAAATTTCATTGGCTGCTGAAAAAAAGTTGAAAATAAAAGTGCGATAGTCTCTCAAATGCAAATTGATCTGTTCACTCCAAACTCCTCAGGTATCCCATCTAAATATAAACGATCAATCTCGCTGGTGTCACAATCTTGCATATTCCTTTTTTTTTGGTAATTGTATGATAGGACATCCAGCTAACGTGCTTTATCTCCCATTGAGAAAATTTGCTGATTACATATTTTTCTATGAGAAGGTCGGTCAGAAAATAAGTTCATAAGGCACAGAAATCAAGTTTTTTTATTATAATCCCTAATATGGATAACTCAGGGTAATTGTGCTCTCATACCACTATTTTTCGACATAGTCTCCGCAAAGACTGAGACTCTTATTACATCATGGAAATAGTTTTATATTTCTTGTCGGTACAAGTTTGTGTTCTATCCGCTGAGTTATCGTTTCACTGTTGTTTTCACGTCATCGCTTTGATTTCTGTCTTCTCCAATACGTTCCTTCAGGGACGGAAGAAAGATGGCAATCGCTAGATGCTAGGCTATACGCAGAATGATCCAGAAAGGGGTTCTAATTCTACATGGTTGGGTTGTTTTACCTCTGAGCGGTACTTTTTTGCACACAATGGGCTAAATGGCCAGGTCACATGAACGCCGAATGTTCAGAGAAGGTTGGGGGAGGTGACCCACTGGAACAGCTGTTGGGAGACAGATGGTAGCCTCCCGTCAAGGCCATCAGCGTGTTCTGTAACGTGCACAGGGTATGGCTCTCCCGCACACGGGGCCACCACTTTAAGGTTCCATCCGACTGACGGCAGCCTTTTTAAGCCCATCGGTGTCCCCTACAGACCGTGGGCAGGGAGTTTTGCGGAGATAAATCTCAACGGTGACCAAGCTGGGACTCGAACCTGAGAACTGCAAATTACGAGCCTGGCGCGCTACCGACTGAGCCACCCCCGACCCATTTCTACATGGTAATCCCAAGGTAATGCATGGCCACACTCTGCCATGATATTCCAAAAGCATTTTCAGTGTTTCCAGTGGGAGATATTTGATAATCCTGCGATACCCTCATCTGGTATCTAGCAGCTACTATATTTTTCTAGCGCTGAAAGAACTTCTTAGACGCGACAGAAATCAAAGTGTTGACGACGCGAAAACAGCGATGAGACGATGCTTTGAGCGAAAAGGATAAACGAAACGATACCGATAAGGAGTAGAAAAATTCATCCCATGGTATTAGGTGTCTCAGTCTTTGTAAAGACTGATTCTATGGCTCAGTCTTTGTAAAGACTATGTCGAAAACGGACTAAAGATGCGTCTTACGTTAAGAAAACTCGAACTATATGTCTTGTAAATTTACTTTCTTAGCGACACTTGTGCTATTTGAAGTTTTGCAAATCAGAATACTCCAACATCAGTCTCAGGAGTGACATCGCGATTTGCCACTATATAGCTGAAGCAACCTAACAAGTATCTGAGGAAAGCAGAGGAACGTTTACGCTGACGGTAACTTAACGAGAATTCTTGATGTTGACTTTTCTCATCATCCTGCTATTTTAGTAACTAGAGGTAGAAAGAATAAAATCAAATATCGGAAGAATAAATGTTTGTGAAAAACAAGGTGCCTCCAGGGAAAATAACTGCAGATAATATGCATTCCTATAGTATATTGCACAAACGAAGTACTACTAGGATGAGTCAAATGAAAACCCTAAAAGTGAAAAAAAATTGAGAACTCACGGTGTGCAGCTGTAGTATGCAATAAGTCATTAGCAAGGGTTAAGAGGCACGTACTATGTACGGTAGATTTTTCTGTGCTGCCTTGGAAATATACACGAAGGGGGAACAATGTTATGTCATCGCTTTCTTTGTTAGCAAGGCTATAAAATCCTTCGAAATGCATCGCCGCATAAAGTTGCAGTAAGGTAACGCATGTTTATCGCTGCAGAAGGTGTAAATGGCGTTGGAAGCTTTTGTGTCGTTACGATTCTGTTGGTCTGAACCAGTCGAGGAGCATCTACCTCACTAGATAGATACGACATTCTTAAACTTCCTATTCTTCGTACACTTACTGCAGCGATAAAGACGCGTTACGGTACTGCAACTTCATGCGGCGGTGAATTTCGATGGGTTTCGCATCCTCGCTAACCAAGAAATGGATGACAGATCGTTGTCCTTCCTTCGTGCATGCTGCCAAGAGAGCAGCCATCTTGCACTGTTATGTTGACGTCATGTAGACCGCGTTACGAGATCTACCACAAACACATTTCGTGTTACTAACACTTGGTGATGACTTTTGTGAGTGCACGATTGTTTTTTTCACTTTTATGGTTTTCAGTTGACTCGCCGTCGTCTATTATAGGGATGCGTTTGGTGGAGGGTGCGTACTGAGAATGTGAGAAAAATAAAACTAGACGGTTGTTGGAAAAATGTAAGTTAAGTATGTTTTGAAAAGTAAAGTAAATGAATATCTGGGAATGTCACGGTGCGCGAATTGTCGGAATGACGAATGGGGAAATTTCTCTCTCGAGATTGCGCAATTCCCCTACAACGTTTGCACTGACATGTTCGAGAGGGATGAACAGGAGAAATTTATCGTCGAATTCTTGGCAACAGGCAACTTATCTTCCCAGTGACTTTGGAAGCAAATCTCACCCTGTAAGGAATGATAACCAGGTGCAATGAAGTAGAAACGGGGGAAAAGTTGTACGTTGAGATCACGGGGAGATTTATTGCATATCCAAAGGAAGGTTTGGATTAGATTGGAGTCATTCAATAAATCAGACAGAAATTTCCAAAGTGATCACAGTTCTATGAATCAATAATATGTATAGAGCAAAACCGTTAAAGGAGACCAGTTTCAATATTTCGGGATAAGAGTATATTGATGAATATTAGAGCCGGATCTAGGGGGGAAGGAGGAAGGCATGAGGGCCATCCCCCACCCCATTGATAATGTTAGTAAGGGCAATGGAGGCAAACAATTGTTAATGTACGCTTTTATCACGCATTTTTCAAGCATTTATAAAGACATCTAAAAAAAGAGGTTAATGTTATACTGCAACGGAAATCCAGTCTCTTTTTCCCCCCTCTAAAGGGAGGGAACAAGAAACTGGATTGGAGACTGGGACAAGAGACTGGACTGGACCCAATTGTTCCTCCCTTCCCTTTTATTTTATTCTAGATCCGGGACTGGGGGCGGGGTGGCTCAGTCGGTAGCACAACATGCTTGTAATCTGCAGCTCCCAGGTTAGATTCCTAGCTAGACCAGCGTTGAGATTTATCTCTGCACAACTCTCCGCCCTGCCAACAGTCAGCAGGGTACACCGATGAACTTGGAAAACCCGCCGTTCGTCAGATAGGACGTTAAGCCGTGGCGTCGTATGCGGGAGAGCCATACCCTGTGCTCTTTAAAGAACACGCTGGATGGCCTTGACGGGAGGCTACCATCTGTCTCTCAACAGTTGTTCCAATGGGTCTCCTCCCCCAACCTTCTTTGAGCCGTCGGGGTTTTTGTGACCTGGCTATTTAGCCCATTGTGTGCAAAAAAGTGCCTCTCAGAGGTAAAACAGCCCAAATCCGGGAATGATGAATACATTGCATTGTTGACTCCTAACATTATTCATAGCCTACGCCTTATTTTAAGAGCGTAGATCAAGACAAAGATTGAAGGAGATCTTCCTTTGCTGATTAAAGATCTGGTGTCTGAGCCCACCCAAATTTCTTTATGAACGCTATTCTCGGTTCAAGGGACCAATTCACAATATGAACGGAGCGCAGGAAACTATTATCCTAATCTGCAGATAAAATAATTAACTCGCTTTACCAAAGTCGAGCCTAAAACACACTAGGATATTTACAGCCGCTGTTACATAAACAATTAACAAGAAATTTAAAGCTGTTCAAAATTTATCAAACAGCAGTTTGGATTACGTCTGTCGAACTTCTATAAATTCGTTTCATCTGAGGAAGTTTGAATAGACTTTTATTCGTAGTATGATAGAAAATTTTCGCGTTGAGGAATTTTCCATATTATCCATTTCGCGTTAAAAAGATTATTTATGCATGTAAGAAGTATTGTCGCCGGAACGGATGAAAACCTTAGTGTGACGTTAACCGATATTTGGATTTATTATTTTCGTGTTAGGTGATTTTTTTAACTGTATTTGAATGTGCGTTGTTAGTTGTCTTTGATGACTGGAAAGTTGTTTTGCCTTTGAGGGTACATTTTTGTACACATGGACTAAATATGACAAGTCGCAAAGATCCCAAGGACTCAGAGGTGGGAAAAGGATCTACTGGCGTCCGCTTCTTTTACAGGAACTAAAATTATGTAAGCAAAATTGTTGGGGGGGGGGGTTATTTTAACAGTGAGTGGCAGTAATTCCTCACTACTGTGAGACCCACATATCTCACAGTAGAGTCAGGAGAATAAATATATTAGGTAGGGCCTCAATATTTTTTCTGAATGGTCTTATTTACTGCATACACCATTAGCTCATACCTAGCCGAATAGTTAGCATACCTGAATGTAAAATGAATAGCATACCTGAATACGAAACCAGAGGGTATGTTCCTTGTTTGTATGAGAAACCAGGACAAGCCCAGTAGAGCGTCTAGGTTATCTCTGTCCATTGTGTAGAGAAATACCTTCTTCACTTTAAAAAATTTAAATTTATGTAAATATCCACTGTAATGTAGACGATCAAACATGGAAGTTGTGAGTTTGGTAGACCAAAAGCTTTGTTCCCATTGTATTGCAAATAAAAAAACACAGCATGTAAATTTTCTTGACGGATAAAGACTCGGCATTTAAATAACTTCGATGTGATTAATTTCAACCTATTTTTTTTTCTTTTTCTGATAAAAAGATTTTACGATGATGCCTGATAATGGTTGTGTCAAAAAAAACATCAACTCATCTGTTGATGCTTTTTTTTTTTTATCACAAACGGGATAAAAATCATCGAGTCTTACACGCTGTTCCTTCTTCACCCAACTCTTTAACGTTAATATTAATATTATTAACTCTTTATATCTTGCCTGCAGAGCAGCAAACGCATTTTTTCACTTATACCTATCAGTGTCTCTTTGTTCTGTGTTGATGAAACATTGCTATCCGATTCCTTTCAGGTTTAAGGCGTTTAAGTTGCACCAAAACTAGCATAAACATATTTCAAGCAAAATTTAAAACTAAAAGAAGGAGATGTTTTAAAATATTCTCAACATTCACTTTATTAGGTACAGTTTCATATTAAGTCAATAGCAATTCAGTAACTCCTTAAATAAGTCTTTTATGAAACAAATATGACTGAAAATAATTTAAACCTCTCAATCAAATCTATTTAAATTTTTAATTTTTAATTTTAACAATGTGTTCGGTATTTAAAGAATTATAAAAACTGAGAATTTAGCAGATTTGCTCGTTCTGAAAAATATCGTTTAAAATTGGTGAAAAATTAGAATAACTGTTACGCGAAGTGCTAAAAATTATCTTCCACATGTTAGTAAGGTTTAGTATAACAATTATTGATTTGTTTTTAACTTGATTTTATTAACTATCCAGAGCAATTATTTTAACTGTGTGTTTGTTGTTGCTATTAAATATTCCAATTTCTCGAACTCTCTAAATACCAAATGAATATTGTTGAAAGTAGATATTGATATATTTTATTTTTATTATCTTCAGTTCTATTTTTTCATACAAAGTTCCCCTTTAAGAAGTTACTGAGTTCTGTGGCTGAGTTACTATTGACACATCATAAAATGTCATGTAATAAAGTGGCCACTGATATATATTCTTAAATTAATCTCCTTTCGATATTTTAAATTTCTATCTGATTAAACAGACTCCAACATTAAAACCAAGAAACTTCAGGGAAAAATAATTTTTTGGTAATACATATGCACAGTTGCATTTTTTGAAAAATTGTCTTCTAAGTTCTCCCTTTAACACAGTTCGCTTCTTCTTTCGTAAGGAAGAAATAACGAATTATTCTTCTCCAATCCTTAGACTTCCAATGTATCCTTATCTATTGATGCTCTTTTACCACAAACGGAGAAAAAATTATCGAGTCTTACTCGCTGTTCTTTCTTCATCCAACTCTTTATATATCTTGCCTGCCGGACAGCGAACGAATTTTTCCACTTATACCTGTCAGTTTCTCTTTGTTCCGTATTCTTCAAACGTTGTTATCCGATTCCTTCTGGGCATTTCTAACATAATTCCTCCTGCAACCGAATGTGTGGTTTGTAATTTTTGTTCATTTGGATCTGTCGCTCACCATGACTCAAAAGAATGCAGGAAATCGTCGCGAGAATGCGTCGCTGTCCGATTTCGTTCCTGGGTAGATGTCTCGGATACTTTTCGAAATACGAGATCACTTTTCACATTCAGTTTACGAGGTTGTTATTAAAGTAGTTTTATGACTATTGCTGCAAGTATTTCTCATCTTTTAAGGAGCAGAACGCAAATCGATCACGACGAATTAAAATTCATTTCAGGAACTTGTGTTGCTTTCAGTTCTCGCAATCGAGTAAAGAATTCGTATACCAGGAAAGGATTTCTCTGGTGGCTTTTCAATGTTGTAGGTAAATTGGTCACCGACTAGATTTATAAAATAAAGAGGAAAGTTAAAAAATTCAGTAAGGTTGAATTTCCAAAAACAAAAAACAAAGACTTTCTGAGTTGCATGAAAGATGTAAAGTATTTTTAGGTCGTTGAAATGTTTTGCTCACAAACAACATTTGTTTTCAGAAAATAGTATATATTGGCTAGATTACAATGATCAAAATTTCTAGATCAGTGTTAAGGAAAGAGATCAAAACGATCTTCAGAAACAGAGTACGTATCTCAGGGTCATCAATAGCTGTACAGAGAATCACTCTGTTAAGGAGGACAGCAAGGTTTACCCCCTCATAACAAAAGCGACATTGTTCTCAAGCTATTTATTAAGTTTTGAGAAATAAATGTTTTTGTGAAAGCTGTATTAGCTCATCTCTTTCTTTTTGGTCCTACTAAAAATATAAAAACATGCTTCTATCTGGGAAAGGAGCATTGTTTGAATTTAAAGCTTTCAAATACCTTTTTATAACACAATTCAAAATTAAGGAATGAATTCTCAGCAATCAAAAGCAAGTGTTCACCGTTTTCCCGAATAAATAATCAGTTGGGTTTCTTTACCTCTAAGCAGCACTTTTTTTCACACCATGGCCTAAATGGCCAGGCCACAAGGACCCCGAAGGCTCAGAGAAGATCGGGGGAGGGGACCCACTAGAACGGTTGTTGGGAAACAGATGGCAGCCTCCCGTCAAGGCCATCCAGCGTGTTCTTTAACGTGCATAGTGTATGGCTGTCTCGCACACGGAACCACGGCTTAACGTCCCCATCCGACAGGACGGCGGCCTTTACAAGCCCATCGGTGTCCCCTAGTGACACGGGCAGGGCGGGGAGTTTAGGGGAGATAAGTCTAAACGCTGACCCAGCTGGGACTCGAACCTGGGAACTGCAGATTACGCGCCTGGCGCGCTACCGACTGATCCACCCCCTCCCAAATAATCAGTTAAATATATATGAATGGAGGCACATTATTTTTTTTGAGCTGGGGCTATTTTTTGAATAACCTGGAACCAATGTACATGAAACACTGTTCAAATTTATAATTGAATATGTGCGCATCATTATATATTATCATCATTCTCGTTTCTGCAGTGATTATAGGTGTAATTTTATTATACTTCCAGCATCCATCTAACACGAATTCGAATAATACGATTTTAAAAGTAGGGCTGGTTTTCGACTAACACAAGTGGTCGTTCGATTCAACACGATTTCTTCTCTATTTCTTTACGATCTATATAAAAATCTTAATGTCTCATTCGGCGGATGGCCTTTTCGAAGCCCATCAGTGTCTCCTTTGTCTCCGAGTGTAGAAAGATTGTTTGCGGAAACAAATCTCAATTCTGGCACAGTTGGAGCTGGAATTTGGGAACGTACGAGCCTGGAGCGCTACCGATTGAGCCAATATACGCCCCCCAGCCCTGCTGGTGCTGCCGTAGCTGACGAACATAATAATACGGTTTTCATGGACGGACAACAATGTAAAGCTATTTTAATAATGCTTCCAAAAGGTCACTCTTTGAATATTATTTTGTATTATATATATATAAGTTCATAAGAAGAACACGATTTATGCTTCAGGGTACATCTCCTCTGTTATATCCGTTATTAAATACACGTATAACAATCAATAGAATGCCTTGTTTACTGCCTTATGATTGCTCTAAGTCATAGATTCCCAACTGGGGCGGTACCGCCCCCCAGTGGGCGCTGGAGCCTTCCATGGGGCGGTATTATGATTTTTAATAGATAAATAAACAGATAAATTAGGTACAGATAATATGCAACAATATTTTAATTCATATAAAATTAACTATTATGGACTAGGGGGGCGTTGAAATTTTTGTTCTCTTTTAAAGGGGGCGATGGTCCAGAAAAGATTGGGAATCACTGCAGTCTAAGTGAACAAAAAAAGTATCTCTTTAATATACGAGATAAAATTATCTTTTCAAATGGTGTTAGAATAGTTAAACACTTTTACAGTAATGGAGGTTTTACAGCTGTATATCGGTATTATTTCCGCCATCTTTTCGGATACAAAGTTCCGTAAGTTTGAAAACGATACTTCAGTCTTGATTTTAAGTTTATTAAATCTCGTAAAGAATGATTCTAAAAAAGATTCGAACACAACTGACAAAGAAGAGTTTTGAGCAATTTCCCCCCTTCACCATTATTTAACATAAGCTTTATTACGTATCTTTTAGATAAATATACAAGAGATTTGGGAGCAAAGAAATCATCAGCTGTTAAAGTTTAATTTCGCAGTAGAATTGTCAGAAAAAAATACATCACTTTGTATTGAGCGATAAAGAAAGAAATTCTTTTAAGATGCCACTCAGCTGTAAAATCTGAAATGGAACGTGGGTTACCTTGCATCTTATTTGAAAGGTCTGTCGCAAACGACGTTTGAACTGATCAAATCGATTTCGAAAAAAAATCGTTGTGTACCTTATTTTTCTTACATCGCGAATAGATGCGATGCAATTTATGATTAATTTTGCAGTTTATGATGTATCTGTCACGTGCGCTGTAAGTAATCGTTGAAGGAATGTACCATGAAGGCTAACTGGGTTGCAGTCAGCCGATACGAAATGAGAGTCATTTTGGAGGATTGAATGAGTCTGTAAGCACTCCTTCAATCCTCCAAACGTTTATTCGCTCAGAGAAAGGTTAACGCAAGTTCAGGTGTAATAAAGTGGCAGAAATAAATTTTATGCTGGATTTAAGAGGCGGTACTTGTGCTTCTTTATAATAGAAATTGTCCTCGTGCATGCTATTCACTTAATGTCGAGTTTTTCTAGAACGAATTAGCATCGTTAAGTGGGGAATGTGAGAGAAAATATAGAAATTGATTTGTGAGCTCTGATGTCAACAATCCCTTCGACAATTTATCTTTTCAAGCAAAGATATCATTCAGAGAAATATTAAAAGGAGACAAGTTTCATTCCTTCCAATTTTAATAGCAATAAGAACTCAAGGAAGACGATTTTGACAGGACAACCGTGCTCTGTGAGGAAATGACATAAAACGTTTGTCAGGAATCTTCGAAAACATATCTTTTTCAGTAACGAAAAAGTATTTTTTTTCAAAATGGGGAAATTAATCGATGAAATTAGAGGTACTTGGGAGACGAGATTCTTCGACTCCTGGGCGAGGTCACGTTCAGTAATTTCAAAAATATAGGTATGCGAAGGTAGCTGGTATAACAGGATAGTTGGGTCGTTCCCATTTGACATTAGGTTCGTTAACATAAGGGGATAGTAGGTGCGTTCGCATAACAGGATTTGGTTGGGTTGTTTTACCTTTGAGCGACAATTGTTTGCCCACAATGGCCAGGTCACAAGGACTCCGAGGGCTCAGAGAGGGTTAGGGCGAAGAGACCCACTGGACAGCTGTTGGGAGACAGATATGGTAGCCTCACTTGAAAGCCATAGAGCGTGTTCTTTAACGTGTGCAAAGTATTTCTCTCACACACGGGGCCATGGCTTAACGTCCCATCCGACGGACGGCAGCCTTTTCTACTCACTCACGCAAAACAGTATGTAGATCCTTTCACATAAAAGAAAGTAGTTCCGTTCGCATTTGACGTAAATTGAACAGTGGAATTATACAGAAATCTTCGAGAGCAGTGTTTTTCAAGGTTTGCATGGCCAATCATATCAACTCCTGTGTAGGAACCGTCGATAATTAACTGAACAGCATATTTAACTGATTAAAAATGTGTGTTGCATACCATATGATTTTATACGAATCAATCGACTTCCACTATTGGCAGACAGGGAAAGATCAATTAATGAAGTTAGTTAATGGTATAGAATTTAGGTAGCTATATATTTACATATATATATATAATTTTGACGCGGGCAATAACGTAGCTCATTCATCAAAAATGTGTTGTAGACTCCTGAAAATCTCCCCCTGGACCCATGGGGATGTAGGAACTAAATAGACATTTAACCATCTTTCCACATATAGACGAAAGTTATCGTTATGATGAACTCTCCCTTTGAACGGTTATCGGATTCACTAAATTTAGTAGGGGCGGGGGTGGCTCAGTCGGTAGCGCGCCAGGCTCGTAATCTGTAGTTCCCAGGTTCGAGTCCCAGCTGCGTCAGCGTTGAGATTTATCTCCGCAAAAATTCCCCGCCCTGCCCACAGTCAGTAGGGGACACCGATGGGCTTGGAAAGGCCGCCGCCCGTCGGATGGGACGTTAAGCCGTGGTCCTGTGTGCGGGAGAGCCATAGCCTGTGCACGTTAAAGAACACGCTGGATGGCCTTGACGGGAGGCTACCATCTGTCTTCCAACAGCTGTTCCAGTAAGTCCCCTCCCCCAACCTTCTCTGAGCCTTCGGGGTCCATGTGACCTGGCCATTTAGCACATGGTGTGCAAAAAAGTGCCGCTCAGAGGTAAAACAACCAACAACAACTAAATTTAGTCCCTAGATCCTCATGGGTCCAGGGACAAAATATTCAGGAGTCTATAACACTTTTTTCGTGATTGAGCTATGTTATTGCCTGTCATCAGAAAGTATCAGAAATAACTGAACATACGTTTTTGCTGGCCAGCAGCGAATGCAATGATTGTATGCATGGCAGAAGTGAAGAAAACAGAAAACACATTTATATTTATAGAATTTTTGTTTGCTCGTTTAAAAAATAAACATGCTAAAGTTTTTACATTGTTATCGGTGTAAATGGTAGCTAGGTAGTCACTGGAAGGAGAGCTATGCACCAATCCCCTGTGATGATGCATAGAACCGGCCAGGCCTAGCACCTAATGTCCGACCCCGCCTTCTCGTGGTGCGGACCGTTAGTAATATTTCAAAAGAGATACTCTCTTGTGGAAGTGAACGGAAGGGGAGGGCTGCCAGATTAGTGTGGCCTACTGATCTGGACAACTATGGCTACTTTTCTTTTTTTTCTACCCTGCTGAGGAGTGGTCAACCACACAGGGTCCTGGTGCTGACCATATAAACCTACTGGACAGATATATGGCTCTGAGCTTGATTATGGATCCTGATTTTGCTGCACTGGTGGGCTTCTGTGGAGGGAAAATCTTCCGCTGTGTTTTCTTTTTGTTTGTGGGTTGACAGCCCCAAGTGAACAGATTCACAGGATATGTTTATCAGCTGGTGGATAATCCTGAGCAGAAGTCATCGCAGGCACCTGAACTCTTTGCTTCTATTGGCATCGTCAAATTCTACATTGGAGGAAGTCTTCCAGTGTAGATGGCTTCAGCCTTTAGTAGTGGGGGAACGGGTCTTTGCCCCATTTCTGTGATTAGGGGGCTGTTTGATATTGTCGGCATTCCCTCTCTCAATAAACATAGTTTCTTTAAACATCCCACTAACCATTTTCTCTCCATAGGTAGTTGGAATGTGAGGACTCTGCACAGAGCTTTTTCTCTTGATGTCCTCACACAAGAATTCCACCGTTATAATTTAGATATTCTCGGCTTGCAAGAGACCAGATGGACAGATAAAGGTCAGATTCTTAAAAATAATCTTAAATTTCTCTTTTCAGGGAGGGACGACAATAAGCATCACCAAGGCGTGGGTCTGCTTCTCAGCAGACACGCTAGCGATGCTCTTCTAGGATATGAGTGCATTAATGAAAGGTTTCTTACAGCAAAATTTCAGACAAGCGTTAAAGACTTGAATGTTATCTGCTGTTATGCCCCCACTGAGGATGCCGATGAGGATGAGAAGAATAGGTTTTATGAACAACTTCAGGATATTTTGAATTCTGTCAAGAAAGGAGATATTACCCTTGTTCTTGGTGACTTCAATACCAAAGTTGGTACTGACTCTGACCTTTGGGGAGGAGTAATAGGCCCTTTTGGTATTGGTAGCTGCAATGGCAATGGGCAACGTCTCCTACAGGTAAGTAAACTCAATGGATTCAGAATAACTAACACTTATTACAAACACCGCGACATAAATAAGTACACATGGGTTTCACCTGATGGGCTGCATAAGAATATGATTGATTACATATTAATTAACAGCAAATGGGCTAGTTCTGTTAGGAATACCAGGGGATATAGGGGAGCTGAAATTGGATCTGACCATTACCTTGTTAAAAGTGTGTTGCAACTTAAACTTAAAAAGTGTTGTGCTAGGGTTAAAAAATTTACTTTTAATACTGAAGCTCTGAAAGATCCAGTTATAGCCAAAGCTTACCATGATAGGTTACTTAGTCATTGTGACAGTCATGGTTTGCTTACTACTGAAGTTGAGGAACAATGGGATCATTTTAAACAGGATTTTCTGGACACTAACAGTACTCTTTTAGGAAAAAAGGAGCAGAAAAGGCAAAATTATCTGAGTGATAAGGCACTACAACTGAGTACACTGAGTGATAAGGCTTTACAAGTTTATTAAGAGACCTTAATAAACTTGTAAAGGATCAGTTAGCTGCTGATAAGAATCTTTGGCTTGATGGTTTGGCTGACAAAGCCGAGGAAGCAGTTAGACAGCACAACAGCAGAGAGCTGTACCAGATATTTAATGTTTTGTGTGGTAGAAAACGGACAGGCATACAAGGATTGAAGGAGAAACAAGGTAAGGTTATAGAAGGGGAGAATTCTGTCATGGCTAGGTGGGCTGAGCATTTCAGTGATGTTCTAAACAATGTAGTTAGTTCTAATCCGATTGTTTGCAATGATATAGATGCATTGGTGGCTTTAATGTTGGCCCTCTAACACAATCTGAAGTTATTTTGGCTGTTTCTAAACTTAAACTTCATAAATCCCCAGGGGTAGATGAAATTACTACGGAAATGCTTAGAGCTGGGAATGTTTCGGTTACCACTTGGATGACTGAAATTCTGAATATCTTTTATGATAAAGGCATGGTTTCTAAGGATTTTACCAGAGCTATTGTTATCCCTATTTTTAAAAAAGGTGATCGCAGTTCTTGTGATAACTATAGGGGTATCAGCCTACTCTCTGTTCCAGGTAAAGTTCTTTCCATGATTGTGCTTAATAGAATTAAAAATCTGGTTGACAGTCAATTGCGTGATGAGCAATGTGGATTCAGAAGTGGTAGGGGATGTGTGGATCAGATATTTTCACTTAGGCAGATTCTTGATACATGTTTAGAGTTTCAAAAACCTTTGGTTGCTAGCTTTGTTGATTTCAAAAAGGCTTTCGACTCTGTTGATCGTCATAATTTGTGGTTGATTGTGAAATCATATGGTATACCAGACAAGTTAGTTAACATTATGAAAGCTCTCTATAATAACACTGAGTCGTGTGTGAGAGTTGGTAAGGCTTGTAGCAATAGGTTTAGCATTACTTCTGGTGTTCGACAAGGGTGCATTTTGTCTCCTTTTCTCTTTAGCTTGGTTATTGATTTTGTTATGCGAAATTCACTTCAAGGGAAAGATTTTGGCCTTAAATGGGCTGGAGATACGAAAATTTGTGATTTAGATTATGCTGATGATTTAGCCCTTTTGGCAAATGATGTTGATGAGATGAACTCTTTCATTCGAGCTGTTGATGAGACTGGTAGTACGGTAGGTTTGGTTATAAACAGAGAGAAAACTAAAGTGATGAAAATTGGTCAGGCAGGCTGTGATTCAGTTAATCTGAATGGTTGCAGTCTTGAGCAGGTTCACAGTTTAATTATCTTGGGAGCTTTGTAACAGATAATGGTGATGTGCGGCATGAGATTAACAGACGAATAGGGATTGCTGCTGGGACTTTTAAGAACCTATGGAGAGTGTGGAGAAATAGGCGTATACACCTAAAGACTAAAATTAGACTGTATAATAGTTTGGTTCTTTCTAGGGTTAGTTATGGTAGTGAAACGTGGACACTTTGTAAACAAGATAACAGGAAGGTTGATGCTTTTGATTCTAGATGATTACGTAGTATCTTGGGTATTAGGTGGTTTAACTTTGTAACTAATGATGAGGTTAGGCAAAGGAGTTTGCAACCTCCTTTGAGCAGCATATTGTGCAGAGAGAGACTCCGTTGGTTTGGCCATGTTGCCCTTATGAATAATTATAGATTGGCGAATAGGGTTATGAACAGTGTGCCTAAAGGCCTCAGAAAGAAGGGGAGACCTAGGATGCGGTGGGCAGACAATGTCAAACAGGACCTTGTTAGAATTGGTGTGCAGTGGCCAGATGCAGTAGATGTAGCTCAGGATAGACTTGCTTGGAGAACTAAATTGCACGGTCTGGTTGGACCTCCGTAGCCCATGGCTGCTTGAGGATGATGATGATGATGATGATGATGATGATGATGATCGGTCTATAAATATTTAACTATTTGTTTTAGAGAAATTATTAAAACTTGTTTTTGGTTTTGATATATGTATATTGATGAAATATTACGAATACTTGATGAAGCTAGAAATTTGAAATTATGGTTGTAGAGTCTGATGGTCAAGATATTGATATCGGCAGCAATGATCTGTCCCTTTTCCAACAGGAAATGTTAAAGCATTCTTTTTTTAAAGAGATAAATAATTATTATTCTGTTACATAAATTAGAAAAATGCAAATACTAATGTTTTTTTTTTTATTTAAAGAGATAAAAAGTTATTTTTCTGTTACATAATTGAAAAAATGCAAAAGTAATGTTTTATTCTGTTGAATAAAACATTACTATTTGCATTTGTCCAATCGTAGCAGTTATACTATTTATTCTCCCAATTTGTTTTCCACATTTCTGTTGCAGAAACAAAATTTTCTTTCATTTGTATTAATCAAGTGTTCGCTGTATCCATGAGATTTCTTTCACGCTCCAATTTTGTCATGGACCGCCATTTGTGTACCTCTGATGCAGTGAATACTTTAATAATACGCCAATGGCAAATTGGCGTCCTTTGTGTAGGGGAATGCCTCTTTTTTTGAAAAATTAACTTTTGTTGTTGTACGCCTGCTAAGCGTGTCTTTAATACCGCATATGAGAATTAAAGTTAACAGGAGACTGAGGTGGGAGGAGTTATGAGAGGAAAGAACGTAAAAGCGAAGAATCTACAGGGATGATACCAAATGCGAATTGGTATAAACTGGTGAAAGAAAAGTTGACAAGAGTAAGTCTGGAGAAAGATGTGTTAGGAGGAGTGAGTGAGACGGAAAAGAGCCAGAGGAGTGAAGTTTAAAATGAAAGAGGCAGAGGGGAGGGATTGATGACAGAAGCGAATGTAGAGAAGTGAAGAGCCATAGGAATGAAGCTGAAAGGAGTCAGAGGGTTGGGTTGTTTTACCTCTGAGCGGCACTTTTCTGCACACCATGGGCTAAATGGCCAGGTCACATGGATCCCAAAGGCTCAGAGAAGGTTCGGGGAGGGGACCCACTGGAAAAGCTGTTGGCAGACAGATGGTAGCCTCCCGTCAAGGCCATCCAGCGTGTTCTTTAACGTGCACAGGGTATGGCTCTCCCACACACGGGGCCACGGCTTAACGTCCCATCCGACGGACGGCGGCCTTTCCAAGCCCATTGGTGTCCCCTACTAACCGTGGACAGGGCGGAAGAGTCAAAGGAGTAATATTAGAAGAGTCATAAGAGTGAGACTGAAAAGGTAAGAGCTAGAGGAGTGAGATTAAATGAAGACGAACGTAAAAATTGGAGCTTAATAGAAAAGAGCCAAAGGAGAGAGACTGATAGATTCAGATGAGACACTTAGAAGAGCCAGAAGAGTGAGACTAAATTGAAAAGAAGTGGGAGAGAAGAGTCAGATGAATAACACTGCAAGAGTCGGTGAATTGAGATTAAAAAGATGTCACAGAAAGGAGACAAAAGATGTCGTAGAAGTAGATGATCCTAAAAATTAACTGCATCCAAAAGAAAAGTTAGAAGAGAGAAACAACAAAGAGAAGTATTAGTCGAGAGAGACTGAAAAGAGAAAGACTGGAAGAAATAAAATCGAAAAAAATGAAGAATACGATGGAGTAAAAATGAAAGACAATTCGAAAGGATTATGATAAAAGTGAATTAAAAAAAGATGGAGTATTATTAAAGTATTTTCTGCATCGGATCCTTCTCTCCGATATCGATTTTCTCTGCTTTATTAGAGTTAGGGAAAATGGTTCGTGTAATATGTTTGGCTAAGAACATTGCAGAAAGTTTGTTTTACAAAATGCTGTCTCTTAGATTATTAGAGTCCTTTTCTGGTGTTTCGTCTTTTTTATGTTCAACATCTTCTTCCATTTGCATGGTTAAATTTTTTTACCATGCTCCTTTCAGTCCTATTAGAGGAAGCATGCTTAATCAACAAGCTAATAACTTTATTAAGGAAAAAAATAGTTGGTCTCTCAAATGTAATTACTGTAATGTAACAATGATAATGCCACCACGTTCATCTTAAACTAAGACGCTGTCCATTTTTTTAATTAGCAGAATAAGTAAAGATGAAAAAATTACGCTTTTAAGAAAATTAAATTTTCATTAGTCAGAAAAACCAGTGATGCAGAAATAAAGAAACCTGTTTTAAAACATATTTAGAATCAACTAATGCGAAAAATCTTATGGAAAAAATCGGATTAAAGTTTAAAAGTAACTAGATTAATTAATTAAAGATTCAATTTAAGTTGACATTGATCACTGCAAATGATGCATTTCGATATCTTCATTTCTATAAGGTATCAATTGTTACATACCTAGTGTCGTCTTGTAAGAGTTTTGAATTCAAGACTCTTAGAAAGATAGAAGAACTTATAAGACTTTAAATTAAAACAGAAATAGGAAGCGTTAACATCAGAAGAGAAAATTCTGCATTCACATATACGTAATACAACAAGAAAATGTGTTTATAAATATGTGATGAAGAGAAATAAGTTTAAATATTTTTACATAAATTTTGTACATATATGCAATTTGTTTTTATTGCGTTGTTTTTATTCATTAGACATGCAATACATGTTTTGTGTTTTACATGCATTGCATATACATAAAGCGTAAAAGCGTATTAGAGGCATTGAAACTCATGGTAGTAAAGAAATGACATCAATCAACAATAAAGCTAGTGAGGAAAAAAACACTCATTTGCAGTGTACTGCACACTAGACTCCTGGATACATAATAGTTGGTGTGAGTTTTCACACTTAACTATTCTTGATTAATATTATTGCTCCACTATTGTGAGTTAATGTGTTTTTTGTTGTGAAATATCGAGAGTAGGTTGGGGTTTTTTTGAGAGTGATGATTAACGTATGGTAAATATAGACTGCTGGCCATTAAAAGTGCAACACCGGGTAAGACAAGAAATATCAAAGCCATATTTAGTGAATACATAGCTTATGTTACAAGGATCAATGATTACAAATGCAACTCGGTTAGACTTGTGGAATACAAAGAAATCAGTATCATGTGTAGTCGCCATGAGCGGTAATAACTGCTGCTACACGGTCCGGCATTGAGAGGATGAGACGTCGGATGTGTGTTTGGGGAATGTCAGTCCATGCAGTTTCGATACGTAGCCAAAGTTCATCTACTGTAGCAGCTGCTGGTGTCTGGTGTGCTAGTCGTCGAGAGATCATGGACCAGACATGTTCAATTGGGGACAGATCCGGTGAACGCGCAGACCAAGGCAGATGTGTCACATGGTAGCTATCCAGGAATTGTTGGACGATGCATGCCACATGAGGTTGGGCATTGTTCTGTTGGTAAATGGCACCAGAGAGCTTCTGAAGATAAGATACGACCACAGATACCAACACCTCAGTGATGTAACGCTGGCTGTTCAAAGTACCTGTAATGCATACGAGGTGCGTGCGTGAGTGGAATCCAATAGCACCCCATACCATAACACCAGGGGCCGGTCTGTATGGCGCTGCATCATGCATGCCCCACTGAGCCTGTTGCCGCGGTAGTACCAGATACGGATTCGTCCATCATGGTGCTGCATACTGAAGCGGTATTCGTCTGAAAAGACGATGCGATGTCATTTGCACATCCATGTGCGACGTTCATGGCACCATTGCAGTCGCATACGCCTGTGTTGTGGAGTCAATGATGGCCAAAGCAATAGCCGCCTAGCAAAGATGCTCCGATGCTGCAGATGATGTCGAACCATATGTGAGGACACTGGTTTATGTGCAACATACCCTAACTGTTGAGCTAAGGTGTTTGAAGTGGCGTACGATCATTAAAAGCCGTACACACGAGATTTCTGTCCTCTCGTTCGTTTGTGTGACAGGGCCGTTGAGATCCCTCACGTCGGTGAGTTCGTTCTTCCTGTACCCACTGACGCCATATTTCCATCACTGTGGCAGCATTCCATTAAAAAAGAAAAGCGATGTCTCGGTACGATAATCCGCCTTCCTGTAATTGCTCAATTCTCCAAACCTTTCGTATGGATGCCATGTTCTTCGATAGGGGTATACTTGATCCTTTAGTGCGCAAGAACTGCGAGCAAACAAAATTCCAGTGCTTTACACCGGCTCTTTGTAATCTCCTCTTATATCACTTCCAGGGGGTGTTACTGTCACACATGATGTGCGTATGTGCTGCGCTTTGAATCATTTACATGTCCTCCGATGGGCTACCCATCTTGAATATTTCGGCACAATCTGATGAGTTCTTCCTGGGGCTGCACTTTTAATGACCAGCAGTGTATATAAGTTTTGCATGAAAATTGCTAAGTATCCGGTTTCTTTAAAGTATATTTTTCTTCCCTTCCATTTGAATTACAAAGAAGTGACCTCCTAATATTCACATTTCCCTCGGTGAGAAAGGGGACAACGATGGTTTTGGAAATGATGGGATGGGAATAGACCGCCGCATATCCGATAGAACATTAAGCCTATGTACTCCGCTGAGTGAATGTAGAGAGTATTAATAATTTTGGGTGGTTAAGAAATTTATTTGTATTACATAGACTGTACTTAATACACTATGTAAAGTGACGATTAATAATAATGTGTTTAACTTGTCATTATCACATTTTAATCCCAATTAAGTGGAATTAAATATGGGATTTAGAATGTAGAAAATTATTGATTCAGCATCAATATTCTGGTCGCCGTGTTGCTTCCATTACCTGAAAAATGGTCCGCCAGTGGAAAAGATTGAACGCTTCGGTCTAAGTGGTTCTCCATTGCTTTAGTATCTCACTCGTGGAGAAAGTAACAGTACTTTGTACATTCTAGTTGCATTCCAAGTAGTGCCATGACTCTTATACCAAAAAAGGTTTAGGATAATCAATATGACTTAAAAGGACTTCCCCCTCTTCAGCACGACTCATACGGGTTGCATGTGTGAAGGTAATGAATTGATAAACATTTCTGTTAAGAGGCAGCATTGCCTTTACAAGTGAATAACTCAAAGAAAGGTGGCCGTTCTTTTGGAATTTGTTATCGATCAAGTTTCTTCCTCAGGATAAAAAAATCCTGATTATTGCTCATGAAAAAGAAATTAGTTAAATTCTTTTGGAGATTAAGAAACCTCAATGATTGTTAAGTTGTTTTACCTCTCAGCGACTCTCTTTTGCACACAATGGACTAAATGCCAGGTCACAAGGACCCCAAGGACTCAAAGAAGGTTGGAGGAAGGGAACCAACTGGACAGTAGTTAGGATACAGTTGAAAGCCTACCATTTAAGTCATCCAATTTGTTCTTGCACAGAGAATCGATGATTGTATGTGTTCCAATAGATTCGAGCCTTTTAGTTCAAAGTCTGACAACAGAGGCCGTTCACTTTGAAAAGAACAAAAAAGAAAAAGGTAAAAAAAACAATAAAAATAACTAAATATGGGAAAGTTATTTTTTTTCAAAAACTGTGAGTGATAGGAATCTTTTCAAGGCGATTTTATAATCAGCATAAAAAAAGTGAGGATTATTTAATTTCATCAAAGAAACCAAAGCAATGCTGAACACTGTTATCATTGTCCCAGCAGCAGGGGGCAGGGTTGGCTCAGTCGGTAACGTACCAGGCTCGTAATCTGCAGTTCCCAAGTTTGAATCCACGTATTTCACGGTTGATATTTATTTCCGATAAACCTCACACTCCCCTCGGTAAGAGGCGGGCCAACGATGGGCTTGGAAAGGCAGCCGTCCGTTGAATGAGACGCTAAGTCGGGGTTTCGTGTGCAGAGGAGCCATATTCCGTGCACGTTTAACAACAGGGTGGATAGCCAAGGTGTGTCCTAACAGCTGTCAGGTGGATCCTATTCCCCAACGTTCTCTGAACGCTTGGGGTCCTTGCTCCTAACCATTTAGAGCAGTGTCTCGCAAACCTTTTTACTCTGCGGCACACTGAATCTAATTTTTTTTCCGCGGCACACCTAAAAAAGAATAAAAGCAAACTCTATATAATCGTCATTATATTTGCGCTTTGTTGAAGTCATCAGCCTAGTTTTACTTGAAGATTTGCTCTCGTTCTTTAATTCATAACTCGATGTTTGTTTTAAATATTTGTCCATTCTATGGCTTGAAATAATCAAAAATTAATACCAAAATTTGGAAAAAGCTTGATAAATACTTACAAGATCCCAGTTGATAAAATCTGAAAGATCGACGTGCATAATTAAAGCACGTCGATAGCACGTCGATAACACAAGTCAAGTCAAAATGAAATCTTTGGAATATCTAGTGTCAATTTGAAAATCTCTCGTGGCACACTTGGAATCTCTCGCGGCACACAGTTTGCGAGACACTGATTTAGAGCATTGTGTGAAAAAAATTGCCACTCACGTCGAAATCAGCTATTTGGAAGAAGAATGTGACTTCTGACATGTGTTAATCATACCAGCTTTCTGGATATTAATTATTTTGCGCTTCGATAATAGTCTTTGAAATCTTACTATGCTGACAGATTATCTGAATTTATTTGAACATAGCTTGTAAAAGTCTCTCAAGTTACCTGCGTTGCAGAAGTGACTGAGAAATGCAGTTGTGAAAAACAATAGAAGTAAATGTTTCTGATTTACAACAGGTATTTCTATATTTGCGTATATTTATTTTTAGCTTCGTCTCAGTTTTAACTGAAAGTGTGCCTACATCATTCTTTCAGGCTATTGTTACCTGAATCTTTTCGTGGAGTGTTCCATGAATTGATCTTTGACACTCACTCAAAATTCTCTAATTTCCCTTCGAGTTTTGCACTTACGAGATGAAGCCCTTTCACTTACACGTTTCCTTTAGTCGACTTCGATCTTGGTGCTCTGTTCCTTCCTTCAAGATGCGAAACGTTCTCTCTGCAAATCGGTCTCGTAATACTCCTCTAACCCCTGTTGAGGATTTCCATTTATCTTGGACGAGTCAAACCCACAGCTTCCATTTCCGTATCTTCTGCAATCGCAGGATTCAACTAGTGACGGAGTTACCTTTGCTTCTGAGGTCACCGGCTTTGTAATTGACTTTGGTAATTAGTAGTGAAACTAAATACAACGCAGATCTTTTTTAACTAAATTGTTTTGCCTCTGAGATGCATTTTTTGCCGCACAATGGGTTAAATGTCCAGGTCAAGAAGATTCCAAAGTTCTGAATAGCGTTTGAGTGGTGTCAGTTGTTAAGGGGCGAATGACAATCAATTAATATCATCTACTGCAGCTAGGTACGGATTTACTGCCTACATACAGCGGTTAATTATTTGTGTTGGATTGTTTTTCTTCTGAGCGGTACTTTCTTACACACAATGGACTCAATGGCCAGGCCACAAGAACTCTAAGGATTTAGAGAAGGTTGAAGAAGGGATCCAATGGATAGCAGTTAAGAGACAGATGGAAGCCTCCCTTCAAGAGATGTAGAGACTTAAGCATTTAAGTTGCTCGAATTATTAAACTAAAAGTCTGAACTAGGAACTTTGCTGAAAATTTAATACTCAATCCCTGTTCATTTTAAACAGGGATCATTTTGGACAAACGATGATTGTCAATGTAATGGAGAGAAACAGACAACTAAAATATAAATATAATAGATAATAATGACTATTACTACGATAGTTATTATTACGATGAATAACAACACGTGTAAGAATATTCTGGGACATTGCATTCCAAGCTCTTTAATTTATTATGATGAATAATAAACACATGTGCGAACAATTCCGGAACATTGTATTCCAATCTTCTCAATTTGAAGAATATGCTTTTTACAGAAAAAAATTAATATGACTTCAAATAAAGATCTCAATTGAATCTATCTAGATCTTCTCTTATTAACTAGAAACTCTTATTATGGAATTATAATATTAATTTAAAGCATTAAAAAGAGGCATTTAAAGAGTTACGGAAGTAAAAAGTTCTAAATATATTCCAGCATTTAAAGAGTTACGGAATATGTTTCTAAAATTTCTATCTTCCGTAACTATCACTATGGAATGTTGTCGAGAGAGAAGCTTTCAATGGATATGATTTAAATATTTATCGATTTCCCGAGATATTTTTGAGAATTATTTATTTTAGAAGTTACTGAGATCTCCCTTATGGTTTTTTATTCTAGAGTTTTAAGCAGCATCTTAAAGCATTTAGTGATTTGATTCCGTGAATAATAACATTAAGCGAAGAAGTCATCAACCACCTTTACGTAGCATCTTACATCTAAGAGTCAGTGGTTGCACTCAAGCAAAACTATATATTAGCAAACAGAATTAAAAGCATTGTCTTTAATGATCCTAGAATAAGCTGGGATGATAACGCCAAACCTGAAATCTTTTGAAATGGCCTACAATGACCTAATGCGGTGTTTTCCAATCACCGACAGAGATATGACTAGCCGGCAGTGAGTACTTCAGAGTCCTTTACTTAAACACTTATAGTAAAATAGATTATTAGGGATGGGATAAACAATTCTTGCCAAGCCAAAAGATGACCAACCCTGGGAAACTCTGCCCTAATGCAGCAGCTGTTGCGTAGAATAGACATATTTGGATAACTTAATTAGATAGTTCAGTTGAACCTCCTTATCCTGTTGCTGCTTAATGGCGCAGCATGGCCTTAGCATGCCATTGCACCATAAAACCCCAAACAACAAACAAGCTGCTTAAGTATCTTGCATGCATTTATGAACTTGTCTTTCAGCGACATGAACTGTAATCAACAAAATAAATCTATCCTTTTAAATATTTGTTATGCCATTTCCCAAAAGTCCTACGAAGATAATCTACTGTTCCGATTCTTTTACTCATGCTGCTAAATAAATTAAAAGTCAATGTTCTTAGGAAAAAGTTAAAAGACACTTCACACTATTTATATATATATATTTATATGTATGTGTTAAAGTAAGTTCCTAATATTTTATGGATTAATCATTATTATTGTTATCATTACGATAAATTCATTATACCTAAACGGAAGATTAGAGGAATAATGCGCATACCAATAAAAAGTTGGAAAATAGCTTTTCATGAAAAAAAAATGACTGCAGATAAAGATCTGAATTTGAATGCATCTAGGTCTTCATTTTCAATAGCATTCGTTCAGTATTTAAGAGTTATGGAAGCTTAAACATCAAGCAATGTGTTATGGCAAAGGCAAAACATAAGAAGTTATTATGAATTTAATAAGACCATAAAATAATTTGGTACAGTCTTCACTTAATGAAATGCATTTCGATGGTCTGTATAATGATTCCTTTAATTCTTTTTCGTTTTGGAGGAAATACTCGTAGACTATTAAGTTATTTCTTATTTTCCGTCTTCAATAACTCTAAACAAAGAAAGAAAATTGCAGAAAATTCAATATTTAGATCAATGTTTTTTCAAATGGTGTTTCGAGAAATGTTTAATTTTTTTGCTCTAAAATGTTTTAAACTTTAGGAATGCTTTGTAAAATAATAATTGCTATTCAAAATAACTTGTCTCAGATTATTGATCAATGTAGAGACGATTACATAATAGAGTGATTTTATCTTCGCTATAGCAAAATATGCGACCTTAATGCTTCCGCAACATTTGCTAATATTCATTATGTGTTCCTCCAGAAAAAGAAGTTCGGAAAATACTGATGAAAAAACAATATAAATTAGAAAATTTAAAAAATACTTATCTTCCTATAGGCCCTAAAAATTAGAAAATGAACCGAAAGCATATCAGTGCTGCAATCAGTCACTGAGTTCGTATTCACTTCAAAGGAGGACGGGGCGGGGGTGGCTCAGGCGGTAGCGCGCCAGGCTCGTAATCTGTAGTTCCCAGGTTCGAGTCCCAGCTGGGTCAGCGTTGAGATTTATCTCCGCAAAATTACCCGCCCTGCCCACGGTCAGTAGGGGACACCGATGGGCTTGGAAAGGCCGCCGTCCGTCGGATGGCACGTTAAGCCGTGGCACCGTGTGTGGGAGAGCCATACCCTGTGCACGTTAAAGAACACGCTGGATGGCCTTGACGGGAGGCTACCATCTGTCTCCCAACAGCTGTTCCAGTGGGGCCCCTCCCCCAACCTTCTCTGAGCCTTCGGGGTCCATGTAACCTGGCCATTTAGCCCATGGTGTGCAAAAAAGTGCCGCTCAGAGGTAAAACAACCCAACCTAAACTCAAAGGAGGACAGGCTGCCGGCAGTCTTTTTGTGTAGGTAAATTGGCGCCCTCTTTCCTTCCTTCGAAGCGAATACGAATTCAGTGACTGATTGCAACATCGATATGCTTTAGATTTATTTTCCACTTTTTAGGTCCCTATAAGAAGATAAGTATTTTTTTAAGTTTTTTTTTGTTAGTACTTAAAACATCTACTGTCAGAAACTTTGATATACGACTAATATATTTCGAGCACATTTACCATCCTTTTGGATTCAGGTTTGAAGTAGCTCACGGCGTTGGAGATGCTACAAGCTTTAATTTAAGTTATGACTCGTTAAAGTCGAACCCCACAAAAATCTACCCCTCACACTTTATCAGGGGCGAATGGTGGGGGCAAAATTTGAAACAGTTTACGACCGTCATTAACGAGCTTTCATTTGACACCTAACCTTGTATTCAGATGATATAGGAGAAAGACGTTTACATTTCCGATTTTTTAGGGGGGAAGGTGAGCACTTGATCATTTTTTATAGCCTACGACACTTCCCGCGTCACAAGCTTTCATTCGATACATAGCTCGTTACTTTCCGCACTGGCGTTCAGGCGATATAGAGGAAAACCATTTTCACATTGTGTCCCTTTTTTTAGCGGGAAAGAAAGCACTGAGGGGGGGGGGGATCAATGTTTCATAGACCACGCCATTCCCGGCTTCAGAACCTTTCATTTGACGTATAGATTGTTACTTTCGGTATTCGCATTCGGGAGATATAGCGGGACAATTGTTTCGCATTTCCCCTTTTCTAGGGGAGAAGAAAGCATGGGGGAGGTCAATTTTTTATAGTCTACAACAGTCCCCGCGACAAGCTTTCATTAGACGTTGCTTTCCGCACTCGCATTCAGGAGATATAGAAGAACATTTTCATTTCCCCCCCTTTTTTAGGGGGGGGAGAAGGCATGTGGGGGTCAATATTTCGTAGCCTACGACATTCCCCGCGTCAGAATCTTTCGGTCTTCGTGTTGGAGACATAGCTTATGAATATTTTTTCACATTTCCCCCTTTTTAGGGGGAAGAAATCACGGGGTCAATTTTTTAATAGTCACAAACTTTCATTTGGCACATAAATCATTAAATTTCTCATCGCGTTCGAAACATACGGTGTAACAACGTTTTGTCAAATTCACAAACCGACAAACCGACCGAACGACAAATGTCAAAGCCAAAAGTCAATAGGAAGATAGGTAAAAAAAGATTCGACTGATATATTTATCTTCAATCCCATTTTCCTATGCTAATAGAGGAGCTATTTCTTTAGTTTTTAGATAAACTTATACAGGAGCTATTTCTTTCTAAATAGAGTAGCTTTAAATATGACTCTATATACTTCGCCCTAATAAAATATTACAAAATTCCGAGTTATACCAATGGGAATCTACTTTCAAAGCTCTTATAACTTCTAGAATATGCATTTAATGGAAACGTGATTGAAGATAAATTAAAGATCATAATCAAAGCTCTACACATCTCGATTTTCAATAATATTCGTTCAGTTTTTAAAAAGTTACGGATGCTAGAATATTTCACAACAGAATGCGTCGTAAGACTTTACCTCAGAAATGAATTAAAACTTTAATAACGAGTAGTTTTGTAAATCATTTAATGAAATATATACATTTTGGAAGTATTCGTAATGATTGTTTCAATATTAGATAATAATTAACCATTTTGTTTTTTGTTTTTTAAAATAAGATAATTTATTGTTAAATATTCCAGTTTTTTGATTTGCGACATTTGATTTTTTTGATTTGCGACATATAGGACAGAGAAGAATGCTAGAAGCTACTCCTAGCTTAATACAGGCCTTCTCATACAAGGACATGCCCTACTAAGACCGAAGTCACTGCTAACCACTGCCTTAGTTAGAGCTAACACAACACACAAAGTTTGCCTTGCTGGAACAGTCGCTAGCTGCCTAACCACTATGCCAGTTAAGGCTAAAACCTATGCCTAACCACTATGCCAGTTAAGGCTAAAACCTATGCCTAACCACTATGCCAGTTAAGGAAGTTTTCCCTAATTCTTTCAATACTGAATGAATAGTGTTGAAAATGGATATTTAAATAGATTTGATCATGATCTTTAATTTATCTTCCATCGCATTTTTCCATTAAATGCATATTTTAGAAGTTAGATTTCCATTGACATAACATGGAAATCCTTTAATAATTTGGTAAGGTACTTCGTAGCCCTATAACTTCTAAAAAAAACATTCAATGGGAAATGTCGCTGAAGATAAAGATCATAATAAAACCTATTCAAATCTCGATTTTCAAAATAATTGTTCAGTATTTAAAGAGTATGATACTTTAATAAATAATATTATGTGATACATTACTTGGTAAATATTATGGACAATATTAAAACAAAAATGAATATGATTTCAGATATTCGACTACAAATTGAATAATATTTTTAAAAGAATAATCCACATTATTGAAAAAAAAAACAAGCAAGCAAGAAAACGTGTATTTTCTTTTCAAGCATCATTTCTTTTCGCCTGATAAAAATTCTCTTCCTTTAAGAATAAAAGCGAAAGAAGAAAATACGCACAATAATGAATGGCAACATTTCTATCAGTCAATTTATTCTTTTTCCTTTTCTATTAAAGCTAATCTTTCCAAAATTCTCTGCTACCGATATTTTCGCAAAATTCCTCTGAGCAGAAACAGGATTTAAGCCGATCTCGTAAGAGATTGGAAACGGCCGACGATCATCGGTGTGTGTGTTATGACGGAGGCAAGCCGTCGGCTGCTCCTCTGAGCTCCCTTCCGTCGCCGAGCAACCGAAAAGAAATCCATTTTCTTGGCAACCATTCGACACGCGACGTCTTCCTGGTAGCTGCCTCGGGGTGGACAAGGCGAGTAGTTAACTGGCAAACACTCTTCTTTATCAATGTGACCACTTTACCGATGCATTCCTCGTAAACGATATCTCTTCTCTAGCTTCTGTGTTGGTTCTTTACTAACACCCTGTATTCACAATGCTGTTACTATTCTTCCAGTACTGAAATGAACAAGAAGGTTAAAAAAAAATCACATTTTTTTTTCCTTTCTTTCATCTTCTCTATCAGTTTATGGGTTTAATACCTTTCGGCAGTGTCAATACACAGATTCTTATTTATTTTTGAGAACACGAGAGACGGAGAATCAAACGAACTGCTACGGATCTTTAATATCAACTCCCTAAGAAGTTGCGTCTTTGACATGGAATAGAATAAACATTTTTTACTTGTGACACTTTGTTGTGTTGAAAACGTGTAAGGTGGTTTTTTGACGGTTATCTGTCTGAGAAAGAATGTCATAACAGTTGGATGGAGGTGCTAGTTTCCTTTACACATTTTTAAACATGTTTTACTAGTTTTTTACAAAAAAAAATTAACGTTTATTAATATTTACTCTTTCTGATCAAGCTCTTACTTTTCACTCAAAAGAGAAACGAAAACGATCAAACAGCTATGTAATAGAGACTTGGCAATGCTACAATTTGACATAAAGAATTCAGGACGGAGTGTAAGATTAATTATTAATGATCTAAAAATATTTGGTTATCCTGCAAGGCAATATAGTTAAAATAGCGAGTGTGCCAGTGCTATCTTTACTCCAAACAGTTTGTAACAGTTCATCTTCTTACTATTCTACAGCACTGTTTGATTTTATACTTCTAAATGTGGAGTAATTGATATTAATCATTGGTAATTTCATCAATTGTTAATTTGTATTATTTACGACAATTTAGTTAACGACCTTTCTTAATTCTGCTTCACTGTCTTCTTGCCAAATTGGATCACATTACAAGACTTGATAGGAGCTATTTATCTGGAGCGATGCTATTTGGTTTTGTATACAGTAAAATATCGTTTATCAGGATGTCCGAAATTCCTGTTATCCAAAACAATGCATAGGAAAGCCTTTATTCGATTGAATTCATTTATCTAAGAATGTTTGGATGTACCAATGGGATTTTTGGTTTAAATGTAGCGCTCTTTCACCAACAAAGTTCATCGCTATTGGTCAAGGTTATTGTCAGGATTTTTTTCGGGGAGGGGGGGGGGTAGTTTTAGGATAAGGCAAGAAATTTTCAAGAAAGGGAACAAAACCAAAATCAGTGCTTCAGGATAGAAATATTTAGGTTCAAGCCGTTCATTTACGAGCCTAGTTACCAATACAGCAATCATGCATAGTTCGGTTTCGTTTGTTTTGAACGACACTTTGTTTTGTACACAATGGTATAAATAGACACACAGTACGACTTTCGCATTTTTTCTATTTTGGGGGTGGGAGAAGCAAGGAGGGTATTTTTTGATAAGCAATAAACTCCCCACATCACAAGCTTCATTTGACATATTTTTTATTTTTTTTTTGTGGGGGAGAGGTCATTTTTATGGAGGAAGCATGGGGAGCGAATATCTATAAGCTGTAGCATTCCGCATGTCACAAGCTTTCATTTGACACATACCCCGTTACTTTCGGTTCCTCGCATTCCAGAGATAAATCGGAACAATCATTTTCATATTTCCCCCTTTATCAGGGGGAGGGGTGAATTTTTTTATAAACTACGACACTCCCCGCGTTACAAGCTTTCATTTGTGACATGTAAATCGTTAAGTTTCTCCGTTGAGTTCGAAAGATCTGGTAGAAGAACCGTTTTGACAAATCCACAAACTGACAAACCGACAAACGACCAGCGAAAGGTAATAGGAAGATAGGTAATAAAAATTCCAAATTAAATTTCGTTGAGGAAAAAGCGATATTAGGTGTTTTGGTAAATCTATATCATTTAATATAAATAAATTTTTCCAGGGTCAGGATGAGCCCCTCTCGCCCCCCCCCCCCCCGTCGACCCTACAAATATATGTAAAAAACTTCATAGGATCTTACTAGCTAAAATAATCAAAATTAGTCTATTTATTTTACCAACCACTGCTTCTTGTTCAGTATAAGAAGGGGCGGGTGTGCTCAGTCGGTAGCGCGCCAGGCTCGTAATCTGTAGTTCCCAGGTTTGAGTCCCAGCTGGGTCAACGTTGAGATTTTTCTCCGCAAAATTCCCCGCCCTGCCCACCGTCAGTAGGGGACACCGATGGGCTTGGAAAGGTCGCCGTCCGTCGGATGGGACGTTAAGCCGTGGCCCCGTGTGCGGGAGAGCCATACCCTGTACACGTTAAAGAACACGCTGGATGGCCTTGACGGGAGGCTACCATCTGTCTCCCAACAGCTGTTCCAGTGGGTCCCCTCCCCCAACCTTCTCTGAGCCTTCGGGGTCCATGTGACCTGGTCATTTAGCCCATGGTGTGCAAAAAAGTGCCGCTCAGAGGTAAAACAACCCAACTCAGTGGAAGAAGTCGATGATCTATGTATGTATTAGTTCTGGCGCAATGTCTTAAACATGGATTTACATTAAACAGGGATTTACATTTGCACATTGCTCTATATGTACATTACTAACAGATTAAATCTGGGTTGCTCTGGTTCTTAATTCACTTCTATTAAACTGTCTAAAATATGTAGTAGATAACACTCCTTAAGTCTCAAGATTTCATTTTACATATCACTTAGTACGATTGAGACCAGTGAAAGTTTCCTCCCTCCTTTTTTTAGGGGTGGGGGAAAGGAAACAGCATAATTTGAGGTAATCACGATGCATGTCACGTCAGAAGCTTTGGGATATAATTCAAGAAACAATTTTGTAGAAAAAATGACTTGCTGATGAGCGGATGCACATTATTGATTCTTGTTTTGAGATATACCGCGTTACACTCGACAATTGTTCAACAAGTTGGGTTGGGTTGTTTTACCTCTGAGCGGCACTTTTTTGCACACCATGGGCTAAATGGCCAGGTCACATGAACCCCGAAGGCTCAGAGAAGGCTGGGGGAGGGGACCCACTGGAACAGCTGTTGGGAGACAGATGGTAGCCTCCCTTCAAGGCCATCCAGCGTGTTCTTTAACGTGCACAGGGTATGGCTCTCCAGCACACGGAGCCACGGCTTAACGTCCCATCCGACGGACGGCGGCCTTTCCAAGCCCATCGGTGTCCCCTACTGACCGTGGGCAGGGCGGGGAATTTTGCGGAGATAAATCTCAACGCTGACCCAGCTGGGACTCGAACCTGGGAACTACAGATTACGAGCCTGTCGCACTTTCGACTGAGCCACCCCCGCCCCGTTCAACAAGCAGTTGACCTTTTTCGTGTGGGGAGGAAAGCTTCTTTCGGGGGAGGGGGAAGAAATTTTTATCGAATTTGGTTGTTCTAGCCAAGCACGTATCTAGGATTTGGCTTTCGTTGGGGGGGGGGGGGTCGAGGATTTAGTTGTGTGGGGTCTGAGATTAAGTGTTTCCCATTTACTAAAATATTCCAATCGACAGGAAAGATTAAAATAATATTCTATATGAAATAAGATTTTATAGTTTTTTTTAAATCTATTTTTAGAGTCGGATATAAAATATGGGGCTGAAATAAAATCATGCAAATGCAACTGTTTTGGATATCAAAGCAGGTAGAGTAGTTGAGATTTAGTACAAGACGAAGGATTTTCGGGGTGGTAGCGGTCCGAACCCTTCTTTTCCCCCTGTACGCCCCTGGTTCTAGCTCTTACCTTCTGAAAGTTATTTACCGGCTCTTTTGGGGAGGAGTGGTGTCAAACTTTGGTGTTGTTTTATATCGTAATAAAAAGAAGCTGTACACCGAATTTTGATGGTCTTGGTTCTTAACGTTTAAAAGTTTGTGATCACATGTACAAACTCTAAAACAGCGATTCCCAAAGTTGGTACACGAAGCTTACGCAATGGTGTGCGGGTTTAGTCCAGCTTCATTCACACATGGATTTGCTCAACATTATAGCATGATAAATTCAAGAAAATAAATGATTTTCATTTTCCTCTATTTTATTCATATGAATTGTTTGAAAAGGGTTTTTGTAAGTTCGTATTTACTTACTGGACAAAACTGGACTAAACTAGTACAGGAAGGAAAAAAAAAACCTTATGCATTTAGTGGGAGTCGACCAAAATGTTTGTGATTTTGGTTGGTTGGTTGTTTTACCTCTGAGCGGCACTTTTTTTGCACACAATGGGCTAAATGGCCAGGTCACAAGGACCCCGAAGACTCAGAGAAGGTTGGGGGAGGGGACCAACTGGAACGGCTGTTGGGAGACATATGGTTCCTCCCGTCAAGGCTATCCAGTATGTTCTTTAACGTGCCCATTTAGCTTGGATTTGGGGACTGTACTCTAGTTAATTGTAATACATATCCCTGGGGAACGCGGAGTTCATCGGCTCAGTCGGTAGCGCGCTGGTCTCGTAATCTGCAGTTCTCATGTTCGAGTTCCAGCTGAGTCAGCATTGAGATTTTTCTCCGCAAAACTCCCCGCTTGCCCACAGTCAGTAGGAGACACCGATGGGCTTGGAAAGGCCGCTGTCCGTCGGATAGGACGTTAAGCCGTGACTTGGTGTGCGGGAGAGCCATACCCTGCGCACTTTAAAGAACACGATGGATGGCTTTGACGGGAGACTACCATCTGTCTCCCAACAGCTGTTCCAGTGGGTCCCCTCCCTCAACCTTCTGAGCCTTCGGGGTCCATGTGACCTGGCCATTTAGCCCATGGTGTGCAAAAAAGTGCGCTCAGAGGTGAAACAACCCAACCCAAATTACAGGTATCATCTGCTTAACGTGTAGCCTTTAGGCAGATGTTAAAAATATTAATATACTCCCCCCACATGATTGTTAAAAATGAAAAACATCGAAAGAATTTGTTAATAAAAAAATAAATACCCCCTCAAGCAGCTGCTTGCCACAGAGGTCTGACAGGAGCCTGCCAGTTTATATGCCATAGAAGAAGGTCTGAGAGGATGGCAGGACCTCAGCAGAAAAACGACACATACATCCATGCCTTACCCGGGCTCGAACCCAGGTCCCGTAGATCAGTAGCCAAGCGCGCTGCCTAAAAGACAAGTAGCTGATGAAGCAGTCTATTCAAAATGTCTTGAAAGGAAAGGCTTCAGGAAAATGTTGACTATTATATATATCAGAGGCACTTTCGCCCATAATCAGTTCATGGCTTGATCGAAGGAGAAAAACCATGGCATCACACGAACGGGTGTCCTGAAATGTCTTTGTGACGAGCTGCTTGAGTGCTATTAATAGATATTACGTACTATGAGAGGAAGAGAAGTAGTAGATACGGGACACCGTTTTCAGGTGATAACCGCCATCACCGTTCATTTGGTTAAGTAGCGAACTAAGAGCGATTTCATGTTTAGTATGATTTTTACTTATAAAAAATGAAAAACAATTTTTTTACAGTTTTTTACTCTAATTGACTCTTTGTTTATATTTTCTGAGAATATTTTTATTTTTATTTTGGTTCCTTGGGTTTGGGGACCATACTCTATTTAATTGCAATATGGATCCTTGGGAACGCGGAGTTCACTTAACGCGGATTTGCCAGGAACTGCGTTCAATGAAATTTTATAAATATCAGAGTCTGCATTGTAAAAAAAAAATTGCACATATTTGTTTTGTTTACGCAATTTTATATTGTATTAAGTATATATATATATATATAAATACACTGAAGTGCCATTGAATTAGGGATAGCAACCTAGTAACGTTTTAGACCCCTCTGGCCCTGATAACGGCCGCTACATGACGAGGCAAGAACTCCAAAAGCTTGCGTAAATGTTCCACAGGTATAGCCACCCATGCATCCTACAGAGCTGTCCACAATTCTCTTAAGGTAGTCGCTGATGGGACACGGGTCGAACACTCTGCATGATGTTATTCAAAAGATTTTCGATGGGATTCACGAGGTTGGCGCCATACCCTTAGTCTCCCATTGGACTGATGAAGTTTAAATCGGGATTGATCACTCCAGGCTATCCGATGCCAATTTTCGATGGTCCAGTTTCGATGTTCTTTAGGCCAGGCAAGGCGTTGAGCCCGGTGTCGTGCCTTTAGAAGTGCCTTCCGAAGCCGCTGACCTACTCTCGTAGGTCAGCGGCTTCGGAAGCCGAGACGATGAAGTGACCGTAGTTCAGATGGGAGGTGATTTCAGATAATGTCTGGCCCCTATCGGTCCGTACGATGTAGGTCAGACGGTGAAGCCCACGATCATTCAAAAGCTGGTTGTCCTTTGCAGTTTGTCCGGGTGTTTGTTTTTTTGCCGCAATTTTCATGTTCACGGAACACTCTTGAAACTGTCGTATGAGAAAATCCAAGTTCGTTGACAGTTTCGGAGATCGAGTGTCCCATCCGTCCGGCACCTACGATCTGCCCTCTGTCAAATGCATCTAAATCTCGCGCCTTTCCTATTACGCTTCTCACGATGAATGCATGGGGAAGCCAAAGCTGACAGCTATGTATGACCAGAGTTTCAGCCACGCATGCGCGCAAATGCGGGACTTGCGTTACTGAATTTGGATCACGTCTCCTATCCCTAATTCAATGGCACTTCAGTGTATACATTACTTTATTATATGCATCTTTGTGTTAACACAGGTGTAGTGCGTTAGGTTTTAGAAGATTTAAAACGTCTTAAAATACATTAGCCGTCCCGTGGCCGAGTGGTTAGCACACTTGGCTACTGATCTAAGGGACCTGGGATCGAGCCCCGGATTTAGGCATGGATGTGTGTGTCGGTTTTCTGCTGAGGTCCTGCCATCCTCTCAGATCTCCTACTGTGGCATATAAACTGACAGGCTGCTGTCAGACCTCTGTGGCAAGCAGCTGCTTGATGGGGTATTTATTTTTTATTTTTTAAAATGCATTGCTCGACATTGAAAATACCCCACCCAGAAAGACATGTCGTACAAACATGCAAATAGAAGGTGGCTGTGTGCAGTTGAGATATGCAAATGATGATAATCCGGAGCCAATGACGTGTGTGGCTCAACAGATCAAAGGTTAAAGATAAAAGGTGCAAGAAGGAACAGGGATGATATTGTGTTTATGCAGGTGGAAGTCTTACGAACGGTTGAGATTAGGTGCTTCCACTTTGGAAATTGTTCAGCGAAGGTCGGAATGCCTGGTAAACGCCGTTGCCAAATTCATCACCATTTGGGTGCTTTTGAGAGAGGAAGAATTATAGGCCTATGTGAAGCTGGATGGACTACATGTCGTGGCGCTGCCCATGTGAACGAACTGTTAGACGCTGTTGGCAACAGTGGCGAAATGAAGGGTCTAGCATGCGTCGCAGAGGGAGTGGTGCCGTCTGACAGACGTCAGCATGGCTTGATAGGCGCATTGTTCGACATGCTCGTTCGTCACCACAGAGCACTGCAGGCGATATTCGACGGGCTGTGTCAGCAGACATGGACGTCCCCATAACGACCCAAACGGTAAACCGAATGTTGCATGAGGCACACCTGTGCTCTAGGCAACTGTTACATCAACTGCCATTGATTGTAAACCATCACAGCGTTGGTCTGGCTTGGTGCCGAAGTCGTGCGAACTGGGGTCACGAATGGAACACTGTTATGTTTAGTGATGATTCCCGTTTCAGTCTGGATGCTGACGATCGACGGGTTCGTGTATGTACAACCTGGCAGAGAGGACGGATACAGCTTTTGTTCGCGACTGGCACACAGACCATCAGCCAGACATAATGGTATGGGGTGCTATTGGATATGACAGCAGGTCACCTCTTGTCTGCATCATGGGAACACTGACAGCTGCACGATACGTTTGCGTGGTTCTTCAGCCCTTTTTGTTACCGTTCCTGGGAGGCAGGAAGCAGCCCATTTTCCAGCATACAACGCCCGTGTACACACTGCTAGGGTCTCCAGACAATGTTTGCAACATGCTCGAATATTGCCATAACCAGCACGATCTCCAGATTTATCCCAAATAGAAAATCTGTGGGACCACATTGGACGACGTGTGCAATCCTCTCACCGGCCATGGCGGAATCTCGTTGAATTATGGGAGCAAGTCAACGCTGCTTGGTGTGCAATACCTCAGGACCTTATTCGTCGACTGTATAACTCCATGCTACGCTGTATTGCTGCCTGAATTGCCGTTCACGGCAATTCGACAATACTGAGGCAGTCACATTGTGTTGCATTATCTCATCTTCTAACCGTCGTAAGTGGCTGCAAATTAAATCATGGTATGCCAATATGTATTGATTGCTCTGTGTGTGCTACATTTCACCCCCCCCCCCCCCATTCCTTCTAGGTGGAGCAATTTCAATGTCGTGCAGTGTATTATTGTGATTCGATTGTTCAGCAGTTTTGGGAAAAACAGTTATTGTGATTTGATTGTTCAGCAGATAAATCCAATGATTCTAATGTCGTTACCGAAAATAAAATGAAAAAGATTTCGTTAACATGAAGTCGCTTTAGTTTTCATAAGAAAATCGCTTACATGAATCAGGTATGATTCCTAGCTCCCCACATAAAACCAAGGTCCGCAGACCATTCATTAAGTTTTCAATGAAACCTTCTATTTTCGTTATATATATATATAAAATGTTATTAAACGAATACTGTACAAAGAAATATTTCATTCATTATCAGGAAAAAATTAACTATCAATTGTGTGGCTCACCATTAATCTTTTACTCACATTCTTTTTATCAAGGAACAGATTTTGGGAAAAACTCCAATCATAAACGACGTCATCCTGTGTATTCATAAAGATAATAACATTTCTCACATATATCTCTTGGCATTTACGTCATGACTGAATATTAAGTAAGGACTCTGATAGAAAAATTTCATGCTTTTTGCTTCAAGTTGCATGTTTTATCCAGAGCTTCTTAGCGGAGTGACGTATTTGTGCAAATTCAGAGCCATCGAGCAAATTAATGCCAGAAAATGAAAATCCAAGTTTTAAACATTTTTTGAAATATCTCTCAAAAAATTAATTATAATAAATTACACATTAAATTAAACTTGTCTGCATGATTATCCTCCCTTGAAAAAAAAATGGATGTACTTTATAGATTTGAGGGTGCTGAATCCGAATCTATCATCGAATTGTTTATAACAGGCACTATTTTCGTGGAAATGTGTTTTTTGAGAAAATGCCTTTTTTGTGAAAAAATATGATTTTATTCGTTTTCAAACTACTTAAGACAAATGATATCTTAAAATACTTTTACAAAACGTCTGCGAAGCAACAAATCAGTTTCAATCCTTGTGGAGAGTTTATTTTCATAAAATTATTTCGATCTGTACTGTAAATATTATTCACTTTTTGACCATAAACAGTTTTTTTTTGTATTTACCCAGTTTTTGAGTAATATGAAAAGCACCCTAAAGTGATAGATAATAGACATACTAAAATTTATGTTCGGCGCCTACGTCATAAAAAATAAAGAAATTAAACGAACTAGAAGAGAAAACATCGATTTTTAAACTCCGACAAATCACTCTTACAGCATCATTTATCATTCTGCCTTTAAATCTGCCAGTTCCCTGCATGCCCATCTGTTACACCTTTTACACGAAACAAATTAAACGGAGCGTTTAGGGACAAGAGTTGTCATAGATGCTGCACAATAGATAATCATGAGGCTTATTCCTGTCGATGTCTACAATTAGCCCAATGCACCATAGTGATTCGTCTATGTCCCCAAATAATTACAACCGAGCAAAGATATCGATCGCGTTTATTAGCTCTCTGTTTATCCCCCCCCCCCTTTCGTGATCTACAGTTTGGCCAAAATATTTCCGAGGGAAAAGCTTCTCTGAATCACCTGTCTCAAGTTATGGGTCTGTTCCCGTTATTCTCTGGTGACCCATAATGCTCTGTTGCCTCCGGCAGAGATAATCAAATTCCACTGATTGGCCAGTAGCCATTAGAGAGAAGTGTCCGGTACCGAGGAGAGTACGCGTCAGCATTGAGGTCCAAGTGCTCCGTACTTCAGTCTCTGCGTCTTCCAGTTGCTCCTTTCCCTCATCTTAGCCTCTCAGATAAATGTTTGTGTCAGGGCCACCTTGTTTCATTGGTAAACTCAACAAAGAGAGACATGTCGTTAGCGGCGAAGTCTATTAATGGTCTTTCTGGATCGCCTGTTGAACACAATTAGTGGCTTAAGTTGTGTGATGACTCACTCATCCTAACTCAGAAGATGAGTTCGGGAGGTTTATATGCTATTTCTGTGGTTGGCCATTCTTCATTTTGTTTGGCTGAAACTTTTGGTAGAGGACAGATTAATGCGTGGACGTATTGAGTTTAAAAATTCTGAAACGTGCCGTAGAATGCAGTAGTGATAACGAACCTAGAAATCGCATTTTTTTCGTGTATTTTTAATGTTTTCATGCTGCTCAAGATTACGAAAGTTTCTTGAAGATTTAGTAATATGCAATTACCTTTTTTTAGCTTCTAAGAAAATAAATTTCCCCTCAAGCAGCAATTTGTCACGGAGGTATGAGTTTAATACGCCATACAGAAGATCTGGGAGGAAGGAAAGACCTCAGCAGAATGATAAAACAAACATATATGATTACCTAGGTTCGGACCTAGGTACCTTTGATCAGTAATCAAGCGCGCTAACCACTCGGCAACCGGGAACGTTTTAATACAAACGTTTGTTGGGAGATAACAACTTGACAATGTTTTAACGCCCAGTAACTTGACAGTAAGTTGTTTCTAGGCAGTGACGTACTTAGAATTCTGAAAGGGTGCAATTTTGACTTTCCAGGCGACAGGAACTGTAGCGAAGTGGGCGTGACACTTCAAATTTCCTCGGTATAATTTATTCGTAAATCAGTCTCTTGAAGTAGGGGGATATGCGCTTTTTTATACTTCTGTCCTAACGGTCTTTTAAACAAATATTCAAATAAACATTCTGTAACTTATTTTACTAGTTTTTTCGTCCCCATTCTGGTTAACCAAGAAGGAGGAGTATGGCTTTCTTGCATCTTTCTCTCTCTCCTTAGATCAAGGCTGAATATGAAAGGGAAAATTATGTTTTACCAAGGAGTTGACAGTGGTGCAGTTTAAATGCTTACAGTGCGGTAGTGGTATCCGAGACAAGAATCTCTCTGTAAATTCGGATGTAATACAAGCAAGCTGAAAATTAAGAAATTGATAATGCAGCTTGTTTTTACTGCCGGATGCAAGAGTTAATGAATACTATTTTATGGGTGAAGGTTATTTTATTCTTTAGACATTAATTTACTTGAGAGACTGAAGTCTAACAGTAGATATATTAAAGATCTCTTAGGAAGGATAGAGAAAAGAATATTTAATTTATAAAATTCATGCATTTTTATGTATCTCGGAGTTTATTTAGTTTCTACCTCTATAGCCGATTCTATGAATAAGTTAGCATGAAAATATGTGTAAATAATATATCTAAAGCGATGCAATACTTAAAAGTAGTTCTCTCAATAATGAAAAATATTAGGATCAATGTACTGTATCTACGTGCATAGAGGATGTACTTCATTTCATTTGAGCTATTTTATCTTGAGCGGCACTTTTTTGCACATGATGGGCTGACTGGTCAAGTCACAATGACTCCAAGGGCTCAGAGAAAATTGTACAAAGGAATCCACCTGAAAGCTGCTAGGAAACAGATGCAAGCCTCCCTTCAAGATCATCCAGCGTGTCCTTCAAGTTGTACAGGGTATGGCTCTCTTGCACGCGGGCCACGGCTTAACGTCCCATCCGACGGACGAATGGCTTTCTAAGCCCATCAATGTCTCCTATTGACCGTGGGCGGGGCTGGGAGTTTTGCGGAGATAAATCTCAACGCTGGGCCAGGTGGGACTCGAACCTGGGAACTGCTGATTAGGAGCCTAGCGAGCTACCGACTGAGTCAACCCTCGCTCCTCTGCATTTCATTGAAGCACAGAAATTTTAAATCATATTCGGAGAAATGCAAAAGCAAAATTTAATAAAGCTTATTTAAATGATATTACATAGTACAAGCTCTTATATGACATAGAGAAAAATCACTTTCTCGAAATCGGAACACCTGAAACGATTTCTTTGGCGATCACAATACTTTATCTGTAGTTCTAGTGATTAAGAAAAAGCGAAGGACATCTTATTTCTATTTTAAAGGTTATACAGTATATGAAGTGGGACTATCGGTTTTCAGGAGAAGTGAGTGAGGTAAACATATGGTGCATGTAGAAGTAACATCCTTAATAATCTGTGTAGAATCCTTTTATCTAGTAAGTGATGGTAAGTGTAGAAAGCGAAGGTGAGGAATAAAGCTCAAGAGGTATGATAGCTCTTCACGGCAACTTTAGGCCAACCAATCAACTTTGGTAACATAGATGCTATCTGAGTCACGACGGGTGGTAGCCCATCACTGGCATTAAAATCAACGAATCAAAGATGACCTACTCGAAAACTCTTGTCTCAAGGGGAAATTGAAGTAAT
Source organism: Ryuthela nishihirai (assembly GCA_038380435.1). Classification (NCBI taxonomy): domain Eukaryota; kingdom Metazoa; phylum Arthropoda; class Arachnida; order Araneae; family Heptathelidae; genus Ryuthela; species Ryuthela nishihirai. The sequence goes on along the minus strand of JAWZYU010000016.1, from coordinate 37,232,472 downwards.
TCCTTCCGTACCTAAAGGGCAGGACATCAGCAATGTCTTATTTTCATTGCCTCAAGCACACAACATGCAACAAGCGAATCAAAAGATCTTTTGAAGGCATTGATTAGCGTCTTTTGCAGCAGTATTTCGAACGTTTGTTCGTGATTCAAAAAAAATTTTCCCCTTCTGCTTCCTCATTTGATTTTGTCTGTTATTCGAAAAGCGATTCTCTGAGCCATTTCCAAATTGTAGGGAGGTAGCAAGACTAAAAAGGATCATACACATTTCAAATTTCATTTAACATTAGAAAATAATGTGTAAAGATTAGAAACTATGACATTTCTTACAATATTACCAAAGAGAATTAATGAATATTTTTCAAATTTTTAAGAAGCATCAAGACCTAAGACAACGACTGAGTTTTAAACGTCATTTAGCATCTCAAATCACAAAAAATATTATTAATCTTCATTCCATTTCTTTCATTTACATCGAGGCGGCTCAGTGAATAGCTTCAAAATTCTTCGCACGGAAAAAAATCATAAGGGCAATATATTTTTGCAAATTGCAGTAAGATATATCCATCATTAGGAGTTGGAGTTAAATTACTAAAAAAATATTCATTCCTAAGAGATATATATATTAGTAATGAAGGACAAGAGAAACGTGCAGTAGCATGAAACAAAACCTGCGTTGCAACCTCGTAAAACAAAAGAAATCCTGCAATTAGAGCTAGATCTAGAGAAAAAAAAGTAAGGAAATGGGGGTGCGATTGGAATGAACCGGAAATCCGTTATGGTACATTTTCAAAAACGTAGTGTGATAGATATGTATTATTTTTTAGGGTTAGTACCAATGTTTGAAATAGTACAACTAGTCGGGCATAGGGTTTGGAGATTATATCCTCTATATTAGATTCTATAAGATATCTATTTGTTATTAATATTACCTTACAGGCGTCGAAAGAACGTAAATGGTAAACAGCAACTGAAGATGTCTTCTGAAAATTTCTACACTAAATTACTCCTTTCAGAAGCGACACAAGGTGTTCTATATATCCACCTCCCAACTGCAATGCCAGAGCTCCATCAGCCATCCATCAATGGATTTTATATTAAACCTACGTATTCGTATATCATTAATTAATAAATAACAATTAGAATAAAGAAGAGCAATGCTAGTGATGGATATTGCCCACTTCTCGCAACGAGGATGCTGGAGTTGGACTTGGAGAAGTGACCCCTTCCCACAATTCAAACGAGGAAATGAAAATAAAAGTCTTGTTATTCTTCCCCCATCCCTATGCGACATAAAGCATATCATTTTTTAAACCCATGGTTGAGAGAAATTAAAACATCTCTTCATTAGGAAAAGCAAATTTTTCCCAATTTTTATGATGCTAAACTTTTGCTGTTAAGATTTCCACTCACCTATTTGTATCATAAGGCGGTTTGAACGGTTTAACTATGTTAAGCTTTCGAAATATTCTGATGTCTTAAACCAAAACTTAACCAGCAACAGAGAAGCAACTACCTTCTAGACATTAAGGGAAATCTTCACATCAAACTGAAACATGTGCAGTTAATTAATGCACACGCTCTAGTTTACTGTGAGCTCACCTCCGTTGTTGATACAGTTGTTTTAAACACCAGAAATTTCGTAAACTTGCATTATGGCTTAATGGTTCAAACTTCTTGCTGTATGGATGTACTTTCTATTTGTGACTATAAGCAGAAGGGAAATTTGAACTGCAGGAAAAAAAAAACATTCATTTTATCAGCTTTAAATGCTTTTTGCTAGTTATGGTTAATATTATATTATGTTAAATATATATGTATGAACATATTACTTTCCTATCAAACTTTAAAGAATGTTTAATAACGACCGTAGATGAGAAAACCGTAATACGACATCTTCCCATCGCATATTCCTCATGTCATTGTAAAATGCACTTAGCGGCCATTTTTTTATTAGGTACAGTTCAGTTCCATGTTATGCCAATAGTAACTCAGGTACAGAACTTAGAAACTTCTTAAATTAACTTTTTATGAACAAAAAAGTGACTAAAGGCAACTGAAATATTTTTCAATGAACTCTTTTTCAATCTCCGTTTTCAATATTGATCGTTCGGTATTTAGATGGTTATGGAAATTGAAATAATTAACAGCAACAATACCAATTTAAATAATTGCACTGAAAGTTAAAAAAATAAATTAGGACTTATGCAATAGCAGCTACAGAAATTATATAAAATAGTATACTATACGTGTAAGATTATTTTTAGCAGTACGCTTAAAAATTGTGTTCTAGGGTGGATCATTTAGACAAAGGCCTGGTATGATCCTATCAACCAGTGACTGTTGTCACTGGTTGACAGGATCATATTATAATATCATTCATATCATTTATAATATTCATTCTATTATAATCATTATTATAATAGAATTAATGTAAGATGAGAAATGAGGCATCTCATTTCTCATCTTACATCTCTCGTAAGAATACATCTCAGTCATTCATTACATGCATATATAATTCATTCATTCATTACATACATATATAATTCATTCATTCGTTACCTACATATATTAACTTTCATACATATATGATTCATTTATTCATAACTTACATATATAACATCTTAAATCATATAATCTGTCAATCAGTCACACTGATATGTGATAACGAAGATGTGAAGGAACTGAATCTCGGATGGAAAAAAATACAAACATTAAAATGCTAATATAAGATTTAAAACCATTCCCGCTACTCTTTGCGAAACACGGTAACGGTTTCACCACTAGAACTATTTAATATTGAAATACACTAACAATATAAATAAATGGTCATCCAATATTAAAATATCATGACGCTTACGTTGCAATATTTGAGCCATATACCACACACCACATGACGTACTTTCATAAATTACATTTCAAAACTTATATAAACCTACATATCGAATATACGACTCAGTAGGTATCCCTTAGAATGCTAAGTAATAATCATTAAGTAACTCATTAACAGATTATGTGGGATGCTAAGTGTGCTTATTTTATCGATTGCAATAAAAAAATCGAGCAAATAAAAGATCGATGTCAGCAGTTGTTGCACATTTGTTTCATCGATGATGAGTGCTATTTCAATCGATAAAAGTATCATTGCTTCTCTAATATTGCCCATATTAGAATTAAAACAATACTAATCAGTGTAAGAATCGAAAGGTTGCATATAATGATCATGGCACTAATTACCAGTCAGTTTGATTAGTGATTCCAATACATCAGAGATTAGTGCCATTTCATATATCTCGTATATTGCTAACTTTCCTACTTGTTAGACTTACTTTCAAAAACAATACTTTCAATTCATTAACAATTCAAGGAGTATTCCGAGCGTTATATATCTTTCAATTTACGAGTTGTTGGGTTGTTTTACCTCTGAGCGGCACTTTTTTGCACACCATGGGCTAAATGGCCAGGTCACATGGACCCCGAAGGCTCAGAGAAGGTTGGGGGAGGGGACCCACTGGAACAGCTGTTGGGAGACAGATGGTAGCCTCCCGTCAAGGCCATCCAGCTGTTCTTTAACGTGCACAGGGTATGGCTCTCCCGCACACGGGGCCACGGCTTAACGTCCCATCCGACGGACGGCGGCCTTTCCAAGCCCATCGGTGTCCCCTACTGACCGTGGGCAGGACGGGGAATTTTGCGGAGATAAATCTCAAAGCTGACCCAGCTGGGACTCGAACCTGGGAACTACAGATTACGAGCCTGGCGCGCTACCGACTGAGCCACCCCCGCCCCTTTCAATTTACGAAGAAACCTAATAGTACAACTATTCGAAACCGAAAACATTTCATATAGAGTAGACTTCGAGCATTTTAAATCTGAACGAGTGCATCTAGTGCATAATCCAGTGAATAGTCAGCAATAGAAAAGGCTCATTTTCAATAAGAGCAATCGAAACCGTAAAAAGGGTTCAAGGAATCGTGTGATGGAAATTCTGAAAAACTTAAGCCAATAAATTAATATTCGATCGGATTTTGGAACACGCCTTTGCATGCCCTTGGAAATCACTAATTATCACGATACTTAACTTTAGTGTTATAAAATATTTAATATAGTGTTTTGTCAGAAATAATCAAAATAGAATAAAATTCATATATAAATTTAACCCTGAAGCATATTGCTATAGAGGTCTGACAGGGGACTTTAAGTTTAATACTCCATAGAGGAGATCTGTGGCGAAGGCGAGACCACAGCAGAAAGATATCGGATGGAAAAAATACAAACATTAAAATGTCCCCACCTTATCGGGGATTGAACCTAAGTCCCTTTGATTAGTAGTCAAGAGCACTAACCACTTGGACGCCGAGACGGTAAAATCAAAATACGGTTCGTAAATTAGCAAGGTACGAAATAAATTTTCTCCATGTAACCTTTCTTGCAACGAAGGTTCGTCGTTAATAGTGAAGACACATGATATATTTTGCAGAAAGATAACGCAAATATTCAAATTCCTTTAGTGGATTTGAAATCGAGTTTCTTTATTCCTCATAAATGCAATATTAATGAATCTTTGTGCCACTACACAGGTAGATCATTGAAATACCGAGATCCTAGCATCGGCTACGATGCATTTAAAAGGGTTGGGTTGTTTTACCTCTGAGCGGCACTTTTTTTGCACACCATGGGCTAAATGGCCAGGTCACATGGACCCCGAAGGCTCAGAGAGGGTTGGAGGAGGGGACCCACTGGAACAGCTGATGGGAGACAGATGGTAGCCTCCCGTCAAGGCCATCCAGCGTGTTCTTTAACGTGCAGAGGGTATGGCTCTCCCGCACACATGGCCACGGCCTAACGTCCCATCCGATGGACGGCGGCCTTTCCAAGCCCATCGGTGCATTTAAAAGGTGAAAAAGAACTTGTTCGTGAGATGACAGCGATATGCATTAATGCAGTGTACACACAAAAAATTTGCATAATTTAGCAAACTGGAGTCATAATGATGGAACACGAAGTCAAACATTGTTTGGTGATTTCCTAGAGAAATATTTACTAAACAAAGTGAAGGTTTGTAAAAGCATTGTTATTGGCATCAGTCGAAAAGAAGAAGTTATTGATAATACGTGTGGAAAAAGTATTTATCGCATGGAGAAAAAACATTTCATTTATTTCAATGATGATGCATTGTAAAATAAGCGACAATTGTATTATTGCCTCTAAAAATAAGAGAAAAACTAATGAAAGTGCGTAACTAACTAGAAATTTTCTATATTTTTTTCCATATTTACACTTCTTGTTGTAGTTACGGAAAAAGAAAAATAATTGAATCATTAAATTAAAATGAATAACGATGTGATAAAAATATAAAAATTAATATCCTACAATATTAAGTAAGTACAACGTAGACGTGGTGGCTGATATGTTAATTAACATAGTTCTGTATAACAAAATAATACAAATACAGATACAATTTCAACAGAATTAGTCTCAGTATTTCAATACTGAAAAATAAACAAGGAAAAATAGATCTAGGAAATTGCCAACCAGTAACAATTCTGTTAGCAATGCATTGAAATCCAGAATAGTACATATATAACATCTTACAATCATTTCTCAGAGAATACAAATTACTTGATAACAAACAGTATGATCCTAAAAAGTGAAAGTGCAATTGTAAATAAACATCACAGATACAGCTTATACGACTGTAAATCAAGATAACAAAGTAGTAGCAATATTTGATGACTTAGGAAAAGCATTTGACACACTAGATGATGGAATTCTACTCGAGAAATATGAAGTAAAAAGCATCGCACTGTTTTGGTTTCGAAACCACTTCAAAATAGATTTCTTTAACTCACTAGATACTATTAGAACCAAATTTCATAAGAAATCATATTTCATAAGATGCTCCCCAACGATCAATTTTACGGTCTTTCCTATTTGCGGTATATATTTTTGATTTAAGTGATAAAAATAAAAATTTGCCTCCAAGCAGCTACTTGAACTAGAGGCCTGAGAGGAAATTCTCAGTGTAATACGCCACAGAGAAGATCTCTGAAGAAGGTGAGACCTCAGCAGAAAGATAAAGCAAAGAAACGTCCATATCTTATTTGAAGCTCAAAATACAATATTTGAAATAGCAGAAAAAATATAACCTGAGACAATCAAGCTAACCAACTGGTCGTACGCGCATTCTTAATAGTGAAAAAAATGTCTAAAACTTCACATGCATAAAACTTTCTCTATGATAATTTAAATCGATGATAAAAACATGGTAAGGAACATAAAGCATATATTTCTGTTAGTAGCCATCAAAATCATAAGAAATGCTTATAAAATAATTATTGTTTAAAACTACCAAGAACTCATATGTTATGAATTCTACATAATTTCAACCAATAAAATTGAGTTCAATCCGAAGTTTTAAGCATATTGAATATCTTTGTCTATATGTATGATTATTATGATACACGTCTGTAGAAATATTAATAAAGAATTTAACGTAGCAGTTACGTTTTGTAAAGTTCTGAATACTTGGTTGGCAAATTTGTACGATTCAGAGAGTGATAATTCATGTACTAAAAGCGAAATAAACTTTTCCACTTCTACCGACAAAAATCTGACAGAATGATCAGTATTATACTTCGTCATGAATATCTGTAAGTAAAGTGAAACTTCAGCAGAAAGACAACACACAAAATAGTTTATGTGTGATTTGAACCAGCATCCTTTGGTTCTACGGCAAAACACGCTATCAGTTTCTCTCGTATAACTAATTACTTTCAAATGCCCCAATGACTTAAACCAGTGGTTCTCAACCTTTTATGCTTCACGTACCCTCTGGAAATGTGTATGTAACTGGTGTACCCTTTGTATAGAAAGAAAAAATTATAATTATAGTATAACAATGGTTATTTTTACTATGTTACTAGATCTAGTGATATTTTGAGCTCTCACGGCGTACCCCAAAAAATTTACTACGTACCCCACGTTGAGAACCCCTAACTTGAACAATGATATCCCCTCCAATACAAAAATTAGTATGTTGTTTACATTGCAATAATTGGAATTAGATAGCATTCTAAGACACCTAAAATCGACCTTTATGTTTACTTTCAGAATTTGATTTATAGTTATTATGAAATCACTTGATCAAACACGAAAAGCTACTAGCATATACTGTCTGTAGGCTATGACAGAGCAAAACAACTATGTCATCCCGGGACTCGAACCCAGCCATTGCAATTGAAGTGTTATTGCTAACTAATGCTATACCACTGCATCATCGAAGCTGCTGATTTGTTAACAATGATATATAACGTGCGCTAAAAAGTATAAAATGCTTATAGTTTAGTTATCGTTGGAATAATCAATAATTATGTGCTAGCTATCGCCCGAAAACACCAAGGGGTTCACATAATAGTAATTGTCGACATATTTAACACAATATATAATTATTCCACAGAATATAGCAAACACATTGAGTGCCTTTTGAAATATGCTTAATTATCATATTTTCTTCTCAAAGGCAGAATAATAAGCTCTGCCTAATATTATCAAATGCAGATTGGTTAATGACTAACACACGAAAAGCGATTATTTCTTAAAAGTAATGAATTTCTTTTTTTAGGCTTCGTACGACGAATATTAGACAGAAGACTGTCAAAGAAAACCTGTAAGAAAGTAAGGACTCATCAGAAAATTAATAAAACTATAAAATATTTTTGCGTGGTTTGAACCCCTATATAAGCAGATAGGTCACAAATTAGTGATATCATAAATTTTGCAATAAACTACATATGTAACAAGAAGCATTTGATATTCATGTTGAAAAGTAGAAACCGATTATTAAGTAATACCTTTGAATCTTTTTCTATATGCATCTTACTAACTTTCGGAAAATAATATTTCATACATTATTATCACTTTCAAAGATATATATATGTAACGACAAATTCAATAAACAAATATTTTTCAATATTTGACATATTAAGATCTTTGTGTCGGGTAATTTTAATCACTATTAAAAATACGGTAACAAATATAACATCCTCATTTTGTAAGTAGCCTTCGAAATCATAAAAAAAGACCATTCACCTATTATTGTTCAGAATTATTGAGAATTGCTGCGATAGTAATTCTAGAAACCGTAAACCAAAAAAATATAATACTTGATCCAAAATTTCAAGCATAATTTAAGCCTTTGGTAATCTTAAAAATTGTTATGTTACCTTCGCTATTGTAGAATTGTTAACGTAGTATTTATGTCAGATGTTACCAAATCAATTGGTAAATTAACAGGTTACTAAAAGAGATAATTGCTTTTACTAAAAATAATAAAATCAATATATACAGCTCTCTTTAAACGAAGATCTGTTACTCATAGTGAAAGTTGTAACAGAGGTGAAACCTCAGCAAAACGGATATACAAATATGTAATTTGTAAATAGACTATTTAAATTCTCTTCAGCAAACCAAACTAACCGTTTTGCAACGCCAATAATATTCGTATGCCCTCTGAACAGTTAAAGAGTAGAGCATTCGAACACTGAGATGGCATGAAAGGACGCGCTGCATTTATTAAAAAATAAACTCATAAGGTATCAGTTATATTTATAAGTTCCTAGCACAGGAGAATCAGTTTTGATATAATGATTTAATCGCAGCGATATAACACGAAATCAAATATTGATTGAAGGCAGCAACATCGATTTTAAGAATAGCAGAAATATTTCCTGATTAAATCTAGTAATTTAAACTGATTAGGACCAATTAATAGCTATTCATTCGAGATGAAATATTTATCGATCACTTGTGTGAAACATGTACTGATCACATAAATGCCAAATTCGACAAAAATGATCAGTCAGGATTACAGATGATACACAAAGCATTGCTTATGAACTGGAAAACTAATTTATAATGCACGAATACAAAAAAGATTGTGATAGGCAATTCTAAATTGCTCGAAAATTAATACATGTAATCACAGTTAAAACAGATCATATGATACAAATGATATTGCAGTAAAATCAACATTTGGATTAAAAAGATTCAAAACAGTCGTGGATAATGATGTGTGAAGGAAACTTAAAATAAGTTTTAAATGAAAATAAAAATTACTGCAATTAAAATACAACAGCATCTAATGAACAGATTGAAGACAGAATTCATTGAAATTGAAGGACTGGAAACTCATTTATACAAAATATGTTCCGTTCAATACAAAAATAATAAAGCGAACGAAACTTATAAAAAAAAATAAAAAAAAAAATACCCCCTCAAGCAGCTGCTTGCCACAGAGGTCTGACAGGAGCCTGTCAGTTTATATGCCACAGTAGGAGATCTGAGAGGATGGCAGGACCTCAGCAGAAAAACGACACACACATCCATGCCAATCCGGGGCTCGAACCCAGGTCCCTTAGATCAGTAGCCAAGCGTGCTAACCACTCGGCCACGGGACGGCTAAAAAACGTGCATAAAACATTCCGAAACCATATTACAGCTGAAATTATAATCCTAAAACAAACTTTTAGGAGAAAAACGCTATTGTTGAAAACAAAAGAAAAATATTATGAAATTATTAGTTGTCTGCTTCGACAACATATTTTGCTAGGATTCATTTATGGAAAATAGTTTGTGGAAATATAAGATATAATCCGTTTACTGAAATTAATACAATAAATATCACTTCATGCAACCTTCTTACGAGAAAAGTCTGGCAAGAGCCTGAGTGCAGTACGTCATACTTAAATCGTATATGAAAAGTAACGCCTTAGTTGGAAGATAATCAGTACTGAATAAATCCAAAGGCTACCTTCTTCATAGGGCCCTGGACATGTCATCATCATCATCATCATCATCATCATCATCATCATCATCATCATCATCATCATCATCATCATCATCATCATCATCATCATCATCATCATCATCATCATCATCATCATCATCATCATCATCCTCAAGCAGCCATAGGCTACGGAGGTCCAACCAGACCGTGCAATTTAGTTCTCCAAGCAAGTCTATCCTGAGCTACATCTACTGCATCTGGCCACTGCACACCAATTCTAACAAGGTCCAGTTTGACATTGTCTGCCCACCGCATCCTAGGTCTCCCCTTCTTTCTGAGGCCTTTAGGCACACTGTTCATAACCCTATTCGCCAATCTATAATTATTCATACGGGCAACATGGCCAAACCAACGGAGTCTCTCTCTGCACAATATGCTGCTTAAAGGAGGTTGCAAACTCCTTTGCCTAACCTCATCATTAGTTACAAAGTTGAACCACCTAATACCCAAGATACTGCGTAAGTATCTGGAATCAAAAGCATCTACTTTCCTCTTATCTTGTATACAAAGTGTCCACCTTTCACTACCATAACTAACCCTAGAAAGAACCAAACTAATATACAGTCAAATTTTAGTCTTTAGGTGTATACGCCTATTTCTCCACACTCTCCATAGATTCTTAAAAGTCCCGGCAGCAATCCCTATTCGTCTGTTAATCTCATGCCACACATCACCATTATCTGTTACATAGCTCCCAAGATAATTAAACTGTGACACCTGCTCAAGACTGCAACCATTCAGATTAACTGAATCACAGCCTGCCTGACCAATTTTCATCACTTTAGTTTTCTCTCTGTTTATAACCAAACCTACTCTACTACCAGTCTCATCAACAGCTCGAATGAAAGAGTTCATCTCATCAACATCATTTGCCAAAAGGGCTAAATCATCAGCATAATCTAAATCAGAAATTTTCGTATCTCCAGCCCATTTAAGGCCAAAATCTTTCCCTTGAAGTGAATTTCGCATAACATAATCAATAACCAAGCTAAAGACAAAAGGAGACAAAATGCACCCTTGTCGAACACCAGAAGTAATGCTAAACCAATTGCTACAAGCCTTACCAACTCTCACACACGACTCAGTGTTATTATAGAGAGCTTTCATAATGTTAACTAACTTGTCTGGTATACCATATGATCTCACAATCAACCACAAATTATGACGATCAACAGAGTCGAAAGCCTTTTTGAAATCAACAAAGCTAGCAACCAAAGGTTTCTGAAACTCTAAACATTTCTCAAGAATCTGCCTAAGTGAAAATATCTGATCTACACATCCCCTACCACTTCTGAATCCACATTGCTCATCACGCAATTGCCTGTCAACCAGATTCTTAATTCTATTAAGCACAATCATGGAAAGAACTTTACCTGGAACAGAGAGTAGGCTGATACCCTTATAGTTATCACAAGAACTGCGATCACCTTTTTTGAAAATAGGGATAACAATAGCTCTGGTAAAATCCTTAGGAACCATGCCTTTATCATAAAAGAGATTCAGAATTTCAGTCATCCAAGTGGTAACCGAAACATTCCCAGCTCTAAGCATTTCCGTAGTAATTTCATCTACCCCTGGGGATTTATGAAGTTTAAGTTTAGAAACAGCCAAACTAACTTCAGATTGTGTTATAGGGCCAACATTAAAGCCACCAATGCATCTATCATCATTGCAAACAATGGGAGTAGAACTAACTACATTGTTTAGAACATCACTGAAATGCTCAGCCCACCTAGCCATGACAGAATCCTCCCCTTCTATAACCTTACCTTGTTTATCCTTCAATCCTTGTATGCCTGTCCGTTTTCTACCACACAAAACATTAACTATCTGGTACAGCTCTCTGCTGTTGTGCTGTCTAACTGCTTCCTCGGCTTTGTCAGCCAAACCATCAAGCCAAAAATTTTTATCAGCAGCTAACTGATCCTTTACAAGTTTATTAAGGTCTCTGTAATGCTTTCTATTGGGACTAGTAGGGTATTGATTAAGGGCATTCCTGCAGTTCTTTCTTTCCGAAATAAGCTCAAGTGCCTTATCACTCAGATAATTTTGCCTCTTCTGCTCCTTTTTTCCTAAAAGAGTACTGTTAGTGTCCAAAAAAGCCTGTTTAAAATGATCCCATTCTTCCTCAGCTTCAGTAGTAAGCAAACCATGACTGTCATAATGACTAAGTAACCTATCATGGTAAGCTTTGGCTATAACTGGATCTTTCAGAGCTTCAGTATTAAAAGTAAATTTTTTAACCCTAGCACAACACTTTTTAAGTTTAAGTTGCAACACACTTTTAACAAGGTAATGGTCAGATCCAATTTCAGCTCCCCTATATGCCCTGGTATTCCTAACAGAACTAGTCCATTTGCTGTTAATTAATATGTAATCAATCATATTCTTATGCAGCCCATCAGGTGAAACCCATGTGTACTTATGTATGTCGCGGTGTTTGTAATAAGTGTTAGTTATTCTGAATCCATTGAGTTTACTTACCTGTAGGAGACGTTGCCCATTGCTATTGCAGCTACCAATACCAAAAGGGCCTATTACTCCTCCCCAAAGGTCAGAGTCAGTACCAACTTTGGCATTGAAGTCACCAAGAACAAGGGTAATATCTCCTTTCTTGACAGAATTCAAAATATCCTGAAGTAGTTCATAAAACCTATCCTTCTCATCCTCATCGGCATCCTCAGTGGGGGCATAACAGCAGATAACATTCAAGTCTTTAACGCTTGTCTGAAATTTTGCTGTAAGAAACCTTTCATTAATGCACTCATATCCTAGAAGAGCATCGCTAGCGTGTCTGCTGAGAAGCAGACCCACGCCTTGGTGATGCTTTTTGTCGTCCCTCCCTGAAAAGAGAAATTTAAGATTATTTTTAAGAATCTGACCTTTATCTGTCCATCTGGTCTCTTGCAAGCCGAGAATATCTAAATTATAACGGTGGAATTCTTGTGTGAGGACATCAAGAGAAAAAGCTCTGTGCAGAGTCCTCACATTCCAACTACCTATGGAGAGAAAATGGTTAGTGGGATGTTTAAAGAAACTATGTTTATTGAGAGAGGGAATGCCGACAATATCAAACAGCCCCCTAATCGCAGACATGGGGCAAAGACCCGTTCCCCCAATACTAAAGGCTGAAGCCATCTACACTGGAAGACTTCCTCCAATGTAGAATTTGACGATGCCAATAGAAGCAAAGAGTTCAGGTGCCTGCGATGACTTCTGCTCAGGATTATCCACCAGCTGAAAAACATATCCTGGACATGTAGCAGAAAAAATTTCGTCATTTTACAGAATGTGATAGATCTCTAATAGTGTGCATCTCTAAGGACTCGCTGCAGCTTAATACTGTGCTGAAAACAATGCAAATATTAAAAAGATCATGTGGTGTTTTGAACCCATGATTTATGCAGAACTTTTTGATTTGCAAACCATGCTTGAAATAACGTCAATTACTTAACATTAGAGTGATAATTCGTAATAGTCTGATACTGATGTCCATAAGCTACCTGCGCCAGTTTCCCAATTTCCGGTCGTGCGCTTTAATACTTAAACTTTAATTACCATAAGCATTGATTCATATGCTTATTATTATTATTATCTGATAATACTTAATATCCGTTATTTTATATACGTGCAAAAATATGATACAATGCATGTCACGCTGTGTAAGTACATAGATGCAACATTGTCTATGGAAGCGTAGCTAATTTTGTATAATACTAGAAACCTTGAATAATATTTGATGAAATATTTACATTTGAACATAAAACCTTTTTTAAATTATTTTCCGAGTTTTAAAACCCCCATAAAATGTTTGCTCTCTGAAATATAAAAATTTACGGGTTACTCTGAAAACTTTTCCAGAAATGTAACTGAAAGTTTGGCTTTCAGAAATTTCACTCTTATATTTTGATGATTTCTATAAACGATGAGAAGTTTCAATCGGTGATCTTTAGCAGTCGCTCTTTTATTCCACTGAAGAGTGGAAAAACCACATCTCGCATAGGAATTGTTTTTAGAAAATATTGTTAAAAATGGGTTATATTGTTGAATGGAAATGACAGAAGGAAGTGATATGTAAACCATATGTAACGCACATGTTTCACAAGATTTGTAGATATTCCATGAATCCAAAAAGTGATTTCATAGATTAGTTTCTAATGCAAATCCTTTATACTAAAGAACCTGTTGTAGCTGAGCACAAATGGTCGGCTATCCTGCAATTTTCCAAATTGGAAAAACTCTGTTTTATTTAACATGTATAATTATCTTTCGAACCATGCAATTTATTCAGAAGTATTTATGACTGAATTCCTTGTTGATCAAAACCGGAAAAATAATCGTAAAGTAAGTTTTTGCAAAAATATTTTCATACATTCTCTCTCTGCCAAGTATTCTTAAATAATATTCAGATTCATAAGATTTTACTAGCCCGGATACAAATATGATAAATCACATAACTCATAAATTTGAACCTTCCATGCGCTAGATACCCACAGAGACAAGGATTAGTGTGAACAATCCTTTTTCAATTCTAAACACCCGTGAAACAGATTCCTAACCGGAAAATTTTCCATGCCATCTACTGTAAAATAATAATTAACACATTACTTAGCATAGGATAATTTAAAAACATTTCATAAATATTATGTTAGTTATGTTAGAAGATATCAATGCTAATTTTTATATAGCAAAAGAAGTGTGATAATCGTTTATACCTTTATATATATTTTGATAGTGGTCTAAGAATGAGCTCGTTGCTGATGATTCGCTTGAAAAGTACTTATATGGTCAAGGAAGTGATAAAATCAGAATTAAAATTAGCATTGAAGGGTTTCAACAACAAACAACAGACAACAAACTACAAAGTATAATCTAAAATATAACTGTAATATTTAATGTAAATATAAATAAATATCTAATGTAACTACAAATAAATAACTATCGCAGCTTAACTGAACGGACGAGCTTTCTGTAAAACTGAAGCAGTCCGTTTTACAGTTTTTCCCGCCAAGTGGTATAACGTTTATTGTTACAATGATGACGATATAAGAAGCAACAATATATTTCTATTTAATTACTGTGTTGGTATATTAGTATTGTTTCGTTACTTCGGTGTGTTAACGGCGATTATTATTGACGTACTAGAGGTGTTATTATGGAGGAAGAAATAAGTAGAATGCAATTTATAAAATAAATGTAGCATGCAAAATAAATAGTAGTTTATAAGATATAAGATTAAGTATTATAGTATTGAGACAACAACAACAACAGCAGCAGGAAGGGATCTCCAGCTGGACCACACCGATGGTAGCAATTTATGCTTACTGAAAAAAATGAAGTGTAATCAGATATGCTAAAGAAAAATTCATTTCTAGGCACCCGTTAATTAAGTCCTGCCTCGAAACACATACATCTAAGCCGGGATCCCGGATATAGATAAAAAAAATGGTGTTCATGTGTGTGGAAAGTGACCCGAGGGAAAGAGTAGGGGAGAAACTCGAGATAAAATGAACCGGAACACGAGATAAATGAACCGGAACAGCTTTCCGGTATAAATATTTTCTCTTCGTTTTACTATTCTTTAGTAATGTTCTTGAAAATATCGAATACTGTATATAAGATATATGTTTACTATATTTTCCCTTTCTTTCCGGCTACTTGCATTCACAAGGAGGGCCGGAGGGCATGTATGGCTCTATTGCTCCCCCTCCAGGTCCGCCGTTTCCTCCAACGTTTCATTTGCCATTCTACAGTATATATTTGTTGCATTCAGGAAGAGAGATGGAAAAAAAAGGGGGAGGGGGGAGACGAGAGAGCAAGAAACTCAATCGAGCCGTTAAAAAGATAAAAGTGGAGTAAGAGACTACATTTCCATTGCAGTATAACATATTCCTTCCGTTTCAGAAGTATTTAAAAATATTCTTGAAAAATGAATGAAATATACATGTTCAATATTTTTTTGCCTCTATTAACCTTAGTAGCATTCTCGAAAAGGGGGGGGGGGAGCATAACCCCTTGGACCCCTAATTCGGCTGTGTTTTAATAATAAAGATATAATAGTACATTGCAATAACTCTAAAAACGAAAGAATACCGTCTATCTAGAATAAGAAAATAATAGTTTATGAAAATTTGTTTTAACACACGATGAGCACTGTCTCCGATGGCTTGATCGTAATGGTTATGGTACGATTGGAGGGAGTTATAAAGTTAAGGAGTCATCTGGGTCAGATGACTGAGTAAAGCGAAGGTGAGATGCCTCCTCACCTATTGGCACCTGTTTAGCGACGTAGAGGATTAAGTTTCACGCTTTCCTTTTTCTTCGGATAAGAAAGCAACGAAATTTGAGAGGCTTTCATTTTCTTTCCATTTAAAAGTTAGATTTGAAACATCGTTATTCCAAAAAAATTCCGCGTAAATTAAAAAAAAAATGGTACAAATGCAGTGACTCCGTTATTCTAAAAACTCGTTAATTAAATACGTTTAAATCGAGAGCCCACTGTAAATTGAAATCGAAATATGTAGTATTTAATATTTTTTAATCTGAAAGCGAAATATTTATCAGGAAATAAAACGATTTTTTTTTCGAATTTATGTGCATTTTTATGCATGACAATTAGTTTCTTATACTCTAAAATCTCCCGTAGCAGCAAATATTTTCTTCAGAACTTTTTCTGCCCTCGTTTTTCTTATTTCCTCTGTTAAATTACAGCTGTTGAGATTTGTCTCCGCAAAACTCCCCCATTCTGTTCACGGGCAGAGAGGGGACACCGATGGGCTTAATAAGGCCGCGGTCCGTTGGATAGGACGTAAAGCTTTGGCCCATTGTACAGATAAGTCATATCCTCTGAAAGTTAAAGAACACGCTGGATGGCTTTGAAAGGAGACTGCCATCTGTCCCCTAATAGCTGTCCATGGGCGCCCCCTTCCCCAAACTTATCTGAGTCATTGAGATCCTCGTGACTTGTCTATTTAGCCAAATGTGTGCGAAAAAAATGCAGTTCAGAAGTAAAACTACCCAACCCAAGTACAGCTGTCCGTTGTGTCTCGCATTCAGTGCAACTTAAGCAAATCTTAACTTGCTTCGTCACCTGATTTAGTGCGATTCAGAAAAATTAAAATTGGTTTCTTGTGCCCGTGTGAAAGCATTTTTTGATCAAGGACATAATGAGCATAAGGCTGCCATAACTGTGTATATTACTCAAAGTGGCGGGAAGGTTGGATTACTCTATTACTGAAAGGGTTAATTCACAGTTACTCTATAACCTGATGTGAATACGTAATACGGAATATGATGCACCAATAGGTAATACGGATTATTATGCACCAGTACGTAATACGGATTATGATGCACCAGTACGTAATACGGATTATGATGCACCAGTACGTAATACGGATTATGATGCACCAGTACGTAATACGGATTATGATGCACCAGTACGTAATACGGAATGTAATGCACCAGTACGTAATACGGAATGTAATGCACCAGTACGTAATACGGAATGTAATGCACCAGTACGTAATACGGAATGTAATGCACCAGTACGTAATACGGAATGTAATGCACCAGTGTGTAATACGGAATGTAATGTACCAGTGTGTAATACGGAATATAATGCACCAGTACGTAATACGGAATTTGCGCTTAAATTCATGGATGGGTACGTTTTACGTAATGTAGTACGTACCCATAACGCTTAAATCCATCGATGGGTTTTATAAAAATGTTTTTGAATTTATAACGTAGTGCGGATAATATTTCAACGTATATATACCATTTTATGCCAAATAATGGCGACATAAATGCGAATTGACATATTTCGGACTAAAGGTATATTGGCAATCTATTGTACATGCAACCTGTTGTAGCATGGTATATGATATCAACGATAAAACATGCTAAAATGTAACATGCTGAATGAACAACGTTATCCTAGAAGAATAAACCCTGTATGTTAGGAAGGCTATTTCTCGACGGCTATGGCTCCTTGTGCAGGAGAGCCATATCTTCTGTATGCTAAAGAACAAACTGGATAATCTTGACTGTAAGCTCGGATTGAGTCACAATACAAATTATTATTTTTTCATGTAATTGTTATAAAAGCACCAATAAATATAGCTTTTTTGATTATGAGTTCAAGCATTTATTCCGTTTTTAGTAAAATAAAGTAAGCATCCTTCACCTTCCGATTACGTTTCAGGTATTCTTTCTTTCCATAGTGAATAGCTCTTGGCGTTTGTAATTAATTTATTCCTCTTTTAGCTCAGTACCAATGTTTGAAATAGTCCACTGGTTGAATAGTATTTGGAGATTGTCCCCTCTGTGTCAGATTCTATAAGACATCTGTTAATTATTAGTATTCTTAGTGATAAACAGCAACTGAAGATATGTTCTGAATCTTTGATCCTCTATCATTCCTTTTAGAAGCGACACAGTGATCTACAGATCCACATCCCCACTGCAATGCCAAAGCTCCATCCGCCATCCATCGAAGGGTTTTATCTTAAACTTTTTATAGTGTTTTGTACCATGTACATTATTAATTAATAAATAATATTTAAAATCAAGAAGCGAAATGCCACTGATGGATGTTGCCCACTTCTCTCAACGAGGATGCTGTAGTTGGACTTTGAGAAGTGCCCCCTTCCCAGAATTCAAAAGAGGAAATAAAAAAATCCTCTGATCTTCCCCCCCATCCCTACGCGACATCAAACATACCACTTTTTAAACCCCTGACTGACAGATATTAAATTTCTTTAAGATTAAGAAAAGTCAATTCTTCCCAGTTTTCATGATGCATAGCTTTAACTGTTAAAATTTCCCACCCATCATTTGAGTCAGACCACACCTAAAGGAATTTCAACAGATTGACGTTATCCACATTTCCAGACTTTCTGTTTCCATTAAACAAAGCCTTAACCAACGGATGCAACATCGTAGAAACTGACCTGGATGACGGGTTGCACACGTTGCAGTTTTCTGTGAGGCCACCTCCATTGTTGGTAATGATGTTGTTTTAAGAAGACAGAAAGTTTGAAATTTCCATAACGCTTAAATCGATCAAGCCGCTACCTCTGTCGTCGTTATTAAGGAGGTTATAGAGTGATAATATGTTATCGCTTTTATCACTTGACCAACAAACTTAAAAACTTAATGTACAAACCGCAGAAAATAACTTTTCGAAAGTACTGAATGCCAACTTGAAATCCAAGTTTTTAAACATGTATCATAAACGATTTTATCGAAATCATATTGGAAATTATAATCGAGTTATGCATATAGTATTTTTCAAATATAACTAATATACTAATAGAAAACGTAGGAAATGAATGATTATCTGCTTGAAAGAAGGAAAAATATAAGTCACTCAACTTTCTTTCGCACGAAAAAAAAAATTCATATCTTTTCAAAATATAACAACATACATTAGGACTAACAAAATCTTGCTTACAAATATTTGAAAATTATCTCTTACCGTGTTTTGTACCATGACACCAAGAGTAATTTTCCTACCTTAAAAACCATAATATGCATACATGCAAATTGTAAAAGTAATAATGACCATTGATATCACTTTTCATTTTTAAGATGATTATTTAAATTTTTCCAGTTGCTCAGATAAATGATTTTACGAATGATTCTAAAAAACAAAAAGATGTTATTTATTTTATTTTAAGCAATCTCAATAGAAGTCGCGCTGATTTTTGTTGCTTATGGTATTCAGAAATTACTCTTTTACTTCATCATATACACAAACTGTGTGCAATTTCTATAGAAATCGCCTTTTCATTTCGGTGTTTCCTAGTAATTAAGCCTTAGCCCGATTACCGTAAAAATCTGCGAGTTGCTTTCGCTGCGATACTTAAGATAACACACAAGTTAGTGAATATGGTAAATTCTTGCAATTGAAAACGTACTAGGTACGTTACATACACTAACTGTTTTTACTGTTATATATTGGCAATTTGATAGAAACAAGTTTAAGGAGCATTTCTTACAAATATTCAAAAATAAAAACGTCAAATCAGTAACTTTCGAACACAAATATTAATATGTATCTTACTGATCTTCTGAAGATAGAGAATCTTTCATTGATTCATTTTCAACGATATAATGATAACTAACTTCACAAGTATGTAATTGCCTCACGTTATTGAACCAATATTGAAAATAGGGTAAGAACTATAATATTTCATTGGGTTGCGGAACATAAATAGTGCTCTAGTACTGTTGTTGAAAAATGCCAAGAATTCCTGTGATAGAAATTCTCGAAAACTTAAACCAATGAAATGAAGTTGGGTCCAAAGCTGAAAACTAATTGGATGCCTTTGAAAACCTTAATAACTTATTTCGATACTTACCTTCAGTGTTATAAAATGCTTAATGTAGTATTTTGGTGTGAAATGGGATATGTTAAGCACGAACGACAAACTAAGTTGCGCCTTCTAGTAAATAGAAGGTGCAAAAAGCATTACAGAGAACTTAATAAACGTGTAAAAGATCAGTTAGCTGCTGATAAGAATCTTTGGCTTGATGGTTTGGCTGACAAAGCCGAGGAAGCAGTTAGACAGCACAACAGCAGAGAGCTGTACCAGATAATTAATGTTTTGTGTGGTAGAAAACGGACAGGTATACAGGGATTGAAGGATAAACAAAGTAGGGTTATGGAAGGGGAGGATTCTGTCATGGCTGGGTGGGCTGAGCATTTCAGTGGTGTTCTAAACAATGTAGTTAGTTCTACTCCGATTGTTTGCAATGATGATAGATGCATTGGTGGATTTAATGTTGGTCCTATAACACAATCTGAAGTTATTTTGGCTGTTTCTAAACTTAAACTTCATAAATCCCCAGGGGTAGATGAAATTACTACAGAAATGCTTAGAGCTGAGAATGTTTCGGTTACCACTTGGATGACTGAAATTCTGAATATCTTTTATGATAAAGGCATGGTTCCTAAGGATTTTACCAGAGCTATTGTTATCCCTATTTTCAAAAAAGGTGATCGCAGTTCTTGTGATAACTATAGGGGTATCAGCCTACTCTCTGTTCCAGGTAAAGTTCTTTCCATGATTGTGCTTAATAGAATAAGAATCTGGTTGAAGTCAATTGCGTGATGAGCAATGTGGATTCAGAAGTGGTAGGGGATCAGATATTTTCATTTAGGCAGATTCTTGAGAAATGTTTAGAGTTTCAGAAACCTTTGGTTGCTAGCTTTGTTGATTTCAAAAAGGCTTTCGACTCTGTTGATCGTCATAATTTGTGGTTGATTGTGAGATCATATGGTATACCTGACAAGTTAGTTAACATAATGAAAGCTCTCTATAATAACACTGAGTCGTGTGTGAGAGTTGGTAAGGCTTGTAGCAATTGGTTTAGTATTACTTCTGGTGTTCGACAAGGGTGCATTTTGTCTCCTTTTCTCTTTAGCTTGGTTATTGATTATGTTATGCGAAATTTACTTCAAGGGAAAGATTTGGGCCTTAAATGGACTGGAGATACGAAAATTTCTGATTTAGATTATGTTGATGATTTAGCCCTTTTGGCAAATGATGTTGATGAGATGAACTCTTTCATTCGAGCTGTTGATGAAACTTGTAGTAGAGTAGGTTTGGTTATAAACAGAGAGAAAACTAAAGTGATGAAAATTGGTCAGGCAGGCCGTGATTCAGTTAATCTGAATGGTTGCAGTCTTGAGCAGGTGTCACAGTTTAATTATCTTGGGAGCTACGTAACAGATAATGGTGATGTGCGGCATGAGATTAACAGACGAATAGGGATTGCTGCCGGGACTTTTAAGAATCTATGGACATTGTGGAGAAATAGGCGTATATACCTAAAGACTAAAATTAGACTGTATAATAGTTTGGTTCTTTCTAGGGTTAGTTATGGTAGTGAAACGTGGAAGCTGTGTAAACAAGATAACAGGAAACTAGATGCTTTTGATTCTAGATGCTTACGCAGTATCTTGGGTATTAGGTGGTTTAACTTTGTAACTAATGATGAGGTTAGGCAAAGGAGTCTGCAACCTCCTTTTTAGCAGCATATTGTGCAGAGAGAGACTCCGCTGGTTTGGCCATGTTGCCTATATGAATAATTATATATTGGCGAATAGGGTTATGAGCAGTGTGCCTAAAGGCCTCAGAAAGAAAGGGAGACCTAGGATGCGGTGGGCAGACAATGTCAAACAGGACCTTATTAGAATTGGTGTGCAGTGGCCAGATGCAGTAGATGTAGCTCAGGATACACTTGCTTGGAGAACTAAATTGCACGGACTGGTTAGACCTCCGTAGCCCATGGCTGCTTGAGGATGATGACGACGACGACGACGATGATGATGATGATGATGACGATGATGCAAAAAGAAATGATGTATTTAATTAAAATAGTAAAATAAAATTCACTTCATGCAGGCCATCGTTTCTACAAAGGTCTGCCACTCATTGTGAAGGGATTTGATTAACGTGAGGACTTAAAAAAGGCAGCATAATCATCAAAACTCTAATATTCGATTTGAAATTGGTCCTCATTATTCTTTCACAAAGCACGTTCACATGTATTTTTTGGAAAATATTATTGATTTTTCTTACATGCTACGTGATGATGAATGACAATTTTAATGATATATGATGCCAACTTTGAAAATTGTAATATAACGTATCTGGTTTCTGTGAAAAAATTCTACCACGTCAATCCCAACTTACCTTTCAAAACAAATGCCAAAAAAAATTAGACCAACCTTATCAAAAATGACTCAAGTTATTAATGCGCTAGAGTGATTAATTTCGCTTCTCTCTCTCACTCAATTTTGAATTCAGTGTTTCTGAAGTTTATCCTTAACTATGATTTTTCTAACGTTATCGTTTTATGTATAAAAGATAATTATGTACAACGATTTCAAAAGCAAGACTGCAAAATTATCGATTTCAATGCTTTTTTCGATTGATGAAGGTAGGAATCGTGTTTTATATCGATAATGCCACCGATATGTCAGGACTTCAATACTATTAAACAGCAAAAGAGTAAAACCGTTATTCAACTGATCGTCGCACTAATTACCAGTTAGTTTGATCTATAATCACTGTAAGCAATGGACTGGCGATATTTCATATGCCACTTACATAGCGAAGTGCTATAAATGTTAGCATAATTATTAACCCATCACTTTCCATAGAGTAAAAATGTAGTGAATATTCAATGTTTACATATATTTCAAGTTATGCAGAACCATAACTGTTGAATGTGCGAAAAGGAAAATATTTCACATATCACTAAACTTATAATATTTATAGAATATATATTTACGTATGTAAACCTTGCGACTGAAAGCCATTTCCTACATTGCTTAACACACAAACAAATTGAAAAAAATAATTATTAGTAAGAGAAACTTTTAAAAAAGAACCTTAAAAATATGCACACTGAAAATTTTATACCAGTTACATTATTAATAATTTCCAATGAGAGCAAACACAGTTTGAAACTTATCTTATCTGCAAGTAATATAAATCAAAGGCCAAAATGCCGAATATCACTTCAATTTCCAATAAAAGATTAACATTCCATCATAGGAAACGTAACTTAAAAATGTGTTTCATGGACTTATCAGACTTTTAAATTGATGTAATTGAAAGGGTAATAATTCACATTTTCCCGACCCCAAAAACGTAAAAGAAATCACCAAATAAGAGTAAATATTTTTAAAAAGTAATTACTCTATGAATTAGAAGATTTACCTAACATGAAAGTGAAGAAAAGTAATTGCTTACCTTGCGAATTGCAAATATAGATAATTGCGATTTAAAATGTATATAAGTTTTATATATAGAGCAATCGATGACTACAGGTTAACCAACAGATATGCGAATATGCGAACTTACAAAAAAATAATTTTCGAAATTGTGAAAAGTACCACACTTCTTCTATCGAATAGTTCAATATCAATCATCTTTTTTTTTTCAAAGCTTTGTAGAAGATATCGAGAATAATTTTTACACTACTACCTCCAAATAACGATATATCTAAACCTACAAAATGAAAATGTGATTCTGACCATTTAGACTAAGTTTATATTATTGTATGATTGTTCGACTCTTTTCCATAGTTGTAGTGATTTTTACATAGATTTCAAGAATTATTCTTTGAAAACTTTTTTGGTGTTATTTTCATCAATAATTTCCTAAGGTCAGTCTATTTGTTTCCGTTTATGATTTGAATAAATCATGAATTTACTTCCTCTTATTCGAACACTGTGTTCCATTTCTGTGAATCATTCTCAGAAATTTTCCTTTTATTCAATTGATATTTTCTGGTAATCGGGTTATTGAAATTAATACAATAAATATCACTTCATGCAACCTTCTTACGAGAAAAGTCTGGCAAGAGCCTGAGTGCAGTACGTCATACTTAAATCGTATATGAAAAGTAACGCCTTAGTTGGAAGATAATCAGTACTGAATTAATCTAAAGGCTACCTTCTTCATAGGGCCCTGGACATGTAGCAGAAAAAATTTCGTCATTTTACAGAATGTGATAGATCTCTAATAGTGTGCATCTCTAAGGACTCGCTGCAGCTTAATACTGTGCTGAAAACAATACAAATACTAAAAAGATCATGTGTTATTTTGAACCAATGATTTATGCAGAACCTTTTGATTTGCAAGCCATGCTTGAAATAACGTCGATTACTTAACATTAGAGTGATGATTCGTAATAGTCTGATACTGATATCCATATGATACCTGCGCCAGTTTCCCAATTTCCGGTCGTGCGCTTTAATACTTAAACTTTAATTACTATAAGCATTGATTCATATGCTTATTATTATTTTCTGATAATACTTAATATCCGTTATTTTATATACGTGCAAAAATATGATACAATGCATGTCACGCTGTGTAAGTACATAGATGCAACATTGTCTATGGAAGCGTAGCTAATTTAGTATAATACTAGAAACCTTGATGAAATATTTACATTTGAACATAAAACCTTTTTTTAAATTATTTTCCGAGTGTTAGAAACCCACATAAAATGTTTGCTCTCTGAAATATAAAAACTTACGGGTTACTCTGAAAACGTTTCCAGAAATGTACCTGAAAGTTTGACTTTCAGAAATTTCACTTTTATATCTTGATGATTTCTATAAACGATGAGAAGTTTCAATCGGTGATCTTTAGCAGTCGCTCTTTTATTCCACTGAAGAGTGGAAAAACCACATCTCGCATAGGAATTGTTTTTATTAAATATTGTTAAAAATGGGTTATATTGTTGAATGGAAATTACAGAAGGAAGTATTATGTAAACCAAAATGTCGCACATGTTTCACAAGATTTGTAGATATTCCATGAATCCAAAAAGTGATTTCATAGATTAGTTTCCAATGAAAATCCTTTATACTAAAGAACCTGTTGTAGCTGAGCACAAATGGTCGGCTATCCTGCAATTTTCCAAAGTGGAAAAACTCTGTTTTATTTAACATGTATAATTATCTTTCGAACCATGCAATTTACTCAGAAGTATTTATGACTGAATTCCTTGTTGATCAAAACCGGAAAAATAATCGTAAAGTAAGTTTTTGCAAAAATATTTTCATACATTCTCTCTCTGCCAAGTATTCTTAAATAATATTCAGATTCATAAGATTTTACTAGCCCGGATGCAAATATGATAAATCAAATAACTCATAAATTTGAACCTTCCATGCGCTAGACACCCACAGAGACAAGGATTAGTGTGAACAATCCTTTTTGAAGTGGAAAAGGAAGAGATAAAATCAGAATTAAAGTTAGCATCGAAGAGTTTCAACAACAAACAACAGACAACAAACTACAAAGTATAATCTAAAATATAACTGTAATATTTAATGTAAATATAAATAAATATCTAATGTAACTACAAACAAATAACTATCGCAGCTTAACTGAACGGACGAGCTTTCCGTAAAACTGAAGCAGTCGGAATAACGTTCTTCCCGCCAAGTGGTAAAGCGTTTATTGTTACAATGATGACGATATAAGAAGCAACAATATATTTCTATTTAATTACTGTGTTGGTATATTAGTATTGTTACGTTACTTCGGTGTGTTAACGGCGATTATTATTGACGTACTAGAGGTGTTATTATGGAGGAAGAAATAAGTAGAATGCAATTTATAAAATAAATGTAGCATGCAAAATAAATATTAGTTTATAAGATATAAGATTAAGTATTATAGTATTGAGACAACAAGAACAACAGCAGCAGCAAGGGGTCTCCAGCTGGACCACACCGATGTTTATGCTTACTGAAAAAAATGAAGTGTAATCAGATATGCTAAAAGAAATTCATTTCTAGGCACCCGTTAATTAAGTCCTGTCTCGAAACACATACATCTAGGCCGGGATCCCGGATATAGATAAAAAAATGGTGTGCATGTGTGTGGAAAGTGATCCGAGGGAAAGAGTAGGGGAGAAAGCTCGAAAAAAAAAAGTAGTAGGAGAGTACCGGAACACGAGATAAAATGAACCGGAACAGCTTTGCGGTATAAATATTTTCTCTTCACTTTACTATTCTTTAGTAATGTTCTTGAAAATATCGAATAATGTATATAAGATATATATTTACTATATTTTCCCATTCTTTCTGGCTACTAGCATTCACAAGGAGTGCCGGGGGGCATGTATGGCTCTATTGCTCTCCCTCCAGGTCCGCCGTTTCCGCCAATGTTTCATTTGCCATTCTACAGTATTTATTTGTTGCATTCAGGAAGAGAGATAAAAAAATAAAGCGGGGAGACGAGAGAGCAAGAAACTCAATCGAGCCGTAAAAAGGATAAAAGTGGAGCAAAAGACTACATTTCCATTGCAGTATAACATATTCCTTCCGTTTCAGAAGTATTTAAAAATATTCTTGAAAAATGCATGAAATATACATGTTTAATACTTTTTGCCTCTATTAACCTTAGTAGCATTCTCGAAAAGGGGGGGGGGGAGCATGACCCCTTGACCCCTAATTCGGCCGTGTTTTAATAATAAAGATATAATAGTACATTGCAATAACTCTAAAAACGAAAAATACCGTCTATCTAGAATAAGAAAATAATAGTTTATGAAAATTTGTTTTAACACACGATGAGCACTGTCTCCGATGGCTTGATCGTGATAGTTATGGTACGATTGGAGGGAGTTATAAAGTTAAGGAGTCATCTGGGTCAGATGACTGAGTAAGCGAAGGTGAGATGCCTCCTCACCTATTGGCACCTGTTTAGCGACGTAGAGGATTAAGGTTCATGCTTTCCTTTTTCTTCGGATAAGAAAGCAACGAAATTTGAGAGGCTTTCATTTTCTTTCCATTTAAAAGTTAGATTTGAAACATCGTTATTCCAAAAAATTCCGCGTAAATTAAAAAAAAATGGTACAAATGCAGTGACTCCGTTATTCTAAAAACTCGTTAATTAAATACGTTTAAATCGAGAGCCCACTGTAAATTGAAATCGATATGTAGTATTTAATATTTTTTAATCTGAAAGCGAAATATTTATCAGGAAATAAAACGTTTTTTTTTTTTTCGAATTTATGTGCCTTTTTATACATGACAATTAGCTTCTTATACTCTAAAATCTCCCGTAGCAGGAAATATTTTCTTCAGAACTTTTTCTGCCCTCGTTTTTCTTATTTCCTATGTTAAATTACAACTGTTGAGATTTGTCTCCGCAAAACTCCCCCACTCTGTTCACGGCCAGAGAGGGGACACCGATGGGCTTAGTAAGGCCGCGGTCCGTTGGATAGGACGCAAAGCTTTGGCCAATTGTACAGATAAGCCATATCCTCTGCAAGTTAAAGAACACGCTGGATGGCTTTGAAAGGAGACTGCCATCTGTCTCCTAATAGCTGTCCATGGGCGCCCCCTTCCCCAACCTTATCTGAGTCATTGGGATCCTCGTGACTTGTCTATTTAGCCAAATGTGTGCGAAAAGAATGCAGTTCAGAAGTAAAAATACCCAACCCAAGTACAACTGTCCGTTGGCTCTCGCATTCAAGTTCAATTCAGTGCAACTTAAGCAAATCTTAACTTGCTTCGTCACCTGATTTAGTGCGATTCAGAAAAATTAAAATTGGTTTCTTGTGCCCGTGTGAAAGCATTTTTTGATCAAGGACATAATGAGCATAAGGCTGCCATAACTGTGTATATTACTCAAAGTGGCGGGAAGGTTGGATTAGTCGATTACTGAAAGGGTTAATTCACAGTTACTCTATAACCCGATGTGAATACGTAATACGGAATATGATGCACCAATACGTAATACGGATTATGATGCACCAGTACGTAATACGGAATGTAATGCACCAGTACGTAATACGGAATATAATGCACTAGTACGTAATATAGAATATAATGCACTAGTACGTAATACGGAATGTAATGCGCCAGTACGTAAAACGGAATGTAATGCACCAGTACATAATACGGAATGTAATGCACCAGTGCGTAATACGGAATGTAATGCACCAGTACATAATACGGAATGTAATGCACCAGTGCGTAATACGGAATGTAATGTGCCAGTGCGTAATACGGAATGTAATGCGCCAGTGCGTAATACGGAATGTAATGCGCCAGTGCGTAATACGGAATGTAATGCGCCAGACGTAATACGGAATGTAATGCGCTAGTGCGTAATACGGAATGTAATGCGCCAGTGCGTAATACGGAATGTAATGCGCCAGTGCGTAATACGGAATGTAATATGCACCAGTGCGTAATACGGAATGTAATATGCGCCAGTGCGTAATACGGAATGTAATGCGCCAGTGCGTAAAACGGAATGTAATGTGCCAGTGCGTAATACGGAATGTAATGCGCCAGTGCGTAATACGGAATGTAATGCGCCAGTGTGTAATACGGAATGTAATGCGCCAGTGCGTAATACGGAATGTAATGCGCCAGTGCGTAATACGGAATGTAATGCGCCAGTGCGTAATACGGAATGTAACGCGCCAGTGTTTAATACGGAATGTAATGCGCCAGTGCGTAATACGGAATGTAATATGCACCAGTACGTAATACGGAATGTAATATGCACCATTACGTAATACGGAATGTAATATGCACCAGTACCAAATACGGAATTTGCGCTTAAATCCATGGATGGGTACGTTTTACGTAATGTAATACGTACCCATAACGCTTAAATCCATCGATGGGTTTTATAAAAATGTTTTCGAATTTACAACGTAGTGCGGATAATATTTCAACGTATATATATTATTTTATGCCAAATAATGGCGACATAAATGCGGACTGACATATTTCGGACTAAAGTATATTGGCAATCTATTGTACATGCAACCTGTGGTAGCATGTGATATCAACGATAAAACATGCTAAAATGTAACATGCTAAATGAACAACGTTATCCTATAAGAATAAACTCTGTATGTTAGAAAGGCTATTTCTCGACGGCTATGGAGAGCCATACCTTTTGTATGCTAAAGAACAAACTGGATAATTTTGACAGTAAGCTCGGATTGAGTCATAATACAAATTATTATTTTTTCATGTATTTGTTATAAAAGCACCAATAAATATAGCTTTTTGATTATGAGTCCAAGCATTTATTCAGTTTTTAGTAAAATAAAGTAAGCATCCTTCACCTTTCGATTACGTTTCAGGTATTCTTGGTCTGTAAATGGTAGCTAGGTAGTCACTGGAAGGAGAGCTATGCACCAATCCCCTGTGATGATGCATAGAACCGGCCAGGCCTAGCACCTACTGTCCGACCCCGCCTTCTCGTGGTGCGGACCGTTAGTAACTTTCAAAAGAGATACTCTCTTGTGGAAGTGAACGGAAGGGGAGGGCTGCCAGATTAGTGTGGCCTCCTGATCTGGACAACTATGGCTACTTTTCATTTTTTCTACCCTGCTGAGGAGTGGTTAACCACACAGGGTCCTGGAGCTGACCATATAAACCTACTGGACTGGACAGATATATGGCTCTGAGCTTGATTATGGATCCTGATTTTGCTGCACTGGTGGGCTTCTGTGGAGGGAAAATCTTCCCCTGTGTTTTCTGTTTGTTTGTGGGTTGACAGCCCCAAGTGAATAGATTCACAGGATATGTTTATCAGCTGGTGGATAATCCTGAGCAGAAGTCATCGCAGGCACCTGAACTCTTTGCTTCTATTGGCATCGTCAAATTCTACATTGGAGGAAGTCTTCCAGTGTAGATGGCTTCAGCCTTTAGTAGTGGGGGAACGGGTCTTTGCCCCATGTCTGCGATTAGGGGGCTGTTTGATATTGTCGGCATTCCCTCTCTCAATAAACATAGTTTCTTTAAACATCCCACTAACCATTTTCGCTCCATAGGTAGTTGGAATGTGAGGACTCTGCACAGAGCTTTTTCTCTTGATGTCCTCACACAAGAATTCCACCGTTATAATTTAGATATTCTCGGCTTGCAAGAGACCAGATGGACAGATAAAGGTCAGATTCTTAAAAATAATTTTAAATTTCTCTTTTCAGGGAGGGACGACAATAGGCATCACCAAGGCGTGGGTCTGCTTCTCAGCAGACACGCTAGCGATGCTCTTCTAGGATATGAGTGCATTAATGAAAGGTTTCTTACAGCAAAATTTCAGACAAGCGTTAAAGACTTGAATGTTATCTGCTGCTATGCCCCCACTGAGGATGCCGATGAGGATGAGAAGAATAGGTTTTATGAACAACTTCAGGATATTTTGAATTCTGTCAAGAAAGGAGGTATTACCCTTGTTCTTGGTGACTTCAATGTCAAAGTTGGTACTGACTCTGACCTTTGGGGAGGAGTAATAGGCCCTTTTGGTATTGGTAGCTGCAATGGCAATGGGCAACGTCTCCTACAGGTAAGTAAACTCAATGGATTCAGAATAACTAACATATTACAAACACCGTGACATACATAAGTACACATGGGTTTCACCTGATGGGCTGCATAAGAATATGATTGATTACATATTAATTAGCAGCAAATGGGATAGTTCTGTTAGGAATACCAGGTCATATAGGGGAGCTGAAATTGGATCTGACCATTACCTTGTTAAAAGTGTCTTGCAACTTAAACTTAAAAAGTGTTGTGCTAGGGTTAAAAATTTTACTTTTAATACTGAAGCTCTGAAAGATCCAGTTATGGCCAAAGCTTACCATGATAGGTTACTTAGTCATTATGACAGTCATGGTTTGCTTAATACTGAAGTTGAGGAAGAATGGGGCCATTTTAAACAGGCTTTTTTGGAAACTAACAGTACTCTTTTAGGGAAAAAGGAGCAGAGGAGGCAGAATTGTTTAAGTGATAAGGCACTTGAGCTTATTTCAGAAAGAAGGAACTGCAGGAATGTCCTTAATCAGTACCCTACTAGTCCTAATAGAAAGCAT
The DNA here is from genome assembly GCA_038380435.1 of Ryuthela nishihirai. Classification (NCBI taxonomy): domain Eukaryota; kingdom Metazoa; phylum Arthropoda; class Arachnida; order Araneae; family Heptathelidae; genus Ryuthela; species Ryuthela nishihirai. The sequence continues at coordinate 37,201,239 of JAWZYU010000016.1, read as the reverse complement.
TACAAAGAACTTAATAAACGTGTAAAGAATCAGTTAGCTACTGATAAGAATCTTTGGCTTGATGGCCTTGCTGACAAAGTTGAGGAAGCAGTTAGACAGCAAAACAGCAGAGAGCTGTACCAGATAGTTAATGTTTTGTGTGGTAGAAAACGAACAGGTATACAGGGATTGAAGGATAAACAAGGCAAGGTTATAGAAGGTGAGGATTCTGTCATGGCTGGGTGGGCTGAGCATTTCAGTGATGTTCTAAACAATGTGGTTAGTTCTACTCCCATTGTTTGCAATGATGATAGATGCATTGTTGGCTTTAATGTTGGCCCTATAACACAATCTGAAGTTAGTTTGGCTATTTCTAAACTTAAACTTCATAAATCCCCAGGGGTAGATGAAATTACTATGGAAATGTTTAGAGCTGGGAATGTTTCGGTTACCACTTGGATGACTGAAATTCTGAATATCTTTTATGATAAAGGCATGGTTCCTAAGGATTTTACCAGAGCTATTTTTATCCCTATTTTCAAAAAAGGTGATCGCAGTTCTTGTGATAACTATAGGGGTATCAGCCTACTCTCTGTTCGAGGTAAAGTTCTTTCCATGATTGTGCTTAATAGAATTAAGAATCTGGTTGACAGTCAATTGCGTGATGAGCAATGTGGATTCAGAAGTGGTAGGGGATGTGTGGATCAGATATTTTCACTTAGGCAGATTCTTGAGAAATGTTTAGAGTTTCAGAAACCTTTGGTTGCTAGCTTTGTTGATTTCAAAAAGGCTTTCGACTCTGTTGATCGTCATAATTTGTGGTTGATTATGAGATCATATGATATACCAGACAAGTTAGTTAACATTATGAAAGCTCTCTATAATAACACTGAGTCGTGTGTGAGAGTTGGTAAGGCTTGTAGCAATTGGTTTAGCATTACTTCTGGTGTTCGACAAGAGTGCATTTTGTCTCCTTTTCTCTTTAGCTTGGTTATTGATTATGTTATGCGAAATTCACTTCAAGGGAAAGATTTTGGCCTTAAATGGGCTGGAGATACGAAAATTTCTGATTTAGATTATGCTGATGATTTAGCCCTTTTGGCAAATGATATTGATGAGATGAACTCTTTCATTCGAGCTGTTGATGAGACTGGCAGTAGAGTAGGTTTGGTTATAAACAGAGAGAAAACTAAAGTGATGAAAATTGGTCAGGCAGGCTGTGATTCAGTTAATCTGAATGGCTGCACTCTTGAGCAGGTGTCACAGTTTAATTTTCTTGGGAGCTATGTAACAGATAATGGTGATGTGCGGCATGAGATTAACAGACGAATAGGGATTGCTGCCGGGACTTTTAAGAACCTATGGAGAGTGTGGAGAAATAGGCGTATACACCTAAACACTAAAATTAGACTGTATAATAGTTTGGTTCTTTCTAGGGTTAGTTATGGTAGTGAAACTTGGACACTTTTTAAACAAGATAACAGGAAACTAGATGCTTTTGATTCCAGATGCTTACGCAGTATCTTGGGCATTAGGTGGTTCAACTTTGTAACTAATGATGAGATTAGGCAAAGGAGTTTGCAACCTCCTTTAAGCAGCATATTGTGCAGAGAGAGACTCCGTTGGTTTGGCCATGTTGCCCGTATGAATAATTATAGATTGGCGAATAGGGTTATGAACAGTGTGCCTAAAGGCCTCAGAAAGAAGGGGAGACCTAGGATGCGGTGGGCAGACAATGTCAAACAGGACCTTGTTAGAATTGGTGTGCAGTGGCCAGATGCAGTAGATGTAGCTCAGGATAGACTTGCTTGGAGAACTAAATTGCACGGTCTGGTTGGACCTCCGTAGCCCATGGCTGCTTGAGGATGATGATGATGATGATGATGATGATGATGATGATGATGATGATGATGATGATGATGATGATGATGATGATGATGATGATGATGATTCTTTCTTTCCATAGTGAAGAGTTCTTGGCGTTTGTAATTAATTTATTCCTCTTTTAGCTCAGTACCAATGTTTGAAATAGTCCACTGGTTGAATAGTATTTGGAGATTGTCCCCTCTATATCAGATTCTATAAGACATCTATTAATTATTAGTATTCTTAGTGATAAACAGCAACTGAAGATATGTTCTGAATCTTTGATACCCTATAATTCCTTTTAGAAGCGACACAGTGTTCTACAGATCCACCTCCCCACTGCAATGCCAAAGCTCCATCCGCCATTCATCGAAGGGTTTTATCTTAAACTTTTTATAGTGTTTTGTACCATGTACATTATTAATTAATAAATAATATTTAAAATTAAGAAGCGAAATGCCACTGATGGATGTTGCCCACTTCTCGCAACGAGGATGCTGGAGTTGGACTTTGAGAAGTGCCCCCTTCCCAGAATTCAAAAGAGGAAATAAAAAAATCCTCTTTTCTTCCCCCCCATTTCTACGCGACATCAAACATACCACTTTTTAAACCCCTGACTGACAGATATTAAATTTCTTTAAGATTAAGAAAAGTCAATTCTTCCCAGTTTTCATGATGCATAGCTTTAACTGTTAAAATTTCCCACCCATCATTTGAGTCAGACCACACCTAAAGGAATTTCAACAGATTGACGTTATCCACATTTCCAGACTTTCTGTTTTCATTAAACAAAGCCTTAACCAACGGATGCAACATCGTAGAAACTGACTTGGATGACGGGTTGCACACGTTGCAGTTTTCTGTGAGGCCACCTCCATTGTTGGTAATGATGTTGTTTTAAGAAAACAGAAAGTTTGAAATTTCCATAACGCTTAAATCGATCAAGCCGCTACCTATGTCGTCGTTATTAAGGAGGTTATAGAGTGATAATACGTTATCGCTTTTATCGCTTGACCAACAAACTTAAAAACTAAATGTACAAACTGCAGAAAATAACTTTTCGAAAGTACTGAATGCCAACTTGAAATCCAAGTTTTTAAACATATATCATAAACGACTTTCTTTTAATGTATAAAAATAATAATTTGCAACATTTGGAGTAGCAAGATTAAAATATTTTATCGAAATCATATTGGAAATTATAATCGAGTTATGCATATGGTATTTTTCAAATATAACTAATATACTAATAGAAAACGTAGGAAATGAATGATTATCTGCTTGAAAGAAGAAAAAATATAAGTCACTCAACTTTCTTCTAGAAACGTACATATACGGAAAAAGAAATGATAAGTGAATATTAAACAGTTTCAATAACAAACAACAAAGAGAAAGATATATAGTCTAAAATTTAAGGCTGATGTAAATAAAAATAACTAAAGCAGCTTAACAGAACGGACGAAAACCGGAAGCGTCAGATTAACGTCCTTCCTATACGCCGTGAGGGCTGCAAACTGAGGTTTTTTTTCCTGTTCCGAGGTTAACACTGCAAATAAAATAACAATGTGTTCAGATTTGTAATTATTGTGTTAAAAAATACCATTGTTTCGTTTATTCGAGTGTTGAAGGATGCTATTATTGACGTCGTTATTGCCCTTATCGTGATAGAAGAAATGAGCGATAATAAAGTGAAATATATCTATTTAATATTTATATACAATATCTCCTTCCACCGTTGTTATTAATAGAGAATTGTAATTTGCTCTCAAATTTAAATAGAAGAGCAAAACATTTCGTATCATATCTGCAAAAAAAAATTATACCAATTATATTTTGATCTGTATGAAGAAGACACATGTGTTTAGAAATATTAATATTTATCAGATTAACATATAAGCAATATAACATTAAAATGAAATAAACAATCTGTAAAAGTTTGAAGTGTCTATCAAAATTTCCCGATGAGTAAGTCTGTCACAGATACAAACACAAAGAGAGACAGATATCTTTTATTATTACAGATATATTCAAAACTATATTTCGTATTAAAACTAAAATGCAACTAAGTAAAAATTTCGAATATGATAACAACTAATAGATTGAAGCTGCATTGTAAATGTCTTTAACAGAAATTGTAAAATACATTTTCGAATACATTCCCCACGTCGCGGGCTTTCCTTTTGGAATCTCATTACGATCGACTTCCATGAGATAATTCTATTCTTTATTTTTTTGAGGGGGGAAGGAGAGAAAAGGGGGACAGTCATGTAGCAAGCAGCCCATGATACTCTCTACATCAGAAGCTTTCATTTGTGATATAATTTGTTTACGAATTTCGCAATCGTTTACGAATTGTATTAGGCAATCGTTTACGAATTTCCACATTTTTTTATGGGAGGGAGTGTAGAAATTGAGGAACAAACCTTTACTTTTAAATAATAAAAGCAAGTGGTAATGCTGAATTTGGTGATTCCATTGTTTAGAAGAAATTCTTTTCCCTCTTTTATATGTGGATCATTTTGTTTTGGAGCTGGAAGAATGTCCTGAGGCCAAACTCTTATGTTTTCTTTTAAAGTCACGATGAGAAGAAGCTGTATACGAATTCGCTGATCCTTACACGGAATTCATACGGTTTAGAAGAATTTCTTGATCAAACAGACAGACAAACATATTTCTAAAATAAAGAGAATAGCTAAGTGCACGGCAAAATTTCAGGGATGTTTTCTATGGTCCAAAAATATATAATTAGCTCTTTAAGCATGTCCGAAACGCTGTATTCGGAAGGTATGGTACATATATTATTATACAATTGTTTGAATAACATTGCCTCGTGTCCATGTCCCCCAGCTTACTGGTACATGCAGTGCATATCCACATACTCAATATGCAATAATATCTTTGCGATTGTATTACCCAATCAAATACGATACAACTGAGAATTAGATTGTAGCACTAGTAACTAGGATGGCTCAAAGATGTGCCAATTGCGGACAGAGTTCACATGTTGTTTATGCATGATGATTCACTCGTACGCTCCAGCCGACCAACGAAAGCCCGTACGATGCCGTCTTCCATTGGGTGGTCACCGGACATTAATCTGCGGGATTTTTCTGTGGGCGTCATTTAGAAAGCTTGGCGTATGAAACTGACGCTTCGGAACTTTCGGAACTGCCGCAACGAGTTGAAGCCGTATCTGAAGCCTTTAAGACTACTCCAGATATCTTTGAACGTCTTCCGCTATTATTACTGCAACGAACCGAGGCCTGAATTCATATTCAAGGACATTATTTCAATATTTGTTGTATCATAACTTACTTGTGTGATATAACTTCAAAATAAAGCGATTCCGGATATTTCTCAAAGCGCTTTGTTTTTTATTTGGTACCTCAGATTAAATTACTGAATTTGTACCACGTACCACACAGAGATCGTTCACCTTATATATAATATTGTAGATAGCATAGAATCGTTAAAATAATGCATATTCAGTTGCTGAATTCTCTGCAGTTATTAACGCCACCCCTCCCGAGAAAAGGTATTGAGGTTTATATAATTATAAAACATTAATACTCTTCTGATTAGAAATTTGTTTTTAAAAATATTTTAAATTTATATTTAAGAGCATTTCCTTTTTTTTTCTTAAGTAACAAAATATTCCTATACGAAGGGTAAAATTTGCATCATTCATGTGCAACGCAAGATGGAGTCGTGTTCAACTATTAGAAAACCCTCTTTCTGTTTTCCTATGGACAAGTCTTAATTTTTGGGTCTGATCCATGCCAGTTGTTGTCATGCGCTCTCGAGTAATATTAACTCGTTGGACTCAGATCATTCCAATAGAACATCCCCCAGACCATGAGACTACGGCCATCTGCCTGAATTGTACGTACGATGAATATGGAATTCCTCTCTTCCTTCTACTTTCGTCACAATCTTAGTTGACAATTATGTGACGTTTTCGTGATGCTTAAGAGCAATTTTTCGTGATGCTTATTGCAATCTGCAATTTCAAACAATTGAAATAGCAGGAGAAAAATATAGCAAAATTATAAACGAGTATTAAAGCAAAGAGAAAACACTGAAGGTGAGAGTTGCTTCTGAAATCAGGAAACGAAGCTTTTGCAGCATCCATGGAAATGGATCATGTGTTCTCCGTGGTATGTTCAATTAACATCCAAGGGTCTTGTAGCTCTCCTAGGTGTGACAGTCTGAGAATCTCACACATCTACGGTCACAATGAATTGAGACCGTAGTCCAGTGAGAGTTTGCTTCCTACAGAACCTGTCCTTTATGATATCTATTTTAATTATTAGCATTTCTTAAGTATATGTAGAAAGATACAACTTAAACACGTAGAAAGCTGCATTTTCTTTAATACGTAGAAAGGTAAAAACTGCAACTGAAAATGTCTTTTGAATCTTTTCATACCCGATCGTTGCACTAATAAGTAGAAACGGATTCGGACAGTTAGAATGTCTATATTTCCACTTCCCTCTACAATGCCAGAGCTCCATCAGCCATCCATCGGCAGGTTGTGTCTTAAAAATATTAAGTTTTACTTCATTAATTAATAAATAGCAATTAAATTTTTGAAGAGCAGTGTCACTGATGGATGTTGCCCACTTCTCTCAACGAGGATGCTGGAGTTGGACTTTGAGAAGTGTCCCCTTCCCAGAATTCAAAGCAAGAAAGAATCCTATGATTCTTCCCCCCATTCCATCGCGATACCGAACATAAGTCATTTTTTAATACCCTGAACGAGAGAAATTAAATTTAAACCTCACCAAGAAAAGTAAATTTTCCCGAATTTTCGCGAAGTAAAGCATCTAATATTCGATTTTCTACTTACCAATAGGTATGGCCACACATAAAACAGTTTAAACGGTTTAGCGTTATTAATGATTAGAAATTTTCTCGTGTATTAAAACAAAAGACGCAGAAACTGACTACCCTATACCCATTGAACTAAATCTTCACAGAAAAGTGGTGCTTGTGCCTGCACATGCGCCAAATTAGTGTGAGGTCACCTCCTTTAATGGTAAAGATTTTGTTTCAAGAAATCAGAAATTTTGTGAAAGTTCATAACGTCTTAATCGCTCAAAATGCTTTCTGTGAGGCATTTCAATTAATTTAAACTGAAAAGAAATTTAAATTGCAACTAATGAGATGCTTATTTTACCAGCGTTAAGAGCTATTTATTACTTATTTAATGTGAACTTACTCTTTGGCTGTAATAGTGTAAAGAATAATCATATTCAAAAGCGTAAATAAAACACGGTGGTAAATGCAAATGTTTAAGAAAAACACCTTACTTTCAAATTCCTACATAACTCGTGCAATAATTAAGTTCTAAAAGCTTGAATACTTACTAGCCTTCAACTCCTTTCCGAAAACTGAAAAAATATTAAGTTAAATATTTGAAACCTTTAAAACTAGAAACATCACATTAAACTGTATTCTCTGAATACAAAAAAATCGTAATAAACAATATATTTCGAAAATTACTCTCTCTTTTACAAATATCATGAACATTGTTAAATGACCTTAAGAAACAAACATTTCCAATATTTAAGATGGGTAAAACTTTATATAGTGTTATTTTTTTCGATAATAAAAGCGTGGAAAAGAATACGAAGCATTCAAGTGCGTTGAGAGTCATGCATTAGTTCATAAATACTGTAACACTCAGCGATAGAAATTTTCCGAAACGAAAAACCCAATATATTAGAAGAAATAATGATCAGAAATCTAAGGCAGGTTACATGCCTTCGAAAATATTAAGGATTATTATAATAATCATTTTAAAAACTATAAAATATTTAAAGTAGTAACCCTATCCTAAACTATTAAAAACTGGTTGGTAAATGAACAAGGTACGAGAAGAAATAATTCATGTATTAAAGAATATAAAATCAACATCTTCCCATGCATTCTTCTTGTGATGAAAGTCTGACAGGATCTGCCACTCTAATACCTCATATTAAAGACGTGAGGGATGCGAAATCTCGTACCAAAGACAACACAAATTTAAATGCTATATGTGATTTGAAACGGCATCATTGACTTCAACAAAACGTGCTAACGGTTTCGCCATTAGAAGAATTATATCAAATTGAATTACCAAAATGTCAAACTGTGTGGAAGCAATTTTTCAAGTTACAAAATTTAACACATCTTACTAACCAATATTCGAAAATAATCTTGTGTTTCAAAATATCAAGTGTAATATTCACAGGGCGTATCTGCAAAAATATGAACCTATAAACTGCAAATTTCATAATGGCCATTCAAATCATATGATTTAGTTTATTTAGTTGATAATCTGGAGTTTTGCATAGTTTCGGCAAATGATTCGTGGATTTCTCCGTATGACATTTAAATTATGTTTCATGTTATTTTCACCAATCATTCATAAAAGTAAATCTTTTTTTTTTGGTTCAAAATATTTAGAAATCATCAAATATAAAAACGCGTGTCAGTTTTGAAGTAATTATCAGAAATCGCGATTTCATTCAAACCACTTTTACTTGTATTGGAGAATTCATTTGCTGAGCACTGTAAATATAAAGAGTTACTTTCGTTACGATATTTGTGATAGTTCAAAACTTACCAATAGTGTAAATTGTGAAATTCTTAATAAATTATATACGTTTCTAACACTCTATAGAGCATTTATTAAAAACAGTTAAGAACCATTTTATACTGTTGAAATGAGGAAAAATATACTTAATCAGTAACCACTCAACTGATATGCAGCAAATAATTGGGAAGAAAGGAACTTTTCATACATTATTCGAACTTTCAGAGAGGACAATCAGAAGAAACAAGTATTTACGAATATTTGTTATACGCAAACCTTTAGGTCGCATTATTTTAATCGATGTTAAAACCACTATAAGAAATATAAAACTCTCATTTTATTTACTGATACATCAGAAAGGGCCATAGTTATTTTCAAAAATAGCAAGCATTTGTTCTGCAGTGTTCAGAAATCATGTTTTGCTTTATCATATCTACAAATTGGGTGCCATTTCTGCACATGATTAGCAGAAATCGTCTTTTTAATTCAATAGATGCCTCCTATTAGTCGAACATTAGCTTGATCACTGTAAAAAGTGAGAATTTATTTCATGGCAATATGTGTGATACCTCATATTTTATTGACTATCAGAATTTTTAGGCAGTTCTTAAGATATTATATACTTAGAAACAATTTAAAGAGTATATGTTCAAAGCGATGCTGAGAAATAAAAGCATATTATTAAAAGCTAATATGTTCGAATCCATACTTTCAAAGATATAATGATAACCTCAAGAAACAAATGTTTTTAATATCCGTCATAAGTAAACCTTTGCACCGAGTCATTTTTATCAGTAAATGAGGACAAGAAATATAAATGTTCCACTAGCGTTAGTAGCTGTCGAAAGGATAACGTGTTCATGCACAATTGTTGAAATCGAAGGCAAGAATTCCAAAGATAAAAATTCTCCGAAACTTAAACTGATAGATTAGTTTTTGATCCGAATTTGAAAACACATTCCTTTTCTTCGAACATTTTAAATTTTTTTACTATACTCACTTTCGGAATTGAGCAAAAACAAGAAAACTCATTTTATGTACAGTTTTGGTCAGAAATTATCTAAATTAAAAAAGAATTATCTCCCAACCGTCAGCTTGCCAGAGGTCTGACAGAATCCTGTCAGTGTAATACGCCATATAGAAAAATCTATAAGACGAGACCTCAGAAAAAAGAAACACAAGAATAATAGAAACATCCATGCCTCCTTGTCCAAGGCTCAAAATCAGGTCCCTTTAATCGGCAACTATGCACACTTCTCTTGGCCATCCAGACAGCCTATTAAGTAATACTTTTATTCAAACACGTAAAGCACTAATCCAATGTCATAGAAATGTATTAAAATAAAAAAAAATCTATCAATCTACTTTTGCGAGCAACTGCAGAAAGTGTGTAAAGTAAAATATAAATGCATAATATATATCGGGATAGTTAATAGACAATTGCTTCATGTTGCGGGTATAAAAGTGATATTTCATTCTTCTCTTATAGCATACAATTCTTTCATATCCATAATTCTTAAGAAATAACTGTCTTAACGAATAAAATTGTACTTTCCTAGACAGACATTATTATACACTGAGCTTCGCAAACGCGATAAAAAAAAAAACGAAAAAAACAAAAAAAACCCGCAGAAGCCATAACCTTATTACAACAAGTATAAACAACAAAACAACAAGTATAAACACAAAATGGAAATCAGTTCAAATATCAAGAATCTTTCAAAAATCAAAAAAACATTTGAAGTATTCTTTGTTTCAACGTGCTTTTGGGATTTTAAACCTTTTTACGAATAAGTTATCATAAAACAATCTAATAACTGAGAAAGCATAAACTTAGAGCAATATATTATATGTGCTGAAAACTGCACAGCAGAAGCAATGATAATAAGTGTTTTTTTCTCACCTATGATAGTGAAAAAAGGCAAGTTTTTATCACCTTTGACCATAAAATCGAGCATCATTTCATTGATGGCCGTAGAGGTAGAGCGTTTGTATCATTGATGATGTCAAAGTAGAACTTTTTTTAATAGATGAGTAAAAGTAGAATTTTTATTTCACAGATGTGCTAAAAGTAGAGTGTTTATTTTTTTGACGACTGTCCTTTATTTCCTATATGGTGATAAAATTCTATTGTTTATTCGTATCGATAAAATCAGAAAATATAAAAAACTAAACGTTAGAACTCAGAAATTACTAATTATTGCAAGAACTAAACCGTTATTCAACTGATCATTGCATTAATTTCCAATTAGCTTGATCAGTGGTTCCTTTTGCTCACTGGTTAGTAACACTCTAATAATTTTATATTTCTAAACTATTGACATGTGTATTATAATGGTTAATACACGACATTCCTTATAGGAACATATTAAGTAACATTTAATACACTAATCACCTCACCAATAATAAAAAGCCATTACTCTAAAACTAAAATCCGAAAGAAGAATTGCTGCTGATAATTAAGTTCGAAAGAGAAAACTGTTTTACACATCACTAACTTTCGAACAATTAAACATTTATATCTTAATACCCATAGGATGATAAAGAATCATCCGTTCTTTACTCTCGCTTTCAGAGATAAAATGACAACCAGAAGAAAGAAATATTTTCTAATATTAGTTATACCTTAACCTTGGCTTCCATTATTTTAATCGTTATTGAAATCACAGTAAGAATACGAAACTCTCATTTGATTTAGAAGCCGTCGTAAACATAAAAAATAGTATGCATTAGTTATTGTTCAAGTAACAAAAGTGAAGAATCCCTGAGAAAGGAATTCTCCAAAATATAAGCCAATGAATTAGCATACTATCAGAAATTGAAGGCAGATTGCATGCCTGCAGAAGTCTTAATGATTATTATGATGCTTACAATCATCATTACAAAATATTTAATATAATAATAATATAATGCTTTGACCATAATAAAAGAGAAAATGCATTCACTAAAATAAGTAAAATTAACATATCTCCATGCAGTCTTCTTGGGACGAAGTTCTGATAAGGAGGCTATCATTTCGAGTGAAGGAATATGAATGAGGTGAGGATGTTAGCAGTAAGACAACACAAATATTAAATTTTTTATAGGCTATTTTAAACAACGTCGTTCTATTTTTTTATTCAGCAAAATACGTTAACAGTTTTCCCAGCAAACCCAGCAAAACCAGTTAACCCAGTATTTAAATGCTCTTGAAGAGAACTTTCTTTTTATACTGGAACTTTACCAGCACAAACGTTGTTGTCAAAAAACTTAGTTGTTAACGATATATAGGCCCTCTAGCATTGACGTGAAATAGGTTTTATGCAATTTAGCTATCTTAACAACAGAATACTGAATAAAGTTATTGACGGAGACTTCCATTATTGACTCTATGAATAATAAAAATACGGAGTAGAAAAATACGTAAATCTAATAATCATTTCTAATATCACTTGAGAACTTGAGAAGGGGAAGTTATCCGTGATATACATGCCAAATTGGACAGAAAAAGTTATTGAGGTCAGTGATATAGTGTAGTAAAAACGGATTATTACACCACTATTTCACCTTTCGTGCTTAATCGTGAGAACACTGCTGAAAAAGTAATTGCCTCAGCAAAAATCCATGTCGAAAGGACGGTGCGCTATATATGTTATAGTCCAATAGGAAGAGTATCTGATATGGTTTCTGAAAGTTGCGAGTTCCGATCCTACTCACAGCGAAATACATCCTTTTCAGAGAACTCTTCATTTACCACTGTTAACAGATATCACAGATATGGCTTATGGAGCTTTAAATAAAGAAAAGTTGTCGAAGAAATGTTTATTAACTTATAAAAAGTGATTGAAACTGCATAAAATACGACACATTTCAGAATATGAAACATTTTGTAGAGCTATTTGCGGATGTATCGTAAACTATGGTGTAACGGCAAATGTAACAAATACAGTGTAACAACAAATGTAACAAATACAGTGTAACAACAAATGTAACAAATATAGTGTAACAACAAATGTAACAAATACAGTCTAAAAGCAAATGGAACAAATACAGTGTAACAACAAATGTAACAAATACAGTCTAAAAGCAAATGGAACAAATACAGTGTAACAACAAATGTAACAAATACAATCTAACAGCAAATGGAACAAATACAGTGTAACAACAAATGTAATAAATACAGTCTAACAGCAAATGGAGTGTAACAACAAATGGAACAAATACAGTCCAACAGCTAATGTAACAAATACAGTGTAACAACAAATGTAACAAATACAGACTAACAGCAAATGTAACAAATATAGTGTAACAACAAATGTAACAAATATAGTGTAACAACAAATGTAAGAAATACAGTCTAAAAGTAAATGGAACAAATACAGTCTAAAAACAAAATGGAACAAATACAGTGTAACAACAAATGTAACAAATACAATCTAACAGCAAACAATCTAACAATAGTTATGTCCCAGCGATTTTTCGAAAATACCAAACGCTCATAATGAAGTAATTCGCTAAATGTTCAAAATCAACATATAATTATTTCAGCGGAAATTCAAATCACATTGCGTGCCTTTTGAAATACATGCAATTATCGTATTTTCTTCAGTTGGAAGAATTATGTGATGTATCAGTTATGTTAAAATTTATCAAAAACAGTTTAGTAAGTGATCAATGTATTTATTTAGTGTATTTTTGAACGAATGGCGTTAGTGGCAAACGACACTGTAAACGTTTGCCACTAACGCCATTTCGTTCAAAAATACACTAAAAATTGTACATTAATAGCCGATTTAAACTAAAATATTATCACACAGCTAACATTGCAATATTTGAAATTCATCAACCTTCTAATGTGCCTAAAATGTGCTTTTCCCTACTTAGGATTTCAAAATGTGTCGCATATGATTTATTTTCAAAGTCCGAATATCTTTTATTAATCCATCTCAATAAACAAAATCCGATGTGTATGCACTATAAGAACTGTAAAATATCCATAACTAGTAACGTAGGAACCATAAGCAATTTTTATGTACTAGTTATGTGCTAGTTATAGTTCAGAAATACCAAGAGACCACCAGTAGTAAATGTCCGAATTTTGAAAAAGTAACATTTAATTATTCAATCGGATATTCAAAGCATATTTTCAGTCTTTCAGAAATATGCTAAGTTATTATGGCGGTAGAAATTTAAAATCATAAAAAAAACTATTTATATGAGTAACATACGAAAAGATAATTAGTTTACTAAAAGTAATAAAATAAATATATCTTAAAGTAGACATCTTGAAACAAAGGTTTGCCAAGATCCCGGCAGTGCAATACACCATACTGAAAAAAAAAACCTACAAAGAAGGTAACTCTAAGCAGAAACAAATATTAAAATGCTTATGAGTGATTTGAAACCGGACTCTTTTGTTATACGACAAAGCACTGCAGTCTTTTTTTCACTAGAACTACTTTCCTTCAAATGCAAACACTTTTACATTAATAACCATCGAGAATACACTCAGCATTCACAATTATACACTTCACATACCATCTTTACCTTTTAATATTTAATCATCGATTATTATTCTCATTGATCAGCTAATATTATATTCATTAGATTAATACTTCAACATCTATCATTCGATGTACGTGTGAACACCTGATTTTATGCAGATTGCGATCTAAAATATGGAGAAGTCTTCATATAGATATACCGTTGGAAACGTACCTTTACTTAGTGACTTTTTAGAGATTTTAGAGTAATGCTCAAAGCATTACTTACTTCTACAAAACAAAAATTTTCTTAAATTGATTTCCTGAATATAACGACCATATGATGTGTTGTCTACTTTCTATATTCTATGTGTAATCAATGTAAACAACTTATATGTTAGATTACTTTGAAAACGTTGCCTATATATCGTAAATAATTTGTTTTTCCAGAAAAACCCACGTTGTTTGGATTGATGATTTATAGAAGAGAGGTATAAATCGTTTATTCCATCACTCGCTTATTCCACTATATAAAGTGATAAAATATCACCTTAAAAAGATGAGATTTCTGAAATGTTAAAATGCTGTAAAAGAGATGAATATTGTTGAACGAAAGTGTTAGAAGAAAATGTACTGGAACAAAAGTGCTCTTGCAAAAGTAAAGCATACACTGCACAAATCCATACGAATAGATTGTTCATCAGTGCAAAATGCGATCGCATAAAATAGTTTTTGATGCAAATCTTTCCTATTGTGAAATTTGTAATCGATTAGTGCAACATTTGTCCGCTATACTCCAAATTTCTTATAGTGATAAACCTTGTTTTAATTGACATGTAATATTTACCTTTTGAAACATAAAGTCAATATACTAATATTTGTGATCGATTTGTTTTGAGACAAAATTTGGTGAAAATCGCATGTAATTTTGCGAAAATATTCGCTTCATAAATTCGCTCTATGGTAAATATTTTTAAAGTAAGATTCAAATCAGCAAGGCCACTACTAGCCATGATGGTAATATGCTAACTAATTAGGTTACCAAAGAAAAGGTTTAAAGACAGAATACCATGATGGTATTATGCTAACTAATTAACTGATGTAAAATTTAAACTTATTAACTTGTACTATTCAAGAGTTAGAAACCTGCAGAGACAAAGAGCATTGTGAAAAACTCTGTCAACTCTAAGCACCCCTGAAATCTGTTCTCCTAATGAGGAAAACTTAAAATCTATTTTTTGAACACGATACTACTTGCTGCATTCCTTTTGTAGTAAAGTAAAAATATAGAGAATAAAAGTAAAAATACAGAGAATAAAAGTAAAAATATAGAGAATAGAAGTAAAAATATAGAGAATAGAAGTAAAAATGTAGAGAATAGAAGTAAAAATATAGAGAATAGAAGTAAAAATTCAGAGAATAGAAGTAAAAATAGAAAGAATAGAAGTAAAAATACAGAGAATAGAAGTAGAAATGCAGAGAATAGAAGTAAAAATACAGAGAATGGAAGTAAAAATACGGGGAATAGAAGTAAAAATAGGGGAATAGAAGAAAAAATACGGGGAATAGAAGTAAAAATACGGGGAATAGAAGTAAAAATACGGAGAATAGAAGTAAAATACGGAGAATAGAAGTAAAAATACAGAGAATAGAAGTAAAAATATAGAGAATAGAAGTGAAAATTCGAAACCATTTCAAATAATAGGTTAGAAGATATTAATGCATAGTACAAGAGACACGAAGATCGCTTACACCACTGCGTATATACAGCATATTTTACGCTGAAGATTCAGTAAGATTGCAGAAATTACAAAATGTTATAATAACGATAAAAATAGTCGCGAGTTTCTGATATAAATCGCTAGAAAATACTCATACGGTAAAGAAATAAAAAAAAAAAAGTCGACGTTAAACAGTTTCAATAATAAACTACATGATGCGAAGTAACAAATTATGAATCTAATATTTAATGCAAATATCAATAAACATGTAATGCAACTTAACTGAATGGGTATTCTCGATAACTGGAACTGCCGAATGAAGAGAACTGGAACTGCCGACTGAATGGGTATTCTCGATAACTGGAACTGCCGAATGAAGGTCCTCACTTCATGAAGAGTGACCTAATCTGAGAAAATTTGTTACTTGCAAAGGTAACAATTCAATGAAGCAACAACATGTTCAAATTTACAACTAAAGTAATTTTAAATGAATATTGTTACGTGTTTTCTCTGTGTTATAAAGGCATTATTATTGACTTGCTCTAGCTGTTATCATGGAGGAATAATCTTTAATATCCTAAACGTTTTCTAATATTTTATATTTATAATTTTTATTCTCCACGGCTGATACTGAGAGACATTTGAAATTTGCTCATAATTAATAAAAGTAGAAAACTTCAAAGAACTTCTCAAAGAAAAAAAATATATATGTTCATATCTATCATTATATTTTGGAAATAAATCGAAAGGCACATTTCTTCACAAATATTAATATTTAGCAGATTAATTAAAAATATAAAAATATGTGTCATAATGCTATAAAACGATCGAAACAATCTTTTTTATTGAAATAAATAAATTTCTATACACCTAACTCCCTGTATCCTTTTTAATTCGTGGATGATGATTTAAGCCATGTAATCCAACTCTTTTCCTTGCGCGCAAAACAAAACGTAACGGATGGGTACTCTCTAAACTGGAATGGATGATGAAAGAAGAGCTCTTAAGAGAAATATAGTTTAGGGCACTATATCCAAGAATGAAGAACAAATTTTTGTAATTTTTTTATAATTGCAATTATCAAGGTAAGAATAAAAAAAATACGACAATAATGGAAAAAGGGAAAAAATCATTTACATTTCTTTAAACAAAATATATATATATTTATTTTTGGTACATCTGATATTATTAAACAATTTCATTTTTCGAACAAGTTTTCCAGTGTGTGTGTGTGTGGGGGGGGGGTGCAATCCCCTCTCCCCTCTCTACTGGCAACCATGTCCATCCATATATTCAGAAACATAAAGGATTCATACTAGTTGAATGCCTGTTGAAAATTCAAAGAGAAACATTAATAACATTGTGTAATTTTACTCTAAACTATCATTACTGAAATGTAGAAGAATTTTTAATATGAAATCGTTTAAACTTTCCTGCTGCTTAGACATTTCGGTCCTTTATTTCTCGATTTGCATCATAGTTGAAATTAATTTAAAGTTCACACCTGGATTTTTATTATAGGTAATAGGATTGAATTATTGAGACAATACGCTATGACTTATGTTGAGCAATGCTTTCCTGGAAAACATAGGTATAAGCAAACCTTGTTTAAGTAAAAAAAAGTGGGATACTCAAATTTCTATGTTACATCTATATGTTAGAAAAAAAAATGATAATTAAACCACTCTCGCGATATGAAATATGCTCACTGAATAGTAATTCGTCAGTACTGAAGAAAGCAAAGTGATGCAAATTCTGTGTTATAGGATATAATCCTCAGGCTTTGAACTAGAAAATAACATTTAGACTCTCGCGAATGTTATGCTATGTACGCTCGTTATCAATGACAATTAAATTTATTATTTCTCGCTTTAGCGCCCCCTAACACTGAAAATTTGAACTATTTAATGATTGAGAAAATGCAAATAGTGACATCGTTTAGTACACATACAACATAACCCGAATTTTTCACTTTTCTCTTAAAGAAAATTATTTGCTTTTTACTACCACCCTGGTGGTAAGAGAGAAAATTTCTCCAACTTATTTAAATAACTGTACCACAAAAATTTGAAAGTTCTCGTATAAATCGATAGTTTGTAATATTCGTTTAATATTTTGGCATTTACCTAATTTCTTCACTGATAGAGGGCGCTATTAAAGGTACAGGGAGATTTGGAAAATTATAATTTTAATATTTCATCAGTGTGTTATAGAGCCAGAAAATAATTTTTGTCTTTAGAAACAAAAACGTTGACTGTCTACCAATGGACAGGCTGACAGACAGACATACGACAAAGTGAAAACATTGCTCGTTTAGTTGAAAATGATTTTTAAAAAAAAGAACATGCAGAGCTAAGAACCAGCATTTGCTAAATATTGTCTTATTTTAAAAAAATAATACAATTCGAATGTTGCCTTCAGATAATTTTACTATTATTTGATTACTTTCTCTATCCAACTACTGATATGTTTTGCATCTTGTATTCATTACGATAAGCAACTTGCTTCGTCAATTGATTTAGCAATAATCTTGCCATTGAAAAGAACTTGCATTTTTCTGCTTCGCTCTCGAGAAATCCGCGAATTGTACTAACGACATATTGAACATGAAGGCTGCCACATCCCTGAACATTATTCAAAACATTAGTTTGTTTATTATTCCCCGTCGACGACAAAGATTTCTTTATTTTCCTTCAGAGCACACATTCACCGAGAGCCAAAAGCATTGGTATGACAGAATCATGTCTTGTAAACTCATAATCACTACTTCAATTTCTTTTAAAAATCATAATTACTACTTCAATCTCTTTTAAAGTAGCGTAAACTAACAAAATATAAAGACATTTTCGTGTATTGTGCTCCTATTGAAAAATAATCCTAGTTTGAATAGTTACGATAACGATATTATTTTTCCAGTTCAACGAAATTATCGAGAAGTATTATTGAATAAAATTTGCTTATTAGAGGCGAACTAAATAAATTTTGTTTTTCTAAAATAAGGTATTTTAGTAGCCTGACTCCGTTAAGGACAGTAAAATATTTTTTCATGGCTAATGATTAAAAATGCATTATAAATAAATTCCCGTTCAATGCTTAAAAAGAGTAATAATTTAATATTAAAATTATCAGATAGAATTGTCATTAACCATCATTGGTTCCTGTTTCATTATAACTATACAACAGCCTTAATCAATTGAGATACACTGCCTGGTCAAATGTCGTGCGAGAAATACATTTGTCATGAAACAAGCGAATGTATGCAAAATTTCTTACTGTCGTTAGTATTCTACTTCATTAAAGTGCTGTAAAAGCCGTAAAGATATGACGGAAAGCAAAGTCAATTGCGACATGAGTAAAAAGTCTAATATGACTGTCTTCGAAAATGGGTTCATCGTTGATGCGCGATGAGTAGGAGCATCCGTAAAATGATATGATGGAACTCATCAGAAAATCACAGGGCACATTATTCCAAGTGTATGGTGAATGGAAACGATCTCGAAAAAAGTCTGCAAATGCGGGAGGTAAAAGACTCAAAGAGAAAGGGGTATCGTGTCTTTAGGCTTAGTTCTAACCTGTTTGGATATCAGATCGGGTTTCTAGTTGCCATGGGTCGGGATGAACCCACGAAAAGAGTCTGCAATTTCAGGGGGCGCTTCCGTCGCCTACCTTGTAAATTATAATACAGTGGACCCCCGATATAACGCGCATGTCGGGCGGGAAACAACACGCGCGTTATAAGGTGAAACGCGTTATACCGAGCGGCGCGGTGGCGACACAATAAATTTCACACTGTAAGCTTTTCTTTTACTCATCATGCATACAATAATTAAACACTATTCAAAATACATGCAGGAACTCAATACATACACAATTACTCAATACGCAGTAACAATAAAATGCGATATTCACTAACGCCGCACGGACCTGTATAAACATGTTTGAACTTATCGCGAACATCGCCCGCGCTATAACCGAGTGCGCGGTATAGCGAGCAGCGCTATAACGAAGGTCCACTGTATTTCTTTTTAAATATTATAATTTTAATAAAAATTTATAAAAAAATATTTATTTTTTAATAAATTTTTTTAACATGAATTGTATTATTTCATTAGCATTTTTTTTTTCATTAGCATTTCTATCGTTTATTATTGAAAGTTACTATTCGATATCACAAGGTTATGGAGAATTGTGAATGAAATTATTGAACGACCTTCGTTTGACCGGAATTAATTGTGATTGGAGAAGTGGGAACCTGTGAATGAACTTATCGATGGCAAGAGCTATGGATGAGTTTCGGACCGAACGTTTGGCGTGGATATAATTAGTTTTAAAATAATACGTGATAGTTTGTTTAGCGGATTTCTGACTCTAGTGGATTGCTCTTTAGAATTCGGTTGAACTATCCAAACCCTCGCAAATAGTCGGTTTCCAATTCACCGCCATATCGAATGATTCAGTGAAAGTATCTAATCGTGCTTAATCGGAAATTGTTATCTCGCTGGTCGCGCTAATAGAAAAATTTCCGCAATTTTAAAATATCGTTTACAGAAATTGTGCTTCTCACCAAACAGGTTCAATATAATTTTTATAATAAACCGGTTGAATAAACCACCAATATGTGTCCAGTCTCTTGAACTACCATTAAAATAAAAATCTCTACCACCGTAATTTCAAATTTTCCCATCAGCAGATCACTTATAACATTCATTAAAACTTTTACCTATTCCATATTTAGTGACCCTAACGATGTAAATCAAAATTACTTCAGGATTTTAAAAATATGAATTATAATATTTCATTAGAACCAATCCAACTGAAAAAAGTTTTTCAATTATCTTTTAAAACTAAATAGTTACTTTCCCCACCGCCCTGCGCGGATTAAAGAACGTTCTGGATGACCTTGACGAGAGGCTTCCATGTCTCCAACCGGTGTTCAGCAGGTTCCTTCCCCTGGGATCCTTATGATCTAGCCATTTAACCTATTGTGAGAAAAAAGTGCTGCTCACAAGTAAAATAACCAAACTAAAAATTAACTTAAGTTGTCAGCAATTTGAAAATGGGATGAAAGCATTAAAAAAATTCCAAGGCATACAAGAATGTAAAGAAATCTTGTTATTGAAAATCTATAACCAACAGATGCGTTGCGTTTTTTCTTTTGATGTTTTTTTTTGGCAATTTATTTCATACAGCGGCGCTGCCGGCATATGCAAATGTGTTTGCTACCCTAATCCGACAAATACTAACCGATTTGGACGTTAAACTTTCTTGGGTTATTGTGTTTTTAACTCAGGAGTTTGCACTTTTGCCTTCCGCAGACCGATTCGCAACTCACGTGCTAAGAAAAATATTAAATTCGTAGGCGTTTCCAGATCTGCAGCTTTCATAAAGGAAAGGATGTGATCATGCGTGGCTATAACTGCTGAAACCATCACGTGACTTAGCGCTGCAGTGTTTTCATTACTTTTACGTGATAACTCCTTTTGTTTTCGTTGTACAATTCAAGAACGTGACTTACACGAGTTTCGGTATTGTAGTTAACGTTCAACTGGATGCGCCTCAAGGCTGCAGAAAAAAAAGTTTGTTATAACGAAAGCATTAAAGCTGTTGAAGTTTTCTTTTTCTCTCAACTGGTCTTTCATCGAACATGAAATAACCTTTTAAAATAACTTTAAAGTAAAAAAAAGAATCGGTTTGAGTGCACTGAAACCCGAAGTTCTTTGGGTTGTCAGTGTTTCAGGCTGAGATTACAAGACACATCGGCGAGATGAGGGTAACAGCATTGGTGGCGTTGAAGGCTTGTGATCATTCACGGTCTGACAGCAGTTGATTGCTCTCACGTGTGTGTACGAGATAACGTGCGATTTTTCAACTTGCTTTGACATTGTAGGAGGAGGAATAATCTTTCATCTGCCAAACAAACCCTTCGAGAGACAATCACACTGCCACGAAAAGTTGCTGTAAAACTGTCACGATTGATAGCAATGTATCAGTTGGGGGGAGGGAAGCTTGTTTTCAACTAAGGAATCATCGGCTCTCGGGAAGGGTGTTGTATTCCAATACTCTGAGAGTTGTAGAATTATTTTATCTCTACGGAGCATTTTTGTGCACACAATGGGCTAAACAGCCAAGCCACAAATTGCCTCTAGAGATCTGAGTTGGATAAAGGAAGGAGAATAAGTGGACAATTTTTAAAGGACGCAGATGGAACCTACCTAGAGTGTTTTTTAATGTCCAATATGGTTCTCTTGACTATTGTGTGTATGTGTGTGTGTGTGTGGGTGGGGGGGGGGGGGGTTCAGTAGGTAGCGCGCCAGACTCGTAATCTGCAGTTCCCAAGTTCGGATTACACCTGGGCCAGCTTTGAGCTTTATCTTCGCCAAACTCCCCGCTCTGCCCTCGGTCAGTAGGGGACATCGATGGTCTTGGAAAGGCCGCCGTCTGTCGGATGGGACGCTAAGCAATGGGTCCCCTAAAACTAATAGTCCAGTGAGTCCCGCTCCTCAAACCTTCTCTGAGCCCTCGGAGTCCTTGTGACCTGGACATGTAGCCCATCGTGTTAAACAAAAATGCCACTCAAAGGTATAACAACTCCGCCATGCCTATCGGACTGCGACATAACGTCCCATACGACCTATAGCGTCTTTTCCAAGCCCATTGCTGTTCCTCTTTTCACGGGGAGTAGAACAGCGATGAAAAATTTCAACGCAAAAAAACGGGAAAAAGTTGGGATTCGAACCTGAAAACGTCAGATTACGAGCCTGGCGCGCTTTTGATTGAGCCAGGTCGAACCCCATAGATTGAGAGGAAACCTATTAAATGATTCTCATGTTAATATGAATCGTTTATAAATCACGTAACGCTGTTTTAGTTGAAGTTTAATCACCTTCCTCAGTCAGTCAAGGCTGACGCTACCTGAGCTTGTGACCTTGACTATCTTCTGTACCTTGACTTTGTGCTGTACCTTGACTATCTTCAAAATAGGTTATTGACGTCATGAATGCTGCGAATATTATGGGTTGGGTTACTGAATTTCTTGCTGTATGAAATAAGGTAAAAATATTAAATTTGGACTTAATGTAATTTTAGAGAAAGTCTTTCCATAGCTGAAGCAATTTGTCGTGAAACTCATACAGGGCTGATTCTCTTAAATGCAACTCTAGAAGGTAAAAGGATTTGTATTTTGTTGCTTTTCCTCTGAGCGGCACTTTCTGTGCTCACAGTGGTATAAATGGCCACGTCACAAAGACCCCAAGGGGTCAGAGAAGCCTGGAGGAAGAGGATCCACTGAAAAGCTGTTAGGAGACAGACGGGAGTCTCTCGTAAAAGCCATTCAGAGTATTATTTAATGTGCACAGGGTATGAGTCTCCTGCACACGTGCCATGGTTTTAAAGTCCCATCCGACGGACGTAGCCTTTCCCATCTCATCGGTGTCCCTGCCCGACGAAGGCCTGGATATGCATAAGAATATAAGCGATTTAATTTATCTAATATTAAACTGAAATTTGTTTAACACCAAAATCTTATTAAACTAAAATTATATAAAATGAAATAATTTATTTGTTACAAATATATTAAAATATTTATGAATAATTTAAAATTGATTGACACAATTTTAAAAATTACCTACCAGTTGAATTTTAATTAAGATAACTATATAATAGAAAAAAGATTCTTATATTACTATACTGCCCAGACATGATATCATCATAGATTGATGAGTATGATATTGGAAACGTTGG
Source organism: Ryuthela nishihirai (assembly GCA_038380435.1). Classification (NCBI taxonomy): domain Eukaryota; kingdom Metazoa; phylum Arthropoda; class Arachnida; order Araneae; family Heptathelidae; genus Ryuthela; species Ryuthela nishihirai. The sequence goes on along the minus strand of JAWZYU010000016.1, from coordinate 37,177,891 downwards.
CAGGATGGGAATTCAACAGAAATAGGAAAGTAAAGTCAGTGGAAGATTTTCTGGCCAGCCGAAAACCGTCAGTCATTATCTCCTTCGGACTTTTAAGTAGTGAATAATGAAAACAAGCTAAATAATAGAAGTATAGAAAATATATGTGTTATTTCTCCGAACACTCTTTCAGCTTATAGTTATTATCTATTTAGTGTTTATCTCAAGTGTACTTTAGGAATGCGCTATTTACAGACAGAGAAAAGTGAGACACGAAGCAAATAAACGACGTTCTCTTCGTAGCAAAACTGACATAATATTTTATACTGAGTTATTTGGAGGTAAATTGGAGACGAGGCGAGCGTTGTTCGTTCTCAGTAACAATCGTTTCTCTGAATCAGAAAGTGAAAAGTATCCCGTCTGGAACAACCACTGCAGACTTCTCCCATTGCTCTCTTCTTCCTTTAAGAGGTTTTTAAAAGCTTGCAAAAGAAATATTTAACTTTTAAAGGAAAGTTTATTTTAGGTGTCTGGATCGCTCTGCTCTTGTACAGTGCGATATTGAATGAAATATTGAATTGTCGGTGGTCTTCTTGTTTCTATAAGTTCGGGAACACAATTTAAGGAACGAAAAAACTTTCTTATGTTAACCTACTGACGTGGGTTGCATTGTTCTGCCGCTGAGCTCCACTCTATGCGCATAGTAGGCTAAATGGTAAAGTCATACAGACCCCAAGGACTCAGAGAATTGGAACGACTGCATGCTGTTAGGATATAGATGGAACCACCCGTCAAAGATCGTAGATCGTATAATCATATTCGATGTACCGGGTAATAATTTTACCCCTAACCATCTCCATTATAAAGATATGCCTATTTGGTATGAGAAAGAACAAAATATATAAGTAAACCAATCTTAGATGGGGCCCCTAAGGGCAAACATAAGAAAAGTTAAAAATAGCAGTAAAATAGACTTTCCTCTATGTGACATTTAAGAATAAGTTAGAGGTTAAATTTCGGAATTTTGTCCGAGATCTACGACCTGTGTTGTTCCTAGGCGCAAATGTTCAGAGCTCTACCATTTCTATCAGTTAGTCACTCACAATCGGCTTTATATTCTACATCAAAAGGATGTGAACAGCGCAGCCGAAAGCATGAATGAACCTTTCGACTGTTTAGATTTTCTTCGCTGATCTTGTTCTTTGCATGCTCTTGTTAAGTGAACTTAACATTGTTGTATTAATACAAATCATCGGGCATCAGATGGGTTGTTTTACCTCTGAGAGACACTTTTTCCCCCCCACAATAGGCTAAATTGTCAGATCCAAATGACACCAAGGATTCAGAGAAGAGAACCCACTGGATGGTGGTGGCCATCCAGTGGGTGAAAGAATACGCTTGATGGCATTAACGGGAGGCTTCCAAAATGTCTCCTAAGAGTACTACTATTACACTATGGTGACCACCACCAACAATTGGATTGTGGAGGCCACCCATCGTGTAAGAGTATGGCTCTTAGGAGACATTTGGAAGCCTCCCGTTAATGCCACCAAGCGTGTTCTTTTAGCATGCAGAGAGTATGACTCTTATGCACACTGAGCCACGGCTTAATATCCCATCCGACAGATGGCTGCATTCCTAATCCCATTCGACAGACGGCTGCCTTTCCAATCCCATCTGACAAATGGCTGCCTTTCCATTTCCATTCAATAGGAGGCTGCCTTTCCAATCTCATCGATAGGAGAATGCCTTTCCAATCCCATCGGTGCCTTTCTTCTTACCGAGATAAGGGTTGGGGAGTTAATGGAGATAAATTTCAACACCTGGTACAGTTGGGACTCGAACTTGGGAACTCCATAGGCTCATCACGTGATCATGCAGATCACGAAACTGGAGCGCAACCCAGTAAGCCAATCCCCGCCCAACATCAATTAGAGTGCAAAGCCCCGTTAATCTTTCTATAAAAGAGAACTATCGGGCTGGGCGCGCTTAATCCTGGTGTGATTGTACATTTTTATCCTCGTCTAGAAATAAATTTTAAATATACATCTTTTTCAAAATCTGTATTCTTCTTCAGGTCACAGAGCAATTCGTACCGAGAGCGCGACAATTGAGTAGACGACAACTGCGAGGACGATAATTTGGTGGATGCAACAATTGGGTGGACAACAACTGCGAGGACGACAATTTCGTGATGCAACAATTGGGTGGACAACAATTGCAAGGACGATAATTTGGTGGATGCAACAATTGGGTGGACTACAACTGCGAGGACGACCATTTGGTGGATGCAACAATTGGGTGGACAACAACTGCGAGGACGACAATTTGGTGGATGCAACAATTGGTGGACAACAACTGCGAGGACGACAATTTGGTGGATGCAGCAATTGGGTGGACAATAACTGCGAGGACGACAATTTGGTGGGTGCAACAATTGGGTGGACAACAACTGCGAGAACGACAAATTCGTTGGTTCAACAATTGGGAACGTAAGACAATTGGGTGCATACGATAATTGCGTGGATGTCAACTGGGTGGAAGACAATTTGATGTAAAAAAGAAATGGTTACAGATAATTTGCGATTACTAACACTAATTCTAAGCAAAAAAAAATGAAAATGAAACACTTTTCAGAAGTCTGCGCAATCGGGTAATCTACAAAGCGAAGTTGTTTAAATAAAAATCTGCATAATCAATATTTAAATAAACTCTTTTTAATCCGATCTCGAATTTCGAAAGAAATCTATTCCTTCACAATCAAACTACAAGAAATCAAAGGGGTCATTACTGGAATCAATCTCACTAATTCTTAATTAATAAAGGGTTCATCATTGGGTCTACTTACTGTAATCCGACATTTCACTACAACAGATTTTTTTTATTTTATTTTTGATTGTATTCGTTTTAACTAAATCAAGTGAAAATGAAAGAACGCACTACGGGAAACAAAACTGCATATAGCTATCTGTATTCTCACTATTCCGACTTTCGATAAAACGTGTTTTCTAACGATCACAGAATCTAAAAGAAATAATGGGAAATCAAACGAATGCATTGGACGATGCCGTAACAACCGATATTTTAATCTAATTTCGCTAATCCGACTTCGGTTAAAATGGATTTTTATATTTTAATTCTTTTCTGTTCCTTAAATTAAGCAAACGGAAATCAAAGAACGCAATGCAGAAAATGAAACAGCATCACAATATCGGTATTCTCATTATTCCGATATTCAATAAAACGAATTTTTTAAAACGTCCCTTGCTCCTAAACGAAACAATCGATAATCAAAGCAACTCAGAGAGTAAACTGAAACAGTTCATATTAATATCTGTCCTCTATAATCCGGCTTTGGTTCAAAGGGATTTTTATATTTCTATCATTTCTGCTCTTTCTGCAGTAATCAATTGTAAATAAAAAAAAGTCGTAGAGGAACTGAGACAACCGATATTTCCATCTCAATAATCCGACTCTGATTAAAACGGATATTTTTATTCATTTGTCTCCTTCTGAACGAAACAATCGGAAATGAAAGGAATTCATACAGAAACTGAAACAGCTCATATTTACATTTGTTCTCGATAATCCGATCTTGGTTACAACAAATTTTATATTTCTATTCATTTCTACTCCTCTAAACGATACAAACAGAAATCAATGGAAATCCTTTAGGAAAATGAAAGAGCTCGTATTTACATTTGTTCTCGTTAATCCGTCTCTAGTTAAAACGGATTTTCATATTTATATTCATTTCTGATCCGCCTAAATGATGCAAACATTAACCTATGGAAGTTATTCAGGGAAATAAAACTGCTCATATTTACATCTGTTCTCGATAATCCGATCCTGATTAAAACGGATTTTTACATTTATATTCGTTTCGTCTCCTTCCTAATGAAACAATCGGAAATCAGTGCAGTTCATTCAGGAAAGTGAAACAGCTCATATTTATATCTGTTCTCAATAATCCGACTTTAGTGAGAACGAATTTCTTTATTTTTATTCATTTCTCCATTTTCTAACCAAAACAATCGATATCAAAGGCACTCATACAGGAAATTGTAATAGCTCATAGTTACATCTTCTTTATATAATACGATCCTGGTTAAAATGGATTTTTACATTTATATTCATTCGTCTCCTCCAAAAAAATTCAGGAAACTGAACAACCCATATTATCATATGTCTTCAGTAATCTGACTCTTGTGTAAATGGACTTTATAATTCCATTCTTGACTGCTCCTTCTGTAGGAAACAATTGGTAATCATAGAAACGAAATCTAGAACGAATCAGGAAACTGAAAAAGCCGATAGTTGCATCTTTCTTGATAATCGGACTAGGATTAAAATGAAATTTTACCTTTCTATTCATTTACACCATCCACCATTCGGTAAAGCATTTATGCATATTTTATTTAATCGTAAGTTTCCGTAAAATAGATTTTTTTTTATTATATTCCTTCTAAATGAGTCCTGTACAACCTTCCATAAAATCTTATCAATATTCTGAATTTGTCTCATTTCTTTCAATTGCATTGATCAAACATTTTTTAGGTGGATGGACCAATTCATAGTACTCATTAAAATAAATATATTTTTGATATTTAATCAAGATCAATTCTTGATTTCGTAACAATGTAGATTTTTTCCCCTTTATATATATAGTATATCTTAGAAATATATATTTTCGTTTATAAGTTGAGAATTTCCTGCTGCTTTCTAAGAGCATAAAAATCGAATGTCAAAATAATGCACTACAGGAAATCAAACGGCATAGCATTATAAGCATTCTCATTAATCGAACTTCAATGAAACGAACTTTCTTATAAGTTGTTTCCTACTGAACGAAGAAATCACAAATGAAACAAGCAATGAACATTACAGAAGACTATCACAACCAAAATTTGCATTGATCACCTCTAATTCTGTAGAGAGATTTTCATTTAGATTCATTATTATCGAGAACAGATATAAATATCGGCTGTTTCGCTTTTCTATATGGATTCCTTTGATATTATTTCGCTTAGAAGGAGCAGAAATCAATAGAGATATATAAGTCCGTTTTAAATATAGACAGATAATGAAGAACAGATGTAAATATCAGCTATTTGATTTTCGTCTATGAAGTCCTTTGATTTTTGATCATTTCTTATAGGAGAAGAAATGAATAGATATAAAAATTCAGTTTTATTCAGAGTCCGATTATCGAAGACAAATGTGAATATCGGCTGTTTCAGTTTTTAATTTTTTCCTGTATTGGACAACAATTGGGTGGACGACAACTGGGAAGACGACAATTGGTTGGACAGCAATTGGGTGGACGACAACTGGGAATACGACAATTGGTTGGACAACAATTGGGTGGACGACAACTGGGAAGACGATAATTGGTTGGACAACAATTGGGTGGATCAACAACAAGGAGCAGTCATGAATGAATATATAAAAATCCATGATTATAAGAGTCGGATTACCGAGGACATATGATAATATGGGCTGTTTCAGTTTTCTGAAAGGTTATTTTGTTTCCGTTTGCATCCTTTAGAAGCAGAAGAAATAAATGTAAATGTAAAAATCCGTTTTAATCAGGATCGGATTATTGAGAACAGATGTATTAATATGAGCTGTTTCATTTCCCTCAATGAGTTCCATTGACTTCTGTTTGTATCGTTTTGGAGGAACAGAAATGAATATAAATATGGAAATCCGTTTTAACCAGAGTAGTATTATCAAGAATAGACATCACTTCCTTGAATGAGTTCCATTGATTTCTTTTCGCATCCTTTAGAAGGAGAAGAAATAAATAGAAATGTGAAAATTCGTTCTAACCAGAGTCGGATTATCGAGAACAGATATAAATATGAGTTGTTTCAGTTTCTGTATCTTCATCTTTCCTTTCATTTCTGATAGCTTCGTTTACAAGGATACAAATGAATAAAATATCCGTTTAAATAAGAGTCGGATTATTGAGATGGAAATATTGGATGCCCCAGTTCTTGTATGAATTCCTTTGATTTCCATTAGTTTCCTATAGAAAGAGCAGAAATGAACATAAATATAAAAATTCCTTTAACCAGAGTCGGATTATCCAGTATAGATATTAATATGAGCTGTTTCAGTTTCCTATATGAGTTGTTTTGATTATCGATTGTTTCGTTTGGGAGCAAAGGACGTTTTAAAAAAATTCGTTTTATTGAATATCGGATCAATGAGAATACCGATATTGTGACTCTGTTTGGTTTTCTGCACCGTGTTCTTTGATATCCGTTTACTTAATTTAAGGAACAGAAAAGACTTAAAATATAAAAATCGGATTAGCGAAATTAGACTAAAATATTGGCTGTTACGGAATGGAGTAATTTAAAGCTTATTTGTTATCCCAGAGGCATTCGTTATATAGTTGAGATGTAGCAGATATAGTTGATTTGTACATATGGTTGAGATATGAATTTCCATTATTTCGCTTAGATTCAGTGAGCTTTTGAAAACGTGTCTCATCGAAAGTCCGTATTAGTGAGAATATATATGTGCTCTATACAGTTTTGTTTTCCATAGTGCGTTCCTTCAATTCCATTTGATTTAGTTATAACGGATAAAATAAAAAAAAATATTATAATGAAATGTTGGATTACAGAGAGTAGAATGAACTCTTTATTGAATTAAGAATTAGTGAGATTGATTCGAATAGTGCCCCATTGATTTCTTTTAGTTCTGTCGTTCAATTTTATATTGTTTCATTCGTAAGAAACAGATTTGTTTCGAATTTCGCTTTATTCGATGTCGGATTAAAGAGAGTTTATATAAATATTGGTTTGCTCCTCTTAAAAGAACTTCACTTTGTAGATTGCCGGATTTTGCAGACTTCCGAAAAGTGCAGTTCCGTTTTTTTTTTGCTTAGAAGGTGTGTTATCCACCAAATTGTTGTCCAACCAATTATCGTCTTCCCAGTTGTCGTCCACCCAATTGTTGTCCAACCAATTGTCGTCCACCCAATTGTTGTCCAACCAATTGTCATCCACCCAACTGTTGTCCAACCAATTGTCGTCTTACCAGTTGCCGTCCACCCAATTGTTGTCCAACCAATTGTCGTCTTCCCAGTTGTCGTCCACCCAATTGTTGTCCAACCAATTGTCGTCTTCCCAGTTGTCGTCCACCCAATTGTTGTCCAACCAAATGCCGTCTTCCCAGTTGTCGTCCACAAAATTGTTGTCCAACCAATTGTCGTCTTTCCAGTTGTCGCCCACCCAATTGTTTTTACCTATTTGTCCCAGATTCATTCATACAAAGCAATCAGCTTAAGGATCTGTTGATATTAGATAGTGGAGACATTGACAATGTCGAAATGTTTGGTAACGACAATTTTAAACATTTATTTTAATAACGTCACGTAGTAGATTGTTATCGCTTTAAGTTTGATTTAGTTTCCATTCTTTACCAAAACTAAAGCAAGTAAGATGCTCCTGTTCCGGGGGGCGGGAGGGGGCTCAGTCGGTAGCGCGCCAGGCTCGTAATCTGCAGTTCCCAGGTTCGAGTCCCAGCTGGATTAGCGTTGAGTCTTTATCTACGTAAAATTCACCGCCCTGCCCACGGTCCGTAGGGGACACCGATGGGCTTGAAAAGGCCGCCGTCCGTCGGATGGAACGTTAAGCCGTGGCTCCATGTGCGGGAAAGCCATACCCTGTGCCCGTTAAAGAACACGCTGGATGGCCTTGACGGGAGGCTACCATCTGCCTCCCAACAGCTGTTCCAATGGGTCCCCTCCTTCAACCTTCTCAGAGCATTCATGGTCCTTGTGACCTGGTCATTAGCCCATGGTGTGCAAAAAAGTGCCTCTCAGAGGTAAAACAACCAACCAACCAAGCTTATGTTCCGGTGGGTAAGTATCTTATTATTTTGTGAATACCTAGCCCTGGGTCCCAGTCAGAGAAGGCAGATATTGCAATAAGTGTTTGCAAAAGTTAACTTACACATGCTACATTTGGCTATTAGATTTAACTGTCTTTTGCACAAATATTCCTCTAGTTATTGTGAAACTGCCCAGTTAGATTCAATTCATAACGTTACTAAAATTGGGAGGTCCTTCTTCAGGCTTGACGCTGTAGCTAGTTATATAATTTTATTCAAATTTTCTCTAACACACCATTTACTTCCGTAGAGCCAGATTATAAATTGTTTTACATTTTCCAATTTTATCCGGGTCGGATAAAATTGTTAAGTGGCCAGATTGGCCCTAGGTACGGAGTTCGTGTACTCTTGTTTTAAAGGAACGAAGGCAGGCAGTATTTTATTCCTAAGCACGCCGTATATTTGATAACAAATACTTTAAAGAAATATTGTTTGAAAACCGAAACTCTCAGTTTAGTGAGCTTATCCATTTCGTTCTAGTGAAACATATATATTATGTAATGCTTGAAGAAAAAAAGTTACCTAATATCATCATTTAACTAAGTGATAAATAACTGGAAATCTGTTGCTCTCTTTTGCAGTCTACCTTTAACCTTTTCACTACCATGTCGGCCTAAAAAGGCACAAGCTGAAGGTAGAAGGTCATCATCAATATCAATAAAAAGTTTATTTTAACGTCAAAACTGAAATTGGCTTGTCGAAGAAATAAGTGAAAGGATGGGGACTGGATCCCAGAAATGCACTGCTGAACATTCGGTTTCAATTCAATTCAATTCATAACGCTACTAAAATTGGGAGGTCCTTCTTCAGGCTTGACGCTGTAGCTAGTTATATAATTTTATTCAAATTTTCTCTAACACACCATTTACTTCCGTAGAGCCAGATTATAAATTGTTTTACATTTTCCAATTTTATCCGGGTCGGATAAAATTGTTAAGTGGCCAGATTGGCCCTAGGTACGGAGTTCGTGTACTCTTGTTTTAAAGGAACGAAGGCAGGCAGTATTTTATTCCTTAATTGACTTTTGAGGACTACTTTAATATTATTTCCATCTAAATTTGAATAGTATTATTATCCAATTTTGAATAGTATTATTATCCAATTTTGAATAGTATTATTATCCAATTTTGAATAGTATTATTATCCAATTTTGAATAGTATTACCATCCATATCTTTAAGAGTATTATCCAACCAATTATTGTCCACCCAATTATCGTCTTACCAGTTGTCGCCCTATCTCAATCATATGTACAAATCAACTATATCTGCTACATCTCAACTATATAACGAATGCCTCTGGGATAACAAATAAGCTTTAAATTACTGCATTAGAAAGAAAACAAAATGAGAAAAGGAACAAAAATTGCACTGTATGTTGTCTTCCTCAAGACTGGGAAAAATTACAGAGATCACTCCAATAACATATTGGTATCTGGACAGGTCGAAACAACAACAAATGAGAAGGGACAACTAAAGATGTATCCACTTTTCTGTGACAATATCCCAGTTTGAGAACAGTCTGAAAAATATTTCCTTTCGTTCCTCTTTTGAGGCCGACGAGATAAAGCCATTCGAGCTGACAGCTTTACCCTTCTGATGTCTAAATCCTTGATCGAATCAGAGAAAGACTAAGACGGGAGAAATCCAATCACGAAGGGATCGATTCTCTGTTTACAGAGATGGGAAGAGAAGGTGGGGAGGTGGAGGGGGGGGGGCGAGAGAGAGAACTGTAAAGCCGACTAGGACGCAGCACTGGTGCTGTCGATGTCAGCTGTAGACGGCAATGGGGGGTAGTCAGAGAAAGGTCACTAGCGGACCCTCGTCACCCCGGATATCCATTCCGGAGTGATGGGGAGGAGCTGGTGAAAGTCTGTCTGCAACAGGACATTTTCTGTCCACGTCAGCCGGCGGCAGCTACGACGACAACGGCCGATCCACCCGCGGAAGTAACGACCTGCCTGGAGATTTGTCCGATAGGATCTGGTTAGCACCGAATTCCGGAGAGAAATTCTTGGTCGATCTGGGACGAATTGCTCTGTTGTGAATAAGAACGGGAGAATTAGTTCTCATTTTCAGTTGGACTGAAAAAAAAAAACGTCTCGCAGAGAAAACAAATTAACTGATTTCCAAGAGATAATATCGCGTGATTTCCCAGCTGTAATCTGTTGCTTTTAATTTTTCCGATTTGACGATCGTTTCTGTAATATCTAGTAAGTTCTGTTTCTCTACTCGTAAGATTCAGGTTATTATTCTTGCTGGGAGTAATAGTAAGCTTGAGAACTAAAGCAATTATTTAAAGTCAGAATAAAATCGTGAAGCAACTTTCATCATTGGTTTTCAATCTAACTGTTCTTTGCGAAGTCTATTTTAAAATCTAACGTATTTTAATTTTGTAAATATAAGAAGAGAAAAGAAGACATTTGTTTTGTTAATTTCTTGTATCCAGAAAATGTCAATTTGAAGCGAGTAGGTGGGATACATACGTCCCATCTACTTGCATTGGGATACATACGTCATGTTTTCCCCTCGCTCTGGTTGGGTCGTGTTGTTTTACCTCTGAGCGGCACTTTTTTTTACCCACTGTGCGAAACAGCCAGGTCACAAAAACTTAAGGGTTCAGAGAAGGTCCCGGGAAGGAGGACCACTGGATAGCAGTTAAGAGACAGATTGTAGCTTCTTGTTAAAACCATTCATTAATTCTTTAATGGGCACAGGAGATGCTTTCATGCACAGGGGATCACGGCTTTACGCCTCATCCGTCGGTTGGCGTGTTTTCTAAGCCCATCTTTGTCCCTTTTCTGACCGAGGGAAGGGCCGAGTTTAGAGGAGATAAATCTTAATGATGTCACAGTTGGCACTCGAACCTGAGAACGAGCAGATAACGAGCCAGACACACTGCCTGCTGAGCCAAACTATTGACATCATAAAAACAGGCGTTCCTCTGATAGGTTGGGTTGGGATGTTTTACCTCTGAGAGGCACTTTTTTGCACACCATGGTCTAAATGGCCAGGTCACATGGACCCCGAAGGCTCAGAGAAGGTTGGGGGAGGGTACCCACTGGAACAGCTGTTGGGAGACAGATGATAACCTCCCGTCAAGGCCATCCAGCTTGTTCTTTAACGTGCACAAGGCATGGCTCTCCTGTACAGGGGCCAGGCTTAACGTCCCATCCGACGAACGGCGGCATTTCCAATCCCATCGGTGTCCCCTACTGACCATGGGTAGGGCAAGGAATTTTGCGGAGATATCGTCTGATAGGAGTTTGAACCATGGTTCCATGCGAATGAATGAGCACTTATCTCGCCGCTGAACACGCTGGTTGACTTTCGTAAGTAGCCAATTTCTTGGTCTGCTCTAAACTTAGTGAGGGTTATGGAATGGATTGTTTTACCTCTGAGAAGCACGTTTTTTGCGAAGAATGGGCTGAATGGGGAGGTCACGAAGACACCGAAGGCTCAGAGAAGATTGGGGGAAGGGATCCACTGGACAGCTGTTAGCAGACAGATGGTAGCCTCCCATCAAGGCTATCCAGGGTGTTCTTTAGCGTGCGCAGAGTATGGGTAGCCCACATATAGAGCCACGACTCTACGTCTCTCTGACGGATGACAACCTTTTCAAAAAGGATGGATTTTTCCTTTTTTTCCAAGCCCATCTGTGTACCCTACTGATTGAGAGCAGGGCGGGGGGGGTTTGCGGAGATAAATCTCAATGCTGGCGCAGCTGAGACTCGAACCTGGGAACTGCAGATTATGAGCCTGGCGCGCTAGCGACTGAGCGACCCACTTCATGAGGGATATGTTGAATGATTCCTATAAAAATTATATATATTTTATCATCTATTTCTCATCTATCTGTAATTGAAAAATCTGAATTTGGAAATAATCCAATTAGCGAAGAGTGAAACTGGAGGAGAATAATGTACCAACATAAAATATAATCACTCACAGAATGAATCTCAACACTGAAATCAGTCATAAATATTACTCAAAATTTATAGGTAAACTTGTATTCAGTAAAAATAAATTTTCTCAGAATTTTTGGATAGGCCCGAGCACGACAGCAATGAGGGGAGCACTCTGTCGTGAACTAGCCGAACAGGAGAGAGATACGATGTAATTACTATTTAATTCACTTCGGTGAATTCACAGATTCGCGGGTTTTTAAGCCCATGCCACTGTATGCCTCAACCTTGCTGCGTTGAATGAAGAATAACAATGGTCCATCAATTACTGCACGAGAGTTATATAGGGACGACACAATTTTTATTCACACTATGTACAGTCGCTCAAAAAAGTATCCGAACACTATGGTTGATTACAGAAGTCAGAAAAAATATCTGGCAACGATTTTTTTAGAAATTAGCGATCCGGCAACCTTCGTGTCACGTGACACAATGGTCCATCAATTACTGCACGAGAGTTATATAGGGACGACACAATTTTTATTCACACTATGTACAGTCGCTCAAAAAAGTATCCGAACACTATGGTTGATTACAGAAGTCAGAAAAAATATCTGGCAACGATTTTTTTAGAAATTAGTGATCCGGCAACCTTCGTGTCACGTGACACGAAGGTTGCCGGATCACTAATTTCTAAAAAAATCGTTGCCAAATATTTTTTCTGACTTCTGTAATCAACCATAGTGTTCGGATACTTTTTTGAGCGACTGTACAGCTACGTGCTGGGAATGAACTCCACTCCGTGGACCTTTGCTGCTTCACACTGTGGTTCTTTCTGAATCCACAAAACTACTATCAAATTCACCGCTCAACTCCGTGAGCCTTTGCTGCTTTGCCATTGCAAATATTACGAAAATGAGGTGGAGAATTGCACACTCTGAAATTTCTCACTTTACAGACCTCAAAACTTGGCGAAAGGATTTTCCTTTGCCTACTCTCTGGCTCCTCCTGAACCACAAGAATAAAAGATAAGATTCTCCAAGAATCTGGATTCCCTCTTCTAATCGCACCCTGACTTCAAGGGTTAATTTGAGAAAGGCGACGTCCTTTTGACATATGTCAATGCGACCTCTTCGCTTGACAGCTAACGCACAGACTAAAGCTTCATCAAACTCCTTCCCCTAGCCTCGTGCGCGGACTTTCGCGTCGCGTCGCGGGCTAGTTAGTCATATACGGCATAAACAACTGCTGGCATTCGTCACCACTTACTTACACGGAGCAGCTTTAGACCCGAAAACAACAACAGTGAGTCATCCAAGCACAAACATTTCCAAGAACACATAAAAATATATACAACAATATAATACAACAAAAATATACAATAAAAAAATAAGTAAATATAAAATTTGAGGGACATGACACACTCTTACCAGAGCTTTTTGCATAGGCAAATAATTTTACAAGTGTTGTATGGAGAGAAATGTTTGCCCAAGCATTGCATAAAAGCAAATACTGGTTACAGCATTGTGGATGATCAAAACCCTTTTCTAAGTTCTGTGAAAAGGCGAATCCTCTATCAGTGTTGTAAGAGAATTGGGATTAGCTCAAGTTGGTAAATAGTAATGTGTAGTTCTCAGGTTCGAGTTCCAGCTGTGCCAGAGTTGAGATTTATCTACGCTAAATTTCCCCTCCATCAGGGCGAAGAGAGACACATTGGTTTGAAAAGCTCCAACCAAATCACTTTCGGATGGAACGTTGTAGTGTCCCGACGTGCACTTACAGAACACAATGGATGACCTTGACGGGAAGCTACCACCTGTCTCCTAACAGACGTCCAGTGAGTCCTCTTATCGCAAGCTTTTGTGACCTGGCCATTTTGCCGGTTGATTTAAAAATGCCCTGTTCAGATGCAAAAGAATCCAACTTCGTGTTTCAAAGAGACAAAACCTTTGTCAAAGTATCGTGTAGAGGTAAACCCCTTTTTTTTATAAGAGATGGCTAGAGGAAAGAGCCTTTTGAAAGTATTGTGAAAACTCATTTCTGAAGAGAGTAGAGGCAAATCTTCTTTCAAAGCGTGGTGCTCAGGCAAAGCGTTTTCTAAAGTGTTGTGTCATGTCAAACTGTTTGCCAAAGCGTTATGTAGAAGCAAACACTTCTTCAACATTGTGTTGTGTCAAACTTTTCTCTAAAGTGTAGATACCCTTTGCAAAAATATCGTGAAAAGACAAACGCTTTTCTAAGCATGGTAGAAAAGTATAACTTTTATGAAGTGCTGCGGAGAAGCAAATCTATTCTGAAGCACGTGAAAAGGCGGAATCTTCGCTAAAGCAGAGGGAAGAGGTAAACTCTTCGTCGACCGTTGTCAGAAACAAAAACCCTTTCTAGCAATTATTCGCTTACACAGTTCCGCAGAGAGCAACGCAATATGCGAAGAAAAGTATCTTTACAATGCTTTGTCCTCTTTCCTTTCATGCTAGCAGAATAAACTCAAAGAGAGATCTTCCTGATCGATTCAATTCAAAGTATTTTGTTGTACGTCGATGGGAGAGTCAAGATATGTGAGCAGAACCAGTAACGTCAGAGTCGGAGCTAATTTATAGTCAACAGAAGAGATCGAAAGTTAGATAACAAGCAACAACTGTCTGGAATGGCGCAAGAGCTCCTTTCGCCATTCAGGCTAAAAACAAGCGGGAGTTTGCCTCAACTAAAGGATGATGCTGTCAATCCCCATCTCTTTGCGTGCCATTTGCACGAGGCCATATATCAGCAGCGCTTGTCAAGCGAATGGAAACCGAGCAAGGAAAAGGCAGAGATATGCGTTGCCACATAACAGCGCCAAGTGAGCAAAGGCGAAAAAAAAAGGACGTTCTCGAATATTTTTCTTTCAGCCCAAGAAGCGTTGATAGCCGTACACCTCGGAAGAGGTTTGCTGCTGTTGGTAATTGCATAGATTACCTGCTTTATCCGTAAAGTATTATTCCGCCATTTAGCGAATCATGTCGACGAAAAACTTCGGAATGGTGGGGATTTATTCGAATTTGAAAGCCTCGTCGGGGGAGGTGAGGAAGCTATTGGAATGGGTGACAAAAAGCTAACGTAGCGAAACGACATCGAAAGCTATCATCGACAACTAGATTCTCTTTTCTTGGGTCTTTGTTTCTTGGAAGATGAAGGAGAAGTAGCGGGATAGAAAGCGGGAACAAAAACTTGTACGTTGAGCTAAACAAATCATATGTTGCGAAAGATACAATTGATCTCCTTTACTGCAGCATAAAGCTGTTTGGAGATTGAGATTCAA
This sequence comes from Ryuthela nishihirai, assembly GCA_038380435.1. Taxonomy (NCBI): domain Eukaryota; kingdom Metazoa; phylum Arthropoda; class Arachnida; order Araneae; family Heptathelidae; genus Ryuthela; species Ryuthela nishihirai. Next base: position 37,162,803 of record JAWZYU010000016.1, on the reverse strand, counting down.
AGCTTAACGTCGAGATTTTATTGTCCTATCTGCTTTTAGCGACCGTACAGAGCTCACCCTACTTGAATAAATTCCTTGGCCTTGTAATCCAGGTCTTTTTGCTATTTGCTTATCAATTCAGAAAAAAAAAAGAACTTTTAGATGTATTTTTCTAACTCTATATCTATGATAAAATTCCAAAAGAAATAATAATTTGCATTCTATAACCGTCCCTTTGCTGAGTGGTTAGTGTGCTTGGCTACTGATAAAAGGGAACTGGTTTCGAGCCCCGGATAAGGTATGGCTGCTTCTTTACTGTATTTTCTTTCTGCTGAGATCTTGCCTTACCTCTCTATAGAGTATTATACTAACAGACATCTGTGGCAAATATACTGCTCACAAAAATTAGGGGATAATTCAAAATGAACATGAAACGATAAAAATATCCCCTAATTTTTGTGAGCAGTATAGATGCATGAGGAGTAGCTTATTTTCTAAGTAATGGTTAACATCAGAAATATTTGTTAGACTTTTAACCGTTTCGGTCTTGTGTTATATTCATCCTTGAATTTCTTTCTTTCCTGAACCATTTGGCTTTCCCCCTTTCAGCTCTTTGCCATTTTGTCCGTGATTTGTTGGTTATGATATCTCTGAAAGGGACTTTTTCTGCAGACAGTAGACTAAACGGATGATCACAATGATCCCAACGGTTCAGAGAAGATTGGGGGAATGGGATCCACTTGTCAGCTGGTAGGAGACAGATGGAAGCTTCCCGTCAGGGTCATCCAGCGTGTTCTTTGACGTACACAAGGTATGAATCTTCTGCACACGCAACCACGCTTTACATTCCCATCCGACGGACGGCGGCTATTCTAAGACCATCGGTGTTCTTTACTTACTTAACGAGGGAACTGTGGAGGCTAAAAGGAGACAAATCTCAACGCTGACACAACTGGGATTTGAACCTGGGAATTGCAGATTACAAGCCTTCCAGGCTACTGACTCAGCCAATCCAGCATCCCTTCTTCCATGAGTGATTTTGCCCATGTGCTGCAGGAATGAAATGGTACAAAGATAAAATCTCTCATGGAAGAAATGGCGCAGGGTTAAAACTAAATTTCACCCCTTCAGAAATTTGTACCTGAGTAATTTTTCACCGTTTGACCCCTGCACCATTTCGACTTTGAAACTTTCCAATCTACTCCATAGAGTACAGTATCCAATTTTCGCCTTGAGGTGTTCAAATTATGATTTTTTTCCCCTGAGCCATTTTGAACATGTAATATTTTCCCCATGTATTATTTCGTCCCTAAACTGTTTTGGCATTGAACCGTTCACCTCTGCACCATTTCGTCTTTGAGTCATTTCAGCATATCAACTAGTCACCTCTACAGCTCTTCACCAAACTACATCCCTGTACCATTTTGTTCTTGAACAATTTCAACCCTGCGCCATTTTTTCTGTATTATTTTGGCCATATACCAGTTCACCTCGGTATCATTTCGTCCCTCAGACATTTTACTTTTTTACCGTTTCTCCTCTGCACAAACCGTGAGATAATAAGATTTGAGCCATTTTACCCTTGCACCACTTCTTTCTTGAATATTTTTCTTTTTCCATCATTTTATCTCTGAGCCATTTCCTCCCTGAGTAATTTTATCGGTGAATTATTTCATCGGGTGAACTCAGTCGGAACGCGCCAAGTTGTAGTTCCCTGGTTCGAGTAGCAATTGTTCCTGCGTTGAGATTCCTCTTCCCCCTCAGTCAGAGAGATGGGGTTGAAAAGGGCTCAGTCGGTAATGACCCTGGTCCATAACCTTCAATTTTCAGGTTCGAGTTCTAATTGTTCCATCGTTGAGATTTTTCTCTGCTAATCGCATCTTCAGAATGGGCATAACTGTTATGGCATAACAGTTATATCCACCACCCTTCCCTCTGTCAGAAAGGGGACATCCTTGGGGTTGGAAAGTCTGCCGTTCGTCAGATGGAACATAAAGTCATGACCCTATGACTATATCTTTTGCACGTTAAATAACATGCTGGATGGCCTTGATGGAGGCTACCACTTGTCTTCTAACAACTATCCAGTGGGTCCTGTTCTCCTAACCTATTTTTATGATGCATGTTTACCTACAGAGGCCGAAATTAAATAATTTTCTCTAGATAGTTCATTTGAGCAGAGATGTAGAAAGCTAATAAAACCAGATCTCTAACACTGCGATGAACTGACATCGCGATGAATTGACCTGCGATGAGTTGATACTGCGATAAATTGACGCTGCGATGAACTGACGCCAGGATAAACTGATCTGCGATGAATTGACGTCGCAATGAAGTGATCTGCGGTGAATTGACGCTGCAAAGAATTGACATCACAATGAATTGACCTGCGATGAGTTGATACTGTGATGAACTGACGCTGCGATGAATTGACGTCTGATGAACTGACGCTGCGATGAGTTGACGTCTGATGAACTGACGCTGCGATAAATTGACATGGAAACGATGTTATGTGATCCCCAAAAGTGCAGCTCTGAGGTAAAACAAACCCACTCATATTCGAATGGGCATAACAGTTATGGTTTGGACTCTATATACCTATAAAATATGGTAAATATAAACAGTGTATGAGAATTCCAAAAAATTCAGTTTTTTTTTATCATTCTGTGTCTCTTTTTCTCGAACAATGGTTCTGATTGCAACCCATTTGACCATAAACATTGCCTTATATCCAATCATTATTCGCATATGTTCTCTATGGAGTAATTTCCGTTTTAGGGTTTCAACGTATATATGCATAGTTTATGCAATCATTAATATGTATCTCATTCAACGGAGTAATAAGAATTTTCCTTTTCAGCTGCCAGTGGAGTGGAGATAAGGCGACTCTCAGTTCCCCGATGGGTTCAAAACGGCACGGAAGACTCTGTGGTGCTGGACTGCGAGTATATCTACAACGAGAACGATCTTCGGCTTGTGGTGAAGTGGTTCTTCAACGAAAACCTAGAACCTGTCTATCAATGGATCCCTGAGCTGGGAGTGAGGCACACATCAGGAGTTTTGCACGGACGATTGGACTTGGACTTTACGGTGAACACAGTGGACGCCTACTCTCGCTTCAGAGCTCTCAGGATCTCGAGGCCTTCGACGGAATTAAGTGGCAAATACACGTGTCTCGTTACGTCACTTGCTGGGCAGGATTCCAGGGAGCAAACAATGACAGTGTTCGGTAAGCGCTTAATATGCAGTTAATGTACCGTACTTTAATTACAGGCATCTAAAGTTAAGCAATTCATGAGTTCCATGTCTACAAGACATCTCCTCTGATACGTTAGTACTGAAACAATAGATGTTTGTACTAGCTTATATTTCATCAGTCGTATTGAACAGTGCAAATACACAATGCTTCTGTTTTCCTATAAATTGTAACCTGATTTCTCAGCATCGTGCTTTATTCCCCCAAAATATCGGATTGGAAAGGCGTCATCCGTCGAATGGTATGTTAAGTCGTGGTTCCGCATGCAAGAGAGCCATACACAGTGCTCATTAAAGAAAACGCTGGATGGTCTTGACGTCTTTAATGTAACAGTTGTTTAATGAATCCCTATATTCAGCTTTCTCTGAGCGCTTGGAGTCTTTGCGACCTGGCTATTTAGCCCATATTGTGCCAAAAAGTGCCACTTAGAGACAAAACAACTCAACAACCTCTGTTCTGTCCTCGGTGAGAAAGGGGAAAACACGAAGGTTGCCAGATCACTAATTTCTAAATAAATCGTTGCCAAATATTTTTTCTGAATTCTGTAATTAAACATAGTGTTCGGATACTTTTTTGAGCGACTGTACCTTGGACCCTCGCATAGCACGAACGGACTAAATAAGAGTTAAGCAAAATTGTTTATTAATAAAAATGTCAGTGATTGATTTACAATTTCAAAAGATCAGACTTTTCTATTTTTTTGAATATTGGTTATTTTGAGAATGAGAGGTCATACAAAGGACATACGCGAACAAGAAGTAAAGAGAAAATTATATCCAGGACAGAGGTAAAGGCTTGAAACAGACTGCACAGTTACTTTTATTTAGCGTGTTTCAGAACTTTCCCCGTTTCGTTTTTTTATTATCTTGATTAGTTTTTGAATTTTGCACACTATCTCAGTGAGTCTCTTTCTTCAGTCTTACTGTATGTATCCCGTGATCTTCATTCTTTTGCTTTGCTGTATTTCGCCATTAGCACCATTCGTTTGTCGTGCTATATGTGGCCATGAGCCTCATTCTTTTGTCTTGCTATATATGGCAGTGAGTCTTATTCTTTGGCCTTGCTAGATGTTGGGTTGGAAGCCTCATTCTTTTGCCTTGCTATATGTGGCCATGAGCCTCATTCTTTTGCCTTGCTGTACATGGCAGTGAGTCTCATTCTTTGGCCTTGCTGTATATGGCAGTGAGTCTCATTCTTTGGCCTTGCTAGATGTGAGGTTGGAAGCCTCATTCTTTTGATTTGATGAATGTGACCCATGATTGTTATTCATTATCCGTGATTGATTTGGCACGTGATCCTGTTTCTTTTCCCATGATGTATGTGGGGAGGGGGGCAAGCATTTTTTTTCGCCTTGCGGATATCCTAGTATCGACCCTCATTCTTTTACCTTGTTGTATTTGGTCATGAGCTTCAATCTTTTCCTTTCCCATATACAGCAAAGCAAAAGGTTACATACAGCGTGGCCACAAACATCAAGGCAAAAGATTGAAGATCACTGTCCACATAGAGTAAGGCTGAAGAAAGAGACTCACCAAGAATGTGGTAATGAGCAACATACTTTTGACTCACCATATGTGGGCCGTGATCTTCATTCTTTTGTCTTACTGGAAGTGGGTAGCAAGCATACTTCTTTCCTTTCGCTGGGTGTGACGAGTGATCCTCATTCTTTTGCTTGATGGATGCGAGCGACAAGCATCCTTTTTTCCCCTTGCTAGATGTGGTGCAAAGACCAATGTTCGAAGAACTTTATCTGTATGGATGCCAACTTAAAACTATCTCAAATTTGAATTAATTAATTTAGGAACATGATATAGGTTAAAATTTGCATCCAAAGGATTTATCTATTTAAAAACCATAGACCAGTGTCACATTTGATATAATTTATCTTTCGTGAATATCTTATACATTAACACAAAAAAGAATGGCTGCAATAATAAAATTACAAAAACTAAGAAATGTAATCGACAGAACAAACTTCAACAATTGTATATTATTTTATATAGTATATTATTTTATAAATACGTAAAATATTATATTTCCATATTTATTTTACAAAGCAATTTGTGAATCGTATATTGTTTTATAAAACAATTTGTGAATCGATATTAAGCTATAGAATTTAGTATACGTGAAACAGAAAATAAACAAATATAAATGAAATAGAAAAAAAAATGCAATCAGCAATAGCAAAAATTATAATAGGGTTTAATCAAAATGCATATTTAACGACAAAATGCGAGCGTTTTAATTATTTAAATAGCTGTCTTATTCAAATTTATCTATATTCCATAATATACAAAATACCTTTTTTTGATGACACATTTAAGATTAAAAAGATTAAAGAAACTAGTTTAACAAGATAACTCTTTTAAATTACCAAACAACAGAAATAAATATGTAAAGTGTCTAACGATTTTAAAATACCTTTTGTCTATAATTCAAGAGAAATTTTAAGTATCAGTAATTTTTCCACGTTGAAAAGAAATTTAAAATTATTTTAAAGAAGAAAACTTTTTTTACACATAAAAATGAGTGAAAATTGTTAAAATGATCAGATTACAAGGATCCCAAAGTTCAGAGCTGAGCAGGAAATAAAAGCATGCACTGGACATCTATTAGGAGACACAATAGACAGGTAAAAAGGGCTCCAAATGGCTCATAGAAGTTTGGGAAAGTGGATCCATACTGGACAGATGTTTAGAGACAAATAGGAACATCCTGTCAAAACCATGAAGCGTATCTTTTAACATAAACAAGGTATTACACTAGTGACTATGTCTCCCAGGTTTAACATTCCATCCGACTGAAGGCCTACTTATCAAACTTTATCGATGCCTTTTTTATCACAGAGGATAATTTATTATAAGATATTATAATAATTGATTAAAGTATAATAAATAGATGATTGATTAAATGAAACAATCTGAACGGAGGCGCAGCAGAAGATATATTCTTAAATCCGTGGAATTTGGTGGAATCTGGTGGGAATGAAGATTTTGATCCTTGTAAACTGCCTCCTTTCTCCTTAAACTGCCTCTCTTTATTCCAATAAATCATCAAATTTCCGTTTTTTATATTTAAAATAAGATTTAAGGCCTCATCGAATTTGGTGCTGAACGCTGCCCTTAAAACCGATCCATTTATACAGGAAAATAACATCTATTTTAATATTTTGAATCAGACAAAATTTTGTCCTTTCCTCTGATCCAAACAAGGTATGCACTGCTTAACTTGTATTCATGGAGGCTACTCTAATGATTAATTTCAATCTGAAATCCTCGAAACGGTTGGCTGTTTCCTTCCAGCAATGCAGACATGGGTCAAGATCCATGTCTGCATTGCTGGAAAAAATGTCAGTTCGCACTCACCTAAGTTAACAAGCTAACTTAGGTGAGTGCGAACTGCCTTTTATAACACTATAAAACTGAATTCAGTGCTAAAATTACACCATTATCCAGGGCAGAAGTCGATAAACTGCATCATTGCATTTGTGTACGTCAGGCTAATGTTTAATTCAAGCGTTGGAAGTATCACTTTCCGTGTTGAAATAGTTCAACTTCATTGCAGTCTTCTCTATGTAATCGGTTTCGAAGGTTTTTCATCAAAGCTTTTTAGAAAAACGAAGCTGAGGCATTGCAGTTTTAAGTTGTTGAAAACAAAATGGATCATAATAATAATAGTAAAGAAACCGGCCTCAGACGATTTGGTAGATATTTCAGACGTCAGCTGGTTTTGCCGTAAATTATCGGCTGAAGCAAGTCAAAAAACGACAGTTTGGCCATCTTGGTATTTCAGAGTAAAAGGTTGTTTTCTGCCTTAGTTGATAGATATCGATTCCAGATGTTATGTTCAAAGAACATTCTTCGTTAAAAATAAACGACTCTTCCAGTCTGCGGAATTTTTCTTTATCGCTTCGATATGTCGTCCGCTAGAAGGAGAGCAAAATTAGCTTTACCTACAAATAAACTGAAAAAACCTAAACTTCAGGCTTGTCACGCTTTTTCTGGAGCTTTCCATCATAGTGAATGCAACACAATTTGTTTCATGCCTTCTTTTTTGCTCGTATATGATAATAATTCTGAGAATGGAACAAAATATCTTGAAGCTTTATATGCAATGATTTAGATCTCAGCTATTTGGAGAGTCACACGGAGAGGCATTTTATGCCATCCGGAGAAATGTGGAAATTAGAGTGAGAAACTCTTGTATTTGCAAAAGAAATATGAAAAACAAAGGGAAGGGCGAAAAGTGTGAAACATGATATATAAAAGTAGTTGTGTGGTAGTTTTATCTTTTACTTCAAACCTAAGCATATTTTTATTTTTTACCTGTGACTTTATGTTTTGTCTTTCTCTCTGATCCATGAGCACTTTTGTCTTCATCTCTGACTTTATGTATTTTGTCTTCATCTCTGACTTTGTGCATTTTGTCTTCACCTCTGATCTTGAATGTTTTGCATTAATCTCTGATCCCTGAACAATGTTATCTTCACGTATGGTTTTAGGTATTTTGTCTTCATTTCTGATCAGCGCACGTTTTTATCTTTAGGTTTAACCTTGCCTATTTTACCTTTATCTATGATCAGTGGATATTTTGTATTCATTTCTGACCTTGTATATTTTGTCGTCACTTTTGAACTTTCATAATTTATCTTTCTCTGATGCCTAGATATTTTCGATTATTAATTTCTGTCCATGTATATTTGGCGACATTTCTGAACTTGCATATATTATCTTCATTTCTGATCTTATATCTTTTTTGTCTTCATTTCTGAGAGGTGTATGTGTCTCTACCTCTATAATTATTTACTCTTTTTTGTCATTCCTTCCTTTGTTTTGTACCTCTTACTTGTTAGTTTTGTGTTAAAATACAGCAGAGTTTTTTGTGCGTTCGTAATGGTCTCGAAGAAAGGCTGCAAGAAAAGGAAGTTTGCTTCACTCAGTTTTAGGCCAAATTAAAGATAAATGAGCGATTAGAAATTGTAATATCTGTTGCCATGGGCGCCTGCTATAGGAACAAGATGGACAAGTTGCTCCTCCCTGGAAATATTGATTGGAAAATTAATTTATATGAAATAATATCAAGTGTACCAAAATTAAAGTGTGTTTTTTAATTTTAAATAATGTTTTCATGATTCATTATCTTCAAATGCACTCATCAATGAACATTAATGATCGATATATATATATATATATTTATATCTTGAATCGTTGATTAGTTCTTATGTCCCTTCTTGAAGCCAATTTGCCCCTCCCTGAAGCTACCTCCCTTTCCCAGGGAAACATTTCTGCCAGCGTCTATGTCTGTTGATAAGATATGTGATGAAATTCATGTTAATAAGATAGACAAGGAAAAGGAGAGACTGCAGGAGAAATGCAATTTTATCTTAAATTCTTAAATTTAATGTTGGTGCTTCTGCAAACGGAACAAATGTTGCTCATGGGAAAGTTGTATCTGGTTGACATTACCTTCCAGTGCAACTTCGTTCAACCATTCCATGCTTATCGGTCCTACTTTTCTAACCGAAGTCAGGGTCGGGGTTAGAGAAGATAAATATCAAACGGAGACAGAGGTGGGACTCTAACCTAGGAGCATAAAATTGTTAGCTAGCGCGCTACCGACTGAGCCAACCATCAACCCGTCAACTTCCAACTCAAAGAAGAAAGTTGCTTCATGAGGTAATGGGGGTTGTTAGAAGCTTTAGAACGAATTGTATGATACAGAATGAAGAGGAATTCACCAACATCCAGAGCTAAACCATTAAATCAGCCATTTTCAAACGAGCCAGTGCTTGAGAGGATACAAATAAGTTTTTTTCCAAGAACATTAGCTCAGTCAGTAGTGCTTCAATTCGTGATCTGCAGTTCCCAGGTTAGAGTCCTAGCTATCTCCACTAACCCTCATCTTGCCCACAGTGTAAAAGTAGACACCTATTCGCTTGTAAAGGCTGACGTCCTTCGCATGGAATATTAAACGGTGACTCCATGTATAGGAAAGTCATATCCTGCACACTTTGAAGAACATGTTGGATGGCCTTAACGGGATGATTCTATCTGCCTCCTAACAGTTGTCCAGTGGGATGATTACCCAAATCTCCTCTGGGCCATTTATCCAATTGTGTGTACAAAACTGCTGCTCATGGATAAAACAATCCAGCCTAAAGGTTTTTCCATCACTTGATAAGTGATGGAAGTTCTTCTTAGAAAGAGATGTGGATCTTGACTTTGATGGTTTGCACCAAAAAGAATATCAGAAACCTGTATTGATGGCAGGATAATCTGGTCCTAGAGAAAAAGATGTTGTAGAATGGATGGATGAACATCTGTTGAATACTGGGCAACGGATTCTGATTGAGGAAGATATTGCTCTAAATCAGTGTCTCGCAAACTGTGTGCCGCGGCACAGTAGTGTGCCGCGAGAGATTCCAAGTGTGCCGCGAGAGATTCCAAGTGTGCCGCGAGAGATTTTCAAATTGACACTAGATATTCCAAAGATTTCATTTTGACTTGACTTGTGTTATCGACGTGCTTGTAAGTATTTATCAAGCTTTTTCCAAATTTTGGTATTAATTTTTGATCATTTCAAGCCATAGAATGGACAAATATTTAAAACAAACACCGGGTTATGAATTAAAGAACGAGAGCAAATCATCAAGTAAAACCAGGCTGATGACTTCAACAAAGCGCAAATATAATGACAATTATATAGAGTTTGTTTTTATTCTTTTTTAGGTGTGCCGCGAAAAAAAATTAGATTCAGTGTGCCGCAGAGTAAAAAGGTTTGCGAGACACTGCTCTAAATGTTTCGGCTGCTGAAGAAAAAGATTGACGACGAGGATGGGAATAAAACAATAAGCAAACGTAATCTTCCTGAAGTCAGAGACACTTTAGATAAAGTTTTGAATTTCATGCGATACAGCAGAAAAAGGCAGTTTTTTAATCATCATTTGAGAACTCTAAGGGAGATTTTAATCCATATGTAACAGCAGGAACTTAAGAAACTGAAAATTGATACATTCGTTACGAGTCGTTGGATCAATATCTCTTGGAAGCACGAAGTCGCCAACTGAACTATCGCAACAGATATTTGAGAGCGATAGCAGCATCCATCACATGGTAAGTACCGTACCAAGGTGACAAATAAGGATTTTAAAACTAACGTTGCTTAATGTACATTGTGTTGCTATTGTATTATTATTTTTTATTATTCTATAATTAACTACAATGCATACATATAAACAGTATAGCGTTGTAAACAGATCTTAGGGACTATCACCTATTACAGACTATCCTTCCTCCCATATTAGCCCACAGAATCGAGGTTTTATTCCGTAAGTTTTCAATGTGAACATGCTAACCATATCCTGCTCACATCGAATAACTTTGAGAGTACTAATCTTACTAAACGCTACTGTAGGATATTCTGCCAACTATTTAACGTTATTTGGAACAAAAGTAAATAGGCTTAAAGAAAAGAAATTTATAAATGCAAATTCTTACATAAATTGGACAAATTACTATACAAATCTTACCACTGGTAGTTTCTTTGCAGTTGAGGGATGTTTACAGGATAAACGACTTGTAGGCTCTCATGCAGGACCTCACATGAAACAATCTACTTCCTAAACAGTTCTGAAAATGTTATTTAATTCCCACATAATTTATACATAATATGTAATATATAAAATACAACATTACTTTCATGTTTTTACCGTAATTCTTCAAACTCTTTCGCAAGTCACGATGGTAGAAAATTCTCATCAATTCATCTCTTATTAATTCCAGTTCCTGCCCATTCCATGGAATTGACCTACAGTAGCTCATCGATGAGTCAGTTGAACGTGAGTTGTGTGGCGACAGGGCTCTTCCCCAGACCAAGGCTGAGGCTATATAGGCTCCCTTCTGCCGCTAATGCTCCTGCAGTCGTGCAAGATGTGACGACTTCTACCACAGGCTCGAACACCGGTTACAACGTATCGCTGTACAGAAACTTCGTCTTTAGCGAATTGTCTGCCCCCGGAACCACAGCCTTTGAGTGTGTGGTAGAAATACCAGGAACAAATTACCAGAAGAGAAAAAGAGTGACCTACTATACAGGTATGTCTAAAGTAAGTACACTAGCTGAATTTTTCTCTTTTGCTGACGGGGTCTTTTATTGTAATATTTGAAAACCTGTTGATCAATCGATAGCAGAAAAAAAAAAAATTCAACACGCCGAAATCTAATTTTGTTTTTCTTCTGGAAGTAAATTATCATAGGCATTGATAGAAGTTTTAAATTAGTTAGTGATTAATGCTGTTGTAGATAGTTTTAGTAAAATAACTCTTTGATACTGAATCCACATTTATTGCTAGAGACTGGAATATAATTTCACGTGCCCACAAAATAATACAAGTTTAGAGGCCTAATACTCCGAACTTAAAAGTCTATTGAAGACTAGTCTGTTGGAGGCTCGAACATTACCACAGGAAAAAGAACGGGTAAACAGGTATTATTCGAAGCAGTTGATAAAGTGGATTAAAATGAAACCTAGGCTACTATGTGTAGCATTTTGGAATTTTTATTTTCTTAAGGTAGTCAAATGAACCACGCACACTTCCCGATGCTCCCTCGAGCTATATTACAAATTGGAAATGGTGACGTCAAGCTGAGCATCACATCGCATTTTTCTTCAGTATCGTTTTTCTTTATGATCGGGTAGCCGTTAGGGATGCCGTATTGTTAAAAATTTATCTATAGAATAATATCCACAAACTAAGTTTTTAAATCCATAGAAAAGGAAATATATATATATAATATTATCATTGTATTATTTATATGCAATGATATTATCTTATGACAATGATATGTATTATTTGTAATGCAATGATCTTTGTATTATTTATAATACAACGGTAGAGTTGATTTGGATTCTATCGTTGTATATATGCATATTTCATATATTGTATATATATTTCATATTTTCCTTATAATTCAAAATGTCTCAAAAAAAAAACCCTGCAAGATCGTATGTAACAGAAACAAATGTTTTATGTATAGCAAAAATACAATACTTCAATATTGTCTTTTATTCCTTTATGAACTATTGAAATCAATACTAGAATACCGCCTTCTGGGTACCTTTTCGAGCGCGCCAGACTAGTAATCTGCAGTTTCCAGGTTGGAGTCTCAGCTGGGACTAGCGTTGAGATTTATTTCTTCGAAACTCCCTGTCCTTCCCTAGGTCAATAGGGAACGTCGATGAGATTGGAAAGGCCGCCGTCCGGCGGATGGAACGCTAAGCCGTGCTCCGTGTGCGGGAGAGAGCCATGCACCGTACACGTTAAGGAATACGCTGTATGGGCTTGATGGAAGGCTATCATCTGTCTCCCAAGAGCTGTCCAGTGGGTCCCCTCCCACCCAACCTTTTCTTAGCCCTCGGAGTCATTCTGAACTTGGCCATTTAGCGCATTGTGTACAAATATTGCCGCTCAGAGGTAAAACAATCCAACGTGCACTTTTTCGCCCTAGAAAATTGATTACAAAATTGATTACATTTAATAACTCTTATTTGTTTGACTTTTGAAATAAAAAACGTTTCTTATATATTAGACAGTGTTAAGATTTGGATTATTTTTATGATCACCTCCCTTATAGCAGTAGCTAATTTCAAAAAAGGAGGAAATCAGTCCTCCGGGAAAGAGTAATTTATTAAATGGTACAAAGAATTTACCGAAATTAACCGAAATATATCGGTAAATTTATTTGAAATAAATGACTGATAATTGATCATTCCCAGAAGTGGTGCGGCCGGATTGGTTCAGTCGATATCGTTCCAGGCTCGTATTCTGCAGTACCCAGTTCGAGTCCCAACTATGTCAGTGTACAGATTTATCTCTGCTAATCCTCACCTTCTCTGGGTCAGAAAGGGGACACCGATGGGCTTAGAAAGGACGCCACCCGTCGAATGGGACATTAAGCCGTTGCTCCGTGTGGAGTAGAGCCATACCCTGTGCAAAGAACACTCTGGATGACCTTAATGGGGAGGCATCCTTTTCTCTCCTCGCAATTGTCCAGTGTATCCCGTTCCTCAAACTTCTGTGGACCTTAGGGTTCTAATACTTAATTATTAGCCTATTGTCCATAGTGAGTTCAGAGGTAAAACAATACAACTTAACCGATAAGTTGTTCCAAACTTTTGTGAATTTATTGCGCCAGCTATCTCCTTTTTAATTACATAACTCTATAAATAAAGACCGCATTCTGGAATCTTAATCTAACAAATAATTTCTATCACTATTCGGAATCATCTTTAATAAATCTTCTATTATTGGAGTAAATTAGGTATTAAACCTATTATTGGAGTAAATTAGGTACTTAGTTGATTACCAAATAATCAACAAAGACCAATGGGTTGTTGACTATAATCCAGATTCGTTAATTTCCATAGGAATCCTTATCTTTCATTTGAAAGTCACATAACTATTGAACAATTTAAGGATATATTATTTATGTATCCAAAACTTTGTGCTTTAATATTTAACCAACACGATTTCTCCTACCTAATAAGATTAAATAACATAGTATTTTCATATTTCCTAAGCTGTTTTCATAAAACCGTATTTAAAGATTACTTGTTCACGTAACTTTTTTCCCTATCGAATACGATAATTCCCCTGTAATACCCTTTTTCCTGAATGGTTTCGCGTCAACGTCTCATTAACATAGTAATAATCCTATTCTTAAATTCTCATCAGATTTTTTCATTATTTCATCTGTAATACGTAACCTTTATCAATTTATATATTTATATCGATCCGCATTATTTCTATGCGATCTAGTTGAATTTGGCTATAAAAACCCCTACAATTTGAAAGATAATGACGAGTTTGAGCTTTGCTGTCCAGTGTGACAAGTTATAGTCTCTCTCTGAATTTTAAATCTAAAAATACAATTATCCAGGCACTGATCTTATAAAAGAAGAAAAAAGTATCGTATTGGGTAGTGGATGAAGTGATCCAACTGAAAGAGTTGTCCGAGTCCACAATCGAGTCGGAATGAATCAGAACGCTTAACAAATGTCTTGAAAAATACTGTAATAGATGTATCGGTGATAATATTTGTTTCGCCACTGTTCCGGTTAGTTTCATTCTCAGAGAGGGGTGGAAGGTCATAGACCCCTCCCACCTTAGATCCTACCATGCGAATAGCTATATACTAAAAATATGTCATTACGTCATTAAAATGGCATTTTGTATATTTTGTCTTGGGAATGATAAATAAAATACATTTAAATAACAATATGTTCGAAGGAGTTAAAAAAATTATCGCTTAAAAAGAATTCGTTCAAATAAAACTTTTCAATTTTTCAAGTATGGCAACACGACCAGAAATGTCTGTTTCATTCTTCCCTCTGATTTGATTAAAATACTTAACCTTCAAAGAATTACAGCAAATGACAGATATCGACTGCCATTATATGCAACTGACCTCAATTCTTTCAAGAACCAAACCAGCTGTAGCATACTAAACCCGTTTTGAGAGCCTCTTTCGAACAAAACATTCACCTATAAAACCTCGATGGAGCTTGCCAAAGGGGACCTGTTGTCATCCTCAGCTTTGAACTTGGAGAACGAAGAACGTAGCCAGTGATGCTGCATCGCAGACCTGCAGAGGAGGCGGTGGACATAACGGGAAGGAAAAGGTCCGGAAGCGGCGTCAGGTGCGTTATGGAAAATAAACGACGCCCTAATCTCCGCTGCAGGCGGCCCTTGGGCGACTGCACCGCAGCAGGAGGTTCATTACGTTCGCCCTGATGACTGCCGTCCCGTAGTTGATGTGCCGACCTGATAACCAACTGCTTCAGCCTGGATCAACCACCTCTCAACTGCGTACAAGCCAACTACATTTCGACACAGTTCACTTGTTTTCTTCCTAGACTGTTGTTATTGTTGGTTGCAATAAATTCTAGAGGACTCAAGTCCAGAGGGTTTTTTTCCTGCCTAAGTACCGGTAGAAATTTTCCGGTAGACAGAGTTTCGTGTAAAACAGCACAAAAAAGTGGGTGGAATGGCCAAACTTAAACAACAAAGTTGGAGCTTTTCAAGTACAGTTAGTTTCAGATGCTTTTCTTTATTAATGGGTTTTATAATGGAGTTTAGATTTATCTGAAAGAAAACCCCCCCCGTAATCTTTCCTGATAATGTACGTGTTTGTTTTTTCGGCAGACTTTATAATCTACTAGCTGTAAACAAAGTTAGATTAAATTTTTTGAAGTGTATTGATCTTCAAGGTGATGTTTATGATAAAATATTGTAAAATTAAACTATTTTTATCACTTGAAGTTTCAAAGTCATGTAGAAAAGTTAATAATTGGGAGTATGATAGAAGTACTAGTTTGGGTAAAGCTTGAAACGCAGTCAGATGTAAACCTTCTAAAACTCGAGAAATTCTTGTCATCAAATAAAATGTACACTTACTGAAAAAATAATAAAATAATTCAGACCCTATAATGTTGTTCCAGATTAAATACTTTGCTTTCTGTTTTATAATGTTTGTTAAACGAAACGAAATAGCGTAGTGTCGATTCGATTTTTATTTATTTCATTTAGATTCCTTTCTTTGCAAGATCATGCAATGCATGCCACGTTTTGCTTTCAACATGACATTGCTGCATTATGATTATTATACAATAATAGATCAGTGAACGCATAAAATCTGCAGCAGTCCAAAGCTTAGAGGTTATGATTTACACCAGAAGGTTATAATCAGATCTTAACACAGAGCTACATTGGAAAGTTTTCTAATTGTTAGTTGCAAAACTAACCAGACAATGAAATAATTCAGTTTAAATTTTAATGACTGACCTCTTAGATATCTCTTTCGTTTTTCAGGTTGGTTTCCTTGGTGGTAACAGTTTTTTTTTCCTTTTAGGTAGCCTTTAGGGTAACCTTTTTATCATGGCATGTTATGATCATTTGTATGGTACAGTCGCTCAAAAAAGAATCCGAATACTATGGTTAATTGCAGAATTCAGAAAAAATATCTGGCAACGATTATTTTAGAAATTAGTAATCTGGCAACCTTCGTGTTACGTAACACGAAGGTTGCCAGATCACTAATTTCTAAAAAAAAAGTAGTAAAAAAAGTAGTAAATGTACTGGAAAGTATTGTCTTTTACCCAACATTTAATTATACTAAAAATATTAATTTTCTGTTTTTCGTTTTATGGATGATATGCTTAACTAGAATTAAAATTCTTCCAAAATCAACAGAATATAAATAATGTATTTTAAATATGAATGCAGTTTTTTTCGGGAGAAAATAAATAGTCTTCTGTAATTCTGTAGAAATATTTGCATTACAGAATTTATAATCGTCACTGTTGGCTATTTGTGATTGAGCTCATACACAAGTATATATGAGTTCAATCGGTCGGTAATTTCCAGCTTGAGCATGAAAACAAAATATTTCTCACAAAGAGGAAGTCATTGAACAGAAAGAAATATCTATTACTCGGAAAGATCCTTTTGGCGATGTGCAACGATCACAAAAAAAATGGTAAAAATTCCATGCAGGCGATAAACAGAATATTGCAAAGCCTGAACGTCTCAGTCTATGATGCAATATGTGCCTTACTAAATCTCTCCCCAAGTTCAGGCTACAAAGAAACATAAATGACCTCGGTCTCCCAGGAGCTATTGCCTCAACACCACTGAACATTCTCTGTCAACAGAAGTCACCTAACTTTGCGAACAAATGGCTGGATCTCTTGGAGCCCAGGATCAGCTGATAGGCGGCACGTGATACAGTTTTTCTGCCCCATTACCTTCAAGGAACGGCGCGTCATGCGCACCGACGGTTTGAACGTCTTCTCCATGGATTGAAGCAAAGGCTTGTCAGAGTCAACCTAGCTCATCGAAGTTGTTCAACCCATGCTGGTTCCTGACATGCCGTCTTGTATTATAGCAGAAATATCGTGCTCCGGTTCGGGTTTCGTGCCGAATTGTTCAGATTTCTGTCGTCAGCTTCTTTCTTAGATGCTTAACGTTTAAGGTTCCCCTTACAGAACCTTTACAGGAAAAAAGAACTAATGTACTGCGTACTCTGACCTGATAGGAAAATATGAGTTTGTATATGTCAGAAGACAAATAGGAAAATGAAGTTAATCGTGGATAAGTGTTGGTGGGAAGATGTTAAAGATATAGGTTAGGATTTGCTTCTTTTAAAGCATATACTATAACTACCGAAATATTTATGAAATTTGGAACTTTTGACAAGGAACGAGTCCGTTCTTAGAATTAAGAATCCGAAGTGTATAAGAGAAGCAGTTATCTTCAGTAGGTTTTGAAAGATCGTTTAGTTTTTTCGAACTTTGTGGAAATATTCTAAACAGTGAGCGATTTGTTTGATATTTCAGATCGAATAACTCTTTACATATGGAATGGATATTTTCAAGGTCAGTCTTTAGATATATTTGAGATTTCACTTTTAGCTCGTTTAAAAATCGTGGAATCTGAAGCAAGAGACTGCTACTTTTCATTTAACGTAGCATGTTTAACTGCGTATCCATGGAACTGAGGTTCGAATCGTGAAGGTGGCAATGTTTTCCTCTTTTTAAAGTGTTCTCTTTAATCTGGGGAATCGTTCTTCTCATATATCTACTTCTATGATGTGTTACATTGACATTCACGGCAAGGTAGCTGCGTGAATGCAAAATTGGTCTTACGAAAAGAATGATATAAGGCAGGGGTTCTCAACGTTGGATACGCGGTAAAATATTTTTGGGGGTACGCCGTGAGAGCTCAAAGGTCGCTAGATCTAGTAACAAAGTCGCTAAGTTGGCAACACTGCTGTGTAAAAATGTCATTTTTTGTGTTTATCGAGTTATGTAATTTATGAACACAAAATTTCATGTGTCTATATATATTTATGTTTTATTTTATTCCCATTGTTATACTATAAGTATAGTTTTATTTATCTATACAAGGGGTACGCCAGTTACATACACATTTTCAGGGGTTACATGAAGCATTAAAGGTTGAAACCACTGACATAAGGAGTTGCTCTTTAGAACAATGCAATATTCGTGTTCTCAATGGAAAGAGTTTGATTGACAAAGCGTTAATTGTTCAGTCTTTATTGCATATGTTAAAAGTTATTTGTCCTATTCTCTATCAATATTGAATTAATTCAAAATAAATGCATATGTGCATCTATATATATATAAGACATATAAAAACTTCTAAATCTAGATAAAAGCAAGTAAGTAGTCCAACTGGTTTAAATTGCCAGCACCAAGAGGCTGTGGAATTCATTGTTCTTTATCAGATTCAAGAAAAATACAATGATCACAGAAACCCGATTAATGCGATAGAGTGATCGTTTATTAATTATTACATTAGTACCATTTCTATCCACTTCAGAAGAGAGAATAGTTCTTTCTAAAAGGTATCAGCTGTCTGTCCCACGTGAAGATGTGGTCGAATCTTATGCCCTATGAGTGGTCAATTTTGTGCATCTTATATCATAGAAATGGAACACCACTGTCTTTCCAACGTGTTCTTAGCTAGGGAATTTATATAATTTATGGAAAAGTGATTCGACTTAACTTTAATAAGCATTGCTTTATTTCAAATATGCGAATAAATATTCATGTGAATCAATGAAAAACGATTAAGGAGGAGTATATTACAAGTTTACATCAAGTGTTTTATCTGTCACTGGGTCGTTAATAGTAACTGCTTATAAGATACCCTGTATAATACAATTATGTATTATTCGTTCTTCCATCAAATTACATATTCTTACTAAAAGTATTTGTGCTGAATTAACATTCTTGAAATTAAAATAATTCGTTCAGTTTCAACAGGAATATTCTGTTCAACTCTGCTAGTTGCTCACTGGAAATCAAATGTAATTTTTCTTTTGAAAATTCTGAAGTTTTCTAAGCTTACTTAAAATACACTCTCAAATGAAACCAACGTATTAAAACACATGATAATATGAACCCGATTTGAACTGAATTCAAAATCTCTAGTTGTTTCAATCAGTAGTTAGTTAAATTAATTATTGACTCTGCCTATTGAAGTTGTTAGTTCTCCCTAAGACTTCAAACCAAGCAGAAAGAACTTTTAAAAACGTAAGTCAATAATTTAAAAGTATGTCTTCACTACATTTGATTCAATCATAATTATTGATTCAGCCTCTATTTAAATCTCCATTATTAATTCATTCAGACTGTAACACTTCTGATTTTCCCGACAATTTAATTGCTGACAGCTAAGCGATTACCAGTAACCCGCCTAAAGCAGAAATCAACTGAACATTGTCCCACACATCACAATCATCGTGGATCTTTGTGAGATTTCCATTTGTTTGCTCGATTTCACAAGCAGAAAGATCAGTTCCATGGCATCCTTCACGCAGTATTAATTATTACATTACTCAGCCTTGAGCTGTAAGTCCCACACTGCAGATGATTTATTTATAACGATTATGAAATGTTTACCGAGCTTTACGTGGGCGTTACTCTCGCAGTCGCAGAATTATCTGTTGTGATGTATCTATTGTGCACTCTTGCCGTTTCGTAGCCTTTGCAGAAGTCACAAACGAAGTCCCAAGATGTATGCTCTACCTCTGCGCTCCCTTCACGTTGCAATTTCGAGGCCTGCTGTAGTGCTTACTGCTCACAAGGGACCTCCTCTCGTCCGCTTTTGTGACACGCCTGAGGTTTAACGTTGTGTTAGCCATTGTCTACCACTCCAGTTAAATGGCATTAAGGAAGGTCTTCCCATCTCAGCGTTTAATGCTATTCGTTAAATCTAGTATCACCATTCTGACCGCAAACTCGTGTACCGATGGCCTGCTATTTAAGAGTATCTACTCTCCATTATGGCCCATTCGGGTCTCTTGCTTCAAGACCGTGAGCAAACTCGCCATTTTGTGAGAGGTGATCTCTGCCATTAGTGGTTGGTGGTGAAGTTATAAAATATTTTAAATATATCTATCAATGCTATCAATTACGTGGCAGAATGGGAATATTATCTTTACGTGATTTGAATGTTTTTTTATATTTCGAAACAAAGTAAATAATTATGTTTCACTTTAAGCAATATATGTAAGAAAGTTTGGTCTGCACATTTCATTTCTAGTTATTCTTCACTCAAATTGTATAGTAATGAACCAACGTCTTCAAGTTAAGAAAGCAATTTTAAGAACTTAAGAGAATGGCAATGGCATTTAATGGGTTGATTGGGTTGTTTTACCTCTGAGCGGCACTTCTTTTTGCACACAATGGGCTGAAATGGCCAGGTCACAAGGACTTCGAAGGCTCAGAGAAGGCTGGGGGAGGGGACCCACTGGAACAGCTGTTGGGAGACAGATGGTAGCCTACCGTCTAGGCCATCCAGTGTGTTCTTTAACGTGCACAGGGAATGGCTCTCCCACACAAGGGGCCACGGCTTAACGTCCCATCCGACAGACTGCGGCCTTTCATAGCCCATCGGTGTCCCCTACAGACCGTGGGCAGGGAGTTTTGCGGAGATAAATCTCAACGCTGACCCAGCTGGGACTCGAACCTGGGAACAACAGATTACGAGCCTGGCGCGCTACCGACTGAGCCACCCCCGCCCCTGACATTTAATGATTTAAAAATTATTTCCTTCAGTTTAATTTTAAAAGCATACCTTAGAGCAATGATACAGAAACTGGGTCGTAGGGAAAATTTTTTGGGGTCGCCGAAATTTTAAATTAAATATAAATCATCAAATTAAACCCGTTTCGCATTATCTTCATTACAAAATAATAAAGTCCTTATTACATGAAAACAATACAAATTCATGTTAAAAAGTTTGAGGGGGGCGCACGAAGTTACTACAGGTAAATCCCGTTAAAACGCGATCCGATAGAACGCGATTCCGCTTATAACGCAATGCAAGCGTAGCTCCCGTTTTATTGTCATATGAAACGTAATTTCTCACTTAAGAACTACATATTGGATTCCTTGTGTAGTTTTGTGTACACGTGAGCGATATTTTCGCTCCAATATCATATTAATTAATTTAATTTTCCTTGTAATAATATTGTTTACTTGAATTTTCCGGTTTTCTGTTAACCCTACTATTGCAATTTATAGCACGCAAAAAAGCGGCAAACACAGTTGATATAGTTTGCCGATGTACGAAGTTTGAATGACGAAAAATGGTTTGAATTTTTTGCTAACGCGACCCCTCTTATATCGCGATGTGATTCTTGGGATCCCGAGCACCGCGTTATAACGGGATTTACCTATATTTAAAAAAGGGTATTGCGGTTTAAAAAAGTTGGCGCACCACTGCCTTAGAGTGTAAAGTTGTTAAATGCGGAGTAATCATAATATGCTGCCTATAACTAGTGGTGTCGTCCTACTTTATTAACTAGTGATGCAGTCTAATTTGTTAAAAACTGGTTTTCTGAAATTGCAGTTATTATTTTACTATTTTTTTCGAAACTCTTCGTTTTTTTCACATCATCATCATCAACCTTCCCACAAAGTTGGAAATTCCAAGACTCGGTCACAGGTTGAGTCTTGACTCATCCAGATAGCATTTTCTGCTTGTTTTATCGAAAAGAGAAAAGGTGAGAAAATGAGTTAAATTGTTGTAATTCTTCATGTTGTACAGTGAAGAAGAAAGAAAAACTAATAAATAAATTTTATAATGAATTCTTCATGTTGTGAGTGAGTGCATTTGTGTTTTTGTTAGTATTTTCTTCGTGTTGTTAGTGTATTTATGTAAGAATGTGTGTAATAAATAGACGTTAAAGAGTGTCTATTAGAGAGCAATCTTTAAAAACTGTAATGATAAGTTTATATAAGTTAGTTTTTATTTTCTTATTGTCATCGTGCAATATTGTTTTAAAATTGTAATTTGTTATATTATATTTTTTAAATTATTATAATATTTTATTTTTTGTGTTTGAAAAAATGGACAATCAAAAATGATATGAGCTATTGTGTGTGGGACATTACAGCGAATTTTTTAATTTGAATTTATACAGTGTTGTATTTGTGTAAGCATAGTTGGTTTTGATTTTAATAATGAGGTTGATTTCTTTTTTATTTAGGCCAAAGTCATTAAATTTATGAATCTGATTTGAAATGTTAAATCTATGAGTATTTATTGCCTGTGTAGAATAATAAGTTTGTAGTTCAGTTTGCATTAAGTTTTTGTTTTCTTGTTTGTGTAGGTAGATGAAATGAGAAATTGTATGGAAGTTTGATTTTTTAATGCATCTTTAGCTAATTTATCTACATATTCATTACCTTTTATTCCAGTATGGGAGGGTATCCATTGGATGTGTATGTAATTTTTTTGAGATATGTGATTATGAATCAATATTAAAGAGTCACTTGTAAATATTGAGTATTTGGATTTAAATATATTTTGATTCATTAAATTAATGGCTGATTTACAATCTGAGAGTATTACAATATATGAATTATTAAATTGAAGTGCCCATTTGATGGCAAATATAATTGCAGTTGCTTCTGCTAGAGTTATGGGTGATTTATTGGAAATTTTAAAAGTATCACTTTTATTAAATTGTGGGCAAAAAATGCACGAGATGTGAATTTTGTATGTTCACAAAAGGAACCATCAGTATAAATTTTGATGAAAGTTTTATATTAAGAGTTTAAGTAAGAGGTGGAGAGTAAATTCGATGTTGAGATATCTAGAGATTTTTTGCTGGTAATTCCTGGAATATCTAATGAAATAATAGGAGGACTACTTGTCCAAAAAGGGAAATCAGATGGAAGATTTCCACTGATTTGTTTATTAATAATATTTAAACTTTTTTTTACAAGAACCTATAATACGAAGCAATATACTTTGGACTAGCAAATCTATACAGTTTATCTGTAGTCAACTGAGAGGAGATTTAATAACAAGTTCGTGATTTTCTTCAACAAATGTATTAATTATTCATGACAATTCAACTGGATGATTATAATAAGTTTTCACATAGAACGGTATGAAACGCATTTAGTTAACGAAACACCTTTTCAAGGGCCGATAAAAGAAGGAATAACTAGAATAATTCTTTTTATATGACTATTTGTTTAATAACAAATAAATTATGCTTAAATCTGTAATTTTTTCATTAAAATTAAGTTTATGCATTTTTTAGTCTAACAACTGTTCGGTTAATATTTTAAGAACCTGTGCGAACCAATTGGATGACATAGTATTAATACGGCATTACCTCAATAACATTTATGAGGTGCCAAATCATGCAATAAAATTATTAATTACATTAGTGTTCTTTGCTTTGACTTTATATCACTTTGAATCAAGCAAAATCTTCTTGGAGAACGCATTTAGGGTTAATTGGTCATGACAATTTTGGGATGCATACGTATAATGGGGATATCAATACCAACAGCAAATTATTTTATCGATCAATGATAGTTTTGAAACAGCATCGCGGAAGTAATACTGGGATAAGAATAGCTGGAGCTATTCCTTGATGACATCATGAAAATAACTTAGAGTCATTAATAATAAATTTATAAAACTAAACCACACTTATTGGTTTTGAGAAACATTGTTGGTTTTTTTAGAAATATTGTTGTTTTGTAAATTTGAGAAATATTATTGGTTTTGACAAATAAGCCTTTGGGCGAGACACACCCTACTTATATGCTAAGGATATCTGCAAACCATTCTATAGTTCACAGGGTATTCTGCGTTCACCGCTATGGATTAACATTTAATCCTGCAAATACTAGCATTTACAAATACATCTATGCCTTTGAGCTCATCGATAGGAAATATAAAAGGATAAACATGTTTCCAATTGGAATTCGAACATGTGACCTCTAGTAATTCTCTCTGTTTTCTACCCATTCAGTTGACAACACCCGCACATTGAATTGGAATTTATGCGACATCCTCTGTCTCCATTGTCTTGCAGGTTGGGTTGGGTTGTTTTACCTCTGAGCGGCACTTTTTTGCACACCATGGGCTAAATGGCCAGGCCACAAGGACCCCGAAGGCTCAGAGAAGGTTGGGGAAGGGGACCCACTGGAACAGCTGTTGGGAGACAGATGGTAGCCTCCCGTCAAGGCCATCCAGCGTGTTCTTTAACGTGCACAGGGTATGGCTCGCCCGCACACGGGGCCACGGCTTAACGTCCCATCCGACGGACGGCGGCCTTTCCAAGCCCATCGGTGTCCCCTACTGACCGTGGGCAGGGCGGGGAATTTTGCGGAGATAAATCTCAACGCTGACCCAGCTGGGACTCGAACCTGGGAACTACAGATTACGAGCCTGGCGCGCTACCGACTGAGCCACCCCCGCCCCATGTCTTGCAGGTAAACGATGTTACTAAAGACAGACTTATTTTATTTCTATTCGTCATTATCATTTTTATTCATCTTTATGAACTGTTGTTGCCTCAATATCATGTTATTTTTATCTCGTTTGAAATAAAATTCGAGGTAAAGTATTCACTTTGTAGTTTGCCAATCCATCTATAGGCATCCTGCTTTTGTTTTTTAGAGACAATTTAAAATTCTTTTTGGGTTTATAGGTATTGATTTTGTTTATAGGTATTACTTATAAGGTTTATAAGTTTGATAGGTATTGATGAAGTATTACGATTCGCACTTTTCGAATCTTCTAAAAGTTTAAAATGCACCCACTAACCGTGGAAAATTTGAAAATTGCAATGTTTCAAAACGAATATTGCAAGCGATGTATTTATGCTAAAAATTAAACATTTTGATGGTTGGAATGGGATGAAGGTATGAGGTTTGATTTGCAATAATAAGTTGCCTTCTTATACCCAAAGGTGAGGAACCCAACTTTTTTGTTTTAAGAGGTTATTTCAGATTTTTTTCTTGAATTGATCCTAATGAAATACTATAATTTGCATTTTTCAAATCATTAAACAGTTTCGATTTGCATCGATAGATGGCAATAAATATGGAAAAGGCGAAACTTTTAAAGGGTAGTGAAAGTAATTTATTTATCGTAGAAATTTAAAATTTCGGTGGAATAATGTCAAGAGATAGTTTACTGACAACAGTCTGGCCCCTTTTCTCAGAAGGGTGTGAGAAAAGCAACTTTTTATTTTAAGGAATAAGAGACAAATACCTTTTATGTTCCAGGCTCGTAATCTGTAGTTCCCAGGTTCGAGTCCCAGCTGGGTCAGCGTTGAGTTTTATCTCCGCAAAATTCCCCGCCCTGCCCACGGTCAGTAGGGGACACCGATGGGCTTGTAAAGGCCGCCGTCCGTCGGATGGGACGTTAAGCCGTGGCCCCGTGTGCGGGAGAGCCATACCTGTGCACGTTAAAGAACACGCTGGATGGCCTTGACGGGAGGCTACCATCTGTCTCCCAACAGCTGTTCCAGTGGGTCCCCTTCCCCAACCTTCTCTGAGCCTTCGGGGTCCATGTGACCTGGCCATTTAGCCCATGGTGTGCAAAAAAAGTGCCGCTCAGAGGTAAAACAACCCAACCCTTTTATGTTGTCTCAATATTAATGAAATACTGTTATTTGTATTTTTCCAATCATCCATTAGTTCAAATGTGCAATGTTGGTAGCCGATATGAATGAGTCCACTCTGCGCTTGGTTAGTGGAGATAAACCTCTACATTGGCACAGTTGGTACTTGAACCTCGGTTTCTGATTTGTGGTTTCACATACAGTGTATATGAAGTACTGCCTTGTACTACATGTAATATTTATTCTACATATTGGAAACGCTAACATTATTATCTACTGTAACTATATTGAAAGCCAAAGAGCGTATTGTTTCACAAGGTCAGTTCGTGAAAATGGTGCTTTCTTCAACAAGTCGTGATGCATTTATTATTCCGCACAAGTCTTTTAAACTATTTCATTTTAAGTTGATTTGAAACAATTACGATAAATTAGAGAACGATCCTACGTTATGCCAATGAGAGGCTAATTCGAAGCTCTTTAACTTCTGAAACAAGTTTTATGTTAAAATATGACTTGATAAAAATCATATTAAAATATGATGAAAAATATAATAGTAAATAAAGATCTCAAACAAATATATCAATATCTCGATTTGCAACAACACTCGTTCAACATTTAATGAGTTACGGAAGTTTGAATATTTAGCAATTGCAATTCCAGTCACAAATATTGATTTCAGATGTTAATTAAAACTTGTAATAAGTAATAAGCAATAGTCGTTTAGTATTTAATGAGTTATGGAAGCTTTAATATTTTACGGCAGCAATGCTAATCTTAAGAAATTTATGCAAAATTGATGAATAGTGAAACAGTTCTTTATACAAACTTCTAAAATACACATTTTATCAAACAATGTGTTAAAACACTAACTAAGTTTTAATTAACTTTTGAGTTTTGAGGTTACTATTTGTGACTGCATTGTTATTGTAAAATATTCAAACTTCCATAACTCATTAAACACCGACTGAATATTGATAAAAATCGAGATATTGATATATTTGATTGAGATCTTTATCTGCTATCGCATTATTTTATATATATATATATATTGATAATAATATATTGATATATTTGATTGAGATTTGATTGAGGGATATTGATATATTTGATTGAGATCTTTATCTGCTATCACATGTTTCAAAACAAAAATCTTATTTTAGAAGTTAGCTTCCCATTGGCATAACATAGGGTTGTTCCTTAATTTTTTTAAACCAGTGCATATTTGAAGGAAATTGTTCCATACTATACGTATATAAGAGCGCTGTAAGTATAAGTTGTGTTTATGCTTTCTGAAAAACAAAATTTTACGCCTATTTTTTCTATCATTCTATTTTACATGTAATCCTACATAAAATCTGATTAGATTGATTAAATGCAGTTTGATTAGTTAAAGCTTTTACAATCAAGCTGGCTCTTTTAAAACGTAATCAAGATTAATGCATTATCAAATTGAACATCTTTGACACATCTTTCTGCTTATAGATTCTGCTATCGTTATAGTTACCCAGCGTACAATTGCATGTTCCTAGAATCATTCAATCTACCAATTTATGA
The DNA here is from genome assembly GCA_038380435.1 of Ryuthela nishihirai. Lineage (NCBI taxonomy): Eukaryota > Metazoa > Arthropoda > Arachnida > Araneae > Heptathelidae > Ryuthela > Ryuthela nishihirai. Next base: position 37,135,545 of record JAWZYU010000016.1, on the reverse strand, counting down.
ACACGTGAAGCCAAATGAGGAGGGGGTTGGCTCAGTCAACAGCGCGCCAGGCTCGTAATCGGCAATTCCCAGGTTCGAGTCTCAACTGCTCCAACGTTGAGATTTTATTTCGGTAAACTCCCATCCTGCCCTCGGTCAGACAGCGAACACATATGGGCTTGAAAAGGCTGCTGTCCGTCAGATGGGAAATTAAGCCGTGTATCCGTGTGCAGGTAAGTTATACCCTGTGCACGTTACAGAACACGTTGGATGGCCTTGACGGGTGGCTATCATCTGTCTCCTAATAGCTGTCCAGTGGAACGCCTTCCCCAATGTTCTCTGAGTTCTTGGGATTTTTGTGACCTGGTTATTTAGACCATTGTGTTAAAAGAAAGTACCGCTCAGAGATAAAACAATCTAACGTAAAGATAAATGCATGGCGTTTTTGAAATAAATCCACCCTTCTATTTTTGGTTCAAAGAAGTGGATTTAGTTTACCTTCGAACTTGAGATGTGATTTCATATAAAGAAATGATTCGTTAAAATATCAGAAACATGACAGGCCGAAAAGTCGCAAAGAGTCGTCATATTTTATTTGCACAGATAATCAACATTTTAGATATATTTTACGAAAGATTTACGTATATTATTAGTATAAGGATCTAATCTAGAAAAGAACTTGGAGTTGGAGGAGGAGGAGGATTAAACAGGAACTAAACAGAACGATTTTCAGCCATATTGTTTTCGAACTTTCTCACCAAAGAGTAAAAGAGTACAAATATACATTTTCTAATCCATTCGAGCAATTCTTTTAAAATTATTCATACAAATTATGTAAGATATACACCTATTGGTTACTTTATTAGGTACACTTCTATGTTATGTAATAGTAACTCTGATACAGAATTCAGTAACTTTTAAAGTAAACGTCTTATGAAAAATGTGATTGAAGATAATTTACAGTTTTCAATCTAATTTTTAAACCTCGATTTCCAATATGCACTCAGCATTTAAAAAGTTATGTAAGCTGAAACATGTAGCGAGTTACCGCGTTCTGCCAAAAAACAATGACATAAATTTGCATAATTATTATGAGAACTGCTAAAAATGCTCATACAAGTGTTAATGAAGATTATAATTTTTATTGCTTTCTTTTAAACATGCTTTTATTAACTTTTCATAGCAATTACTTAGTCTAATATTGCTGCTATTACATATCCCAATTTCGGCAATTCTCTAAATACAAAACGAATATTGTTTAAAATCTAAACGGAAATAAATTTGATGGAGTTTTTAAATTATCTTCGGTCACATTTGTTTTAGAGAAAGCTTTTTTAAAAGGTTAGCGAGTTTTGTATCTGAGTTACTATTAATGTAACGTGGAATTTTACCTAATAAAAACGCCGTTTAGTGCATATATATTTATTTATTACTGTTTACAACTGTCATGTCCCCCGAATTTTATATTTATTTATTTATTGCTGTATTTTTGTTGTATTTTATTGTTGTATATATTTTTATGTATTAAATGTGTTTTGCCCTGGGATGTGACTCACTGTTGTTGTTTTCGTGTCCAAATGCTGCGCTCATGAAATCAGCTCCAGAAGATGTTTTGGCCTTAAATGACTAGCCTAGGGCGCTTGTGCAGCGAAGAGGGTAGGCGGGAGATTTGAAGCATTAGTTTTGGTGCGAGCACGTTGAGCGAAAGGTCGTTTCAACAGGCGTCAGAAGGACGCCGCCAATACTCAAAGGAAACACTTGAAGTGAGGGTGTGATTCCAAGAGGGAATCGAGATTCTTGGGTGAATCTGTTTTAGTTTTGTGAATTCATAGGGAACCACAGTGTAGGCAAAGCTTGGTTTCCTTTCGCCGAGTTTGAGGTCTGTAAAGTGAGAACTTGCAGAGTGTGCGATTCTCCACCTCATTGTTAATGTTTGCAGCAGCAAAGGCTCACGGAGTTGAGCGGTGAATCTAATAACAGTTTTGTGGGATTCAGAGTGAACCATAGTGTAGGCAAAGGTTGGTTATCCTTTTGCCGAGTTTTTGTGGTCTGTAAAGTGAGGATTCGCAGAGTGTGAGATTCTCCACTTCATTATACTATTGTTTGCAGCAGTGAAGCAGCAAAGGCCCACGGAGTTGAACGCATTCCCAGCACGTAGCTGTATATATTGTTATTAAAGTGTGTCGTCCTTATATAACTCTCATGCTGTTAATTAATGGACTGTTGTTATTTATCATTCAACACCAGTCTCTTCAAAGGCGTGCAGTGCCACGGGCCTAAATACCCGCGAACCTGTCCTTTCGCCGAAGTGAGGGTGAAGTTCTCTAAGTACCAATCGCATCGTCCTCCCGCGGCCACGACATTTAACTCAGTCTGAAGGGATCAGATAGCGAGCATATCATATCTGGCCCAGTCTCCATAGATCGGAATAAGGGAGGACACGACTTCTGACTTAGTCTGACAGGATAAGATCCTTTTTGGTCATCACATCTGTCACAATCGGACAGGATCCGAACCACGGGAAATCACAACAACTCATTTTTTTCCAACTTATTTCCGCTTATTAAAATTATCCAAGGAGGAAGGGCATGATTTGTTTGCTCCCCTCCCCTCATGGATCCTGCCTTAAGAGTATATCATTCGGTCTCAAGAATAAATAAATCCTAACTGGAAGCAATGATTTCAGCTCATTTAGGAAAATATTATTTGTTTCGATGGTTTAAAATACATTTACTTACTACATTACTCTGGCGCAGCACAAGTTGTCTAAGTTAGACTGGCTTAGACAACTTATGCTGGCGCAGTCTAAGTTGCCCTTGCGCCATAAAACCCCAAAGAATCAACCAACCAACTACATCATAGTGATGGATCACTATTACTACTTCTTGACCGAAAAATAAGAGACATTCCATAGTGTGCCATTGGAGAGCCAAATTGAAGACGTCGCAAATTTTAAGTAATTATTGAACCGCAAAATGTAGCTGAAGATAATTAAATATCTTAATGAAATCTATATTTTAAATTTTTAATGATATTAAATTTATTATTTAAAGTGATATGGAAGATTGAATATTTGACAAGAGAACTTATTTCAGTGGTAATGAAAGCTTAAAAAATAGGTATCTTTTCAAATCATTTATGAAAATAACTCATTTTACAAGATTGCGTAAAAAACGTTTTCAATATTTTTCAGCTTTGTGTAAGTTTTCTAAGCATTGCTGTTGTTTTTCATCATTTCATCTTCCACAGCTCTTACAATCAATAAATGGGCTCAAGGAAGGCAATGAAATATATTATTTATTGAGAAAATAATTTATCTACTAATTACCAGCATACTATACTATATTAGGATATTTATGTTGCAACACGGTGACAGTGTAGTCGGTAGCTAAAATCTCCAATATGGAAATTTAATGTTCAGCGTAGAGTTTCTGGTGCCCTGTTCTAAGTGCTTGTAACCTGCATACCGCTCCAACAGAAACGAACAGATATTCTCCCAGTCGTGGTGAATACTGCAGCTGTTTCTACATTATTGAGATCCTCAAATAGCCCCAACAAATCTAACTGCCTCGGAGAGTGAGCTTCCCTGAAATGTAGAGAATACATATATTATTATAATATTTTGGGCAATGGATGATTATACAACTGTGGAACTGCTGAAATATTCTGAAACCAGCTGAACTATTTGGTAAAGCAATGGTATATATGAGCTGGAATTTGCATGACCTGTTCTAAAAGATCCAATTGAGAGAGCTTTGCTGAAACTTTTCTTTTAAATTGACGGAGATTTGGTTTACAATCAATAGTTTGTAAACCGTACTTCTGAAGTCCATATTTATTACTCAGTGGTACTGGCAACCCAAATTGAGGTGTGGAATGGCTCAGTTTGTAACGCTCCACTCTCGCAATCTGAACTTCTCAAGTTCGAGTCTCACCTCAGCGTTTGAATATTTCTCTGCTAGACTCCACACCCTGCCCTCGGTCAGATAGAGGACATCGATGGGTTTGGAAGGTTCTCCGCCCGTCGGATCGGATATTCAACCGCGGTGAGAGCCATACCTTGTGCACGTCAAAGAACATGCTAGATAGTATTGACGGGAGGCTTCCATCTGTCTCTTAACAGCTGTTCAGTGGTTTCCTTCGCCTAATCCTCTTTGAGTCCTTGGGGGTATTTGTGATCCGTCCATTTAACCAATTATGTGCAAAAGTGCCGCTCAGAGATAAAATAACCTAACCTAATGCAACCTAAATGACAAAAGGTGGGAAATAAGAGATATTTGCATTTACTTTTGGAAATTCAAAAATAGAGGAATCTCACATATTTATATTAATCAGTACGAATTATAAAACCTTTACTTCAAAACCATGAAATGTGTGTATTATACCTCACACTGAATGCTAAGTAGAAAGACAAGTGGACTTTGGAGAATTTAGGATGCTCGTTTTAAAAGAGAAAAAGTTGTGATATTCTAAACTTTAGCTCCGTATAAGATGGAAATTGAAACTAACAGATATTCAGAAGATGCGCATAGTAATATTTCATTAGTATCTATCCGAAAAAAGAATTTTTTAATTTCAACAGCAACAACAACAAAAATGTGTTTCTCACACACAGGAGGTGGACCGGGATGCAAATGACTGCTGAAGTCTCTCACTCAGAATTCAAATTTTAAGCGTCAACAGACTGTTTGCAATATTAGTTTAAAATTTTGACGTTTTACAAATTTAGCATCCTCGAACGGCAGAAATTAGCAATATCGAAAAATTCGGAAAATGCAAGCTAATATTTTTAATAGTATTTTATTTTTCAGTAAACTTTTAAAACAAAACAAAAACAAAAAACAACAACAACAGAAAACGTTCAGTTTCTACTAGATTTTCTAACCTTTTTTGCTCCAAATAGCATTATCATTTTACTTTTGTCATGAAATGATTATAATTAAAATAATAAAAGAATAAAATAAATTATTAGCGACATGCATTTCTGTATATATGTTTTAAGATGCATCAGAATTTTTTCCCCCAAATTCAGAATTATTTTTGGTGTAAAAAATAGACGCTTGTCCTATACTACTAGGGTGGTCATATAGAAAAACAGAAAATGCTTTAACATTTTCTGTCTTTCTATATGACCACCCTAGTAGTATAGGACAAGTACTACTACTTTTTACACTCTTCGCAACTGTTGAAGCATTTCTGTCAGAGTCGCATAAACTAGAATATACCGCTGTAAAAGTCCTTCCCAGCTTGTCAAAGCCAATTGTGCACGGCATTTTGAACTGGCTCTTTTTTTTCAATGAATGGCCTCCCAAATGAACGGTATAAAAAAGTGTTAGAGGGTACCATTCCGGATTATAGGGAGGATTGAGTTTTTATCACTGTGCATTGTAGAGACTAAATATCATTGGTAGATATTAGTTTATAGTGATATGCGGGAAAAATATAAAAGCGTAATGCTCTTGAAAATTTCGACACTGAGATGATTGCAAAAATAAATCTGTGTTTATATTGTAGATAGCAGATGTCCACACTCGTCTTACGTTCCTCCTTATCATGACTTTCGCTATAACCCTCATATTTTATAAAGTTCAATATATTGAAAATATATACAATATATATATATTTATTTTATTCAGTTTAACAAACATATTTCGCAAAACTATTAAAATTATAAACCGTTAATTGAAAACGAAATCGAATGTAAATTGTTATTTATGACAGTTGAATGTTGTTTATAAGTAATTGCATATCTCTTATTTTATTTCATTTAATTATATAATTATTATGTATTCCTAATTCTGTATTAAATATTATACATATACATATATATATATTCAGAGAAATGGCTACTTTCGCACGAAATACTCACTTCTGTTTTCAGAGGGTGGAAGATACAAATTTTTAGGCTTGTAGATCCCTCTCCCTCTCACATTGTTCCGGAACTTTAAGAAATAAAGACCCCAGATTTAAACTGAAAGCAACAGTTCTCAGCTAAGCTAGTTCACAATCTTTAACTTCCGTGGATTCAACTAGTATTTCCCACGGGAAGGAAGCCTTTGCTAGGTGTTGAGAGATGAGAAGTTCACAGATGATCATTTCCTCTGAACAACACTCATTTCAACTCCCAGAAGGTCTTGCTGCAAAGCACTTACTGACTCTTATTATTCGAGCTGAATGTCGACTTTGGGCTTTAATTAACGAATCCTTTTCCTACCTCTGGAAGCTAATTAGGCTTAACTAAGAATGGGAAGCGATAATCTTTTGAACTAAAACTGATTAGTCTCAGTTAATATCTAATATTCTTTCCTTTTTGAAACAGATACGACATATAATATAATTTGGATTCTCTCGTTAACTTAACTAATTTTTTTTCTTGTTGGCTCTCTAAATTTAATATGAGAGTAAATGCACTAATGTAAAACCAATACAATGTTAGATGTAGTTTTAGATTTGGTTTTGAAGACACATTCTTGATGCGAACATTAAAAACAGTCCGCAGTGTTGTCTGCACTGGTTTTGACCGTGTCGTAGAGACTACCTCTCTCCAGAATGGTAAAATAAATCTGTGAGTCTTCTGGGTTAACTTTGACGAGATTCCCTTGCTTCGAATATCTAAAAGGTCCAGTGAGATTTCTAGGCTGGTTTTGAAGAGAGATACCCTTGCTCGAAAGAGAGAAAAGAAGCGCAGTGAATAATTGTTTTCATTCACAATAAATTGCCATTGGTTTGGTCTACAATAGAACACATGCCTCGCATCCTTATGTGAAGTAAAGCTCTAGTTGAAATCCGAAGTGGAAAATATTTCCAAATTCCACAGTGTAGAATTGGGTTGGGTTGTTTTACCTCTGAGCGGCGATTTTTTTGCACACAATGGGCTAAATGGTCCGATCACAAGGACCCCGAAGGCTCAGAGAAGGTTGGGAGAGGGTACCCACTTGAATAGCTGTTGGTAAACAGATGATAGTCTTCCGTCAAGACCATCCAGAGTGTTCTTTAACGTGCTCAGGGTGGCTTTCCTGCACAAGGATCCGCGGCTTAACGTCCATCCGTCGGATGGTGGCCATTCCAAGCCCATCGGTGTCCGTTACTGACCGTGGGCAGGGCGCTGAGTTTTGAGGAGATAATTCTCAATGCTAATACAGCTGAGACTCGAACCTGGAACGTCAGATTACGAGGAGATAATTCTCAATGCTAATACAGCTGAGACTCGAACCTGGGAACGTCAGATTACGAGCCTTGCGCGCTATCTACTGAGCCATCACCTCCCCTGTAGAATTGGAATTTCGATTTTTTTGCATGGTAGGGAAGGTGCTGTTGAATGGACCTGCTACAGGATACCTATCTTGTAGCAGGTCAATTCAACAACACCTTCAACAACAACAAGATGCCTATCTTGTTGTTTAGATAGGAAGTTCATGTACGCCACTTCATTGCAAAGAGTAAGCGTCTATCAGTTTGCGAGATCTGTAAGGTGGTTGACAAGAAAATTACAGATATTAACAAGAAAATGAGGAAGAAAAGAGGGTCAGAAAGTGTCATTTGTCTGTGAACTTCTTTTCTGAACTTTTCGGAATGGAGGGATTGTGTTGAAAAGACATTAATTTTGCAGTGTCGTAGGTATATGAGTCACTAGTCTGTTACCGCCTTTATAGTCAGCTGGTTGAAATCTTTAAAAGTCTTGAGTTTCATTCGCGCTCAGTAAGACAAATTTACGAAAAGATTGGAAGTAATCACAGAGGAAAAATTCTTAACAGTACAAATTAAAAAAAAAATCCTGTTTTGAAGTGGAAACCCTTTGTTTTTACTTGAGATGTCAGTTGACTTCTTAAATATGCAATAAATACATTTCCTGCACTAAAAGAATTCTTTATCGTTTAAAAGGAAAAAAAAATGTAGGTTCATATCTTTTTTCTGCTTTTGATATTTGAGAAAGTGTGAAGAAAGATATTTCTATGTTCATTCAGAAAGAATCTATTCTTTTTTTGTTTCATAGAGTGTAGGTAAATAAAATTTAACATCGACCCTGAAGAGAAACAAAGAAGCTTGTTTAGATTTTAACGATTCTAAAAGTTCAGTTGTTCTTCTGGAAAGAAGTTTACATTTTTCTCTTTAAGTTATGAATGAAAATTAATTTTTTTAAAGAATATAATTTTTATTCATAAGAGTAAAGAATACAAATACATTTACAATTTGACCCGCAAAGCTAAATAGCTTATCTGCAGGAAAATGAATAAATTATATTAAACATAGGTCATTCGGCCACTAAAATGATGTACATAAAATAAATCCACAAAACACAACACATGATAAACAGCTAACTAGAAAATACCAATAATTTTTTAATTCCATTTTAAGTTTTATAAAAGAATCCATATTTAGCAATTCTTTTGGAATAGCATTAAATATAAGTGGTACTTGATATTCGGAGGTATGTTTCCCGTAATTATTTCGAAAATTTGGCAATTTGTAATAACCTTGGTTGTGAAGTCGTGTATTTTTGTTATGTTGAATTTTAAGTTTGTAAGTTTCGTCAAAAATGTTTTAATTATTACATTATATTTATATGAATTGCTGTCGGATAAAAAATTTAAAAATTTTAATCTATCTGTGGAAGTTTTATAATTTTTTTTGCAAATGAAACGGAATAATATTTTTAACTATTATAGACTGCAGTTTTTCTATTTTATTTATGTTAGTTAAGTTAGTTGTTCCATGCACAATTATTCCATAATTAAAAATAGATTCGCATATTGCTTTATAAAATATTACACAGGTTTCCATATTTAATACGTATTTCAATTTTTGAATTTTTATCGCTGATATTCTCAAGCTTTCACATATGTGGGATATATGGGCATTCCACCTAAAATATTAATCAAAAATGATTCCTAAGTAATTTATTTGATTGCTCAACAAGTGGGCAACTACATAATGATTCACAATTTGAAGCATCCTTTTTTCTGCAATTTATTTTATGAGTTTTGATAAAGAGGTTTTGATGAATATGAAATCCTGGAGAATGAATAATCATCAATTTTGTTTTCTTCTCATTTAAATATATTTTATTTTGATTTAACCATTTAATAATGTTATTGCAATCTGTTTGAACCTCTGAAATGCTATCATTTAAATATTTCTGAGTGTTTGTTAAAACAATGTCGTCAGCATATAGATAAATAGCACTATTTAATTTTGTAATGAACAAATCATTTATGTATACTAGGAACAATAGAGGACCTAAAATTGAGCCTTGGGGAATTCCATATCTTGTAATTACTTTTCTGTTAGATTTTTATTTTAGTAAAAAACTAACAGAAACTATTATTATTATATCAAAAATAATTAGCAGTAGTAGCAGTTTTAAAATTGATAAAAAACTAACTAGCAGTAGTAGCAGTTTTTTATTTTAGTAATTGTGTATCTGTCTGATAAATAATTTCTAAACCAATCTAACAATATACCGCGAATACCGTAATTTTCCAATTTATTTGTAAAATGCTATGATCTATTGTATCGAAGGCTTTCTTTAAACCTAAGAACATAATTACAATTTTTTCCCTATTATTCAATAATTTATTAATATTATTTGCAATTTTGGAAATTAGTTGAATTGCGTTTTTTCCTTTTTGAAAGCCAAATTGATTTTCATTAATTATGTTGTGTTTAAAGTAAAAAGTTAAAAACAGTATTATAAATATATTTTTACATTATTTTCGAAAAAATAGGCAGAATTGTTATTGGTCGATAGTTAGAAAAGTCCTCCTTAATACCACCTTTAAAAATAGGTCTTAAAATACCAGTTTTGAGTTCAGTAGGTATGTTCCCAGTAAATATAATCTGATTTATAATTTTTGATATAATATTAAGTAGTGTTTCTTTATTAAATTTTATATATTTAATACAAACATTATCGCAACCAGGTGATTTATTGGTGTCTAATGAAGTAATTATTTCATCAGTTTGTTTTTCAGTGATTTCATGTATATAGATAGATTTCAAAACTCTTTGCATCATGGTTGGAACATAATTTATATCGTCTTGGTGATTTGTATTTCTTATGTGTAAAATTAGTGTATTTAAATGTCATTGTAATTATTTGCTATTTCTTCCACAGATAATTTATTTTTGGACATATTGTCAATTATTACATCGTCCGCTGATTTTTTTCTGTTTTCTTTCTAATATTTCATATATTAATTGCCAGGTAGCCTTCATATAATTTATTTTCATTATAAGTTTATTTCTATAATAAAGTGTTTCTGATTTCTAATTTAAATATTAACCATATTTCTTAATTCTTTTTAGTTATTTTTAAAAGCATCACTTTTATTATTGTTTTTAAATTTAATCCAAGCTTTATCTCTTTCTTCAATTAATTCTATCAAGTTCGGTGTTATCCAGTTTTTGCTATGATTTCTTTTTACCTTTCCAACACTCCTCATATGTATTCTATTTTTTCCTAAAATTCCATCAGAAGTGTCTTTAAATGCTTTATATAGGTTTAATTCATCCATTGAGTTGTCTCCATAATTTTCTAAATTCGAATTCATTTCAGAAATAGCTTTGTTTTTATTGTTATGGTCAAATGACCAATTCTTATTTTCCTGGTCTGTTTCAGTATAGTTAGTTTTATTCAAATTGTTATTGGCGTTGCTGATCAATGTTAAAACCATATAGTGATCTGCTATTTTGCTTGTTTGAATTATTGAATTTGCTGACATATTTTTAATCAGTTTAATATTAATATGGTCTATACAGGTTTTGGTAATTTTATTTTTTTACTATTTCTTCTCTTGTAGCTTCCCTTATTAATCTTTCAAAATTCATTTCAGCCAATAGTGTGATATATTTTTCTGTGCCATGTTTTTTAGTATTCATTGTATCGATATTAAAGTCACCTATTAAAATCTGATTTTGATCCAGTTTCGGAAATTCAATAGAAAAGAGTTCACATCTGTACTAGGTGATCTGTATAGTGCTGAAACATAATATATTATTTTTTTTTTCACCTTTATATATATAGTTTCCGCTGGAAGTGTTTGTTGTAAAATAATTTCAATATCTAGATTTTCTTTAAAAAGTTAAGAGTAATTAGAAATAAAGACATGATAAGGAAACTATAGAGAATACAATATGAGAATAAATTAAATACAAACAAAAGAAATTAAAATTCTTTAAAATCTAAATTAATAGTAATCAACTTTTAAATATCACAATCAAAATAGGTTAAAAATCTATGTAAAATGACAAAATTATTTTATGTGATGATTCAGTGATGAACAGTGGAGTGTTGGATTACATTTAACTGGCACTTTTTGGTACACAATGGGCTAAATGACCAGGTCACAAGAACCCCAATAGCTCAGAAAGGAGTAGGGGAAGGGACCCACTGGACATATGTTAGGAGACAGATGGTATCTTATAATAAAGACCGTCTAGCGTATTCTTTAACGTGCATGAGGTAAGTCTCTTTTGCACACACAGCCATAGCTTAACATTCCATAAGACGGACGGCGCTTTTCAAATCCCATTGGTGTCCACTTTTTCAACGAGGGTAAGGTGGTTGTCTAGCGGAAAAAAATCTCAACCCGAATCATTTGGGACTCGAACCTAAGAACTACAGATTACGAGCCGGCCCAATACCGACTGGGGCAGATCCAATCTCTTATAGGGGGTATTTTGTGTTTGTGTATTCCAAGACTGCTTTAAGAGGAAATCCAAGAAAATACCTAAGTAAAGGTGTAATCAACAAATATTTCTTCACTCTTTAAACACTTGTCGAATTGTTGAAATACAAATTTGATTAGCTTTGAAATAGAGTCTCATTTCACTTGCAGTCTCATTCCTACAAAAACTTATTCTGCAGGATATTGAATTCCTATTTCGTTCCATATTGGTATGGCATGGAAGATATGTGTTGATTTGATTGGGTTGTTTTACCTCTGAGCGGCACTTTTTTGCTCACCATGGGCTAAATGACCAGGTCACATGGACTCCGAAGGCTCAGAGAAAGGTGGGGGAGGGTACCCATTGGAACAGCTGTTGGGAGACAGATGGTAGCCTCCCGTCAAGACCATCCAGCGTGTTCTTTAACGTGCACAGAGAATGGCTCTCCCGCACACGGAGCCACGGCTTAACGTCCCATCCGACGGACGACGGCCTTTCCAAGCCCATCGGTGTCCCCTACTGGCCTTGGGCAGGGCGGGGTAAATCTCAAAGCTGACCACAGACCACGCGCTACCGACTGAACCACCCCCGCCCCAATGATTTGGTAGAGCTCTGTATTAATACCATGTAAGTTAACTAGTTTACACTGTGTTTCTTCAAGCCATCATTTGCTTCCCGCGTACACTATATAATATATACAATACGCTATCACTCTAATAGATATAAGATCGCATCCAGGGGTATTGGTTTGCTCCACCTTTCAAAATTGCTAGTAAGAGTAATAGCGAAAAATATTGAATAAACATATATATTTTTACATTTTTCAAGAATTTTTTCAAAGAATGTAAAACGGAGGTGTTATGTTACAATGAAATCCGAACTTTCGTCCACCCCCTTTTACTTTTTCCCTGCTCGACCCGTTACTTAGAGAAAGTATGAAAGTAATTTTTTTCTTATGTACTTCAAAAATTAAAAAAAAATAATTATATATTTTTCTAAAATTAATCGTAGAAGATAGCTTGTTGAATATTTCTTACTAAATGAAAAAAAAAATCCTAATGTCGTATATTAATATAAAAAATAAGATAATTTTTAATCAGTTGTTTCTTAGGTTTATAAAGCATACACAGGAACATAATGGTTTTTAAAATTTAATTTGCTTGAAAATGTTTTTTAATTATTATTGCAATGGAGCGTGATTCAAATCCTTGAAGTCGCCATTATGACAGAATATTTTTAACTGTTGAATTCAAACGTTAAAATTTCAAATAGATATATAGGTAAATAAATGAAAAAACGTTTTAGTTACACAGTAAATTTATATTTTTTTATGATTAATCAGTACATGTTATATAATATCGATATGACAACTATGTTTGAAAACTTTTTCACTGGTTGAAAATTTTTAAGAATTATAATACATATACTGTGTATATATAAATTATTTATTTTCATTTCAATGCATAATAAACTTAAAACAAGGCTTGGTCACATTATCTCTTAATTTTTTTCTACATTGAAATCTATATCTATTTTAAATAAATGCCTATTCTGAGTGCTATGAATTCAATTACTAATAGAAAAAACATAGAAAACGTTATGACCACCAGATGACGCCACTATGCAGAGACAATGAGAATGTTACAATGGAATGTAGTATTGATTTCTGCTAAAATTTTCGACAGTTTGTCATGCGCTGCTATAAAAAGAAATAATTACGGTTCCATTGATAACTCTGATTAATAATTTTTCCCAATAACAAGACTTTGATATCATCCTCTGATTGAAGTTATATTATTATATTCCAAAGAAGAGAAGCTATTTAAAGCCCAATGAAAAGTATCCATTTCATATTTTAATACAGATGGTGAACTGGAAGAGTCTTGTTTTATTTATTGTACAGTCAGGTACTTTTAACGGGGGCCGTCATAGAACACAAGAGTTAGAAGTTGATTGGGGAATCAATTCATTTAACCACGGTGAGATTTGAAGAGTTTGGGAGAGAGATAATGGGTAAGGCAATATTCCCATTAGTAAACGGATCAGAAACGAAAAAAGTATTTGAAATTTGCTTTACGTATATTTTTGAATGAAAGGGAATGAAGAATATGTTTTTAAAAAGTAAAACGGAGTGGAAAAACATATAGTGCACTATCTGACTCAATAATTTCAAGAGAAGAAAAATAATTTTTTTTATAAAATTTTTATCAGTGAAATAATCATTATGCTAACTCTAATATATATATTAATTTTATCAAATGGTTTGAAACAATGCTTATTATATAAATACAAATATATTTAATATTTTGCAAAAGTCGCAAAAAAATATTTTTTTTTTCATCAAATATTGCAACTTTATTACGAATGGTTCCGACCATGACCGCTGACCAGATATTCGAGAGGCAAACAAGATGAGAATCAAAGGAATCAAATACTGGTGAATAATCCTGAGCAGAGGTCATCGCAGGCACCTGAACTCTTTGCTTCTATAGGCATCGTCAAATTCTACATTGGAGGAAGTCTTCCAGTGTAGATGGCTTCAGCCTTTAGTGGTGGGGGAACGGGTCTTTGCCCCATGTCTGCGATTAGGGGGCTGTTGATATTGTCGGCATTCCCTCTCTCAATAAACATAGTTTCTTTAAACATCCCACTAACCATTTTCTCTCCATAGGTAGTTGGACTGTGAGGACTCTGCACAGAGCTTTTTCTCTTGATGTCCTCACATAAGAATTCCACCGTTATAATTTAAATATTCTCGGCTTGCAAGAGACCAGATGGACAGATAAAGGTCAGATTCTTAAAAATAATCTTAAATTTCTCTTTTCAGGGAGGGACGATAGTAAGCATCACCTAGGCGTGGGTCTGCTTCTCAGCAGACACGCTAGTGATGCTCTTCTAGGATATGAGTGCATTAATGAAAGGTTTCTTAGAGCAAAATTTCAGACAAGCGTTAAAGACTTGAATGTTATCTGCTGTTATGCCCCCACTGAGGATGCCGTTGAGGATGAGAAGGATAGGTTTTACGGACAACTTCAGGATATTTTGAATTCTGTCAAGAAAGTAGATATTACCTTTGTTCTAGGTGACTTCAATGCCAAAGTTGGTACTGACTCTGACCTTTGGGGAGGAGTAATAGGCCCTTTTGGTATTGGTAGCTGCAATGGCAATTGGCAACGTCTCCTACAGGTAAGTAAACTCAATGGATTCAGAATAACTAACACTTATTACAAACACTGCGGCATACATAAGTACACATGGGTTTCACCTGATGGGCTGCATAAGAATATGATTGATTATATATTAATTAACAGCAAATGGGCTAGTTCTGTTAGGAATACCAGGTCATATAGGGGAGCTGAAATTGGATCTGACCATTACCTTGTTAAAAGTGTCTTGCAACTTAAACTAAACAGTGTTGTGCAAGGGTTAAAAAATTTAGTTTTAATACTGAAGCTCTGAAAGACCCAGTTATAGCCAAAGCTTACCATGGTAGGTTACTTAGGCATTATGACAGTCATGGTATGCTTACTACTGAAGTTGAGGAAGAATGGGATCATTTTAAACAGGCTTTTTTGGACATTAACAGTACTCTTTTAGGAAAAAAAGGAGCAGAGGAATTATCTGAGTGATAAGGCACTTGAGCTTATTTCGGAAAGAACTGCAGGAATGCCCTTAATCAATACCCTACTAGTCCTAATAGAAAGCATTACAGAGACCTTAATAAACTTGTAAAGGATCAGTTAGCTGCTGATAAGAATCTTTGGCTTGATGGCTTGGCTGACAAAGCCGAGGAAGCAGTTAGACAGCAAAACAGCAGAGAGCTGTACGAGATAGTTAATGCTTTGTGTGGTAGAAAACGAACAGGTATACAGGGATTGAAAGATAAACAAGGTAAGGTTATAGAAGCTGAGGATTCTGTCATGGCTAGGTGGGCTGAGCATTTCAGTGATATTCTAAACAATGTGGTTAGTTCTATTCCCATTGTTTGCAATGATGATAGATGCATTGGTGGCTTTAATGTTGGCCCTATAACACAATCTGAAGTTATTTTGGCTATTTCTAAACTTAAACTTCATAAATCCACAGGGGAAGATGAATTACTACAGAAATGCTTAGAGCTGGGAATGTTTCGGTTACCACTTGGATGACTGAAATTCTGAATATCTTTTATGATAAAGGCATGGTTCCTAAAGATTTTACCAGAGCTATTATTATCCCCATTTTCAAAAAAGGTGATCGCAGTTCTTGTGATAACTATAGGGGTATCAGCCTACTCTCTGTTCTAGGTAAAGTTCTTTCCATGATTGTGCTTAATAGAATTAAGAATCTGGTTGACAGGCAATTGCGTGATGAGCAATGTGGATTCAGAAGTGGTAGGGGATGTGTAGATCAGATATTTTCACTTAGGCAGATTCTTGAGAAATGTTTAGTGTTTCAGAAAGCTTTGGTTGCTAGCTTTGTTGATTTCAAAAAGGCTTTCGACTCTGTTGACCGACATAATTTGTGGTTGATTGTGAAATCATATAGTATACCAGACAAATCAGTTAACATAATGAAAGCTCTCTATAATAACACTGAGTCGTGTGTGAGAGTTGGTAAGGCTTGTAATTGGTTTAGCATTACTTCTGGTGTTCGACAAGGGTGCATTTTCTCTCCTTTTCTCTTTAGCTTGGTTATTTATTACGTTATTCAAAATTCACTTCAAGAGAACGATTTTGGCCTTAAATGGGCTGGAGATAAGAAAATTTTTGATTTAGATTATGCTGATGATTTAGCCCTTTTGGCAAATGATGTTGATGAGATGAACTCTTTCATTCGAGCTGTTGATGAAACTGATAGTAAAGTAGGTTTGGTTATAAACAGAGAGAAAACTAAAGTGATGAAAATTGGTCAGGCAGGTTGTGATTTAGTTAATCTGAATGGTTGCAGTCTTGAGCAAGTGTCACAGTTTAATTATCTTGGGAGCTATGTAACAGATAATGGTGATGTGCGGCATGAGATTAACAGACGAATAGGGATTGCGGCTGGGACTTTTAAGAATCTATGGAGAGTGTGGAGGAATAGGCGTATACACCTAAAGACTAAAATTAAGCTGTATAATAGTTTTGTTATTTCTAGGATTAGTTATGGTAGTATAACCTGTACACTTTGTAAACAAGATAACAGAAAACTAGATGCTTATGCAGTAACTTAGGCATTAGGTGGTTCAACTTTGTAACTAATGATGAGGTTAGGCAAAGGAGTTTGCAACCTCCTTTAAGCAGCATATTGTGCAGAGAGAGACTCCGTTGGTTTTGCCATATTGCCCGTATGAGGTCGCCAAAAGAGTAAATGACTTGGGCCTACAAAAAAGTAAGCTTAAATATGGCAACAAAAATATAAGCTTATTTAGAGAATTAAAATGGAAATTTGCTCTGGGAGGAAAAGTGATTACGTTAGGGCGAAAAAAATAAAAATCGCTGGGGAAGCATAATTTTAAACTCTCTTGGGGAGAAAGAAAAATCTTTTTAGATGGAAAATATATAAGCGCTTGGTCACACAAAAATGTAAGTTACATTCAGAGGCCAAAAAAATGTAAGTTTGTTTTGATTTGGGAGGGAAGAACAAATTCTTTTAGGATGTAAAACGGAAAATATCTTGGTGCGACAAATATGAAAGACTGTTCTGGAAAGAAAAATGAACTGTTTCGAGGCAAAAAAAAAAGGTGAAAAAGGTTTTGCTTGGGAAGACATAAATGTAAACTCCTTTGATGAGAGGAAAAAAAAGTTCTTTTTGGAGGGAAAGAAAGTAAAATAGCTTGGTACAACAAAAATGCAAGTTCACTGTTGGTGATAAAAAAATACAAGTTTGTTCCTGGTGGAAAAATCAAACTCTTTTATGGCGGAAAAAAAGGTAAGAAAAATCGCTTGATGCGCCGAAATATAACTTCGCCTGGTGGAGGTAAAGAAAGAAATGCGTATTTGCTTTAGGTGAAAAAAAAAACTCTTTCAAGGAGTAAAAAGAAGACAAATCCCTTGGGGTCACAGAAATGGTACACTTGAATAACTTCACTTGGGTAGGTAAAGACATAAATTTTATTTGGGAAGAAAAAAAAAAACAAGTAAAATCAATTGCTGCGATAAATAGTTATTTCGCTTTGCAAAGCAAAAATGCAAGTTTCTTGTAGGAAGAAAATTCAACTCTCTTTGAGCTGCATCAACAGAAATATGTCTTCATGGGGAAAGAAAAGAGATCCCTTTGAAGAGCCAAATGACTTTGTGTGGTATTATTCTGCATTACAGTGATGACGAATCTTTTCGAGCTCGCGTGCCAAATTTACAGAATTAAGGGAACATTTTCTAGCTCGAGTAATAATAGGAATATATAATTATAGATATAATAAATATAATAATAGGCTCCCATAAATTAAGGAACAACGATATGTTATGTCAATGGGAAGTTAGCGCGCTCTGGTATGTATCTAGGGAGTCGTGGGTTCGAATTCCGCACCTTCGGGAATAAATTGTTTTTCGACAGAAGTATTTATTGAATTCTATATCTGTAGGTAATCTGTGTATTTATTATGTACCATCAAATGAAAATAAGCTGTCTTTCCTGATTATAGATGGCTCAAGGTCCGCTATATTCAGCGAAAGACATAAAGTCCACATTGCGAATACAAATTATCGCCTGATGGTTGATTTAGTGGTTAGAGCACTCTACCTAGAGAATCGTAAGTTCGAATCCTTCAGCGTCGGCAATGATTTTTCGCACATAAGTATTTATTGACATGTAAAATAAGTTATCTTTTGATTTGGAAATGTGATAGTAGATAATAATCTCAATCAAATATATCCGTATATAAAAAGCTAGTTTCCAGCTAAACCTGATGTAGTGGTTAGCGTACTGACTACGAAGACCAGGGGGTCTGTCCTTGTGTAAGTGTTTGTATGACAAGCAATATATCTTCTAGGTTATCTTTATCTGCTATCACATTTTTCGAAATAAAAATTATTTTAGAAGTTATTGAGCTTCGATATTAGCTTTTCATTGACATAACACAAAGTTGTTCCTTGCAGCTAAGGTTACATATGCGTATATCACACACTACAAATTAAATGATACGAAACACTAAGGATTTAAATATAAGGATACTGAGTTTTTAGTTACTAGATACAAAACTAAGTTTTTACTTTATACTTCCATTATAAAGGGAAAATTAAAAAATCAAACAGTGATTTATTATAACGAAAATTATTTAATCAAACGCACCCATGGCCGAGTGGTTAGCGCGCTTGGCTACTGATCTAAGGGACCTGGGTTCGAGCAGCCTCACAGACCTTCTACTATGGCATATAAACTGACGGGCTCCTGTCAGACCTCTGTGGCAAGCAGCTGCTTGAGGGGGTATTTATTTATTATTTAAAATTCACCCGAGACTTTAGCACATCACTGCCACGCAGCCGAGATCAGAATGATGCGAATTTTCATTGGTTGGTAGAAGAAAATAGCTCTCAGGCGTAGTAGTAAAAGAAACCATAACTAAATTCTAAGATGCTGAAAAGTGCTTTTAAGAAATGAACTGATAGATGACATATTTACTTGATATATTTTTTTTACCTATTTTCCTATTGCCTTTGGCTTTGACATTGTCAGTTGGTCGGCTTGGGGATTTGACAAAATGTTGTTCCACCATATCTTTCGAACGCAATGGAAAACTTATTGATTTATGTGCCAAATGAAAGCTTGTGACGCGGGGAATGTCGTAAGTTCTATAAAACTGACTCCCCCATGATTTCTTCCTCCCTAAAAAACGGGAAAGTGAAAGTCGTTCTGCCATATTTCCGAACGCGAGGAGGGCCTACAGTTGTGAGTTAGGTGTCAAATAAAAGCCTGTATAATGACGGTCATATTGTATTTCGAATTTTGCCCCCACTATTATCCTCTGATAAAATGGGGGGAGGGATTTTCGCGGGATTCGACTTTAACGAGTCGTATCTTAAATTGAAGCTTGTGACATATCCAATGTCATGGGATACCTCAGACATGACTACAAAAAGGGGAGAAAGGGTAAATGTGAATATGAGTGATATATCAAAGTTTTGGAAGGAGTGCTTTTAGTGACAAAAAATTATAAATTAAAATTTTTTAAAAATGCCTATCTTACTATAGGGATCTAAAAATTAGAAAATGCACCTAAAGCATATCAATGGTGCAATCGTTCACTGAATTCCTATTCCCTTCAAAGGTAGGTAGAGCGCCTATTTACCTACTCGACAAAATTGCCGGCGTCCTATCTTCCTTTGAAGTGAATACGAACTCAGTGACTGATTGCACTATCGATATGCTTTAGATTTATTTTCTACTTTTTAGGGCACCTATAGAAAGACAGGTATTTTTTTAAAATTTTATTTTATAATTTTTGAATTAATTTTTATGATGCAATATATTTTTCAACGTGTAATCAGTTATTTGAAGAGATATTTATAACGTATGGTGCACAATAGAACTACTAATTGTAGCAGCATAATCACTGTTTCGCCACCATTTTCTCATCTATAAGCAAGTATGTTCAATACTTGCTTATTGGTAGAGTCATTGTTTCCAAGTCTTCACACTAGTAATTGACATGGATTTCCTATCACCTTCCAGTGGCAAAAATTCCCATTCCTGACTTATATTAAAACCTTTAAATATATTGAAAGAGAAAGTAAATAAGAAATAAAAATAAAGCAAAGTGAGTGTAGATATCTAAAGCTGTAGAAAAAACACGCTAATCTGTTCCCTTTGTTTAATTATTACTTCATACAAACGTCAATAGTTCTACTTTTTAAGTATTTCTTATTATATTTAAGTTCCGCTATCAATGGCTGTGCATTTTTTCAGCGATATCAGTTGCCAATAGTTTCGCCTCCTTACTTTACTGCGCTGAAAACTTAAATTATACCATTCCTGTATTAAAAAATATAAACATTCCTCCTTAAATTAATGCCCCCTTTAAATAATCTGGTAAGGATAACAGGGGCAAAACTTGTGAATATTTCATGCATTTTAAAGAATTCTAATATGGAGGGGAAAATATTATACTGCGATATAAATCCACTCTTTTAATTTTTTTTACACATTAATTGAGTTTCTTGCCTCCTTCCCCTGTGTTGTTTTCTAGATTACATCAGACCTGTTTTGTAGTATTTAATTTAATATAGTAGAGCAGTAAAGCTTAATTAAGTAGTGTAACTTTGGTTTTGAAGTGAAAGTTGATAACCAACTGCATTAGAATATGAGCTAAAGTTGCAATCTTGTAAATAAAAAAATAAATACCCCCTCAAGCTAAAACTCTTGGAACCCTAGAAAAATCTTGGGATTTTTATTTCGTTTCGCAGGGTTTTTTTTTTCGTGTTTTTTTTTTATTTCATATCGTAGCTTGTCTGACGACTAAAGCTACGAAAAATAAAATAAAAAACTCTACAGGAACGGTATAATTTGACTACAAACTGAGAAAAAAAAATAAAAAAGTCTACAGGAATGGTATAATTTAAGTTTTCACTGCAGTAAGGTAAGTGGGTGAAACTACCGGTAACTGGTATCGACGAAAAAAAATGCGTATGCGGAGAATGCATAATTCTTAAGAAGAATATTACACGCTGAGAAAAGTATTATTATATTCTATAATACCAATTTTTTTTGACGCCAAATGTGATACCATGTAGCATCCATAATGTGCTGCCATCTACCGAGAAAAATAGAAAACATTGACAAGACTGTTAAATTGATCGAATGCGAAACTATAGTTCTATGTCGTTAGAAATTCAAGAGCAAACTGATGTAAAAAAAGGCACCGAAAGAATCTCTTTCACTGGAATTTTTATGGACTCGATTTGGATATATTATTCACTTATTTGAAACAGGTTGGCATAGAAAACTTTACTCATTTGGCCCACTCTGTTTCACCCTCGGAAAGAATTTACTTTCTTCCTGTAACGAAAGATTTCTGCTAAAGTGCAGTGCCGGATTTACCCATTAACTAAGCTACAGTTTAACCCTTGCCAAGGCAATATGAAGGGCTTCAAAAAATGCATTTCAAGTTTTACAGTTAGGAAACAATTTTTATGTTTAATCTATTGGGCAAACATTCTTCATCTTAACACTTCTAGAATAATGTTTTCACAACATCAATTTCCTGTTTATTTTTCCTTCAATCATAATAAAAAATATAAGTTTGTATAGTTTAGGGCGTTCGGTCTGCTAAAGTGCACGATTAAATGTTAGTATCTCAAATCCTATAAAATAGCGTTTAAAAAATAAAAGTATTAAAAAGTGGTATTAAATCATGACAAATACTTTCTGTATTCCATTCTGCTCTAGTTTGAAATTATACCTTTGCTTTACGATAGCTATGCTTATTTGAATATATAAAATTAATTCTTTTAAAGCCGATCTCTCTTTTACAAAATATCTGCATTTTGTTTGAAACACACAGATTTACTATTTTTTTTTGTCTAAGAACTATGACAATATGTTCGATAATGAATTCCAACCTAAGATTACTTGCAAAAAGTGAAAAGAGCAATAAATAATGTGATTTATAAACGTTGCAATTTAAAACTTTATTAATTGACATTTACACCTTATGTAATAAACGTTTTTTTCATTAAACACGCAAAGTTATTAGTAGACAGGATCTAGAAAAAAAAATAAAACTTGGAAGGGTAACATTTTTCTCTCCATTTTAGTGATCTTTAAAATAGTTTTGGAAAAATATGCGTACTGTAGGTACGTTTAAAACTTTAACGTACCTGTAGTACCTCCATTTTAGTTACTGCTATTCTCAAAAGGGGTAAAAGTGATTCGTTGACGACAGGTTGGTTTTATCTTCTAGCAAAAGAAGACTGAACTAACGTTATTGTAAAGTGAACGCTATTATAAAGTGGAAATTGTCACTACAGTCAGAAGCAGTCCTGCAGGTGGCAAGTTGGGTGGCTTATCCAAACTTCGTGCTTCAAGATCGCTTTAAGCAATACAAAATGATTTTTTATCATAAACAGAGTTCCTATCGAATGCTTTCGAAAGAAATGGAACTCATATAGCAAATTAATTTCACTTACTGTAGAGATGACGACAGCCTGTCATTACTTCGAAACAATGCGTCTTGTTTCACTGAATTTGGAACAGAGCCAAAATCCTGACAGTTAAGGCTGTCTTGAATTTCAGTATTCGTCATTCGTTTTTGGAAGAGTTAATGGCAGATAGAATATTTAATAGAAGCGTTACTCCTCTTTAGAAACTTAATTAGAATATGTTAATAATTAACTCTTCCAGATCACGCCTGTTTTCAAACGGTGGCAGTCATATTTTCGCAAGATTCGTAAGGAAGAAGTTGTACTTGCTAGACTCTGCACAGGTCATGAATTTCTTATTAACATTATTTTCTTTTTCGGGTGAATGATTAATCAACTTGCGAATTATGTGACACCATTTTAACCATTAAACACATTTTGATCTCTTGAGCGATCAATATTTTTATATTATATTATATTTTATATATATTATATATAAAATATATATTTTATAATATAGATATTTTATAGATATAGATATTTAATATAAAATAGATATTTTTTAAATTTCCACGGTTATTTTAATCAAATGTACTTTTTTTAAAATTTTTTTTGGAGTTTACATTCGCTAAGTGGTGATTTTTTCATGGGTCGTTTACACCTGCTGTTTATATTCTCCTTTTTTTGTTTTCTGTTTTAATATGCGAGTTCTTTACACTCATTGTTGTTCTCTTATTCTTTCTTGTGATGTGTTTTTTGTCTTCTGGTTTTAACTTTGTTTCAGGATTTTTGACTTTTATTTCTTTTCATCATGTTTGGCGCAATAAAACCAAAATACGTCAACCACACTCTTTAAAAACATTAGTCAAACTTTATGAAAATTGAAAGAATTATTCGACTAACTTCTAAATATATAATTACTTGAGAATTGCCAAAATGCTGACTAGTGATGCTATTCTGGGTCATTATATTATTTTATTTATTTTCTTTATATCATTTACAGTTACTTTGAGTCATTATAATCATTATAAATGACCACTGATGTTACTGTGAGTCATTATATCGTTATGGTTTCATTATATCGTTTTCAGTTACTCTGAGTCATTATGATAATTATAAATGACTACTGATATTAGTCTGAGTCATTATATCATTTTATTTTATTTTCATTATGTCATTTTCAGTTACTCTGATTAATTATATCGTTTTATTTTATTTCCATTATATCATTTTATTTTATTACCTTTATATCATTTTCAGTTACTCAGTCATTACGATCATTATAAATGACTACTGATATTACTCTGAGTCATTATATCATTTTATTTTCATTTTATCATTTTCAGTTACTCTGAGTCGTTATGATTATTATAAATGACTACTGATGCTACTCTGAGTCATCATATCGAGACCAAGCGTTGCTCGAGTCTCGATATAATGACTCACAGTAATCGGAGTATTCGTAACGAGTGGCGGACATTCGTTTACGTCCAGGGTGACGTCCCCGGTGTGGAAGTTTTCCGCTCCTCGCAATTCCGAAAGTGCTCGACCAATCGGTTCCGAATAAGGCGTGGTAGTCCCACTTAGTTCTTGCTATGTAGTGTTTAGAGATTGTTGTGGGGCTTATTTTTAAGCGAGAGAAAGCCTAATTAGTTCTGAGTAAGTTTCTTTGTGCATCTAGATAAAATAGAGTATTTGTCTGTGTACCTATCTGTTTTGCATCTCCTTTTAGACGGTCAGACGGTCTAGGATCACCAAACTTCGTTTACAGCTCTACTGTCAAGGTTTAAACCCCAGAAATTTAAGACCTCCCCCAAAAGTGGGCGCGAAACTTCTGTCCATTGATAACTTGGCTCATCGATAACGTACTATGACATTTACGACTTGCATTTTTCTAGTTATTAATTAAAAACGTTTAAAAGCGAAAAGCCTTTTAGACTCTCCATTCGAAAGGTAAACGACGGCAGCGTGCGTCCACTGTCACTTAGGAACCAAGGCAGAAATAATTCAGTGTACGTCATAGCAAAACAATTCGAACGTTTTGTCGACGTTCGAATTTTTCAGACACTAGTGACGGGCAGAGATTTCAGATACTTGCGGCGGGTTCAATTCCGACCCACTGCAGCTGGGAAACCGATCTTTAAACTCTACGTAGAAAGAAGTTAATGGCACCACCACGCCAAATTCGGCACCGAACGGTCGAGTACCTGCGAGATTATGGGGAGCCGAAAACTTCCGCCACCGGGAAAGTCTTCTAGTTTATATATATAAAAAATGAAATTGTCTAATATTTCAGTTTTTCCCTAGGTAGACGTTAAACCAATTCCCATTTTAAATCCCTTTTTTGAAAAAAGTATTTTATTTAAAGAAAGATTCTGACTACCTCATTATTCTTTTCACTGGTATATAAAGATAGATTGGATAGTTTCATTAAGAAGAAATTATGTTTACTATGGTGGAAAGCTAAGAAAACAATCCTGTAAGACTTACCATAAACATGAAAAATACTCTGCTGTTTTTCGAATGGAAATTTGAAATTTTTTTGGAACAACTATGGCAGGTAATAACAGTACAAAACCTAACAGCAGACCTTATTAAAATACAAGAAGAAAAGGTATTGAAATAGTACTATAGTTCTGTTTAAAAGGATATGAGTAATATCGCACGTCGATTAGTGACTGAAACACTGCTTAATGTGAGAGAAATGTAAATCTCGTTTTCTGAATTAATATACGGTGATTTAATACAGATTCAATCCTGATTTTTTTAAATGACACACATCTTTCTGTTCATTGAAAAATTTAACTATTCCATCTATGAGTGATTTCATATCCCACTTTCATATTAACAACTGCACATAGTACTTCTCGTTAAGTGATAATGGAGAATATTGTTAGGTGAATGATAACAAATCCTAGGGTTTGGTGATTAGTAACAAATCCTACTTTTAGGTGAATGATAACAAATCATACTGTTAAGTGAATCAGGACGAACCTTACTGTTTCGCGAATGATAACAACTCCTACTGTGAACCTAATGATAACAAATCCTACTCTTTGGTGAATGATAACAACTCCTATTCTAAGATGAATGATAACAAATCCTACTTTTAGATGGAATGACTGCGAATGATATTTATCAATCATCTGCTACAAATCCTACTTCTTGTTGTTGATCGGATATAAATCATATTTTGTCGGTTAACAAAGGCAAATCCTTGAGTTCTATTCAGTGGTGATTAATCCTTTATTCTGTTCGTGCTGATAAATCTTATAACGTGTGACGAAATCACTTCCTTTTTAATCAGTAATATGAAACCGTACTATTCAATAAGTGGTGGCATATCCAGTTAGGAGGTTATTAATGCACCTTTATTTATTAATTGTCCAGATTACTTTTACAGAGCAGAAGCTACGACAAATTTGCATCATATTATCTTATAGCTGGATGGGAAGAAAGGTTCCTTGCAAATGAAGTAAGTGTACAGGTAAAAACAGATATACATGATCATTAATATTTGAAATCTCAAATTTTCCCACTATACATACACCAAAGAGTCAAAACATTATGATCACCTGCCTACTATGATGTTGGTCCTTCACGTGCCACCACCATCAAGATACCAGCAGATCCTTTAAATCTTTAAGTTACGTGGTTGAGCCTCCGCAGATCGCATATGCTGTTCCAACACAAACTACAGTTGCTCGATTGGATTGATGTCTGGGAAATTTGGAAGCCAGGGCGATACCTGGAAGAGCTAAGAGCACACAAACAAACATTCATGACAGCCTGGAACTGGAATCCGGGCCCTGGCAGTTGCATTATCACTTACGAACCAAAGCAGTACTATTGAGACATACCAAAGCTGCGCAGTATCTTATAATATATATGTTTACTATACTTTTACCTCCTTTCTGTTTATTGAAATTCTCAAAGAGGACATAAGCATCTGGACGTCTCTCCCCCACTCGACCCCGCAAATGCTCCCAACCGCACCTCTAGACTCTGCCCTGGGTCTGGAGGGACTGGGAAGCATAATAAATTCAAATTTTCTGAAAAATATTTTATCGTTAAGTAAACATGGCCTTGGTGGAACCTGGAAGTCTTCCTCATGTTCCATGAACCATTCTCGAAAAATCCAGGTAGTGTGGAATGGCGCATTATCCTGCTGAAAGAAGGGGCACTACTAGAGGAGTATACCGTTGCCATGAAAGGATGTACCTGGTCTGCAACAATGTTTAGGTAGGTAGTACACGTCATAGTTTTCTGTACATGAATAACTGGACCTAGGGTTTCCCAGCAGAACGTGGTTTAAAGCATCACACTTTCTCCACCGACTTGTTTTTGTCCCACTGTGCATCCTGGTGCCAACATTTCCTCAGGTAAAAAATGCACACGTACCCGGCCGTCCACATGGTGCAACAGGAAATGAGATTCATCGGACCAGACGACCTTCTTTCAATCATTTAAGGTTCAGTTTTGATGCTTCTGTTCCCATTGTAGGCACTTATGACAGTGAACCGAGGCTAGCATGGGCCTTTGGAGCGACCTGTGGTTACACAGCCCTATTTTTATCAGGGTTCGATGTACTGTATGTTGTGACACATTACAGCCGTCACCAGCATTTAAGTTACGGGCGAGTTGCGCCAGAGTATCCCTTCTGTTGGCTCGTACCATACGGGATAGCCTTCACTCACTTCCAGCATTAAAGAGCTGTGGGCGGCCCACACCTTTCCGGCGGTTCGTGTTTTCTCCCTCCTTGGACCATTTTTTGGAGGTACTAACCATGGCTGACTGTGAGCACCCCACATGCCTTGCCGTCTCCGAAATGCTCTGACCGAGTCGTCTGGCCATTAAAAATTGTCCTTTGTCAAACTCACTTAAGTCCGCTGCCTTTCCTATCTGAAGAACAAAAATAACACTAATTAACAAAGCTCAGTATCAGGTGTTATTTATACTGTTTCATGAGCTTCACACGCGCTGTCGTTTACCTGCAGTTGCTTCGATTTGCATAATGTCGTAATGTAGTACTCATTCGGAGACCAGTCAAAACGCTGATAACTTGTTAAATTTTTTATTTCATTTCAATACAATTAGAGTTCTACGCTTCAGGATTATCAATGAAAGGTTTTTATTGCATCTCTTAATAATGTGGTCTAAGCAACGTCAAAAATATCATTTATTATTGTAATATTCATAAATACAAATTAGAAAACTTTATTTTCCATGTCTTAAGGAGTGAAACAAAAGTATCACCAATGACCGGTGTAAAAGGCTAGAAAAAAATGTTTGATTCGATTCTCACAAATCAGGATGTCTCACAAAGACCCTGTTTGCTTAACGATAAAATATGTTTCAGAAAATTTGAATTTATTATGCTGCCCAGTCTCTCCAGACCCAGGGCAGAGTCTAGAGGTGCGGTTGGGAGCATTTGCGGTGTCGAGTGGGTGGGGGGAGACGTCCAGATGCTTATGTCCCCTTGGAGAATTTCAATAAACAGAAAGGAGGTAAAAGTATAGTAAACATATGTATTATAAGATACTGCGCAGCTTTGGTGTGGCTCAAATAGTACTGCTTTGGTTCGTAAGTGATAAAGCAACTGCCAGGGCCCGGATTCGAGGTCCAGGCTGCCATGAATGTTTGTTTGTCTGCTGTTAGCTCTAACTGAAGCAGTGACTATGAGAAAGTCTGTACAACCTAGAGTCGTTTCTAGGACCCTTCTACGTCCTGTATGTTACAAATAAAACAAATTGCAGATATTTTGAAAGAATATTGTTTTAAACATAACTGGAAATGGATAGCGAAGTGATATATTTTGCATTTTTGAAGATAGTTGTTTTGGGAAAAAATACTAGTGCAGAATTCTGATTCCTACGAAGTCTGTCCAAAACCTTTGGTTTACTAATGTCAGTGTTAGAACGCATTTAAGAGAAACTTATTAGAATTCCGATTCATGGCTCGATTTATAAATTCTGCGAATTTTATTAACGGAAGATACAAAGGTTCGAATTTTTAAGCTATGACGTACACTCTGAGAAGTTGAGAGAGTGGATTATTGGAGCAAAGACGGATATAGGGGGAAAGAGGGCTATGACCCCGATCCTTTGAAAATGTTAGTAATGGTAATGAAAAAAAAAAAGATTGAGAATATATTTCATGCAATTTTCAAGATATGTATGAAAGATTTCTGAAATGAAGGGGTAAGTGTTATATTGCAATGGAAATTCAGTCTCTTAGGTCATTGGTTACTTTTTTACAGTTCAATTGTGTCACTTGCCCCTTTCCCGCAATCCCTTTATTTTTTCTCTAGATCCGGGCCTACTTTAGAACATTATTTCCGAAACTATGAGGTACCTCTTGTAGAGATGACAGACGGATTTGAATTTGTATCATTAGCGGAAATTTAGCCATGATATGAATTTCATAGCCCAGTTGAGTTATCACTGGCCAGGAAGAGGTCTCATTTATTCAACAATATGTGATAAAGTTTGGGATAAGCGCATTTAATTTATTCAGCATTCTTACAAGTTACGAAAAGATCTCATATTTCAGATTCTAGACTAATATAGATCCTTTAGAAATTTAGTCATATTCATTGCATCTCATATATTCGGTTGGCTGCATTAGTGGGAATAAATATGGAAGATTACAGTTACTCGTTTAATGAAACTTTAGGTATGTTTCACCGTTTCAACCGCAATAAGAGTGCATTATGTGACCAAGAGTGAGCTGATTGTTATGAATGATTTCTACTACTCTCAATCTAATTATTAGAGATTGATTCATTTTGGTCTATTGCACAATATGAATGACTATTCAAAACGATATTAGCTTAAAGCAGACAGTAGATTCATTAATATTTTGAAACCAGTAATGCTTCTAAAAGTTACGGGTGAGTTAGTAAAAAGCGTCTTTTTTTTAAATGAGTTTATGAAGCTCTTATCCTGCAATGTGGTTATATTGTGGTCAACATCTTTTCCGTAATGCTTCCAAATGCAAAGACTAAGAGCGCAAGAGTACATTCAAGTTGTCAATAATAGTGTAAAACATAAATATTCATTCATAATCAGGATTGCGTCCATTGTTCTGTTACGAAACAGACAAGTCAACCAATAAGCAACCAGACAATTGCATTAATGTAATAAGTTTCAATTATATTTCACAACAAAGCACGGCGGAATCACACACACCGACACCTCATTCTCTTTCCTTTTGGTATTAATACTAGGAATAACAATTTCTCCGTGTTATGTCAATGGCAAGGGGATTTGTCGTAAAAGAGAACTTCAGATTTGGTAGTGTCGATGTGGTGTACACATCAGTAGGTCTCTGGAGAGGTAATTGAATGGAAAGGATTTAGAAAGGAGGAGAAAAGGCGGCTCTTCAAGCACAGAGACACTTGATCCAATTAAGATGCTTCGTAACACAATCGCATAGATATGATTGCAGTAATTATTCTGCTTTATTTCTGAAGGGAGATTTATGATTCGCAGAACTTTAAATACGGTGATATATGAACCAGCGTTAAAATCATTACAATGACACTCCAACTCCACATAGCAGAGTTTGGAAGAGAAACTAGTCATTGTTTCAACGTTGTTGTTCAGCGGTCTGTAAATATCAGATAAATAAATATTAGATATCTATTGCATAAATAATAGATATAGAATAAATAGGAAAAGTAATTATCTGAATGCTTAAAATATTGCGTTTTTGATTTAATTTTAAAAGGAATATTTTCCACACATTTATGATTAAATTTTAAAATAACTCTTTATATTTATTTTTAATCTTCTTATCTATTTCTTTGTATTTACAAAGCGAATATTTTTGAAAATCGAGATTTGGATAGACTTTAAATTTTTAATTTATCTTCAGTCACATTTTCTCAAAAACATCTTCCACTGACATAAGGCATTATGGAGGTGGTCATAATTAAATGACTACTGAGTGTATAAGACATCCTAATATTGTGCAAAATTTATTGGACGATCCTGTGAAATGTGGTTCCTTTGTGTCTAATTAATGGTGTATAAATTTTTGCACACTTCTCTTTAGTCGCGTCCTCACTAACAGAAACTGTGGCACGTGTTATAAAGCATTTTCTCTGGTTTATCCTAAAGGAATGTTGAACTCTAAGTACATTGAGGTTTACAGGGCATAAGTTGAGTTGTTTATTGCGTTGGTTAGTATTCAATAAAAAGCACACTGTTAGTTGAGGCGTAAGATTAGTCCTTTCAGTGGTATCTTTATTTTCAATTGATGCCAGTGGAGGACGCTATATTGAAAAGAGATTAAGAAAACAGTTTTTATAGATGGGAACGTTAGCAACAAAAAAGATGCAAAGTTCATGAGACGGGAAGAAATTTTCCATGGAATAAAGGCTCGAAATGATGCCACGTGTATACAGTATCCATTTTCTGGGTTCTTTAGAGAACGCTTTTCCAAAAGGTTTTGAGAGGTTGAATAGTTGATGGATTCATATTGTTTTGTCCATATCTCCGGCCAGATTCGGATCTAAGAAAACATAAAGGGGGAAGGCTAGTGATGCAATCGAGCCCTAAAAGTAAAATAAAAGGGGCTGGGGACGCAAGAGACTGGATTTCCATTGTAGTATAACATTTTACACTCCGTGTTAAAGGACTTTAAAAATGCGCGAAGTATGTACAAGGTTATAATTTTTGTCCCATCACCCTTACTAGCATTTTTAAGGAAGGTTACTAGTCAACGTTGAAACAATGACTAGTTTCTCTGGACTCCCCCCTATATCCGGCCCTATCCGGCATTTAGCTAAATGCTCAGAATTCTGTGATATCGACACAGTGATAGCCACTGAGATGAAGAAGGATTAAGATGCAGTTAATTGTTTTAAATGTCATAATTGTAAATTAAAGCCTGATTTATCTGTGTTCAGTTGTGCAGGTGAAATTTAGAAGTTTACCAGTGCTTGTCAGAGTCTGGTGGCGAATAAAAGTTTTGATTACCTGTGTCGTAAATTTAAAAGAGTGATCAAAACCTGTAGATTTTCGAATGTTTTTTGAAAAAAAAAATGTTTCAGTAGATATTATTTTTTAAAATTTAATTATGAAGTTAAAACACAAAACATCCTAATTAAAGGATATGCTGCTCCAATCCCAATTAATATTTAAAAACTAAATACATTATTTTATATATATACATTATATTTGTAAGTATTAGAGTTTCTTTCCAGGTGTATAATCATTTGACTGACGAAATTAGAATTAGAAATTTAAATTAGCTGGATCATATACATTAAAAGAGACACTTTCTTCGTTTTTCAGTCTAATCATAATTTCTTTAAAGATAGTGTATATTTTACTCAAGGAAAAATATGACACGTTATTATTTGGTGCATAATAAGTTTTTAAACTATGAGTAGAATAATTTCCAGCTTAAAAGTTGTATTTAAAATGATCCTAAATCTGTCTTACGGGTTTCACTCATTGTTTGAAATAATCTGTTTACTCCAATCATATTTCGAAACAAAACACACTGGTCTGATCTTTTACTTTCTTGTCTACAGTTTGTTTTTGCATTCTTCCTATGTTTTTTATTTCCAACATAATTTTGGTATTGAGAATTATTTAATATATTCATTGGAATCGGGAATGGCAGCCTGTCATCTTCAGTGACTAGTCTTATTTTAGATAAATAAAAGAATAATGTTTTCTGATTCAGACGACCACTGCATTCGAGGAAATGGAAACAACGTCTTTAGAGTAAATCTCTGTCTTTCGCGAATACCACACATGTGCTAGATTTATTTATTTGGGGAGCCATCATTTATGCTAGTCGATCACTCCTGATCAGTCCTCATAGTTCGAATTCCTGGAAAGAATTCCAAAGCATCCTAAGGCCAGTTGCACTACCATTCTAGACAGATATTCCGGATACCATGTTACAGCATTGCACAACTGTATATCACTATATTTCCAAGTAGTATCTACAACACTTTCAGAAGGTGACATAGCCATCCAGGTGTTTGGCATGTCGCCTGTCGAACTTGTTTGTGGCGTGATACGATCACTGAGTATATATGTTACCGCTAAAGCTCGAAAGCCGTTAATGTGCACATTACCTAGCTAATCTGCAGATTAACTAATTTGCTCCGTTAACGTGCGGAATCAAGAGTTTTCCGCATTTTACCTAGGTAATGTGCACATTAACGGCTTCCGTATCGTTAAAGTTCAAAAGTTTGTTTCTCTCATAGTGGTGAATCTCTTGAATATGAATCTTGGTGTCACGTGATTCACTCGTCCGCATTATAAAAAACGCCCCGGATGAGCGGAGGCCAAGTGAGAACGAATCGGTAAAGTGATTCATTCTTGATAACGAATCACTAAAATGATTCGTTCTTACTTGGCCTGCTGATTTTGGGGACGTTTTGTATAATTCGGACGACTGATTCATGTTGACAGGGGGATGACCCTGATTTCAACTCTACTCTCGGACACTAGATAAATAACATTATGTTAATTTAAGCGTACAGAAACGTTGCTGTTGTTCCAGCAAAGATCTTATTTTCACTTTAACGAGTGCCTAGTAGGTAATGTGCAGATTATCCAGGTAATTTGCAGACTACTTAGATAATTTGAGAAATGAAACAATTTTCCGCACGTTAACGGATCACCCTAGTTAATCTGCACAATACCTAGATAATCTGTAGAATAACTGATTTCTGCACTTTAGCGGTAACATATATATATATGCCCATTGTAGCACAAAGCTCCTGTTGAGCATCAGCCTAACCAATGCTGTTCCATGAGGTTTCGTTACACCCTTAATGACTGTAACGAAAATTCATAACTTAATAACAACAAAAACTCACTCTTAATGGTGTTAATAACCTTAACTTTTCTAATAACAAAATCTTACTCTTAATGGGTGTAACGAAACTCATGTAACAGCACGTTTCTTCATCCGGAGAAAACGTTAAATTTTTTCCCAGATGCAAAATAAAAATCCTTGTTTTGATCCAATAATTAAATGCAAAAAATTTCATTCTGTGGTAAGTTTTGTTTTTGGCGTCAAATAATTTTGAACAATTTCACATTTTATTAATCGACTATATATTTGAGGGAGTTTGTCTTTCACTTACTTTATGCGCAACGCATATGCATATGCATTCTAGAGCAAAGGCTTCTGACACAAATTATGTTCTGAACGATAAAGCTAATTTACAACTGGATGACCTAAACGGAAGTCAACAAGCATGCGTGTACAACAGTAGAAAAATATCTTAATAATTGAAAGCAACCGATTATCTTTTATGATAGGTTGGAACACCATTAGTTTGCTGTTAAGTGAAGTATTCTGATAAACTTCTTCAAAATGACGAATATAGTCTCCAAGCATATCCAAAAATACAATGATAGCAATTCAAGAAGAAAGGCGATAAAGAAAGCAAATAAGTAGTCAGATACGGAACTCCAAAATAAGGAATGGCAGCAAAGTACAAGTCCTCACACTTTGAAAGTTGGCGAGAAAATGAGAATTACGGCTAGCTGCCATAGGTGGTGCTGCAAACAGTGGTGCGTAGTCATTATATCTCTGCTAGCTAGTAAATCTGTGGAAAAGGATGCCGTCGGCAATCTTATTTAACACCGCACGACAATATCAATATTTGCAAGACTAGTGCAAAGCAGCTACATGTTCTGCTAGCCATGGCAATTATTTGTTAGGTTATTTTACCACTGAGCAGCACTTTTGTGCACATCAAAGGGTGAATGTCCAAGTCACAACAATAGCAAGGGCTCAGGGTTGGATACGCGAGGGAGACGCACTAGACAGCTGTTAGGAGACAGACGGGAGCATCAGCGCCATTCAGCGCATTTTCTATCGTGCATCGTGGCATCACTTCATAACAAATTGTCCTTTTCCAAATTTTCATACATATCCATCCAAACTTTCTAAGCGAGGTAACTTCATTATCACAGAATGTACGTTTTTCTTGTCTTTTTTTAATGATTTACAATTTTTTTGCCTCCGTTTTGGTTATTAAAATTATCCAGAAAGGAATATGGTTTTTCTTGAAAATTATCCAGAGGGGAACATGTTCTTCATTCACACTGTCTACATTATTAAATTTATTTGTCTGCCTACTATACAGTTTTCCACATTGCGCTAATATTGAAGCTATATCTCCTGGATTTTCATCTCTTTGTAACATAAGTAAATCTAGGAATAATAAATTCAGAGATAATTGTTTGATATAGAATTAAATAAACCAATAAATAGTTTGTGGAAAAAATCAGGTTGACCGATGCGCTGGATTCGAATTTACATTTCTCCAGATTCATGCTAGAGTGTTCTAACCACTAAATTAGCACCAGCTTCTGTCATTTATATACTAATGTGACTTATGAATCATCCTGCATGCTTTCCCATGGCGCCATCTATGATCGGGGATGGCAACTTCTTTTTCCAATGTTGTTCTTAATAAGATAGTAAGGAAGTCACTGACGCTCAAAGCGTTATTAACGAAATAGTCAAAAATGAACACAAAACTATTTCTAGGTAAATCTACTTACTTTTGCTACATATCTTGTGCTCTTTATACGTTACATAGATTTATTTCTACATTTTGTTTAATTTTCGGATTTACCTTCATTTTTTTTATCCTTCGAAACCTTGTTCTGTTCTCCGTAGTCTATTATGCAACTTCTGGCTCAATTTTTTTGTTACACTTTTCTCGACAGCTTCGGAAGGAACGCTAGAGGAAGATCCTCTCACTAAAAAGGATCTCATTGAAAAAGTTTGACTGTGTACAGAAAGGATGCACCAGTGAGGTGATTACACTGCCGCCTGGCCACCTCCCACGCATCGACACTGACAGGCCAGATTAATGGTTGGTTAGCAATAAAGGAAGCAGAGCTTAGATACTTGCAAAACAAGAATGTTAAATTGTTAAACATTTCAGAAACACGACGTGGAAATGTCTAAGAGTGATTATGGAAAACACTTCAAGTAGAACGCAGATTATAAATGATATTTTCGGTTTGCCAGTGTTGGCTGCGTATAATTTCGATGCAAATGTTTCCGTTACGTTTCGAACACACTTTGACGCAAACGTAATGGTTTTATCTTAATCATTTATTTTTTCTAGTGATGAGACCGCTAAGGTAAACATAGCGACAGATAATCTGTTACACTCGGACACGAAATTTTCACTGTAAAATAAAATTTTGTTTTAACAAGTGGTATAACCAATATTTTTGGAAGGGAAGTTAAAAATTTATTAATAGTGAATACAGTTAAACTAATGTTTTCTTATAAACGAAAGCTTTCTAAGTGTGTGAGCGGGGTTAAATCCTCATATTTAGATAGGTATGGTTTTAATAAAACATTGTTTAGCCTGTTTAATTTATTAAAATTAACAAATAATTTCCAGGAAGAGATTTCAACTGAATATTTATATTCAATACCTACAAAGGGCAATCATTTTCAGTGAGAAAATTTTATTGATTATAGTACAGAACGTGTCATTTAAAATCCAACTCAAATTACAACAGTATTTAAAGCTTACAGGTGACATCAATAAAATCACAAACAAGTTATTTGTTATTTATATTTGTTAGGAATAATGTATAAGTTACATGGCAGCTTTACAGAATATGCTCAAAATGTTACCATGTTTTTGAAGAAGACATTCAAAATTAAAACGTTCACCTTTTTTAGTGTGTTTCAAGGGAATTTTGTGAAGTGTTCCTTGGTAAGCGTTAGCAACGGTAGTGTTTAGGTTCCTTCATGCTTTGTGGGTTATTCAAATAGATTCTTTCTCTGGAAATCCCTATAGTAACAAGTCGGGTGATGTGAAGTCTGGAGATCGGGGAGGTCAAAGGCCACTCCGTTCTTGACACTTCGATCTCCACACTCTCACTCACATCACCCGACTTCTTTTCGTGGAAGAACCCGATCTCCAAAGAACTCGCAGAACAGTTGTTGCTTTCATTTTGGCTCGTTATACACAAGAAAATGGTTTCTGATTTAATTTTTATACCGTACTTCGGGGTTGCTGTTTGGGTTGTGGTTTAAATGACACACACTGCAGTTTTGGTTGGATAAGCCTTAACTCTCGAAAGGCTCGATATTTAATCTCTATCGAGTTAGAAGTAAATCTTGAAAGCGGCTAAGTAGATTTAGAAACAAGTTGATTACTTATGAGAAGCGACAAAGGTAAGATGAAATTGCATTCGATTACCTCCCATTTTTTATATGTGTCATTTCTCACTGTCAGATTGGTTCAGAACCTGTATATTTTCAGAATTTTAAAGTACATTTGTTTTGAAAGATTCTACTGCCTAATCCAATCCAATTTCTAAACCTATTTGAAGCAATTTTCAATGATAATATTATTCAGAAGATGATTACAATGATGTATGTTTCTGAAGATTTTTTGTAGTACTAATTGTTTCAACCTCTAGATAGCGCACGTAAAGCGGAGAGGTAAAGACTAATGAGAGTACACTAATTTGCGAAGACAGGGAAGTGGGTGATAAACGGTTTTAATTCGCTAGAGCACAAGGAATAAAAATCAAATTTCCTTTTTTAAACGTTTCTCTTCAGACGGTTGGAACGAGGTTGGGTTGTTTTATCTCTGAGCGGCACTTTTTTGCACACCATGGGCTAAATGGCCAGGTCACATGGACCCCGAAGGTTCAGAGAAAGTTGGGAGAGGAAACCTACTGGAACAGCTGTTGGGAGACAGATGGTAGCCACCGTCAAGGCCATCCAACGTGTTCTTTAACGTGCACAGGGTATAGCTCTCACTCACACGGGCCACGGCTTAACGTCCCATCCGACGGATTGCGGCCTTTCCAAGCCCATCATAAATCGCAACGCTGACCCAAATGGGACTCGAAACTTTGGAACTACAGATTACGAGCTTGGCGCGCTACCGACTGAGCCACCCCCGCCCCGTGGAACGAGGAGATAACTATTCAATAATTGAGTTGCATGGGAGTTGCATTGAGTTGCATATCCTCTAAGCATGAGATTCATGAATGATTAAGTGAAAAAAAATACTGAATTTTTTTCAGCTAACTATTCATTAATCTCATGCTGAGAAGATGTTTTCTGTGCTGCTCTATTACTAAACATTGCCTTGGTATAACAACCAGAGCATGTTTACCTATAATATGAGACTATATAAAGATCACGTGGCAGCCGAGCTGTCAGTTTCCGATCAAAGATGGTGCTATGAGTGACAAACGTCGGTAAGGTTCATAGTCGCAATTACTGAGAAATCAGCTAGCTGCAATAATTCAGTTGTAGAACATTTGCCATGTTAGCAAGAAGTCTTGAGCTCGTGTCCCACTTCCGACGAAATTTAAAAAAGAAAAAAAAAATATTTTTTCAGCAAACTACTTATAGGAATTAGCTAATTATTTTCTTCTGGATTTAAATATAATTATCAAGAGATTTTACAGTTACAACTTTACATTAGTTCCAGAAAAGCTACGTATGCTTCGATATTTGTGACTTTGTGTCGTAACAACCGAAACGATGGTTACAGAGGTGAAAGGAAATGCGGTGAGTTGAGTGTCAGATCAGTTCAAAGGTATTCCGATTTCAGAAGAAATTTTAAATCTCTAGAATTCCAATCGATTAAACTCAGTAATCTCTAATCTCGCACAGGTCGGGATCTAGGAAATAAATTGAAGGATGTATTGGGGAGTGACTGGATTCATTCAGAACCAGAAAACGCAATCCGGTATATTTTTTTTTCAGATAATATTCTTGCTAAACAGCGAAATTTCTCTCTCCATCCTTAAGGTATTTTAAAACTTGCTTTTGCAACACATGAGAAATTTATAAGAGTTATTATAAAAGAATACCCATTTTTTAAAGTTTATAAGTGTTTGTAATTTTGAAGTGTAATATTTATATTATTTTTAAAGTGTTAAAACGTTAAGTGACAAAAGCAATTGTGTGTCCAAAATGTCAAGGAACTTGAATTTTCCTAGTTATGACGTAGTGGAGTTAATTGTCACGTGATGTAGCTAGTATCACATTTAATGCCGTCTCGAAACAAAATTTCAAATATTGGATTGGCAGAGATGAAACCGATCTTGTGACTCCCGAGAAGTCCCGATTTGACACCATTAGACTTCCCTTTTGGAGGATACATTAAAAACATTGTTTATTCCGTAAAAATTCTCTGCTCATCACCTCATCGGTTTTGACCCTGACGTCTATAAGAATTCCAAGTATGAAGACAGATGCAGCGTTTTCAAATATATCAATTTGTTGCTGTTCGAAGGAGGGCGGTGGCTCAGTGGGTAGCACGCATGATAAAGCATGGTCAGCGTTGAGATTCATCTCCGCAAAATTCCACGGTCAGCAGCGGACACCGATAGGCTTGGAAAAGCATCCGTTTCGTCGGATGGGACGATAAGCTGTGGCCCCCTGTACATGAGAGCTATACCCCAGGGCACGTTAAAAAGAACACGTTGGATGGCCTTGACGGGAAGCTATCATCTGTCTCCCAATAGCTGTTCAGCGAGTTCCCAACCTTCTCTGAGACTTCGAGGTCTTTCTGACCTGGCCATTTAGCCCATTGTGTGCAAAAAAAAATGCTGCTCAGAGGTAAAACAACCCAACGCAGTTGCTCGATTGGAGATACCATAACGAGCAAATGATATAGTTTTAAGCAATAAACAAGAAAATTGGATTTTGTACGATGTAAAATTTATTATAAAGGTAACTAATTGCAAATGCGCATGTTTAATGAGGATATAATATTGTGTACAGGGACGTAAAAAAGGTGGTCTTTGAGGATACTAGTAGGGGTAATGGAAGTAAAAAGTTATTAAACTTATACCGATATTGCGCATTTTTTGAAGAAATTCAATTTTCCTCTAAGAGGGGTAATGTTATATTGCATTATGAATCTTATCAAACGATTCCTTTTTCTCTTAAAGGTTAAAAAAAGAAAACTTCTCAAAGTTAAAAACAATTACTGACGTACTGCGGAATGAGAAGCAAGAAAACATATGGAAAATTTTACTTCTTATAATGTTTGTTTGTAGCCAAGGATTATGGAATTTTTCAATAACATTCGAATAGTAGCGAATTGGGGAAACCTTAGCTTTATAATGCTGAACTTATTTTTTTTTCTGTGACTAAAATGTTGCATCGACGACTAGAGAAAAGTGAACTTTAGAAATTAACAACTACACGTTCATACGTTCAACTAAATAAGATATTTAGTTGTGAGTTCGGTGAATTGAAAAGAAGCAAAGAGTTGATTTGGTATTGTGCGCGATTAGTCGACTGGAGTGTCCTTTTATAATTACTACTGTGTGTTTATCTTGACGGAGATGTTTCCAGTCAGTGTCAAGTAGTAAATTGAATGTATTCAAGAAGACAGAGGTTGTGTTCTTTCTTACAAAGTTGTGCTATTACATAATAGAAGGCACAGGTGGTATGAATAAGACATAATGTCGTAATGTAATTTAAAGAAAATACTTTATTCTTGTAAACAAAGTAAAGTAGTTTTTACTAATGATTGATTTATATAACCTGTTGCTGAATGTTTGATAATGTGCTAAGTAGAGATTTATTTGATAATGTTCTAGCTACTCAATTAAGATAGTTGACTCTTAAGACTTGTTAATACGAATGTCGTATTAAGGATATTGGAATATTCTGTTCTATTAACATTTGTCAATAGAAGATAGTGAATAATTAATCATAAACATATTTAGTTCAATATTTACATTAGCGAATCATCTTGTATGAATAATTATTAAATACTACTATATTTTTTTGAACTCACGCTCAGTGCTCATCCTTTTAAATCATAACAATACAATTAAACATCTTTGCATGATAGGAAGTATAAAGAAAAGTATTATGAAAAAATAATTAGATTTAAAAAATAATAATGAGGATACTGTAAATAATCTTATCAATGGAGTAATCCTAGAAAGTAATCAAATTCATATTAGTTTTAAATTCTAATGCTAGGCTACATCTTTATTAGGAACACTAAAATTACTTTTAGTTGACTTATGAAAATAATCTTTTATATAAACTACCAAAACTTTATTAATTTCCTTAGGTAATTATTTTGACTGCTTCTTCTAGGAGTAGCAAAATTATTAAAGTTGTGTTATCAGTGCATTTAATATTGCCTTGTAGTGTAGAAATGATATTTATGTTTTTTTTTTATAAAGCTAATTGTTTGAGTTAGAATAAAACTGTGAAATTCTGTATTATTTGAAATAAAAGGAAACGCATGTCTTTTCTATAATATTTATAACTATTCCTTTCCACTATTTTTTAATATTCCTAGCATATTTCCAGAGAAAATATTGCAACCATTTTTTTGTCTCTGCTGTTGTAACATCAGAAGTTGCTACATTATAACATAGAAAATTTTTATTTGATGCTTATTTTTTCTCTTTGCAATGTTTTCCTCGTAGTAAATATTTTTTTCACATTTGCAATAATGCCATCGCTAACATACGTTGAGCATTTTTTTTAAATATTGCATTTGAAGGGAAACGCGATACACATCATTTTGGAACAAAGAAAATCGCAAAACGTAAAAGAAATAAAGCAGATTACAACGATAATGGTTTGATGACTGTCTTTGTCATTAAATAATCGATGACTCTACGATGCTTTCCCAATATGCAGTGAGGGTTCATGGTTTTGGAAATGATATTTCTCAGCAGCAGGTCGTTTCTTATCGTTACCAGCAAAGACGAATGAAAAACACGTTATTGATAACACATTATGCAGTCAGGAAAAGGAAAAAGTACAAAAAAAGAAAAACATCTTTTCTATAGAGCAAGTGAAGTGAAGAAAGAGATTTCTTACCTAAATCTCAGCTTAAAATATCTTGGTTTAAAAAACAATGTATAACGCTGAATAATTATTGCATTATCTAACAAAAAACCATTAAGAAACCCACGAGTGTTTTCCAGTTCGTCTTTGACCATTAAGCAATCGAAGACAGCTTTGTTAGACTGTACATAAAAACTAAACGAATGCCTCATGGTGTTTTGTTCTCATCGACGGTAGCGATGAAAGTACGGGGCCGTGGCCAATCGGTCCGGACTTTTACACAATCCCGGATTCATCATTAGTCTTCCTGTCGGCAGAGGCTATTTTCCATCGCATCTGCTTCTTTCCTGCCAGTTCCGAGCGTTGAGAGCACTAATGTTTTTCTAACCGGAGGACTAGCTGAATGTGCGGGGGTTTTAAATCCCGGCATCGATCAATCATTCCTGAAAGGTTTTCCCCACGTGCAGATGGCAACGTTCGTCCCCTCCCAAGTTGAAGTTCTTGATTGCCACGGGGACGGAGGATATATGTATGAGAGAAAAAAAGGGGTAGTAATTCGTATATATATATATGTCGCAATGTTTAGGGCACGGAAAGAAGAGATTGAGAATATTTGCCAGCATGTTTGGAATAAATGGAAGAGCATTTAGCGTTGTAGGTTAAAGAACTATGATAAAGCATGGTTGGGAAAATTTTATATTGATTGGGAAGAGATTTGGAAGGCAACAGCATTATCGGAAATATATGCCAATTTAACATGCTTATTTTCGTTGACTTGTATGGGTTTCTGTGTTTGGAGTGTACAGAGAAAGGAACTGCTTCAAAGGGACTAACGATGGGAATAGAAAAAGAAAACGACGTATCACGTGAAAAAAAAATAGTTCGTGATCCGAAATCTTAGTTTTTTTAGTATTTTCCAGATGGTATTACCAAGGGAAGAAAGGTGACATATAAATGCTAATAAAATAACGATACATATATATATACGGAGATAGAGAGACAGAAAGAGAGAAAAACAAAGTTATAAAGGAGCAGACAGGAAAATGGAAAAGTAGAGATTCCTTTGAATAGATGCAAAGGTAAACAAATATGGGTGCGGGAGCACATACATAAATAAGCATATGTTCCATTTCTTCAATTGGAGAAAGTAAGAGGAAAAGTTCTCGCTCTACAGTAGCTGCATACGTAATTGAAAGACACTGATATTTAAAACTTCGTGTTTGTTTCTTGTACAATGTTTTATACATTTGGGGTACTGACGTTCACCAGCAAAGTGAATTCGTTTGCTACAAAAATGTGTAAAATCGTAAAGGAAAAAACGATTCATCTTTAATTTTGTTTTATCCACAAATCATATGAATTTTTCATTTCGTTCTTTTAATGTTGTCGGAACATAGAAAGGACGAAAACGGAGTACAGGAAATTTTTATATAATTTCGCGAAACCCTTTCATAGGGGAGCATAAAAACTGGCATAAAAACTATTTTCAGGCAATATTAAACTGTTAAATACAGTGCATTTTCGATTATTGTTTCCCATACGACATCTTACAATATGTTTACAATTAATAAAAATATCTTTTTTTTAGTTTGTATGCTATTTTTTAAGAAGGACGGGGATAACCTAGAAGCTATATTACGCTTGTCCTGGTTTCTCATACAACATTCAAATACTTAGACAAGGACATACCCTGCTCGTCTTAGTCGTCAGGTACGCTCACCCCTAGAGCAAGTAGGACTGTTTACTAATTTTTTTTTTGGCGAGTGATGTTTCTATGGGCCCAAATACCAGTAACGTTTCAAACATTGTTCAATGTACCAAATTATTTCGGAGCTTAAAGGGTTAAGCAGTGTATGTGTATCACACTTGAATATGTTTTTGATGATTCGTTAAAATAAAGGAATAAGAAGTAAGGTTGTGTCAGTTGAAGAGTTTTAAGCGCACTATAAACGAGCTGTATTATTGTAACATCTGAGGCAGTGGTTCTCACCGTGGGCCATATGGCCTCTCAGGGAGCCACTCATACTGCTAGGGGCCCACAGGGAAAAAACGAAACAATAGGGATCACAGCAAATTTCTGATGGGCCACCGAAACTTAACTGCCAGAATAAAACATTATGAATGAGATGCAAAAATCATATTTATCATTTTCATGACAAACTTATTTTATAACTTTTAACAAGGATCCCTGGAACACTACTTTCATTTTCTTCATTTTTAGTACACTTAATAATAAATCCATTACTGGAGAATAAGCGCATTAAAAAAGTTCGTAACAGCCTTGATATTGTGAAGAGAGGTGATCTTCATTTGTCACTAACAACGTTGCAGCCGGATATTGAAAAACTTTCAAATCCGGCTTTCAAAAGTTTGCGCCAGCCACAAAGATCACGCTGAATAAAGCGCCAATTATTAGAATATTTTTTAGCAGATCTTATGCTGCTGCTGTACATTTTGTCTTTGAAAA
Source organism: Ryuthela nishihirai (assembly GCA_038380435.1). NCBI lineage: Eukaryota > Metazoa > Arthropoda > Arachnida > Araneae > Heptathelidae > Ryuthela > Ryuthela nishihirai. Next base: position 37,091,580 of record JAWZYU010000016.1, on the reverse strand, counting down.
TTCGTTTTTGCTACTTAGAAATAAAGTTCCGATTATTAGAATATATGATATAAAATTTATATTAGAAATAAACAGTGCAGATAGTAAAGCGCCTTTCCCCCCCCCCCCCCCAAATAACAACTGCTATGAGAAGGGCCATAGAGGCAAATTAAACTCAGAAGCAGGTCATGAGCAAAAAAAAAAAGTTGAGTGCTTCGAAAATTTGGACTACATAAAACTTTGTACTTTCGTACTTTTTGCAATTTTACTTCTTATAATTTTTATTATGTTTTTTTATCAAATGTTCACTTTATAATGCGTTTGTGTTGAAATTAATTGAATTTTAAGTTATAGAATGAAAAAAAAAAGTGACTTTTTTACCACAGGTGTGTGTGTGTGTGTCGCGGTAAATTAATTATTTCAAAGTGTGTCGCGAAGAGAAAAAAGTTCATAAACACTGGTCTAACTCACTGTGATTTACGCTTCCCTTGGGGGAGGGGGTGCAGAGTTGGAAGGGTGATATAAGAAATTCTTTGATGTAGATTCCAAGGAATTACATGAAAGTAATTTCAAGGAATTATCTTTGAAAGTAATTTACATTAATATTGGAACTCATCTAATGTTAACTGCTTATGAAAATTAATGTTCATTTAACATTTAATATTGGTAAAAGAGAAACTGCGTAATAATAACGATGGACGAAGTAACGCAGGTGAAGGACTAAAAAGGTTTTTTAACCTCTGGTCTAAGAAACTGATTAAATGTAGAATAAATTGATGGTAGAAAAATAGAGAAGAATGGGGAGATGAAATATGTATACATATATGATGATAATGCATTAAGACAAACAAATGATAATATCAGATAATATTATTTATAAGGATAATCCTGAATATAAAATAAATCGACGGATACGGGAAAGAAACAGGAAACAGTAAGAGACTAGATTTCCAATTCAGTAAAATATTTCCCATTCCGTTATATCGGTATTTAAAAATTTTCTTGAAAAATGAGTGAAATATAAAAAAAGTTTAATAATTTTCTGCCTCTATTACCCTTACTAGCAGTCTGAAAGGGGAGAGCATAGGCCCCTTGGCCTACCCCTAAATTCGTCCCTGTACAAGGATATATTAGATCAGATTATATAAAATTCAGGTTTAAACGTTTTAAATCTTCCGCTGTGTTTTCTTTTTGTTTGTGGGTTGACAGCCCCAAGTGAATAGATTCACAGGATATGTTTATCAGCTGGTGGATAATCCTGAGCAGAAGTCATCGCAGGCACCTGAACTCTTTGCTTCTATTGGCATCGTCAAATTCTACATTGGAGGAAGTCTTCCAGTGTAGATGGCTTCAGCCTTTAGTAGTGGGGGAACGGGTCTTTGCCCCATGTCTGCGATTAGGGGGCTGTTTGATATTGTCGGCATTCCCTCTCTCATTAAACATAGTTTCTTTAAACATCCCACTAACCATTTTCTCTCCATAGGTAGTTGGAATGTGAGGACTCTGCACAGAGCTTTTTCTCTTGATGTCCTCACACAAGAATTCCACCGTTATAATTTAGATATTCTCGGCTTGCAAGAGACCAGATGGACAGATAAAGGTCAGATTCTTAAAAATAATCTTAAATTTCTCTTTTCAGGGAGGGACGACAAAAAGCATCACCAAGGCGTGGGTCTGCTTCTCAGCAGACACGCTAGTGATGCTCTTCTAGGATATGAGTGCATTAATGAAAGGTTTCTTACAGCAAAATTTCAGACAAGCGTTAAAGACTTGAATGTTATCTGCTGTTATGCCCCCACTGAGGATGCCGATGAGGATGAGAAGGATAGGTTTTATGAACAACTTCAGGATATTTTGAATTCTGTCAAGAAAGGAGATATTACCCTTGTTCTTGGTGACTTCAATGCCAAAGTTGGTACTGACTCTGACCTTTGGGGAGGAGTAATAGGCCCTTTTGGTATTGGTAGCTGCAATGGCAATGGGCAACGTCTCCTACAGGTAAGTAAACTCAATGGATTCAGAATAACTAACACTTATTACAAACACCGCGACATACATAAGTACACATGGGTTTCACCTGATGGGCTGCATAAGAATATGATTGATTACATATTAATTAACAGCAAATGGACTAGTTCTGTTAGGAATACCAGGACATATAGGGGAGCTGAAATTGGATCTGACCATTACCTTGTTAAAAGTGTCTTGCAACTTAAACTTAAAAAGTGTTGTGCTAGGGTTAAAAAATTTACTTTTAATACTGAAGCTCTGAAAGATCCAGTTATAGCCAAAGCTTACCATGATAGGTTACTTAGTCATTATGACAGTCATGGTTTGCTTACTACTGAAGTTGAGGAAGAATGGGATCATTTTAAACAGGCTTTTTTGGACACTAACAGTACTCTTTTAGGAAAAATGGAGCAGAAGAGGCAAAATTATCTGAGTGATAAGGCACTTGAGCTTATTTCGGAAAGAAAGAACTGCAGGAATGCCCTTAATCAATACCCTACTAGTCCTAATAGAAAGCATTACAGAGACCTTAATAAACTTGTAAAGGATCAGTTAGCTGCTGATAAAAATTTTTGGCTTGATGGTTTGGCTGACAAAGCCGAGGAAGCAGTTAGACAGCACAACAGCAGAGAGCTGTACCAGATAGTTAATGTTTTGTGTGGTAGAAAACGGACAGGCATACAAGGATTGAAGGATAAACAAGGTAAGGTTATAGAAGGGGAGGATTCTGTCATGGCTAGGTGGGCTGAGCATTTCAGTGATGTTCTAAACAATGTAGTTAGTTCTACTCCCATTGTTTGCAATGATGATAGATGCATTGGTGGCTTTAATGTTGGCCCTATAACACAATCTGAAGTTAGTTTGGCTGTTTCTAAACTTAAACTTCATAAATCCCCAGGGGTAGATGAAATTACTACGGAAATGCTTAGAGCTGGGAATGTTTCGGTTACCACTTGGATGACTGAAATTCTGAATCTCTTTTATGATAAAGGCATGGTTCCTAAGGATTTTACCAGAGCTATTGTTATCCCTATTTTCAAAAAAGGTGATCGCAGTTCTTGTGATAACTATAGGGGTATCAGCCTACTCTCTGTTCCAGGTAAAGTTCTTTCCATGATTGTGCTTAATAGAATTAAGAATCTGGTTGACAGGCAATTGCGTGATGAGCAATGTGGATTCAGAAGTGGTAGGGGATGTGTAGATCAGATATTTTCACTTAGGCAGATTCTTGAGAAATGTTTAGTGTTTCAGAAAGCTTTGGTTGCTAGCTTTGTTGATTTCAAAAAGGCTTTCGACTCTGTTGATTGTCATAATTTGTGGTTGATTGTGAGATCATATGGTATACCAGACAATTTAGTTAACATTATGAAAGCTCTCTATAATAACACTGAGTCGTGTGTGAGAGTTGGTAAGGCTTGTAGCAATTGGTTTAGCATTACTTCTGGTGTTCGACAAGGGTGCATTTTGTCTCCTTTTCTCTTTAGCTTGGTTATTGATTATGTTATGCGAAATTCACTTCAAGGGAAAGATTTTGGCCTTAAATGGGCTGGAGATAGGAAAATTTCTGATTTAGATTATGCTGATGATTTAGCCCTTCTGGCAAATGATGTTGATGAGATGAACTCTTTCATTCGAGCCGTTGATGAGACTGGTAGTAGAGTAGGTTTGGTTATAAACAGAGAGAAAACTAAAGTGATGAAAATTGGTCAGGCAGGCTGTGATTCAGTTAATCTGAATGGTTGCAGTCTTGAGGAGGTGTCACAGTTTAATTATCTTGGGAGCTATGTAACAGATAATGGTGATGTGCGGCATGAGATTAACAGACGAATAGGGATTGCTGCTGGGACTTTTAAGAATCTATGGAGAGTGTGGAGAAATAGGCGTATACACCTAAAGACTAAAATTAGACTGTATAATAGTTTGGTTCTTTCTAGGGTTAGTTATGGTAGTGAAACTTGGACACTTTGTAAACAAGGTAACAGGAAACTAGATGCTTTTGATTCCAGATGCTTACGCAGTATCTTGGGCATTAGGTGGTTCAACTTTGTAACTAATGATGAGATTAGGAAAAGGAGTTTGCAACCTCCTTTAAGCAGCATATTGTGCAGAGAGAGACTCCGTTGGTTTGGCCATGTTGCCCGTATGAATAATTATAGATTGGCGAATAGGGTTATGAACAGTGTGCCTAAAGGCCTCAGAAAGAAGGGGAGACCTAGGATGCGGTGGGCAGACAATGTCAAACAGGACCTTGTTGGAATTGGTGTGCAGTGGCCGGATGCAGTAGATGTAGCTCAGGATAGACTTGCTTGGAGAACTAAATTGCGCTGTCTGGTTGGACCTCCGTAGCCCGTGGCTGCTTGAGGATGATGATGATGATGATGATGATGATGATGATGATTTGTTACCTAGACACCTTCACACTCAGTAAACACCTGAACGATTGTTTACTGAGAGTAATTGTTGTTTGATCATAATAATTAAAATTAGGAATGACAAATGAAAGAAAGCGAGAGTTGTTATGCTAGTTTACGATACACAATAGTATGTTTCAAACAGCTCATTAAATAAAAGGTATAACCCATGGATGGGAACAATTGCAAAAAATACTGCCATTATATTTCTACAGTTTTTAAAGCCCCTTTTTTCAGTTGCAATTCAATCAACCCGTTAATCTTTCACATTGTGTTAAGAAAAATAACTGAATTATTGTGTTCCGTAGAATCTGAGCTGAAACATTCGTCAAGATGAACAATTGTTCGAGATATATGTATTATTTCTTTACGGATAGACAAGGTAGTAAGGGATCATAATAAGATAAGGAAGAGTCATTCCTAAACTGAATATTATAATCTCTAAAACGTCTACAAGATTCATTTCTGAAGCATGATGCTTTAAACATTACGATAACACAGTTCTGTATGTAATGATTTCCGTGAACAATGACGACCAGAGTGTTCATATTACAGAGATGTGATCGTTGTAGTGATTATGGAATGATTTGATGATATTGATCTTATTGAAACTGAGTTGGGTATAGTCGCATTATTTTTTCGGAGTACCAAAAATGTCACGACGATTCGATGTTATTATAAACGTAGGACCACATTCGAAACTCCCTAGTTTCCAAAATAAAGTTTCTATGGAGAAATGTAATATCGCAATCAAATTTCTCTAAATCTCAATTTTCTGCAATAGCCATCTAATATTTGAAGAACATCGGGGATTGAAGCATTTAACAGCAGGACGCTGCTTGTGAAAAGGATTTATCGCAAAAGCTAATTGAAACACAAATGGTCATTATTACAATAAATTGTTTATTAAAATAAATGTAATTTTAGGAGTTTTATGATATGGTTCAGCTTTCGTCGGTTTTGAAGGAGAGTATTTTAGACGCGCATATCAACATTTATTTTTAAGTGTTGATAATTCTTTAAATTGATTAACTGTTACTTTAATAATTCTTTTAGCAAAATAAAATAAAATTATTGCCTTGATAACTTTTAAATAATAATTAATATTATTAAAAAATGATATTTAGAAAGATTTAAGAGAGATCTACAATTTGTCTTCTGGCATTTTTCTGTTAGAAGATCATTTTCAAAGTTAGAGAACTTGAAATATGATTGCCTTTCAAACAACATGAAAGTGTGCGAATAATCTTTTCAATTTTGTCCATTAACGACTGTTAGAAAAGTGATAATTTTTGCTTAAAAAGTTTGCAATTGTCCCTGTGGTTCTTTCAGATATTTTTTGACTTGAATTAAGAATCCGTATAAATCAAAACATACACTGTTGATATGTTCATTCTCTAGGCATACGCAAACTGCCTTTAAATAGTTATACGACGTGTTTTAGTTATGGAATTGAACAAGTAAATTAGTAATATACATTTGCCAGACAAATATAAATTGATAATAATGTTTAATTGTGGTAAGCTTTGATCATATCATTTCGTAATAATAGATCATGATATATATATATATATATATTTATATATACATACAGTCATATCAGAATAATATGACCACCTACCGTAGTATATGTATGGTAGGTGATCATATTATTCTGATACGACTGTGTATATCAGGCATGCATAAAAGGAAGAGATCCAGAGGCCACAGACCTCTCCAAAATTCTAGGATGGTAAATAAATATAAAAGATTAAGGTTTTAAAAAGGAATTTTTGCGTGTGTTAGTTTGATTTTAAATATTTTATTATTCTCTTACATGCAAACATACACCGAAGAGCCAAAACATTATGACCACCTACCTACTATGATGTTAATCATACCATATCGTAATAATAGATCATGATATATATATATACACCGTCATATAGGAATAATATGATCATGATATATACACACACAGTCATATCAGAATACTATGATCATGATATATATATATATATATTCATGATTTATATATATCATGATATATATATATATACAGTCATATCAGAATAACATATTGATATATACAGTTATATCAGAATAATATGATTCCGATATGACTGTGTATATATATATTATTACGGGAGGACTCCCATTCCGCCAAAATTGCTCTTATCTGGCGAGTCATGGACGCTACAAGATTTATAAAGATGTCTTTTGGAATCTGGTACCACGTTACCAGCAGATCCTTTAACTCTTGTAAGTTACGTGGTTAAGCCGCCGCAGATCAGATATGCTGTTTCAAAACAAACCACAGATGCTGGATTGGATTGATGTCTGTGGAATTTGGAGGCCAGGACAATACCTTGAAGTCTTTCTCGTGTTCCGCGAACCATTCTCGAACAATCCGGCTGTGTGGCATGACGCATTATACTGCTGAAAGAAGGTATTACTAGAGGGATATACCGTTGCCATGAAAGGATGTACTTGGTCTGCAATAATGTTTAAGTAGGTGGTAGACATCACAGTTTCCTGCACATGAATGACTGGATCCAGGGTTTCCCAGTAGAACATTGCTCAAAGCATTACACTTCTTTCACCAGCTTGTTTTCGTCCCATGGTGCATCTTGGTACCAACACTTCCCAGGTAAACGACGAACACATACCCGGCCGTCCACATGGTGCAACAAGAAACGAGATTCATCTGACCAGACGACCTTCTTCTAATTATTCAAGGTCCAGTTTAGATGCTCGCGTGCCCATTGTAGGTGCTTTCGACGGTGAACGAGGTTAACATGGACACTCGGAGCGGCCTGTGGCTACGCAGCCCCATTTTCAGCAGGGTTCGATGTACTGTGTGTCACCAGCATTCAAATTACGGGCGAGTCGCGCCACAGTATCCCTTCTGTTGACTTGTACCATAAGGATAGCCTTTGCCCACCTCTAGCACCGATGAGTCGTAGTTGGCCCACACTTTTCCGGCAGTTCGTGGTTTTTCGCTCTTCGAATCACTTTTGAAGGTACTAACCACGGCTGACCATGAGTACCCCACAAACCTTGCCATCTCGGAAATGCTTTGATCCAGTAATCTGGGCATTAAAATTTGGCCTTTGTGAAACTGGCTTAAGTTCGCTGCCTTTTCCATTTGAAGAATAAGAATAACTCTGATTAACAGAGCTCAGTACCAGGTGTTATTTATACCTTTTCATGACCTTCACACTCGCCGTCGTTTACCTGAAGTTGCTTCGATTTACATAAAGACGCGTTGGTCATAATGTTTTGGCCCTTCGGTGTATATTTTACCACAAATAAAAAATTTGCACCTACATCAAAATCCTCCCTTTCAGAACTTGCTTTGTTTTGTGCGTTCCCTGAAATTTAATTTTGGTCCCTCTCCTTCCTCAAAAAATAATTGTTTGATCTGAATTAGGATGCACGTTTTCTGTATTGCTTCTGTAAATGATTGTGTGCTCTTACAGATTCTTTGTGAAGAAATCTTTGCAATAAATAAAGGAAATATGTGCCTAATAGTGATTGTTATGAGATACCCTCTTTTATTTCCAATGTTGAACGTTTAGTATAATGTTCCACAATTTGACTTATTCCAAAAATATACCATTTAATTCAATTCAGAAGCCTATAGAGATAAAACAAACAACTCTAACTTCGCCATCAATGTAATCCTAAAAAATGTTATTCAACAGAATTGAACGAACAGCATTGGACACAGAGTCTCTTTCAAATTTATATATCGTCGCTTTCACTTCCCTATATATCTTCGACATCTAGGGAAACGATAAGCGTGCTTTTTTGATTCACCAATTCGCTCTAAAAATATATATCTCTCTAATACCCAAGCCATGTTTTAAAATAAGCTCATATGTGACATCTATAGTAGTAGAAGCTTCATTATTTCGAAATTCATGATATTATAACCTCTGGTTTCTCACTCACACATTATTTAATTTATTTGATGATTTCAAGAGAACGTGAACCGTTTTTAAAATTAATATACCCTTTCCCAATTTATAATATCTCTAATGGCGAAAACAGATAAAAAAGAGTTTCATTTTTGTTTATGTGCCCTGAGGGAACATCAGTGTAGTGTCCGTGTAGTGTAAAAACATATACGAATAGATGAAATGCATTGAAGACATACAGAAAGGTTATCGCTTACAGCTGTGCGTTGTTCAATATTTCTCTCTAAAGAAAATACGACTTAGATGGAATAATTGATTTAGCTCACGCAGTTGTTTAACTCTGAAGTATGTTGAGGGTGAGACACATGTTAGAGGTTGTAAAAGACATTGTCCTGGGAATAGCGTCAGCTTTGTTGGAAAAATTAGATCAAGCGCACCAACGAAGAGTGCATTAGAGAGCAATGAAGAAGGAGCACTTCCGTGAGAGTCTGTCACTTATCAGTCTAGCAAGAAAGAGAAAAAGTAAATTTGCAATACTCTTCACGAAGGTAATTCACTTTTACGCGATCACAACAGCAGGGGACTCGGAAGTAAAAAAAAACGTGTTTTTTGGTGTAAGATTATGTAAAATATAGTCAACATCGAATTATGGTAGTTTGATGGATGGAAGATAAGATTCGTTAAAAGCATACTTATTATTCTTTTTTATTTCTGAAGTTGTTATTTCAAATGATGTTGTCAGTTGGTTCCTCAAAGGGATAGTGTGTTTCCGAATTCTCTGCTTTAGTTCACAAGTGAAATCTTAGCTTTCTTCTAAGATTTTGGTGTGTTTTATCTATTTTAATTTTGTGAACTTCTTGAGTGTTGAAATCTTCGGGATGTATTAGCCGCCTTGAGAAATCTTTTGGGATCTTGGAGAAGGAAAATAAAAAATCCGGTTGGACTGTGATGGATGTTTCTTGCCATTTCACGATGGGGCTGTGGTTGGCTCAGCCAGTAACGTCAACTTTGTTGGGAAAATTAGAACATGAAAATTATGTTCTCTGGTTCGAATCTCGTCTTTGTCTTAGTCGCAATCATTTCCACTAATCCCAAACTCTGTAGTCAGTAAGAAAAGGGACTTTAATGGGCTCAAAGAGGATGCCGTCCATCGGATAGGAAGTTAAGCGTGGTTCGTGTGATGGGGCCCATACAAAGATGCACGTTCAAATACCCCAGGTGGAACTGACGAGAGAATTATCTCTGTCCATTAAGTCAGTAGATACATTAAGAACAGAAAATATCAAAAAACCGTGTTAAGGCTTAAAAACTAAAAATTATGCAGCCATGTAAACTTCCATCTATGTTCAGATGGTGTCCGCGACTGTAGTGTATTTCATCCCTTAGTCTCCTCACCTGCTTTCTTGTTAACTGCTTGAAATGTTTCTAGTTTATGGAAAGTTTTTACAAATTTCAAGCAAGTAAATCAGAACTTCAACAAGGTAATAATAGCATCTGTTAGATTTAAAAGAAATCAGGGTGAAAATAATGGGATGAAAAAGGGAGATATCTGTAGATGCGGACTCCACCTAACATAGATGCAAATTATATTCCTTCTTAATTGTTACTTTTTCGACTTAAACACAATCTTGTACTTTTTTACAGTGTTTATTGGTTTTATATGACTTAACGATAAACTATTTCGAAATGTGTTTTTTTTTTAAATTTAATTCATTTCTTCTGTTTCTTAATAGCTGTACAGTTGGTGCCTTTCCTGATCGTCCTTGAGATCCTTGTAATCTACCATTTATTATTTGTGTCCACAAAGTATCTCTTAGAGATAAAATAACTAAACCCGTTTATCGTTTAAATGAGTTCTAAAATCGCAGTCAAAACGCAAAATATATTTTTGTAATTATTTGGAAAAAAGCTCATATCAATAATTATAAAAGTTTCCTGAATGGACAATTAAAGGATGAGAGAAATTCTTGATAAATTATTTAGGTTAAATATGAACCTTTACAGATATGAACTATTATTACAAACTTATTAGGGTAATTCCATGTTATATAAATGGAAAACTAAATTCCAAACTCTTTAATTTCTGAAATATTTCAATGAAGATATCACCAGCTTTAGAATTTTAGATGACATATATCCCTTGATCATATATCTACCTGTCAATTTACATATTTAGTATTGAAGAAAGTATGGACTCTATATATTTTAATTGCAGTCTTTCTCCTTATACTTTTAATCTAGGAATTGAATTAATCTACAACATATAAATTAAACAGTTGTAAAGAGAAGAAAACAGTTGTAAAGATTACATAAATCGGTAATTAATTTTCACAAAAGCTTTCAAAATCTTACCGAAACATACATCAACTACATTTACGAAGTAGAATTCTTCATTATAAGAATTTATAGGTATGTTTAAATTTGTGTCGGATAGAATTCTTAAGTTGAGCAACGTTGGTAGAAAACACTCCTACTTTCATATTTGAAATTTTATTTCTAGCATGAATTAATCCGATTTAATGAAATATTTAGCAACTCCATGCAGAAGATGCTCTGTTTTAATGAAGGCAGGCTGTGAATTATTATTATTATTATAAAACTCAACAGCTATTTAGACATATGTGACGTATATTTTAACACCATTCGTTTGGGACATTTCAATTCATGCTATGTACACTATGTTGAAAAAAGTGTTCGGACACTTCCATGTTATGTGAATGGAAAGACACTTTCAAAGCTCCCTAACATTGAAAATAAACGTTTTACGCAAAAATTTTTATTGGCGATAAATTGTAGATGTCACTCAAATCTCTCTAAATATATTTCCCACAATATTCGTTTAATATTTAAAGAATGAATGGAAGCTGAAGCATCTATCTTTAACTTTTGACATTTGTGAAAAAATACTTCAATAGATTTATCACAACTCTCGTAAAAGTTTGTTCACTAACATAAACTAAATATCTGAAATTTGTATGACTTTTTTTAAGATTTCATCAATTTGGAGGAAATGTGACAGTGTCAATTTTCAACAATTTTCGATCAATATTTAAATTCATTGAAGCGGGACCATTGAACAGCAGACGACACTTTCAGTGACTGAATGTAATCGCGTTCTGATACTATTCCCTAAAACTGCCATGATATTTTTATCTGAATTGGTAACGCTTCCTGTCATAAAATCGCAATTAACCAACTTATCCTTCCTTACACGTGAGTCAACGTGAAGAAATTGGCTTATCTTTTTATTCGTAAATATCATACTTGCTAAACATGATGATATTGTGATCTAGGATTTATTATCTAAGTATACATTAGCTTGATTTTGTGACCTGGAAGCATTGGTACACAAAACATAACTTCCTTTTTCTTTAAATATGCTATTTTCTCTTATTTTAGTATAAATATTATTAATATATAATTTGTTGAATATATTTGGGGAACTCGCTTTGCTATCTACAATATCTATCTTCTTTTCTCAGATCTCACCAGTGGAGCACACTGGAAAGGATGCAGTGGGCACACAACATGCTTGACTGTACTGCTCATATCTATGTCACCCTTATGTTTAACATAGGTAAGATATCTATGATTAAGTGCAACTGGTATCTAATGTATTTACCAGAAATATTTTATCAACGAAATACAGTCTTGACACTATATTTAAATTACATATACTATATAATTATTAATAATTATGTAGTATATGTAATTATATATTATTAATAATTATATAATTATATAAATTAAATGTTCTTGATAAATTGAGTAAAGCTCGAAAGACACGAAATAAATAATGTCGAAAAACTGAACAAAGAGAGACCTAACATTGCGCTTCGAAAATCCTGAAACAATTGGTGAGAAACTGAGCAAAGATCAAGCCTACTACTTGTTGCAAAATCCCGGAAAAAACTTTGTCAAAATTGATAAAATATGGCCTGTTATTGTGCCCCGTAAACCAGAAAGAAATAGGCGAAAAGCTGAGTAGAGACCGAGATCTATCACAAAAAAATTGGCGAAAAACTGAAAAAAGGAGAAATCTACCATTGCATGTCGAAAAATCCAAGGAAATTGGCGAAAACATGAATAAAGGGTGAGAAACGCTATGACATTTCAAAATATCCGAGGAACTGACAAAAACTGCGTAAAGAGAGACTTACCATTTTGAACAATGTTCGAAACTTGCCCCAGGTTGGGAACTGCTACTTGAAGCGAAACGAAGGGAAGGAACAAAATATGCTAGACTGAGTACTGGCTTGCTTTAAAGACACACTACAGAGTGTGTGTCGTCTTCGGCTTCTTCATTATCTAAAGATATTGTTACGACAGATGAACGTGCTAGAAAGAACTTGTAATGAATCGTCTTTATGGTCGCGTGAACTACAGCGTGAGAATTACGTCACCAACCACTTTGAACGAATTTAACTTAAAGAGAAAGAATTGGAGAGTTGTTGTATTAAGAGGAATTAGAGTGTGAAAATCAAACGTAGTTTGTCTTTGTCTGTGTACTAACGTATATAAAAAAAGATTTTATTTGGTATGATCGCGGGAGGTTAAATAAGTTTATTAGTGTTGATCCTGTTAGCGGACTGGTAAGAAAAAGAAAGATGTTTAGGACACTTAAAGATGTGGCTGAGGAGGTTATTATAATAGTCGAATAAGCAGAACTGATCTTAACTTTTCTGTAGGAAGAGTTCATCAATTGATGCACAGTTATATTTAGTTTGTTTAGGAATTGGTAAGTTTATTCTTTATAGATTGCAAGTTTGTTCACAGATATAATTGTGCCACTTATCGACTGTTGTAAAGCCTTATTTTCTCTTTGTAGGAATAGTATAAAGGTGCTTTGTTCTTCTGAAGGTTTATTTTTATACTGATAAAATTTGTGTTGGTTGACTTTAGTTTATATAAATATTTTTATTCATACTTTTGTATAAAGTACGTTATTTTAGAATTATAATTGTTAAATGCTATTTTTGAACCACACTCAGTTTTCATCCGTTTAATTTATAACAATATTAATTGATAAAGCATCAGAGATATATAAAACCAGGGATCATATTCCAAGTCATAAAAAGCATCTGTCCTTTAAACTACCTAATCATATTCCCATAATTCAAGCGGAATTATTCGCCATAATTGAAGCATTACAATGGACCGTATATAATATTAGGGATAAACAAATAGTAATTTTTGTGGACTCCAAAGGAGCTATTCAAACTTTATCACCAAAATTATTTTATTTGAAATTTAATTACTATATTAAAAAACTTTTGGAACTAAATTCTGAAAATCGAAAAATTAATAATTTAATCACTATTCAATGGGTTCGATCCCATTCTGACATTTTGGAAAACGATTTTGTAGATTCAATTGCCAAAACTGCTCATAATTTATCTGAATATTCACCAACTTACTCTTTTTATTCCTCTGCAAAACTAGATTTAAAGAAATTAGAATTTTGTCTCACTGAAAATGTTTTTCAATCTAATTCTTTATTTAAATCATCTTTTAGATATTTTTGTCAAACAAAATTAACTATGTACAAAAACTTACTTTTACAAGACACGAAGCAAAAATAATTTACAGATTAAGAACAGATAAAATAATGCTTAATAGCACTAAATATAAAATAAATCTAGTAGATTCTCCTAACTGTAGTTTATGTCTTTTACCTGAAAACACTCTACATATTTTATTAAACTGTAATAAATATAATAATTTTGGAAAAACGTTTTTTGATTAACTCCAGAAAATCGGCATTCAGGAATTTCAAATTAGCTCTATTTTGAATCATCCATTGGATTCTATAAAATTAAAAATTTTCATTCTAATCTTGGATTTTCTCAAAGAGACAAATCTATGGAATTTAATTTAACTTTCTATAGTTTTAATTTAAGTTTAATTTTAATTTTGTTTTTAATTCAATTTTAATTTTGTTCTGATTTAAATTAAATTTAATTAAAAAAATTCTTTTAAAGGAATAAAAGCTATATTAAAAACATTTTTATTGGGAAAGACTGAGGAAGGACTTCCCATTTTATTGTAACGTTTGTATTGTATTGTATTATTTCAATAAGATTACTGGATATTAATAAAAAATTTTCCTAAAAAAACGAGATAATAATTCGTTTTAATGCAGCTCAATGCTAAGAGTAATCGAATTGATGGATTTAGAAGAGGATTCAATAAAGCGTGTGAGTGCAAAATTGCTTTGTGCGTAGTCATGACGTGAAAGTGCTGGAAAAATCAATTTGAGACCAGTAAAAAATACGAGGATATTTGAATAGAAAATCGCACGGCAGATTTGTTTTGTCGAATTTTTCAACGTTTTAAGAATCTTGTGTGTAGTTTATATGGCAATGAAGTATTTCTTTTTTAAAACCACTCTGCAAAACGACATAAAATTTTTAAAACCCAATTCCAGCAGAGATGACTGTAAAATATGATTATTTAGATTGCATGATAAATTTCTGATAATTATGTAGTTGATATTTTCGTGTTTATTCAAACACTATATTGCAAAAGCGTTCGGACACTTCCACATTATTTGAATAAAAAGCCAGTTTAAAAATGCCTTAAATATAAAAATAAGATTTTTGTAGTAAAATGTAACTAGAAATTACAAATGTCACTGAAATAATTTTAAATCTTGACTTTCAATTATATTAGTTTAATATTTAGAGAGTTATCGAAGATGGAACACCAAAGAGCAGAAGCTGCTGTTACGACCTCCTAAATATTTGAAAATTAACGAAAACTGAAAGAATCATTGTAGAAAACTACTAATTACGTTTATTTTAGCAAACGACCAATTGCAGTAGTTATTATTTGTATTTTAATTACCTTTTGAGATAAATTCCTATTACTAGCAGCATCTACTCTTAAATGTGCCATCATCAATAATTCTTTAAGTACTAACATTTACTACTACAGTCAGCTAAACGTTTCGCCGGAAACGTACTTCTCCTTTCCACCGACAACGTTCACAATTCCAGGAAAAAAGGTAGGGCAGGGTGGCTTAGTCGGTATCGCGCCAGGTTCGTAATCTGCAGTTCTCAGGTTCTTTTCCCACCTAGGCCAACGGAGATTCGCCGGATGTGACGTTAAGCCGTGAACCAGTGTGTGGGTGAGCCGTACCCTGTGCATGTTAAAGAACACGCTGGAAGGTCTTGATGGTAGGCAACCATCTGCTCACTAAACAGCTATCCAGGGTCCTCTTCTCCCAACCTTCTCTGAGCCTTCGGGGTCCTTGTGACGGCATTTAGCCCATTTTGTGCGAAAAAATGTGCCGCTCAAAGCTAAAACAACCCAACAACCCAGGAAAAAGTTTAGCTTAAAACGTATTTCTCCATCGATAACTTTCATGTTTCCCCCAAAACGTGTGCACATAACGTCCATTCATAACTTTCACAAGCGACGTCAGCGCTACTCACCATTGCAAGATTCTCTATGTTCGCAAAAGGGTTAATCCAGTCCCAGACCAGCAGGTAGGGAGGGATCGATCTTTTTACCCAACCCAGAGCGACACACGTGGAACCCGCATACGAAATATGGGACCAATCGGTCAAGTATCTGTGGAATTACAGGGCTCCTAAATCAGTTGATAAAAAGTTCTCAACAGTTTGCAATGTACGTTTAAGCTAGTGCACACGCGTTAACGTCAAAACTCTGTAGAAGAAACATACTCTTTCTCTATCGGTACTTCGTTTGGATAAACTTGTTATTTATTGCTATGAGCAAATGAATATTTTAAAAAATCGGGATGCAGGGAGGTTTGAGTGAGATATTCAATATATCCGCATAAAATGTCTCCGTAGAAAGCTTAGTTTTTAAACTTAGGGAGTTGGGTTGGGTTGTTTTACCTCTGAGCAGCACTTTTTTGCACACCATGGGCTAAATGGCCAGGTCACATGGACCCCGAAGGTTCAGAGAAGGTTGGGGGTGGGGACCCACTGGAACAAGCTGTTGGGAGACAGATGGTAGCCTCCCGTCTAGGCCATCCAGCGTGTTCTTTAACGTACACAAGGTATGGCTCTCCCGCACACGGGGCCACGGCTTAACGTCTCATCCGACGGACGGCGGCCTTTCCAAGCAAATCGGTGTCCTCTACTGACCGTGGGCAGGGCGGGAAATTTTGCGGAGATAAATCTCAACGCTGACCCAGCTGGGACTCGAACCTGGGAACTACAGATTACGAGCCTGGCGGGCTACCGACTGAGCCACCCCCGCCCCTTAAAGTTAGGGAGAGTTGAATGTTTCTTTGCATTCAAATAACGTGGAAGTTTGCGATCATTTTTTTTTTGTAAAACGGAGTTCTTGGATTTGTTTCTACGTTAACATGACGGGTTAATAGTTTGAAACCAGGCAATTTAAATAATATGCCAAATATTTTCGTCTGGTGTTTTAACACTTTTTCTTCTCTATTTCAGGAACATGCTGCTCATTTCTCTGAAGACATTTTGTGCATATACGATGAGTGAAGTATGAGTCCCGATGTTGACAGATCACTTTTTAAAGACGTTTCGCCCTTTTTATGACTGATAATTTATTCAGTGTGTTAATGCATATATTTAAACATTTTTCTTAACAAAATTCAATTCGTTTAATTGCTGACAAAATGTTTCACCCTTGTGTGTTGTTAGCATACAGATATTATTTATTAGTGTCGACATTCGGCAAAGTTTCTGCTCTAATCATTTCATAAAATACTTGTTTTGTTTTCTTAAAAAAATAAAATAAAATGGTGGATAGTGTCTTTTTGAGTTTATATATAAAATTACTAAAGTTGATATCAACTGGTTACTGCTAACCTAAAATCATAATTTCTTTCTTTGCTAACCTTTTACTTATTGCAGAAAGAGACAATTCTAAGAAAGAGGGATAACATCGAGGGTTTTGAATGAAAAACAGTGGTTTGAAAACATGAATGTGAACAAAAAAAAAATACTTTCAGGAACATTAAACTGGACCTCAAAAGGAGAAATGAATTTTTAAGAAGCAGAATTCCAGCAATGTTCATGATGGAGAATTTCATGAATATTTTACTGTTTGACAGATGCTGTTCAGAGGAGAGATGATCGAAGAGGTATCAACTTGGTGAACATCTAAAAGTCAATGATGTGGTAGAAAACCAAAGGAAATCGTTTAAATATACTTTAGCAGTAATATATTTAGGCAATTTTAAGAGAACGCTTTGGTTTATTATACTTCTGAATGTATGTTTTGAGTATCTAAGTGGAAGACGTTTCTGTTGTACATATCAAAATACAAGGGCAAAACAATATGAAAGTACTCATAGATTTGCAAAATAATAATATCTAATTTTAGGAGTATAAATCACTGCGTTTCCCATATTGTCTCTCCCTAAGAAGTTTTGTTCAAAAATAACCTAACTCGTGGAGACTTGTGGTTCTCCACTACTGTCTTGATTATTATATATAATTGATATTATCAAGAGAGAAGAGAGGGGTCGCTCTTGCCCACAACTTTGTTGTTTGAAGTTTATAGTTATTTAAAATTGTCAGAAAATTTTAAAACGTTGGGAATCGCCTAAAACAGTACATATCATATTTATTTAATACATCTGATAAAGTTAGTCAAAGAATATATTTTGTTCCGAAATGATCATACGTTTAATAGCTAATTGAAAAATATTGAGTTTCAATGCGAATAGGATACGAACCCATTACCTCCCTGCCTGGTATGTTATCAGGAGATTGTGGGTTCGTATCGCTCTCGTGATGAAATTCCCCATGTTTACGGGATAACTCCTGTGTTACTCTAATATTAATTATACGTATAGTTTTTTCAGACTTTAATTAGGTTATTTTTTCGTAAAATTTCTTGTTGGAATTGCTTAGATTTGAGAACAATACAGCATCAATAAATTGCCAATGGCGTTATATCTTCTAATATATTGTCTTTTTTTTATTGAATGTTAATTTTTACCATTTTTACCATAAATATGAAAAAAAAGAGAGTCAAAATGATCTTCCCTAAATCCTCTTTATAATGCATGGAAACCGGAAAGGATTAAGTTTTGATTTTATGTACATTTTCAGTTGTATATATATTTTTAAAATCACCGTTGAAAATTTTCTCTTTATAGCAAAACAGTTTTAGACTTTGTTAATTATCATAGATAATTTCATTTTTGAAAATTAAATGGAATTTTAATATTATTATATTTTACATAATAATTTTTTTTAGTAACTGAATAGAGAACTTGAGACTTTGTCAGTCTCAAAACGATTAATTCCTTTCTGAACTTTAATCTGGTTCTAAATTTTAGCTTTGATAAGAAAAATACATTTTTTCTGATTCAAAATTTCAATATATTTTCATCAGAAAATCTTCTTCAGCTTTTAAAAAAGGAAATAAAATCAGTTTTTTTGTAACTAAATGTGGTAAAATTGAAACAATATTTTAATTTTCAAGTTGAAATTAAATTTTATGAGATATAAACAAACCATCTAAATTTTGTGTTATAAGAAAGCAATACGTGTCACGATTCATGAGAATTACAAATATAATTTTTATAGAAATTCTTCGTTGTTGAAATATATGTGAAATAAGATATAAATACAAAAACTTAAGCAAACGTATATGTTTAAAATTTACAAGTACATATGTAGAGTGGGATGTTGAAATCTGTTTAACTTTGAAATTTTTCATCCGTTGATTGTAAATGATAGAATTGAGTTGTAGATGATTTGAAATATTGATAAAAAGAAAATTCTAAATTCGGTATTAAAATATTATTTAATGAAGTTTTGGTTTTGCTTTGAATCAGGAATGTCTTCAATCTCTATATTTTAATGATCAGAATAAGAATATTTTTCAAGTCTTGATTTCAGTGTCCAGGGCTTAAGGGAACTTTTAAGTCTTGATTGCTTTAGTAAGAACCCAGAATATCATTGATGATATGCTGAAATCATGACTCAGAATCACTTTTGCGTGATGATTACTGCAGTCAGGACTCAGTTTCTTTCTCAAGCCCTAATTGTTAGGGTTCAAGATATTTTTTCAGTCTTGTTTACTGTAATAGGAACTAATGATTTCATTATTGCAATAATAACTAAACCCTAAACTGCTATGAACGCCAGCAAGGGTCTTCTTTGGTCCTGATTGACACATATTACCCAGAGATCTTTTGAATCCCTGATTGCTATAATCAGAATTCAGGAGATCTTTTATGTGTTGTTTATTATGGTCAGGATTAAAAAGCACTTTTAAGCTTTTATAGTTGTGCCAGAGTTCAGGAAGGCCTTGAAAACTTTATTCATATAATAAATGAAGGTTATTTAAGGTCTTCTCTTAGTTTTTTTGGTGGTTTTATAATGACTAGGTGTACTTTAAAAGCCCTGAATCTTGATGAAGTTAACTTTGAAGATAAACTGCTGAAGATGTTCAGTAATCATTTACTTTAATATTCTCTCTAATTCATTGGGAGAATTTTAATTTCTTGTATATAAGGCACTTATGCTACTGTATATATGGAATGCATTTGCAATTAATCGTTTAAGTGTTTTATTGTCACTATCTGTGCATATTTATTTGTACATTAGAAAAAAAATGTTGAATGTAAAAGAAACACTATCCAATTATTCATGTAATGTGTGAATATATTTCTTTGTATTGAATGTCATTTGAAAAGTTTTACGTTTATGTAGCAAACTTTGTAAATTATCATTCATGGTGTCAAACGCCAGTGCTGAAAAAAATGTCACTGCTGTAATAAAATACCGAATTATGCAATAAAATAGGCAATATTTTAGAATTTAATGGCAATATTAATAGATTTATATAATCGTTTTTCACACGCATTGTTACGTTTTGGTTTATGGGTTTTGTTTACCTCTTAGAGACACTGTTTTGCAAACAGTGGGCTAAATGTGCAGGTCACAATGATCCGAGGGCTCAGAAAAGGTCGAGGAACTATAAGTGACAGACGGGATCCATCTATCAAGATCACATAGAGTAATATTTACGTGCACAGAGAATGGCTCTTCTGCACAGGAGGCCATAGTATAATATCAGATTCGATGGATGACAGCCTTTCCAAGACCATGGGCGTTTCACTTCTTATTGCGGACAATGTGGAGATTAGTGGAGAAAATATTAATTTATACATAATTGGAACTCGAACTTGTGAACAACAGATTATGAGCCTAGCATTCTACTGACTGAGTCCACCTCGTCCCTATTGGGTGTATAAGAAAAAAAGTTAAACAGAGTTGTGTGATTTTATCACACAACTGGTGATCAGATGCTTCTTTTTAGAGGACAGCTGTGACGATGGATTCTAAAACTTCACCAGAACATATCGGCGATATCTTGATTTTTTTATAGTACACAATCAACAAACCTGTACAACCGAAATGCCTTATATGAGGAGTCACCATCATTTTGCATAAATGGCCCATATTACATTTCCACAGTTATAACTGGACCATTTTAAAGTGCTAAACGTGTAAAGACAGCTACATCATGAAAAAAGAATAATGCATAAACTTAGTGTTTAATCTGTTCAACAAATAGATTAAATAATGCCTTTAGGGCCCAATTTTACCGCCTTATCCACTTCGGGTCCAATTCATGTCAAATGCAAAATATTACAAATTGAATCAGCTTTGCTCTACTATACACATAGTTTAAGGTATTAACTATCAGTTTTGTTTGCAAATATATCTACGATACTTTTATTTACTTCTTCGTAATGTGGCTAGCTCTTCTCCCGTGGCCGAGTGGTTAGCGTGCTTGGCTACTGATTTAAGGGACCTGGGTTCAAGCCCCGGGTAAGGCATGGATGTTCGTATTGTTTACTGCTGAGGTCCCTGCCATCCTCTCAGATCTTCTACTGTGGCATATAAACTGACAGGCTCCTGTCAGACCTCTGTGGCAAGCAGCTGCTTGAGGGGGTATTTTTTTATACTTTCAGTATAGCAAAGCTCCTCTTTGGGTGCAGATTAATGTAGGATACTTATAAATATCTATGTCGATCTCATCATCCATTCCGTTCATCACCATTTGCTTCTTCGAATCCGGTTCATAATTATCAAAGTCGGAATCTTCATCAAAATCAATGTCAGAATCACTATTTAGTTTTAATTCATCAATATCACCGTCTTGTATGAACTTCGTCTGGAGGACGCCATGTTGCTGCAGAAAATTTACACAGAAGAAATGAAAGTAAAAAACAAATTTCTTCCTTACTAAACAGTTTCGAAAACACTTGGGAGATAACAAGGCCATGCAGGGATATATAAACTTCGCAATGATCGCCTTTCATTTTGTGCTTAACCATTATAAAAAAAAACTCGCAAAGTTGCGTTGAATTCAGTCCCACACTAGACTAAAACAAAGAAAAAGCAACATCGGGCTGAGTCCGACTTTGTACCCAATGACAAATATTGCCGTAAATCAGTGCATCGTGTGTATAAACAATCATTTTATATGAAATTCTCATGAAGTTTAATATTTTTAAAACCTTAAATTGCAAACTGAGGAGAGATGTTAGAGTTAAAAGGAGCAAAATTTAATTTCAAAAAATTTCACAGGTGTTAGAAACATACAGAAGTCTTCACGTAATGCCATCCGGCATGTTCTTAAAGTAGAGTATAGCTTTCCTGGAAACGGGAGATCATAAATCAACGAACATTACATCAAATGGATGGCCGGCTTTCCAAGCCCATTGGTGACCACTTTCTCACAGAGGATAAAGTGGACAGTAGGATACGTTCTTAGTGAGGACTGGAACCTGGTAACATCAAGTGAGAAGCATGATGCACTATTGCCCGAGACAAACCTGATCTCTGAATAGATTAAAACTAGTTTCGCGTGAGTCTGCGGAATAAATGACATCATGTCAGTCCATCCTGATCTCGGTCGGTATCTGCTTAGGGTAACTCGGCGAACGGACAGGGAATCTTGCCTTAAGGCATGGAGTGGTTGAACAAATATTTTTACCGAAGAACATTATTAGGAAATAGCAACAAACTCACTTGCTGGAAGCACTGATTGTTAAGTGGATGGCAACCATGCATTAGTATCATTCGTTACTAAAAAATTAATGATCGTCATTTATTAACCAAGTCATATCTATGCTTACCAGAATGCACAGATAATTTATTTTATGTCTTTTGCTCGTGATCGTATCTTTCAACGCGTACTTTGAACAGATTATTACAAGTAGCGCAGAGCTAAACTGAATTGCACAGGAAGGAACTGACACTGAACGATATCTGACACTGAACGATATCTGACACTAATGGCGGAAGTGCACAAAAATCCTTTGTAGATCTTTATTTTGTTCAAAAATTCTATAAAAATGATGTTAGCTTACTTTTAAGGATTCATTATGCAGTATTGAAATACTATTTTACTCTCGGAGTTTAATTGTTGTTTTCGGTGGGTATTATATTTCAATAAAGCTGACCAACGGATCTTTTTCCCTTACCCAGCTCTGAGAATTGCAGTCATTGTGACCTTTTCTTATTTATCCCATTTTGTGCGCAAAATTACATCTCAGAACTTAAAACAATCGAACCTTACTAATCAGAGTAAACAAAATGAATATTTCCTGTATTCAGAGGATCACTGATTTTGTATCATAAATGTTCGTGAAATGTGTCACTGTAAATATTTGCGTTTCGTTCAACATTCCAAACATTGTAAGAGGAGACAAGCCACCAAATTAGAGTTTTGTAGTCTTTTGGTGAGTATCGAGCGCTAATGGAGATGTAATATCTAACTTGAATTAATACTTGACGAAACAACTAGATTATTGTTTGATTGCCTTAACGGTCATAAACGGGACATTTCTAGTAGCAAACCTTTTAAAAGGGTATTGTCCTTTCCTGATTTATAAGAGCATCGTCCCATTGTCGGGAGAATTCCAGCTACTGTCAGTGGATGCAACAAAATCAGGCATCCTGATGAGGGAGACAATTGAATTTCAAGTGCGAGTCTCTAAGCCGTAAACAGCGTCAGCTTCTTCAACATCCGGAAGGCTCTCGAGATGATTGCCTGTCCAGCATCATTTGGACTGTCTACTTGAGTATGGTTTGCTCTGGAGGACTGGAAAAGTTGCGCTTTATGTGAGCGTGCAACTTCTTTTTAAATTTCTGCTAAATAGGATGATTTCTCCATGACAGAGTGTGACGCTTGAATTTGCTTGTTAATTGCTTCAGGTTAAAATCAGTCAGATAAAGAGTGTGCATGAGAGAAAGGTTCTTTAAATGGGAAGTGAATTTCTTCTTTATTTCTTTTCATCTTTTCATAGCTATGAGTCTGAATATACCCGAAGAGCGCGTTAATTAGGAAAATTGTTTGTTGTTGAGCATAATAATAACCTTTAACTGAACTTTTGGTTGTAAAGAGAGAATAAACGGAATTCCTGTCAAACATCTCAAATTCCATTCACTTGGGAATCATCCCAATCATAGTTAGCTGATGATGATACTAATCATCCAATTCATCAGAAAGTTTTGATAATTATACATTGATTCCGTTGGGATTGGCAATTGTGTCTATACCTGGATATACCGAAACATCAACGTAAACATTTCACTTTTATATTGAGTTTTTGTATTGCTCATCCTTATGTTCGGACCCGGTCGCAGGGATCGAGAGCAGAGGCCGAAAAAACTGATTAAAAAAATTAAGGGAAGATGACAGATCATGCTAAATTCATCTTTCACGATTTTTAACAAACACTGGTTTTCAGATATATCGTTTGAAACTTTGAAATGTTGTGTCAGACGAAGCTGGTAGATATGTCCCCTATAAAAATCAAAAACACAACACCGCATGTAGACTTTTGCTTAATAAAAATTCATACAGAGCACTAAACATAAAACAATTGATGAAAATGGTTTCAAAGTTTCCTTGTTCCGCGTATCAGTGTGAACAGGCGAACAGTGTGAACAACAACAAACACATTAATAAATCTCTAGCTGGGTATACAAAAGATGGAAGTCAAATTTTTTCCTGGCATTTTATCAATGGCTTTAGCATGCTTTTATTTTTTGTAGTATCCAAAAACTTACGATACTAATCGTTGTAACAGTGAAAGTGAAGAATATGACAGGTGAACATAAAAAGTTTCTTTCCTTCAAAGATTACGGTTTAGCATTTCTTGAAACTTCGATTCAATTTGCTTCCATCTCTTGCATATTCAGGTATAGAAGTAATTACAGATTTGTAAGCTCTTCTGCTGATTTCATGTTTTCAGCTTGATGTCCAAACATTTCAATGGTAAAAAAATTCATACTCTTCCAATAGATAATGCACATCACTGTTCATAAGGTGTTCCTTTTTCATTGCCATTTGTGTTCGGACAAAATGATTTCACTTCTTTTCGACTCTTATTATTGGGTGTACTCCGCCAAGGAACTGAAAGGAAATACGTCGAAAATAAAGTTGAACAGTGAAAAAAAATAGCAAATTACGCATTGTAATGGTATGAACTTTCTGAAAAATTAACTGTGTTTTGTAAAAATAATAATAACTAACTGCGATAACTTTCAACGGTCGTTTCTTGGTATAGTCTAAGCCACAGAAATCTGTTACGTTGGGGATCCAATAGCACGTCACTACTTCAGACATGTGATCAAGACAAGCATATCGAAAGAGGAAATTCGTCATATGAGGCACTGTATATTATTTGACAACTGATGAGACTAGATTCAAAATCTCCTAAAACATATTTTCAAGCAAATTTGAGACAAGCATGTCTTTCAAAATGAGAAGCGCTGTCAGAAAGTGGAATTCGTTTAATTAAAAATTTAATAAAAGCAAAGTTTTTAACTCAGAAAAGTAGAATTACTTTCAAATGATTCGAGTATCCAATTTACCCTTAGTTTAAAAACCGTTGAGTTCATTCTACTCACGGGAGTGCTCCACCATATCACGTGATCATCGACATATTGCGGGGGGAGGGGAGCCTTCACTTATTGTTCGTACAGTTTCGATAAAAATGAATGGAGCTTTCTTAAAATTACAAAAATGTTCTTTTGGCCAATCTAGAAAAAGACAGAAACTTTTAAAAAGTTTGTAGAACTCCAGAAAAAGGTATATAAATAGTAGCATGCTTTTATTACCTTCTCTAGAGGTTTGCTTTATGCATTCGTTTTATTCCTTATTAATTTCATTAAGTAGGTCCATAAGGCAGTAGTCGATTGGGAGGCAATCAGTTTATAACTGTTTATCGGTGGCGTAGGGTGTCGCGTACGGTTCGTGGTGACGTTACAACTGCTGGAATCCTAGTTCGAGTCCCGGGAGGGCGTCGTCATTTGTTTTATCATGATCTGCAGATAAGCTAATAACTTTGCGGGTCTTATCATAAATTAAAAACAAAACAGAAACTGTGGAGTATTGTTGGAAGAAAATTATCATTTTGCTCAACAATGAAAGGAAAAAAAAATAACATTAATTTTGAAATTAGGCAAATAATCATAAAATATAAATCTGTTGCAACAGACCAAATAAGAATGTGATTTTGCAATTAACGTTCAAATTATAATATACTAACTGAACTGTATCTAGTTTCTTAAAAAGTGCACTCAGATCACTACTAATTTTTAAAGTGCACTCCGGTCACTACTAATTTTTTAAGTGCACTCCGGTCACTACTAATTTTGTAAAGTGCACTCCAGTATATTCTGATTTTGATTGCACTAAATGCTAGTTTTGCTTTTATCCCCTCCAGCCCCCCCCAACTCCTTAGCATATATTCAACGATTAAATATGTTAATGTTGCCCAAACTCAAAGATTCGCAGCAAATTTTCTTAGGATCACGCACCCTTAGAGCTACAAAAGCCATTGCTAGTTTTGATAAAGATAGTATTTGATAAGATAGCCCCATACTTTATTGTTTGAATGCTTTTATTTTGTAGTAGCTCCAGAACGGTTGCCTTGGTCATTTTGATATTTAATATCCTGTTGATTCTTCACATAAAAGTACAGTCGCTCAAAAAAGTATCCGAACGCTGTGGTTGATTACAAAATTCAGAAAAAATATATGGCAATGATTTTTTCAGATTTTAGTGATCTGGCATCCTTCGTGTACAGTACACGAAGGATGCCAGATAACAAATTTCTGAAAAAATCGTTGCCAGATATTTTATGTGAATGTTGTAATAAACCATGGCGTTCGGATACTTTTTTGAGTGACTGTACCTGTTATGTCCGAAAGTGCAATAGATCTATTGATTAGAACAAAAATAACAGCGGTAATCATCTGAACGCAAAATTCCCAATACATTTCTGTTAGCACAAAATGCTAATCCAATATAGATACTGAAAACAGTTTTCTCTATCGTATATTTCACCATTTTCTGATTATTCCTTCCGCTGACAGTATGGGCCTAATTAATAAAACACGCGACTTATCAACAGGTCGAATAAGTGTTCGAATCACACATACGTTTTGAGTTTCCTACGCATAGCGCTGTCCAGCACCAATATTACATGTTAGTTTAAGCTACTAACATCCCAACAGAGCAATGCATATGAAGCTCGAAACCTAAGTTCAGTAAGAAAATGCAAATTTTGACCTGGTACTAGGTCGTATATTTGATAAGATAGCCCCACACTTTCAGGAGATGAAATGATAAGAAAAGAGCGAAATAAAAGATAGAGAAAACCGTCTTCAAATATCTGTACTAGTTCAGCATTTAGAGTTAAACGAATTATTTTAGGAATTTTGCATTTCTCTCCGACGATTGCTGCTCTGACCAGTCACTCTGAGCTTTGTTCTAATCAGAGGATCGATTTCATCATTGAACATGATATATACTTTTATATCACGAATCAGCAATGTACAACACATTAAGGCAACAGTTCGAGAGTTAATGTGAAATAAACGTAACCAAACCCATAGCGGCATTGGCAATAATGGATTTTGCAGCGACTGCCGTTTCCCGTAGGAATAACACGGTAAACACTTTTCCTTCTAACAAGCTTCCCTTTAACAATTTCGACTTGAAATTGGCCATTGCAACTTGGGCACAACCAAGAACACTTTGTAGAATTTTTAATCCTCTACCACGATTTAGCCTTCCCGTGGCAGAGTGGTTAGCGCGCTTGGCTACTGATCTAAGGGACCTGGGTTCGAGCCCTGGGTAAGCCATGGACATTTGTGATGTTTTTCTGCTGTGGTCCCGCCATCCTCTCAGACCTTATACTAAGGCGTATAAACTGACAGCTCCTGTCAGTCCTCTGTGGCAAATAGCTGCTTGAGGTGGCTTTATTTATTTTTTTACCACGATTTACCGATGAGTTATGACTGCCCCAGACACACACATACATCTTTTTTATTATAGAAGATAATGATAGTAATCTTTCAGAATGCGTCAATTTAATAATGAAATAATATCTATATTTTAGAGTGTTATGTGGATGGGAGACATCTATGAGATTATTTGTATTCCATGGCATCGCGATTGCTAAGTGAATGATTTTTTTGTCCGAAAGTAACACGTATTTGAAAAAAAATACTATCTGAATTGTAATAGCAATAAAGGCTGGTTTTGAACTGCCAATCTATGAAAAGTCAAGGAAAATGAAACTCCTCTGACTGAGGGTGCTTTTAGTAGTAAATGATCAGTTACTGTTCCATAAATTGGTTCATAAAACTAAGAAAGGTCTCTATGCTACAAAAATACCACTGAGCTATAATTCTAGCTATAATTAACCTTTCTGGTATCTAAAGAACACTTAGATTAGAGTGTGTTATTCCACAACATAATATTTAGGATATTCAAAAGCACAAAGTCCTTGAACAGATATATATATAGAACTAAAAATCAAATGGTGCCGAAGGCATCCTTGGTTTCTAGACAGTCACTACAACTCCATTTGACCTTGAACACGACACCAGAAGTTAATATTCTTAATATCTAAATGTTCTACTACTCGAAATAGCCCTATTCACCAACTTGTTTTAGCTCTCTAGCAACGTTTTATAAGAAATTGACGTGGAATGACCCATCACATCCTAAAATTTCGCAAAGTTTCCGAGAATGTAATTCGAAATACATTCATCAATTTCTTAACTCTGTAACACAGGTAGAGCCCCAAGATAACAATTTTCATGTTTCTAGCACTCGTAGATCAAATTTTGACATACAATTTGACATTTATTTGTCCTTGATGACACGTCGGAGGTCAAATTTCGGAATTTTCCCTAGTGATAGATCTCTGACGATAGATCCTCCATAGATCTCCGACGAGGATTACCTCTACCCGAGGCACATAAGCAGGACCACGAAACCTCAACAATTGCACCCGCTGCAAACAATACGGCGCAGCCGCATAACAACACACACGCATATGATCTCCGAAGTAGAACTGTTTACCCAACTTCTGAAGATGACATTAATAGTCGAAACATGTCAAGTTACCTTGGTCTAAATATCATTGTGTGATCCGTGCAACAGGAAAGGACTTACTTCACATATTACTACAAGAAGTGACTAACTTTCCTACTATCCTGTATTCACCGATCGAAATGCTATTTTGATTTACTAAAACAATAATAAAACAGCTTGGATAGTGATTAAGGTTTTAACTGGACAAGCATATGTATTAATTATACTTCATAGGAAGTTACCGTTTAATATTACTTGAACAATACTTTTTATTAGATAATAATTTTAACACATTTATAAGAATCTCTTTTTCCATATGAGTTTGCTAGCTAAAGATTCAACACCAAACATTCCACCTTATAACGGAAAAATTATTCTCTATGGTACACCTCTCACATTAAACCGACATCTTCCAGCTCCTTTCCAGACCTTTCCTTATAAATAACCTTGTCTTCAACGGGCAACGATTCTTTCACTACAGAAAAAAAACGAAAAATATTTTTTGAGGAGACACAAAATGCAACAATTTCTACCTTTACATTTAGCGAAAGTTGCACCTCCCACGCACACTACGCCTTGCCTGCAAGATAACTGAAATGACGAAATGGTGTCAGGCATTATCTCTAGTCTTTCACTGGACTGACTATCTATCATTATTTCTTGTTACTAGATTGCTGCATTCCACACACATTACATTAACGCCATCTATTCTTGGAAACGATCAATGTTATTGAAGTGTCTGAACGAGAATTTCGCATCCTGTCAAGTGTGTCGAGGCGATACGGGTCTGTCAGTTGCTGCGGTCTGTCGGAGAAGCGGCTTCGTACGCTTCACGATCGCGCTCTTTTGGATGGACAGTATGAAGACGATTTCGTGTGCTTGGGATCAAGTGCACATTGCAAGTTTTTTTTTCTTCCAGCGCAACCAGGAAGTAACACTGACAGAAGGATTTATCTCTAGGAGAACCGATTAGTTCCACGTCGCGTCATGCTTTAACTTGAAATATCCACTTTGAAGTTCGAATTGCATGTTTAATACGTTCAGCATTAAAATAGGGGGTAATCACAAGGTTGGGTTGTTTTACCTCTGAGCGGCACTTTTTTGCACACCATGGGCTAAATGGCCAGGTCACATGGACCCCGAAGGCTCAGAGAAGGTTGGGGGAGGGGACCCACTGGAACAGCTGTTGGGAGACAGATGGTAGCCTCCCGTCAAGGAAATGCAGCGTGTTCTTTAACGTACACAGGGTATGGCTCTCCCGCACACGGGACCACGGCTTAACGTCCCATCCGACGGACGGCGGCCTTTCCAAGCCCATAGGTGTCCCCTACTGACCGTGGGCAGGGCGGGGAATTTTGCGGAGATAAATCTCAACGCTGACCCAGCTGGGACTCGAATCTGGGAACTACAGATTACGAGCCTGGCGCGCTACCGACTGAGCCACCCCCGCCCCTAATCACAAAATAGTTGTATACATTCAAACATATATAATTTAGTTTGAATGTAATTTAATAGTAATAAATGGAAAGAAAATATGGTTTATACTGACTCCATTTGGGAAACTTAAGAAGCAGATATAGTATTATAAATGTGAATTGAATGATTATGTACAACATCACATATAAAAAATAGATCGCAGATAGATGAATCTTTTGGCAACCTTGAATGAAGGTAAGCGAAGATCTAAGACTAATAGATTTGACATGTTTACATAAGTCCCTGCTTCATAAATGCTGTTTTAAAAGTTGCCGTGGTATGAGAGATGAACACTCCTCCTGAAGTACACTTTCTATTTTCTAAAAAAATGGTATTTGGTATCTTTTCTTGCAGATGGGATGCCAATACACAGAGGATGTTGAGTAGCTCTGCTATTAATTATGATAAAGAAAAGTTGATCGGGATTGAAGTATAGAAGTCCCTAGATAATTTTATAACATACAATTAAATCGTATTAAAGTCGTCTTCACTCCAGAGAATGCAGTACAAAGTTCTTTTAGGCTCTCTTGATATGATTTGTTCCGAAAACCCAGTAGCTTTTTTGTAAAAGATATCTGGGTTTCTTCAACAGTTTCAATATCAGACATACGATACGGGGACCATACCGAAGAAACGTGTTCTAGAAGAATGCTTTAACAAGGGTTCTTGTGTTATACTTGTTGTAGCATTTCAAAATAATGTGCAGGACACGGTTAGCTTTTATAGCGAAAAGGATAAGTTGGGAGTTAAGATGATTCCCAAGTCTGTGTGTCTTTAGCTTTTTTCAACATCCGAGAAATCAAGAGAGTAAGTGTGGTATAGATCATTATAACCTGTATTAAAAACAGTAGTTTTATCCTTCGCGATAGGTAGAACACTAAATGAGCTATATTTTGCAATTCTTTAGCAAACTCCCTGAAGTGATTAATGGTCCTCAGAGTTGGAAAAATTGGGGTAGAATATGACATCATTAGCCTTGACAAAACTGGCAACATACTTTAAAATAGTGGGAATCACATAGGTGAAAATAACGGAAAACAAGACACCTTGTATGATAACACTAGTAACACTTGAACGGGTGACAATTGGTTGCCGACTTTAATTTGTTGAGTGCGAGTTGCAAGTAAGGCGTGAAATAACGAAAGCATTTTGCTGGAAATACCGTAATTTGCCAGTTTTTCAAACAAGATTGATATTTTAAACTCGTCGAGAAATTTTTCAAAGTCAAGGAGGATGATGTCAATTTTATTGACTTCTTGTAGTGCTGATGCCCATTTATTTAGGTAGTGTAAGATCTGTATTGCTATTGATCGACCAGGTACAAATCCAAATTACTCATCAGGAATTATGCTATTGGATAATAGAAATGTAACTAACATAATTATTGACCACACGAAAGTGAAATATATCACATAGCAATGAAGAGAAGTATGAGGTTTGCCTTTCATTGGTTTACAGTTGTTGCCTTGAACAAAAGACGCACCGCTATGCGAAACCAAATATAATTACAGAGATGCACTGAAAGAATTACAGAACGAATTACAGAGATGCACTGAAAGTAAATTGCGTGTTTTGGTTTGAGGAAACTAAATCAGTAAACCAAATTCAGCGTTCCTCCTCATTATTTGCTGAATGCGAGAGATTGTCTAAGTCAACAATTTTCAGGTCGCCGAATCCGTCGTAAATATTCCTTTGAGTAGCCATCTCATTCCAAATGATCAAACCCCGTTTGCTTTCTTTCTCTAACATTTCATCAAAGATACAGTTCATAACCCAATAACTTGAGGACAGGATTACAAATCGCTATCATCCAATTAAATATTGATATGCTCTGTAGAATGTGGAAGAAAATTGAATTTCGTTGGGCTTTCTGCATCATCTCTTCAGGCGACCATATTAAGCATCTGAAAACTTGATATATTTCTGATCATTTGTTTATTCTTTCATGTGACAAATACAATAGTTAAATATATTTGAAATTGGATAACTGTATGGGGCGTGGGTGGCGAAGTCTGTAGTGAGCCAGGTTCGCAATCTGTAGTTCCCAGGTTCGAGTCCCAAGTTTGCCAGCGTTGATAATTATCTTCGACAAACCCCCATCCTGCCTCTGTCAGAGGACATCGACGGGCTTCGAAAGACCGCCATCCATTGGATGAGACGTCAAGACATATAGTCAATAGGACTATGGTGGCAAAGAGCATTATTTTCTGTGTTCATGAGAGCCATATCCTATACACGTTAAAGAATACGTTGTATGGCCTTGACGGGAGGCTTCCGTCTGTTTCCTAACAGTTGTCCAGTGGGTCCTCTTGCACAAAATTCTGTGAATCCTTGTGGCCTTTATGAATTGGACATTTTGCCCGTTGTGTGCGAAAGAGTGCCGCTCAGAGACAACCGAAACGCACGTTGTAATTGCCGTAAATAGTTGTCATGAACATAGTATTTTATGTATTAATATATATGCACTACACATAATTGTTTGTATCGCTTTCCTACTAGTTGTTTAAAAATCAATACCAATTGTCAAAATAAAAAAACACACTTTCAAATTATGCGATTTATAAAAATGTGAAAACATTTAAAAATCGAAAAATACTTATATTTGGTGTAAGAATGGCTTTAGTCATATTTCTATTATATGTTGAATTGTATTCTCCCTTTTTGCCTTTAGTTAACCGCATTCATACCCTATCTATCTCTAAATCTTCCTTCTATACCCTATCTATATTCATATGCTATAAGTTGATTCATGCAGCAGGCTCAATGCTTTTATCTTTGAGTACATTTCCATGTAGTGACAGCTCTCTGAAATTTTGTAGCAACAAATGCAGAGAAGATATTTACCGTTAGGTCTGGAAGTAAACATTAGTGCGAATTCTACCGTGGGAAACGCGAGTAGTGTAGCTGTATTGCAGTCCTTATTCTAGCGCAATACTCAGAGCTAATTTAATATAGTACTTCTATTAAATTGTTAGTTAGGCTCATAATAATGCGCTTTGCCCACCATAGTGCTATTGACTAGCTAGTGCCTAGAACCCTCTTAGTTTAGGAAAGCTTGTACTGTACAGAGGTTTTCGTGAATCGATATCTTATATTTTTCTTCTAGCCCGTGCCCCAAAGATTAAAAAAAAAAAAACAGTGTCCACTTTTGGTGAATTTCTACCAACGTCTGACCTTATTGAAAATTCGATTCCAAATCCAGATATCCCTTATTCTATATTTGAGCTCTCGAGTACAGCAAAAAAACAAAACAAAAACAATTTAGATATATTTTATGGATCTTATGAATAATTTCCTTTGTAAGTATATTTTCACGTATAGCTCCTGTAATTTTATAGTGAGATTGCTTACTACAATGCATTTACAGTTACATGGATTTAGTTTTTTTTACTTTTTGTTAATTCAAATTTGCTTTTATTGTTAATTTGTATCATTAGTTAATTTAAATTTATTTTCTATTGTTAATTTAAATTTTACTGTTAATTTATTTAAATGATTTGATTCAAAATTTTTACAAAATTTTAATTTGTGTTTGCATTTATTATTTACTTGAAAGTGGTTCTGTAATTAGGCAATTTTTATTTTTTTAAACTGAAAATTTAAACTTTTGGTATGAATCGAACAATTGATTCTTAAGGGAAATTACGCTTGTTTAGTGCCATATTTTTGTGGAAGAAATTAACTCTGAAACCAGAGATTCTTGTATATGTAATTCAAATTCATTCCTTAGATCATTATTTTGAAGTAGGTGTAATACTAAAATCTCTAGCAAAGGTTCGCAATGGAAAACTTTCATAACAAATAACTGATGGTAAGACATAATAATGCTTACGTACAAATAAAAAAAATTTGGTTTATGATTACAGAGCACTATTGCAATGTATATATTAACGGAATGAATTACTTAACGTGCATAGAGTATCACGTTTTCCCGTAGGGGTATAAGGCTCAACATTTGAAGGATGAGCGAATAGAGCTTCAAAGCAATTATTTACTATTATTATTAGAATGTAAAATAAGGATTTTTTGTGTTTAAATCTTTTTTTTGTTTACATTTGTTTAAAATCGTTTTTTTTTCTTATTAAAACTACTACAAACATTGCCCCTCACTTAAGAGTGATTTGCTTGAGTAATGTTCGAAAAAGTTTCAGTGCTTTATACAATGCTCATTATTTCTAGGAGGAGCCATAGAGTCCTATCATAGAAAAATGAGTGATATCATACATAGAGTATTTTCAGAAAAAGTATTAAGAGCTTTATTCATAGAGTACACTATTCAAATAAGTACGACTAGTCTTATACATAGACTATTATTGAAATAAGGATGAGTAACCTTAGTCATATACAGAGTGCTATTTAATAGGGATTGAATAGCCTTATTTATAGATCTAAAGTAATATCAAAAGAAAGATTAATAGCCCTAATCATACATAAAAAAATCAGTGAAAGAAGAATGAGTAGCTTTTTTCCTACGTGGAAAGTAATATTGGATAAAGGATTATTCGTAGATTCAAGACACTATTAAAAGAAGAATGAGTAGCCTTATTCGTAGATTCAAGATACTATTAAAAGAAGGATGAATAGTCTTATTCGTAGATTCAAGATACTATTTAAAGAAGGATGATTTGATTAGATTTATTCGTAGATTCAAGATACTATTCAAAGTAGGCTGAGTAGCCTTATTCGTAGATTCAAGATACTATTCAAAGTAGGCTGAGTAGCATTATTCGTAGATTCAAGATACTATTCAAAGAAGGATGAATAGCCTTTTTCATATACAGAGAGAACTATACCTATCCCTCAATTTATGCAGTACTCAGTTTACACGATGAAGAAAATGCAACCCATTTCGTTTTATACGATTATGGACTAGGTTTTACACGGTATGAATTGAGATTTTATTTTTTATGTATGTAGATATAATATGTATTATGAAGTAGCAGCTGTATAGATTTATACTAATTTCGTATATTAATGAAATTGTCATCTGTAGCAAGTTATATTTATATCATTTTGCTAAAATTATTCTTGGCATTGAAGTTCAATCTGTCCCTCGACATCTTAATGAGACGAAACTTATTTTGAATCGACAGCAGCGAGATCTATCTTTTTTAAACTGAATTTTTCAGACAGTTAAAAACCGTGTTTTATCTCATTGTTAGTAACAAGTTTAACTTTGTAAATTATTATATATGCTAAATAGAGTATATTCATTACACTGCTTCATAAAATATCATATAAATGCTAATTGTACAAAATAGAGCACTAGTACAAATGCTTATTTTATAATTTACATTCAGTTCATAAATATCCTTCTTTAAAATTTTGTTTTCAAATTTGATAGTGTACATCTCCTTTAACGATGAGCATTTTTCGTATCCAAAAACAAAAGTATGAGAAATTATTATAATATTATCTGAATTAGTCCAAATAAAGTAGAAAATAATGTTACATCAATACTTATTATTACCTCTGAACTGAAATTTGAGATAAATATGTATAAATAAAGCTTTCAATGTACGTTTTATTCATAGCAAGTGGTTTTTCGTAACCTATCCTCCTTTTTCCCATAAGTTGTTGATTTTGATTTTCACTGTGATTTCCCTGAACCTATCTACTGGGTAAGTCGAATAATCTGGCAAATAGGAAGAGAAGAATGAATAGTTGGCCAATTGTGTTCCTTCTAATTAGTGCAAGTTTTAGTGCATATGTGTTTCATGCATCGGTAGCTTTTTTTACATTTTACCCTCTGGGACACCTTTGGGTTTCTGAAAGACGTTTGTGTAACTGTCGAAGAGATGTTAAACTTTTGTTTCCTATGAAGGAAAGCAATATTTTATACACCTAAATAATTGTTTAATTGGAGACTCATATCTGCTCTTAAAATGTGTTCAGCATTAATTCTTATTTCCTTCCGTTTTGAGCCTTGATATCTGCATGATCTTTCCATTTAGTCCATTGTACGACAACAGCAAGAATTCCTGGTGTCGAAGCAGTTTAAGTGAGCTATTTAGCCTCAATGATTCCGAACATTTTAGGGCGGAGCATTTTGGAATAAATATCCCTTTTACCAATTAAATTTATTCTAATGTTTTCTCATAAAATCAACTAATTTTTCCTGTATGAAACTAGTTGAAAAAATATTTGCCTTATGTAGAAATTTACGTATTTCAATCCATGAATTTTAAAGTTTTTTCTGCCGAAAAAAAAACATTCATAACTCTAAGAAGTATTCGATATTCTATTTAACACGTATTCCAAAGAAAAACTCAAAAAAATGTCCTCATTGGAAGTTTTTGGGGTATGCCGTGACGGCTCAAAAGTCGCTAGATCTGATTACCTAGTAACATGTATTTAATTTTATAAGATTTGTTAAATTGTTTATGTCATTTTTTGTGTTTATCGATATATGTAATTTATGAATACAAAATTTAATGTATATATATATATTTACGTTTTATTTTATTCACATTGTTATACTATAACTATAGTTTTATCTGTCTATACAAGGGGTACGCCAGTTACATGCACATTTCCAGGGGGTACGTTTAGCATAAAAGTTTGAGAACCACTGAGACTAACTCAAAATCTGATGTTTCGGGATATATTGCCTATTAAGTAAAAAAGTAAATGTCTTCGCTTAAATCCCCAACTCTATACCTCATTAGATATTACGTTCAGGTAGTACGAAACGGAATTAAAATATTTTTAAACAGAATGTGTATATATTTATTTAATTATCTACTGAGCTTCTTTCGTCATTATTGGATTCTGTTCATGCCAGTCTATTGAGGAAGCGCTAATTCTGATATCCTTAACAACTAAAGCGTGCGTTTGAAAGGTTTAAGGAAAACCAGAAAGAGAGAATAAAAGAAAAATCGACGGGAAGAAACATCGTCCATTAAAAAATACGCTTTTGATTAATTATTTAAATTTCGTTCTTGAACTTAAGCTTGTTTCAGGCAAACAACTTTCTATCCGCCACCACCCAGAACCCTATTTTGCATTAATTAAAACTGCAGCAGACTGTATTAAATTTAAGAACAATGCACGAAGATCGTGTGATGGTTTCCTTCTCTATCCGGGACGATAATTAATCATCAAAGATCTGACACTATTCCCGTGCTAAACGAAACAAAACAGGTGAGAAAGAACCGAGATATCCTTTTTTTAAACATCATTCTCTTCTTTTATTGACTCTTTTGTAAGTTTTTTTGTGAGTATAACAGGTTTTAAAAAAAGTCTTCTACGGGGGAAGAACCTATTTAAGCGTCATGGCCTGTGGACATTTGGGATGATTTTGAGAACAAGAGCTGAGATCCTTTAGTAATCTTTGCATGAAAATAGTTGAGTTATATAAGTAATTTTTTTTTTATTTAGATTAGACCTTTATAAACCTGTTAAAGAAGAAATAAGATCAAGGGAGGAAATAAGAAAAAAAAATCTGTTTGTGAGGTAAATCAGTTTACTTTGTTCTAGATCATGCCACGGTTAATTTTTTCAAGTTGCTTGTCAGTTTCTGTCATGTAAGGTAATCTAAAATGACTTGGAGTGTCAGATGAAAGCTGAATAATGTACTAGTATCATATTTTATATTTACGGATAATATAAATATGAAATTTGAACGGAGAGTCTCGTTCTCTTAAAATATCTTTGCTTGTCACTGTGTGATTTTTGGTTTAAAAGGTTAAATATTAATCACGCGCATCTTCCAGATATATAGTGAAACGTTTGTACAGCAGAGTTAAAAAGATATGCTTCTTATAGTTAAACAAAAAATATACTACTGATAGGTCAAATTGTTCCACCCAGAAGGAGTGCAGTTTATGCAAATTAGTATGGAAGTGCGGGACAGTGATATATGCAAATGAAGGGAAAACAGAGGGTTTGACTATATTAAAAATGCGGTGAATGACACGTATTTCGAGGGAGTTGACGCTTTGACGTCGTACAGTGCAGACGTGTGTGTGTTGTTATGTAAATTTACACGTGGCAGACGATAGCTGTAGAAAGGTGCCAAGGCAAGCAACGTAAGGAGAAGACAAAGATTTTTGAAGACTATTTTAAGAAGATAAGTTCCTCTTTTGTTATTTAGTTCCGTTATACTATACATTACAGAATGTAGAATATTATATTTCACTATCTCAACCTGCGAAGTGCAGGTTGCTGTCATATAGTGATGAGGATGTATGATAGCACACAAAAGTCTCTAAAGCCTTATTATATTTTTGAGACTTTTCTAATTTTTTGTTCAACGACTTTAAGTCAAAATATTCTTCAGTTCTTGATAACTTTCAAGAACAGCAAATGGCTGAACAGAATGATAATAACAGAAAGAGCATGGAAGAACATGACCCATTACCATTAAAGCCACCTACAGCAGGGACCCAATTTTTAAAAGATAACGAAAGAGTGGAATTATCTAACAACATTGGCTTTCAGAAATTCAGTATAATGATTAAGGGAAAAACCCATCCTATCCCAACTGCAAAACCACAGGCACTTAACGAGCTTTATCAGTATACATTTCCAATCCTAATAAAGTTAAAGATGTACATATTACCAAGACCAAAGGGGCTGGCTCAGTCGGTAGCGCGCCAGGCTCGTAATCTGTAGTTCCCAGGTTCGAGTCCCAGCTGGGTCAGCGTTGAGATTTATCTCCGCAAAATTCCCCGCCCTGCCCACGGTCAGTAGGGGACACCGATGGGCTTGGAAAGGCCGCCGTCCGTCGGATGGGACGTTAAGCCATGGCCCCATATGCGGGAGAGCCATACCTTGTGCACGTTAAAGAACACGCTGGATGGCCTTGACGGGAGGCTGTCTCCAAACAGCTGTTACAGTGAGTCCCCTCCCCCAACCTTCTCTGAGCCTTCGGGGCCCATGGGACCTGGCCATTTAGCCCATGGTGTGTAAAAAAAGTGCCGCTCAGAGGTAACCCAACCCAACCAAGACCAAAAATATCGTAATGAACACTTCTTCCATGACATGTGCTAAAGATATTTTAGGCATCTCGGAATTACCTTCTGTTGCTGTTGCAACTACTTTATTAACAGAGACGCTTACCACTCAGTTTATCTTAAGAGATGTAGAGCACACTATTACAATGGAAGAATTACAAAATAAAGCTCATATCAGATAATCTGACAGTTGTAGAATTATGTCGCTTTTATCGTAGAGAAGGACTTCAATACATCCCAACACAATCTGTTCTTGCCACTATTTTAGGACACAATTGTCCTTCGGAAGTTCATTTATGGTGGCAGCTACAACGACCATCCATATTCGTAGAAAGACCACGCCGTTGTTCCAACTGCCAACGTTATGGACATTCAGCTAAAACTTGTCGCAGTAAACAACTTTGTAGTCGGTGCGGAGACGAACATGTCTCCAACCTATGCCATGCACCCACTCCTTATTGTTGTCTATGTAAAGGACCCCATACAACCACTGACCAACACTGCCCTCTATGGATACAAGAAAAGGAGATATTAAATTACAAAACAACAAATCACATTTCTTATCAAGAGGCAAGAAATAATATTATTAAAGGCAAAACATCATATGCATCTGTCGTGAAAAAACAGATTACATAAGAATTCTAACACCATTGTTAACGCATCATGGATTGAAAGACTTCAAAAATATATTACAGAGAGCATTACAATGGCGATCTCTAATGTAAAAAAATTTTTCACAGAACTGTTTAGTGCAGTTATCGCATCTGGAGTAATACCTCGCCCATCAGAAGAGAAAACCCAAACAGATATTCTTTCATCGAAACAATTGTTGATAACAGAAACATCACCTAAAATTTTGGAAATTCTGATGTGTTATCAATAAATAAACCTTCTCCATGTGTTCGATCAGCAACTCTTCAAATAAATTCGTCAGGAAATAATAACAACTTAATCCAACAAAAGAAAAGCATCTCAAAACCTCTAGAAACGGAAGTTAGCCCTATGGAATATAACAACAATTTTCCATCAACTTCAAACAATAAAATACATAACAAAATTACTTCCGAAGGTGTTAAATCTCAAAATGCTCGAAAATCAAAAGCTTCAGCCACAAAAATGTTCACCACTTCTAATTAATTTTCTCCTTCGATATATTACAATGGAACTCTCGAAGCATATCTGCAAACTCTCATTTTCTCCAAATTCTTGTGGCTACTCAAACTCCTTCAATCATTTGCATTCAAGAATCTTGGCTAAAGCCTTCTCTCCGATTCCGCCTTTCGGGATATACAGTATTCCTCTCCGATCGACAAGACGGCCACGGAGGTGGTTTACTTACTGCTGTACACAAAGACTTTCCATGTGAACTGTTAACTCCTAATGCTATTCCTAATTTAAATACAGGACAACTTCAAGTAGTTTCTATTTCCCTTCCTACAGGGAATTGTGGCGAACTGCTACGCATCCGAAAAGATGCCATTAAAATTCTAAGTTATCTATCTATTGCTTATCACAACTTGGACATTATTTTAGGAGACTTTAATGCCATCACCAATGTGGGGGATCTATAACTTCTTCCCGCTCACGAGAGATGGTAACAGATTGGATACCTCAAAATAACTGGTGTTTGCTCAATGATGGATCCCTTACCTGAGTTTGCAGTGGTATTTTCCATTATGCTTCCTGTACCTGGTCTTGCAGAGTTGTCTGTGCTGGTTGCAAGTGGGTGCTGAGATGACGTCCTACCATGCCTCATATATTGTCGTGCCCACATTTATTTTTAAATGCGGACACGACTGTTGCCACGAAAGGTCTCGGCCGCCATTATTTTCGGTGATTTGAGACTGACAAATACATCATGTTAATGTAATTCTGCATGCTTTTGGCGTGCACAGTGTGATTTTCTTGAATATGGGACCATGGCTTAGCATCCGATTCGAGGAACGATAGCCTTTCCAAACCCTTAATAGCTCTATAGGTTCAAATATTTAAAGGAGCTAAATTTGAAAAAATGATGT
Organism: Ryuthela nishihirai; assembly: GCA_038380435.1. Taxonomy (NCBI): domain Eukaryota; kingdom Metazoa; phylum Arthropoda; class Arachnida; order Araneae; family Heptathelidae; genus Ryuthela; species Ryuthela nishihirai. Next base: position 37,050,451 of record JAWZYU010000016.1, on the reverse strand, counting down.
AAATATTTGTTTACATATATACCAGACTGACAGCCTACAGATGCCACTTTCCTATACTTACTTGCATAACAATAGACGAATTGTAGTGCTTACCTGTGATTGGCTTGCAGCTGTGCATCATCTGCAATGCGATTAAGTAAGATGGAGAAAACGGTAATCAATCAACCATCAAACTGCGGTGAAAATATAGAGACGATGGAACGTAGCAGTATCTTCTGCACAGCGGAAGTTCAACTTTACAAGAAACCTACTATTTTCGCATTTTCTGATTAGTAAGATCCAAATTAATTAGGTTGTAATGTTTTATAGTGATGAGGATGTATGATAGCAAATTGTACATCATCTATCGCCAAGGACCATCCTTCTATACCGTGCAGGTCAGTATCTACAAATAAATTTAGGGGAAAAAGGATAATACTGGTTTGAAGAGAATTTGAGTAAGAATTCCATAGTTTTTTATTCAGAAAATTTTCTTGTCAAATATGGAGAGTTTTTTTTTTCGTCACCGTTCTAGTGCTTTCTTTTAAAATATTTTTTAAAATATATAAGTTTACTATTTGCTTGACTCCTTTCATCTTATTAAAAGTGTACAAGCGTTGAATTTTTATCACCACTAAAACCCACCGCATCCTCGATCAGAAAAGGGGACACCAATGATTTGGAAAAACCGCCGTCTGTCGGTTGAGACGTAAAGCTGTGATTTCGTGTGTAGGAGAGTCATAACCTGAGCACATTAAAGAACACCCTAGATGGCCTTAACAGGAGACCTATATCTGTCTCCTAAAAGCTGTAAAATAATTTCGTCTAATCATCTCTGAGCCCTTGGGGTCCTTATACCCTGGCAATTTGGTCAATTGTGTGCAAAAAAGCGCCATTCAGAGGTTTCAAATTCAGGGTGCAATTCAAAACACAACAATTTTATTAAAAGAATAATGAGCCCCTAGCTTCCACTACATCAAGTTTTCTCTCGCTGGAGGCAGTAGTCGACCTAGTCGTAGCGCCCGGCTCGTAATGTGCAATTCCAAGGTTCAAGTCTCACCTGTTCCAGCGTTGAGATTTATCTCCATTAAACCAAATTCTGCCATCGGCCATAAAAGGGGATACCGACGGGCTTAGAAAGGCCGCCGTCCGTCGGATGAGACCTAAAGTTGTGGTTCCGTGTGCGACAGAGCCATACCCTGTGCAGGTTAAAGAATGCGCTAGGTGGCGTTGACGGGAGTCTGCCATCTGTCTTCTAACAGCTGTCCAGGGAACTCCTTTCTGAAATTTCTCTGAGCCATTGATGTCGTTTTGACCAGACCATTTAGCACATTGTGTTCCAAAAAAGTATCCCTTTGAAGTAAAACAACCCAACCAAACCGTTTCCCTCTTTGTCACCTCTTACAACATTAATCATTACCGCAACATAACGGTGATGTTCACCGTTCTACATTCGTCATCCTTTCATTCCCCGTTTTAGGTTCTAAGATGTTCCTTCGGCTTCCGTGCGAGAAGGAAAGTTCTTATCTCTATCCTGTGTCTGGACGTGACTTCACTAAATCATTATCTTTGATTGCATTGACCAAGCTAGTGCTGCCTTCTGTGTTCAAGATCCTGCTCAGCGCATTCTTCCGCACTGCCAACGTTTGGAAGCTGCCAAAAAGAGTTTTCCTTTGGAAAAAACCTCGTTTCTGTACAAAGTCGTCCATTAATTTCGAAAGACATTTTAAACCGAAACAAGACAAGCTAGAAAGATAAAGGTTTCTTAAAAAACAGAAAGAGATAACTCTTCCTTTACCAGCATATGTTTTGTACAGAATACTGGGCTCTTTTTATCTCAAACTATAAGACTTTCAAGTTTCAGATAGCGTAAAAATTTTCAGCTTCAGAGAGAGAGAGTATAAGACTTCTCTGCTGTAGAAAATTTAAGATTTTTAAAATTCAGAGAGTCTATTTCATGAATTGCTGAAAGTTTCAGAATTGTTCCAGTGAAGGGACTGAAATGTAGGCGAGTTTTAAAAAAATATAACTTAAGAAAATTAAAAAAAATCTATCTTCCTAAAAAAGCAAAAAAAATAAAAATAAAACTAAAGCATAACGATGATCTAATCCAGGGGTTTTCAACGTGGGGTACGCCGTGAGAGCTCAAAAGTCGCTTGATCTAGTAACAAAGTCACTAAGTTGGTAACACTGCTATGCAAAAATGTAAATTTTTTTGTGTTTATCGATATATGTAATTTATTATTACAACATTTAACGTGTATATATATATACGTTTTATTTTATTCCCATTGTTATATTATAACTATAGTTTTAGCTGTCTATAAAGGTTGGGTTGTTTTACCTCTGAGCGGCACTTTTTTGCACACCATGGGCTAAATGGCCAGGTCACATGGACCCCGTAGGCTCAGAGAAGGTTGGGGGAGGAGACCCACTGGAACAGCTGTTAGGAGACAGATGGTAGCCTCCCGTCAAGGCCATCCAGCGTGTTCTTTAACGTGCATAGGACCACGGCTTAACGTCCCATCCGACGGACGGCGGCCTTTCCGAGCCCATCGGTGTCCCCTACTGACCGTGGGCAGGGCAGGGAATCTTGCGGAGATAAATCTCAACGCTAACCCAGCTGGGACTCGAATCTGGGAACTACAGATTACGAGCTTGGCGCGCTACCGACTGAGCCACCCCCGCCCCTATCTATACAAGGGGTACGCCAGTTGCATACACATTTCCAGGGGGTACGTGAAGCATAAAAGGTTGAGAACCACTGATCTAATCAATCGCTGAATTAGTATTTACTTCTAGGTAAGATAGGGAGCTGGTAAGTTTTGTCGAGTGGGTAAATCGGCGCCCTTTCTTCATTTTAAGCGAATACGCATTTAGCTATCGATTTCATCAGTGGTAGACTTAGAAAAGAATTTTCACCATTGGTTGGTATATTTAGTTAAAATTTTTACATTTTGGGAAGATATGTATTTTTACAATTTTCAATATTACAGTGCGTTTTTTACTTTATCACTAGAATCACAAATCTTGGGAACTGCAATGATTCATAAAAATCGATCACCGATATACTCTCCTTTGTTTTGGAAGTGGGAATATATGCGGGGTGTGTGATGTGAGGTAGCTTTAGACGTCCCAATGTTTAATTTGAGATATAACTGTTGAGATCGATTCCATTAAATTTCCTCTACCGTTATTTGAGAGGGTGAGGGGGGGGGGTGTAACTCCAGGTAAGCCCTAATAATTCCCACATAATAAGCTTTCATTTGACACATGACTGGAACTTTTGGTACATCTGTTTGGAAGATTCATATTTAAAAATTCACCCCCTAAAAAAAGAAAAAATATCACTTTTTTTCCTTTTTTTAGGGGGAAAGAAAACAGGGGGAAATGTTTTCTAGTGTATGGCACTCTCCGTGTGACAAACCTTCACTTGATAGCTAACTGCTTGAGATAGGTCAACAAGTGGGGGAGATATGATGGAACAACTGTTTTGAGAAACATACAAACAAGCCGACAAATGATATTTTTTTTACCTTTAGAGAGATAGATACAAAGTATGGATTGCAAAATGTCCAGTCGGCAGTGAGCCAGAGTCACAAATTAGGTTAGAATCTGTGAGTGTTAATGATGCCTTCCTTATGAAGGGTAGTTAACTTTTCACCATCTTCTTATATAATATATGTGTACTCTATTTCACATAAAGAATGGAGCGGCAAAATCTAAAGATCAAAGAAGATAACAAGAAATGAAAAGTTACCACACCTACATGAGTTCTAGCCGGAAACACTTGCAGATGTAATACTCAGCCAAAGCAAATAATTCCATGTTTTTTGCAAGAAATAAGTGCTCTTTTTAACATCAATTTTTTTTTGATTTACAGTTTATGAAAGTCAGCAATTGAAAATACCGTTTTTAACTTCGGAAGGTTGTAAAGTATACAATGAAGCATAATTACTTTTACACCGGTTTACTAATTGCGACGTAAACCACTTGTGGTAGAAACTCCCTAACGAATTGAGGTTTGATGCATTTTTTAAGAGTCGCATCTTGCTTTTCATTGGCCTTCATGGTTAAGACTACTAAGCAACGATTGATACGAAAACTTTTGAGGGGAAATTGCTGATCCATTCTTCATGTGAAACAGAGTATATGAAAAAATGGTAAGGCAATAGGTTAGAATAGGGGTTCTCAACGTGGGGTACGCGGTAAAATGTTTTGGGGTACGCCGTGAGAGCTCAAAAGTCGCTAGATATATGTTATATATATATGTTTCATTTTATTCCCATTGTTATACTATAATTATAGTTTTATCTATCTTTACAAGGGGTACGCCAGTTACATATACATTTCCAGGGGGTACGTGAAGCATAAAAGGTTGAGAACCACAGGGTTAGAAAATGAGATGGATTTTGTTGAAATAAAATGATGAAAATAAATATTATTTCAAATCAATGTGGTCCAATGGCTACTCACAACCACTCTGTTCCATGGTTTTCGTGATTGTGCTCGTTTGTTAGCACGAATCTGCAAAAATTAAAAGGGGTGATCGAAATAGAAATAAAGTGAACTTCGTTTCCAGATGATTTTTCATCGCTTTCTGATTGTTTTTTCAAAATGTTTTAGAGAAAAACTCGTTATTTGCATATATGCTATGCTTTTGTTTCATTTCCGTTCCAGTTATTAGCATTGTAAAATGGTTGGGGAGTGAGTAGCTAAAAAACGGGATTTTGACAGAAATCTATGTTTACTAAATATATATTAATCAACAAAATCCACAAGATATTAATTTATCGTCCTTTAAACTAAATTTTAAATAATAAAGAAATGCATTAAATTACAAAATGGATAGGTGTTAGGCACTTTATATACATTTTAGAGAGTTTGTTCCTCTTCTGTCTGATCAAAACTTTGCCTAATCGGTAAAGGCTACGGCATCATATTTGGTATACAGCTTCTCTCTTCAAAACCTAAAACAAGATAAAGGTTTGGCCATCTGGCTTTCTTTCCTTCTCCCAAACAAACTTCTCCCTCACACACAGAGAAAGAAACAAAAACAAAAATAACAGAGGAAAAAACATTTATTAAATTTATTATTTAAAATCTAAGATTGAAAATTCTGTACACTGCTTCCTCTTATCACAACCTAAAGCAAAGCATAATGGTTTGGCCACCCAAACCTTTTTTCTCCCTTGCCCCCATCCGTAAAACAAGGGAACAACTTCTTCTAAAGGGTAAGAGCTAGGACCACTAAATTCCATATACAGCTTCCTGTTATTATAGCTTAAAGGAATGTTAAGGATTCTACGTTTCCTCCGTACAAGCGCATCACCTTAAAAATTAAATGCCAAAACGATTGCAGAGCCCAAAGATTTATATCTTTAAAAAAATATTTCTGACGTATGGAGTACGATGTATAACTTCAAATTATGCCCTCTCCATTCTGCTCCTTTCAGAAAAAAAGGGGGAAAAGAAAAATAATGGGGTTGGTTGCAACGAGTTTTTTTTTATAGCTTTTCTGTTGCCGAATATCGTTTTGCCCTTAAGCCAAAATCCTATGATTGTCTTGCCTTCTACAACCTGTTTTGAGCCTTGGAGCCTTGTGATCTGGCCACTTTGTTCATTGGGTTTCAGAAAAGTACCATTCAGGAATATAAATAACTCTATATACTCAGGAACATAACTAACACTACTACATTGAATATAAATAAACAATGCGCATTCCAAACACAGTACGAAGTCTTCAAAAAGACTTTGTAATGTGTTTGGAATAACTCTACTAAATGCTAATACTCTTTTGTTTTTGGTCGTGAGAAGTAAGTACTTTGTTTTTGCATTGCACTGAATCATTCATCATTTTCGGTTTCCTATCCTATCGGCTTGGTAAAAGCAGCCGTCCATCTGAAGGACTTTAAGATGTGCTTTGTGTTCAGGGGAGCCATCCTGTGCTTGTTACAACGCTCTGGATGTCCATATTGGGGGATTACTGTCTATCTGCTAACAGTTGTACAGTGGATTCCCTTCTTCCTATCGAGCACTGAACCCTTGGCTTCGCAATGAGCAGACCATTTAGCCTGTTATGTCGTCAATAATTGAAAAGAAATAATGACTGATAATAATTTCTTTTCGTAATGTGGAATACGTTCGAATAAAGTTTTGCTTTTATTTTCTTATTATAGTGACTTAGACAGTTAGCTAATAGATTGCCTGGACCTAAGGCGAAAAGCAATATCCAATATGAAACAATATGTAATCTGTGTGAGGGCATCCTCAAAATAAAGTGATCTATCGAATTTCTGTTGTGTCAGAAAACTTTTCCTTAATTAATCACCTCCTGTCAGGTAAAAGGCGAAAACAAACTTGTCAATTCTCTAACGGTTTAGAAAGGTCAGAACAAGCTCTAATTTTCTGAAAAGTGGTATTTAACTTTGAGTAAAGTAATTACCATATCTTCTTTGAAACTCTAGGTTGAATGCTCCCTATTCCTACTATTCGTAGTTAGGGGAAAATTAGAGAATTTCCCCTCAGAGTGGCCTTTCTCGAAATTTTACTCACAAAAGACTTCGCTCTGTGTTTGGAGTAAGCGACTGCTTTCACAGTAAACGAGGAAGTGGCCAGCAATCTGTATCGACTGAAATTTCAGAAACAGAAGAATTAATTAATTACCGAACTAATCCAACGCCGGATTTGAATATAATTTTATGAATGCAAGAAGCGAAACGGCCTTCAGCAGTTTTCAAAATCTAACTGCTGACTTTAAAGATTTCCATGGCTTTAATTCTTCGGAATATTTTATCGAGTCAGTCGGATCTACATCTTCTTTGGAAAGGCAGAAATATTTAATTTGGCTTCATTTTTAATTATAAAGTAATGGAGTAAATAAGCAGTCTGTTCTGCTTGAGATGCTGTAGAAAGTGAACGATCTGCACAGACCATGTGGAAGGAAGATTAATTATGCTTTGTGATTATCCGATTGACTTGTTAAATAAACGAATTGTTTTTTTAAAATTTCAGTGACAGATGAAAAATCTGTAAAGACTTATTACGATAGTTGGAATGAGGTTGCTACTAAACTGCGATGAAAAATGCGAAACAGGATGAAAAATGCGAGAGAGAGACGAGAATTCTAACAGAGATAGGAGAAATTCCTTTTTAAATTCATGATAGCAAATCCTTTGTTTGTGTACATACAGACTTTGTGATAGTGAGCAGTGTTAACTTAGCAATGAATATTCTGCTTCCGACAAAAGAAGAAATGTATTCTGATTTCGAAATATGAAAAATATTCTGCTTTCGGCAGAAGAAGAAAAATATTAATTTACCTTTCTTTCTTGAATCAGTGGGGTTCTAGTCTTTTTACTTGGCTGAGAAGGCAATAAATATTTTGTACGTTAGTTAGCCGTTGTAGAGATTTGCATTCTTAAGTGCATTGTATATTAATTGCCTCGGTGATAATATTTTTTATACAATTTATTGAAGGAAACTTCGGAAGAAAATGGGAGTATTGTGTGACTAATGTTATAATATTGTGTTTGGATTGAAAGATGCTTTAACAGTAAAGATCAGAGTATTCTTGCTTGCAGGTTTATTATTATACAAAGTGTAAAGCCAAATGTTTACGACTATGAAAACGCACTAACCAAGCACGTTTCCGCGGAGGCACCCTGTAATACGGAAGTAATGGCGCAGGAACAAATAATAACAACTGCAAAATGGCACAAGGCAAAAAGTTTGAAACAAAAACAATGAAACGGGATGCTTAAAACTGACGCAGTGGGAAATAACCTAGGAGTGAAACGGAACATTTGATAGAATTGAGCAAGTGGAGAACGTATTAAAAGAAACAAATGCGAAATGGCACAGGGACAAAAAGCACCGTGTTAAATGGTACAAGTGCGAAAAAAATCGTGTATGAAATGGTATAGATGGGAAAAAAATATTGTATGAAATGGTACAGTGATAGAAAATAAAAAAGTGCATGAAGTGGTAGTGTATTAAATGGCACAGGAACAAAATGCACAGTGTATTTAATGGTGTAGTGAAAAAAAAAGCGCAGTGCATTAAATGGCACAGAAACAAAGAAAACAAAATATTAAATGTCAGAGAAACAAAAAGCGCAGTGTATTATATCTCACAGAAACGAAAAGCACAGTGTATTAAATGGCTTTGGGTTGGGTTGTTTTACCTCTGAGCGGCACTTTTTTGCACACCATGGGCTAAATGGCCAGGTCACAAGGACCCCGAAGGCTCAGAGAAGGTTGGGGGAGGGGACCCACTGGAACAGCTGTTGGGAGACAGATGGTAGCCTTCCGTCAAGGCCATCCAGCGTGTTCTTTAACATGCACAGGGTATGGCTCTCCCGCACACGGGGCCACGGCTTAACGTCCCATCCGACGGACGGCGGCCTTTACCAAGCCCTTCGGTGTCCCCTACTGACCGTGGGAAGGGCGGGGAATTTTGGTATTAAATGGCACAGAGACAAGAAAGAGCAGTGTATTAAATGGGGAAAAACTCAGTGTATTAAATATTATAGAAACACACGTACATCCTATTAAATGGCACAGAGACAAAAAACAGCTCAGTGTATTAAATGGCACAGAGACAAGAAAGCGCAGTGTATTAAATGGGGAAAAACTCAGTGTATTAAATATTATAGAAACACACGTACATCCTATTAAATGGCACAGAGACAAAAAACAGCTCAGTGTATTAAATGGCACAGAGACAAAAAACAGCTCAGTGTATTAAATGGCACAGAGACAAAAAACAGCTCAGTGTATTAAATGTCACAGGTGCGAAAAGGAACACACATAAAATGGCACAAGGGAAAGATGAGCAGGAATGAATTGGAACAAAGGAAATAGGGCATACAGGCAAATTATGAAATTATTCATGGCCAAAACGGAACAGGGATTTAAGTGCACAAGTATAAGATGGGAAAGGTATAAATTGGACATGCGAGTGTGAAACAGTAATAGATGAATCGCATAGGAAACATGCGATATCATGGATGAAATAGAAAAGCACGAAATGATTGAAAGGAAAAAGAGATACTTGTTTATTGACGCACGTAGGAAATAGCGCAGGATAACGTATGAAATGGAGCAATGACAAAAAAAAGACTGACGAATTTCGCAGGGGCTAAGCTTCAACATAGCTGAATTGGTGTAGGAGTTAAGCTTCACGTAGAAGAAATGGCACAGAATGAAATGACACAGGAGCAAAACGAAACATGGTTGAACTGTACAAGTAAGAAGTGATGAAAATAAAAACGAAGCACAATAGAAAATGATTCAGCTGTAAAATGGTACATGGACGAAATGGAACAGATTAGAGATTCAAGCCTTAGGAAATGACGAAGGTGCTAAGTGGAATATTCGTAAAATTGTCCAAGTGCAAATAGAAAAATGGAATTTCTCTAGTAGCACTTTTGCGACCTAGGTCGAAAGGAACTGAAAGGTTCAGAGTTAGATAGGGGATACAATATAACTTAGAGAAAATACCGTAGATGATTTATGACGACTTGCGGATAAAATAACTCAAGAAAGAACATAACGTGAATTTAATTTATTAAAATTTTATTTAGAGGTAAATTAAAAATAACATTTTATAGACATAAGGAATCTTTTTAAAATTTGAATCAGCATTAAATATTTAATAAAGTGTGTGATTAAAAATCAATATACTCAAATGAAAGTTTTTAACTGATAACAAATCTCATAGGTGCACCTGGAAAGGAAAAAAATTCACTACGTAAAATAGTCAATGTTTTGAATTATGTAAAAATTTCTTTAAGGATTTAACATTACCGTATTTCTTCGATTCTAAGACGCGCCCCGTTTTTAGAGACGTTTATATGGGAAAAAAGTGAGTCTTACAATCGAAGAAATACGGGTATTTTCTAAAAATATTTGCATCTTAGAATCGAAGAAATACGGGTATTTTTCTAAAAACGGGGTACGTTTTAGAAACGATGGCGTCTTAAAATCGAAGAAATACGGGTATTTTCTAAAAAAAGTGCGTTCTAGAATCGAAGAAATACGGGTATTTCTTCGATTCTAAGACGAAAAAAATAATAGAATCGATGAAATACCGGTATTTCTTCGATTCTAAGACGCCATCGTTTCTAAGACGCACCCCGTTTTTAGAGACGTTTATATGGAAAAAAAAGTACGTCTTAGAATCGGAGAAATACGGTATATCATTTTTACCGAGTTTACCCTTCATAAATACCTCTTATTATTAAAGGTACTCACAGATCCTTCCCACGGCCAAGTATCACCAATCAGCTTACTTTCTCATTACTTAAAACTTGCACCGATGGACGTAGAAAGGCCACGGTCCGTCGGATGGGATGTTAAGCCATGATCCCATGTTACAGAGAGTCATACCCTGTGCACGCTAAGTAAAAAGCTGGGTGGTCTTGACACGAGGCTACCATATGTCGCCAACAGCTGTAGAGTGGATCCCCTGTTCCCCAACCTTCTAGAGACCTAGGATCTGGCCATTTAGCTCATTGTGTGCAAAAAGGTGGCACTCAGAGGTAAAACAACCCAACCACTTAAAATTTGGCCTGAGAAACAGTTGATTGCACATTTAAATAATCTTATAATAGAGTATAAATTTGTAGATATTAAATTCCTATAATTCTTAACAATAATCAAACTATAAAATAATTAAGAATTTTGTGTAAGTCACTAAAGTTAATCCAGGTAAATTATTAAACAGAATAATCATATTTTTCAATGAAAATTTTTATTATTGAAAGAAAAAAATTTTATACTTTCCAAGAGAAATTCTGCTTAGAGTTCCCTATAACCAAAAAACTTTAAACTTAATAAAACAAATATTATTTAGTATTATTTACTAAATTCAAAATCAATTAGTCGATCTAAAAGACTTGGAGAGCAGAAGCCCATATTTAGATTTAAATTCCAGAATACTTACTTCAGATATATCTCAAATCTAGTACGTATCAGAATTAGTGGTGTATTGGGAATCGTAAATGGGGAGATAACAGGGATGATATGAAATGACGTAGTTGACGTTCCGACAGAATATACCATACGTCAAAGGGCCTATCAAACTGCTTTCAATCAGTCTATAAGAAGTCTCAAAGCTTCATCTGCATAATACCCCCAGATACAACTCAAGCTATGCCAGTTGACGTAGTTTGGCTCAGCCGGTATCACGGCAGGCTCCTAATCTGCAATTTTCAGGTTAGACTCTCAGCTATGCCAACGTTGTGATTTGCCACCGTTAATCTCCACCCTGGCATTTGTCAGAAAGGGGAATCCAATGGGCTGGAAATGCAGCCGTCCGTCGAATGGGACATTAACCCTTGAGCCTGTACAAAAGAGCCATACCCTTTGCACTCTAAAGAGCACGCTGGATGGCCTTGACGGGAGTTTCGCTCGAGATAAAATAACCCAACAGTTAAAGTCCATCGGTGTCCTCATTTCCTACCAATAGCGAAGGATAAATGATAAAATATAAATAGTGACACATATAATAAATGGAGACCTCAGCGTATGAGCCTAATGTGAGACAAAAAAGCCCACTGTAGACAAAAAAGTTCCTCTCATAGATAAAGCAACCCAGTTGTTATAGCTAGAATACTATTTTAAATCCTGTTCTTAGTATGAATAATATTACGAATGAATATTTTTTCTGTTAAATATTCTTTTTATTGCGCAATTTCCTATTTTCCCCTGTATTCGAGCAGAAGGATAACGTAAGTAAATATTTCACAGCATCAATTTCTAAATAATAAGCACGATTCCAACGCTGCACTTTTCTCCTCAAAAATAATAGAAACATGTTTAGGATCATTTGGGCATCAAAAGTATTTAGAATTTTATCGGTTTCTTTGACTTAGTGATAATTAATTTGCTCTCTGTATCATTCCAATTTCTGTTGACTACAGTTCTAGTGTCATTTAATACGGATTCACAACTTATCCACGACATATCTATAAATTTCAAATGGCTTAAAAGAATATTACCACTTTTACGAGAAGTCCATTTGATCTGAAACTGCTAATGGATTTTACACGTTACTAAAACTCGACTGAAAATGTCAAAATCACTTAGTGTGACAATTCATTATGAAAGATGTTCAAAATAAATCAACACACATTCATTCATCTGAGGAATGTATGATATTCCACTAACATTAATTAATTTTGCTAAAAGTGAAAGTTTTACATTTGACTAATTTCGGAGATGAACTTAATGCTTTCGTTTCAGGGGAAATGTCGGATTTCGAAATCTTGTACTTACGTTTCTAACTGCTGCTTCATGACTTACATTGATAAACGACATGAAAGTTCTTAAGTCTCAAGCGACTGATGTATCTACTTCAATTCATTAACTAAATTAAAGTAGAAATAAGTTTGCTCGGAGATATTTTGCGGAAAACGGCAAATATAATGTATATAGCTCTCTAAGGAATTTGTGGAATACAAGGAGATTAAATTTTCTTCCCAACATACTTAAGATATTACAGTTTGGAAACAGAAGTCAGAATTTAGGAATGTTCTTTTAATACCTATGCTATAAGGAAAAGCATTAGAATTGTTGATTATATTATTTTAGAGCTCAGATTTTTGAGTGATTTACTTTATAAATAATAAAACCAGTAATATATATCATTATATAACGTAATTATTCGTTACTTTTGTAAGAAATTTAATTTGGTAAAAAATTGTTTGAACTGTTTCACCTTTGAGCGTATTCATTTTTGGACACAATGGGCCAAATGGCAAGAACACAAGATTTCAAATGATTCCTAACTGGATATGGGAAAGGACTTCACTATACAGTGCTTAGAGAATAAGTGGAAACTTCCCATCAAGGCCATTCACCATGTTCTTTAAAGCGCGCTGGATATGGTTGTTATGGACAAGCCATAAATTCCAAGCCTTTTGGGTGTGTTTTGGCTCAGTCGGTACCGAGCCAGGATTGTAGTCTTCAGTTGCCGGGTTCGAGTCCCAGCTGTACTAGTGTTAAGATTTATCTCCGCTAAACCCCCAGCTGTCCTGGGTTAGAAAGGGAACACCGATGGGCTTAAAAAGGCCGTCATCCGTTGGATAGGAGACTAAGCGGTAGCCACCGATGGTGCAGGAGAACCATACACTGCGCACATTAAAAAACACGCCGAATGGCTTTGACGAGAGGATACCTACCATCTGTCTAGTAGATTCTCTTCCCCAACCTTCACTGAGCTCTTTAGTCCATTGGTGCAAAAAAAGTTTCGCTTAGAGACAAAACAACCAACAACTCATGCCCATTGGTGTCTCCTTTCCCACTGAGGGCAGAGCTAAGTATAGAGGAGAAAATATAAATACTGGCACAGTGAGGACATAAGTTATGAGCTCGGTATGGGCTATTCCTTGCCCCTAGTAAAATGACAATTACTTACAGGATTTTTCCTTTCTACCACTTTCTTTCCACAAGAGAGCTTTCTCACCGAGACGTGTTGCAATAGAGAGGGATAAATTATTACCAGATAAATACCCTGTGCAAATTAAAGAACATACTTGATAGCCTTGATTGGCTGCTACCATCTGTCTTCTAACAGCTGTCCAATGAGTTCCTTTCTCCCGACCTTCTGTAGGCTCATAGGTCCTTGTGACCTGGCCATTTAGCACATTGTGCGTTGCTCAGAGGTAAAAAAACTCAACCCAACCTGGTTCTGAACTGCGGCTTATATCAAATCTACTTGAAACCGAAAGGGTTAATAACTGAAATTGAATAACTATCGATTTTGCGATTTGCAGTGAGGCATCGTTATTATGTTTCTGAGTGGAAAAAAGTGAAATGGTTTTAATAGTGAAAAATTAAAAAATTTTGTTACCTCAACAATACGGAATAACACATGGTATGTCTAGTGTAAAGTCTAATTTGAAACTCAGTCTCTTCGAAGATACGTTCTTAAACTTTTTGTTCTTATCTCTTACATATTTTAGAGAGTTTATCTGTCTGTCTGCCTGTTTGTTTGATAACTCTTCACCAAATAAAATTAACCCCTGCCACTACCCCTGTCCCTAAAAACGTTTGACACAAAATGTCTGTCCATTGATTACTTTTCTATCGATAACGTATTACTCCAATTATAATTGTCCATCCACTCTCCATCAATAATATACCACTCCATCCATAAGGTAGGCGATGGCAGCGCATTCAGAGATTTCGGTCACTTGAAACTGATTTAATCCCGATCCAATTTTAAATCCGATCTCTAAACCCTAAACAGGAAGACACAAGTGGAACTACGATACTAAATTTAGGACTGATCGGTCAAGTATCTGCAAAATTACAGGAAGTCGAAAACGTCCGACATCAATGACATCACAGCAGAAGTACGGCAAACGCATATCCGGCACCTGTTCGGAACACGCCTATATCATATCGTAGTTGGAAGTTTACTACATCAGTTCATTTACTATATATTAAATGCCCGAGCAACGTCGGCGATTCTTCTAATCCTATATATAACACGTAACGAACGAAATGTTTTGAAATTCTTCAGATCATGTGCACGGAATGGATACTTATTCAAAATCCGTTGCCCCCAAAGTTGCTAAAAAACCCAAGGGAAAGGGCATTAGCAAAAACAAGATGAAGAAAGGTCTTCCCTTTCTCCTACTGTCGAATCTACATATGGCTCCAAAACGCGTTGTTCCGTTTTGGAGGAGGAATTCCTTGACCCACAGGTCTCGGAAATGGAAACTGGTGGTACTGCTTCAAAAGCTAATGCTGGGAAAATTCCACCTATCATTTTGAGGTCACCCAAAAATTGGATTGTTATACACAGAGACCTTATTAAGATTGCTGTGGAGTCATTCACAGCTAAGACTTCTGGAGACACAGTCCGTCTTCAGACGAAGTGCTCAGATGACTACAGGTCCTTTATTAAATATTTTAAGACATTCAAGTTACAGTTTCATACCTATAAGCTAAAAGATGAAAAGAACTTACGGGTTGTTCTCAAAAACCTCCCGTCTGACATCAATTCCGAAGACGTTCGCACTACCCTTGTGGACCAAGGATTTACCATAATTAAAATATCCCAAATGAAGAGAGGGAAAGACAGAACTCCTATTCCTGTCTTTTTGGCTGAATTGCCAAAAGATGCTGCTAACAAGAAGATTTATGACATCACCGATCTCTTTCATCTAAAGATCCACGTCAAAAGACACAGGACCAAAAAGAGCCCTACTCAGTGCCACCAGTGCCAACGATATGGGCACACTCAGAGTGGCCGTTACAATTTACCTCGCTGCGTGAAATGCGCAGGTTAATCATTTAACTAGGGACTGTCTTAGAAAGAAAGAGGACAGTCCTCCTAAATGTGCTAACTGCGGGCTTGGACACACTGCTAACTATAAAGGGTGTGTCCATTTCCCAAAGAAGGAAGTGGTGACAAATAATAATGTCAAACCAACTAATATCCCTCAGAAGAAAGTTACCAGCTCTACGGTAACTGCAAATCTATCCTACGCAGCTGTTGCATCCCAAAAAGTGAACGCAGAAAGCCAACATCTACAACTAAGCCTACTTCTAAGGCAACTAAGCCTACTTCTAAGGTGACCAAGCCTTCCGATGAACAAATGCCCATTGGTGATCAGTTAGACGCCAACGTCTTGAATGATCTTAAAGACATTTTCCTTTTATTCAAGAGTTTTAATATTCCGAAGATACTATTCACTGTCACGTTTTTTATGGCCGATTATCAGAAAGCCAATGACCTGATGGCCAAACTTACAATTGCCATGAAAGCTTTTGATACTATACTCTCAACTTTTGTCTCAGATGGCAGATAAATGTACAAGGGATCACCTTCAGATTTATTTCTGGAATTGCCACGGAATTCTTAGTGATCTGCCTGAGTTCTGTTCATTTTTGACAGTTATCCAGGCAGACATTGTCTTACTTGGTGAGACGCATCTGCGTGTCTCAGATGTCTTTAAAATGCCTAACTATGAGGTCTAATCGTACAGACCGTTCGCATAACTGTGGAGGAGGCACAGCTGTTATGATCAAGCGGTCAATTCACCATCATTTTTTACCTACTTTAGCCTCATAACTCTTGAAGCCACAGCGATGGCTATTTTAGATACCAATATAGGAACTGTACACCTAGTTGCTGCATATAAGCCACCAAATGCTACGCTTATAAATGATGATCTGAACTCTATTTTTGACTCCAATCTTCCTACAGTGCTTGCAGGTGACCTTAATGCCAAAAATACCGCTTGGCAGTCAAGGCCTACAACAAAAATGGAGGATTTTACTCCAATATACTACTGACAAGGAATTAATTGTCGACGCGCCCTGTGAGCCGACGTTTTTCCCCTTCAATACTATGCATAGACCTGACGTCCTTGATCTGGCCATTTTTTGCAACTTCTTGGCAAACTATGATCTTAGTGTCAACTAACTCAACTCTGATAATTTGCCGGTCTGTCTGACTTTACACCTTTCCACGTCTCTTGTGACTGGTTCGTTTAGTCGAACTGACTGGCAATTTTATAAGGTTCTTGTAAACAGCAAGATTCTCGGAACTTGCTAACCTTCTAATGGTAGATCCATTAATGATGCCATAAATAACTTTACAACCCTATTGCTAACTTCCAAAACCGAAGCTAGCGTGGATTTTACACCAAAGCGAGATTTTTATGTCCTGCCATCGCATCTCTCTTGCCTCATTAAGGAGAAATCAAGGTAAGACGTAAATGGCAGAGACACGAATTTACATCTGATAAGAGATTTTAAAACTTTTTAAAACTCAAAGTCAAACCCAGCCTCAAAACTTTTAGAAGTGAACAATGGAATAAGAAAGTTGAATGATTGTGTACAACCGATAATTCGATTTGGAAGATGACTAAAGTTTTAAAAAAACCATTTTCCAATTTCCCACCTATACATGGAGAAACTGGTTTAAATTTCAGTGATGAAGATAAATGCGAGGCTTTTGCGAATTTCAATTCCGTGAGAACTTTTATCTCTCTGACCATCATAAAATGCCTAACTATGAGGTCTATCGTACAGACCGTTCGTACAGACTACGAACAGATCTCGTACAGACTACGAACAGATCGAAATGGAGAAGGGGTCTATCGTACAGACCCCTTCTCCATTTCGATCAGGTGGATCGGACCAGGGTGAATTTTACATCACCGCTGGAAATTCAGCTGGCAATCAAACGCCTAAATTTGAATAAAGCCTCGGGTCAAGACAGAATATCGAACAGGATGCTCAAGTATCTTCCAAAGAAAGCCATTGTGCATATCTGTTCGATTTTCATTTTTTACTTCGAAATCTTATATTTCCTGATGTCTGGAAAAATGTTATCGTCAAGCTTTTACATAAACGAGGCAAGGACTCCTCTATTCCATCCAGTTACTGTCCTATCAGCTTGCTGTCTACAATTAGTAAGGTTTTTGAAAAGATTTTGCTCAATCGTATTGACGACTTTCTTGGCTGCCACCCTATTCTGCTTGAGATCCAGTTTGATTTCAGACGGAATCGATCTACCGAACACCAGGTCCTTAGGGTGGTGGAGAAAGTCGCCGAATCCCTTAACAAAAGGGATCCATTGCAGCCGTCTTCCTGAACGTGGCCAAAGCCTTTGACCATGTCTGCTTGGATGGCCTTTTACACAAGCTTATACAAGCCGAAGTGCCATCTGGACTCATCTGCTTGATGCAATCATATCTCCCCAATAGGACATTTCAAGTGCAAATTAAATCTGCCATGTCTACAAGAAGAGTCATCTCTGTGGGTGTGCCTCAGGGCTCCCTTTTGGCTCCTACGCTCGTCTCTTTATACTTATACGATTTACCTTCTTTTGATCGTATTCATCTTGCACTTTACGCAGATGACCTTGCCTTACTATCTCCCTCTCTCGGTCTTGCTATCGCTGTGAAGAGGCTGCAGCATAGCTTGACCGAGCTGGGCACATGGTACGAAAAATGGAAAATAAAGATTAACTCTGACAAGAGTTCTGCCATCTTGTTTACTGGAAAGCGTATTATGAATCCCACTTGCCTCCATTTACAAGATATTCCCATTGATTGAAGTGATTCAGTCAAATATCTTGGGGTTGTTATACATAAGAGGTTAAAGTGGGACTATCACACAAATAATATAATCTCCAAAGTCAATTCATTGAGGGGCCAGCTAGATTCACTCCTTAGGGTAAATTCCATTTTAATGATTGATCATAAGCTTTTACTCTATGATATGATCATCAGACCGGTGATTCTCTATGCTTCACCCATATGGGCGAATACTACACCCACCAATATTCGTAAGATTCATCAGGTCTTACAGAACAAGATTTTGAGAACTGCGATAGATGACCCCTGGTTTGTCACTAACAGAGAGCTCAATAAAGACCTGGGCATCGACCATATATATATATACACACATAAAACGCACCTGAAAAAGATTTTTTGCTTACAGCCTCAAAAAGATTTTTTGAGGCTGTAAGCAATAATCCCAATGAGATTATTTATTCTCTAATTCTTTACGATCATACTGTTTTGAACAAGTACAAGAGGCCTAAAACGGTGGCGTTCTCTGAGGAGACCTACCCGTTTTAGGTTTCTTACACAATTTTACTGCTATTTTTAGCTTTTCTTATGTTTGCCCTTAGGGGCCCACCTAAGGGTGGTTTACTTATATATTTTGTTCTTACTCATGCCAAATAGGCTTATCTTTCTGATGGAGATCGTTAGGGGTAAAAAAGTATTACCCGGTACATCGAATATGATTATACGATCTACGATCTACGAAGTTTTGAAACTGAAGATATTTAAGAGATTTGATTTTGATGTGTGACTTATTTCCAGTGATGTTTTCCCACAAAATGCTTATTTTTTTAGTTAAGGAGCTTTGAACATGTCTTTACACAGGATGTATCATGCATTATACGCGTCATCAGGTGTTAATCACACTACATAAATTATATTCTGATTTGAAATCGGCTATTATTTTATGAAATGTCAAATTCAAACCAACCAAGATGTATGTTCGTTTAGGCATGTTTGGTATTTCTAAGAAATTCAAGTAATTATGCACTTTTTAAAAAATTAGTTTTTTATTTGATACAAGATACAATTATGTTACTTTGTCATCAATACATTATGAATAACATATACAAAATCATCAATATTTACCGTATTTTAACGTGTATAAGGAACCCCTTTTTGCCAAAAATTGGGTCCCAAAAATAGGGGGTTTCTTATACATGGATAGTATTATAGATATTAACAAATTACTCAATTCCTCGAAACTCAAATCTTCATAACTTGATGAGAGTGACTCTGATGATGATAATGAACTAGTTGATGTAGCTGATTGTGATGTATCAGATGAGAGTGACGAGGAATTTTATGGTTTCTATGAAGAATAAAAAATTTCTTTTTCTTTATACCTTAAAATAAAAATATCTTTGATGAAAAATCAGGGGGGGTTCCTTATACACGAGGGTTCCTTATTCACGTTAAAATACGGTACTCTGCAAACTACTTAGCTTATCTGAAGGGAATAAGATGAGCTGTAAAACAATTTTCAGTTATTTTAAAAAGTTTGCTTACGACTGACAAAAAGGAGAATTCATTTGCCTACAATACAATTTTAAACGTGTTTAATAAGTACAACAAATTTTTGTTTATATTAAGCATAATATATGGTTAGTTATATTTCTCAATTAAATTAAATAAATAATTTTTTACCCTTTGTTTGATCTCTTTATATGATTTTAGATCTAAAAACTCTCTTGGTAGTCAATTAAACGTTTCTGGTATTTTATATGCTTTTAATATCTTTCTATGATTATTAACAAAACCTGGGATACGATAAAAATCCTTAGTTTGGAGTATCGTAATTTTTTCCCAAAAATTACTTTTAATTTCTGTGCATTATCAAAATAATTATTCAATATTATGTTATACACCCAATTCTGTTTCTACACGGTAGAGAGATTCCCGAAAAAAAAAAACCGTGCAAAAAAACCGTGTAAAAAATACAGATAAGATTGGTTCCAGACCTGAAATCTCAGTACAAATAATAAATTGTTTTCAAACAAATCATATCAAAATATTTAATTAAATCATTATTTGATTTTTATTCATTTAAACACATTTTTTATTTTATAAACTTATAAAGATAATTATATGTACATATATAAAGTAAATTGTCCTTCATAAAGAAAATAATATGTCACCGATTCAAGAATACAAAAGTCTTGACTTAGGGAGGGTGGGAATTTAGCGGAGATAAATCTCATAGCTGGCACAGGTTTTACTTGAAGCTGGGAATTACAGGTTGCGATCCTGACGCACTACAGACTGCGTCATCCTGCTCTCAAATGATATGGAGATATCGATGACTAAACTTTATATTCGAGCGCATACGTGATGTATTTTCTAGTTCAGTCATTTTAACACTAATGAATCAGTTATGTTAACAGCTCCTTCTACATTCAGCTTAGCAAAATCAACAGCAAAGTTTTCGGAAGTTTTACATTCGATGATGCAGTCCTGCACCGAGATTTGCGAGGAAAAAAAGTTTCCTTTTGCAACAGAATCAGGACCACGCAGTTGAGTTCGAGAAGTTTTGCAAACAGAGATGCTTTTCCCTGACCATTTTTTTAACCTCAGACGCATAGATCTTTAAAAGAACGAAACAAGAAAAGAAACAACTCTACAATCTACGCCCTAAAAGCACCTTTTGTAACAAACATAGCATTTTAATGATATGGCTTCCGACACAACAATTAAGGATACGAAAGTTTGGAAATAAATCTTCGCTGAGGGGCAAAGCAAGGAAAAGAAAGAAGTCTCTGGCGTTTGGAAACGAAACACATCTTTTCTTCCTTTCTGTTTTTCTTTCGCCGGATTAGGATGAGTGGTTTCAAATCAATAAGAAGGAGAGCAGAAAGAAGACTACCTGATGAAAAAAAACACGCCTGTTTTCTGGCCTCGAGGCACGAACGAAGTGCTGAAGATAGTAGTCTTGGCAACGATTGATGGCTTTGGGACTGAAGGAGATTGAGAGACGAAGATGCTGCCAAACCCTAGCATCACATGCACTTTGCTTTGCTGTGGATTTTGTTGCAGATTCTTTCGGGAAATAATTAATGATATAAATATTGTCAGGGAGAGATGGAAAGAAAACTCCAGTGGCAAAGAACAATTATTTTCCATTCCAATCCAGACGGAATTGCAAAATCAATTGTATTGGTTATCAATAAGATGTATCTCCCATTTATGTGGTTTTAATCAGGAACTACATAAATCATTTTTTTTTATCATGGAGGAGAATTTAAATTCGAATTTCGATGGTTTTTAAACTCAGACGTCCAATATGCAAAACTTTCAATTATCCTCACGGTTTTTAATTACTTATCAAGTTGTAATGTGGAAGAACCATATCGATGTTTGAATGACAATAAATATTGAGATTTGTATTTGTTGAATAAATTTCAGAAACCAATTTGTTCATTAAAACGAAATCATGAATTTTTAAAACTGCCTGAGAATTTTTTGAGGTTCATTTTAATCAAATTAAATTATAAAAGCAACATTGGATAATTATAAAAATAATTGTAAAGGAAAAAGCAAATTTCTAACAGTATTCCACATATATACTCTTTAAACAGCTACATTCAGGTAAAACATTCTTCTTTTCCCTCTGACATACTTATTTTTGGAAGTATTCAACAGCTTATTTGTGTCCCTTTAAGGTTCTTTTATGCACGAACAAAGCTCAGCTTCAAAGTATGAAGTTCGTTAGCCTTTCGACTGTGTACGTATTTTAAAAGATACAGTTGCACACTAATAAATATATACATTGGTGTTCAAAAGTTAAGCATAATAAACAAAGTACGGAATATCTCAAAAATGCGAGAATGAAATGGTATGAGATTGTAATGACAAGAATGCGTAAACCGTTAGGTACAGAGCGAAGCAATTGAAATTTTTCTACAGGTTATGAAAATGAATGCAAGAGTATCCACAGCGAAGGGACCTTTGTCACCAGAACGAAGAGGTTAATATGGAATGTAATTTCCCGAATAGCTAAACAAGCGTCATAAGACATCTCATACCATTTACAAGGCTAGTCAAGAGGTCTGGTTGTAGTACATCTCATTCTTCGCGAAGAACAGAACGAAGCTCGTGAAAGATTCTTGGAGGAGGACTCATTGGATAGCTGTTAGGAGACAGATGAATGTCTCCCGTCAAGGCCATCCAGTGTGTTCTTTAACATCCACAAGGTATAGGTCTCCTACATACGGCGCCACAGCGTAACATCCCTCCGAGGGACGAGGGTCTCTCCAAATCCAGTTGTGTTCCCTTTCTCATAGGGTGTAGAAAGGGAAGTAGATAAAAGAACTTTATATGTAGTTCATTGATTCGCAAAATGTGACTTATAATTAATTTCTCTGCTAAAAATAAGTTTTTCTATTGACAGGGTGGTTGGTAACTGCAATTAAATTTAGTGTTTAACGCACAGGGTGATTGCAAATGGACTAAACTGTATTAAGATATTATTTTCAAAAACAAAAATAGGAAAAAATATAGAAATGAAATTTACATTGTTGGAAAGAAAAATATATATTTTTAAATACCAGAGAGAAGTAACTCACGAAAAAGCATACAGTTAGTTGTCTGATGTCTGGAGCCTATTTCTTGGCCTCTGCTTTCACCAGTTCTAAATGCTTCGAGTTTTATGTGAGGCTTTGTTGAATTGAAGTTTATGTACAACCATATCTTACAACGTTGGACATTTTAAAAGCGAGAATAAGAATCCACATTAGGAAAAATTGTTCGCCATATGTGGAAAAATGTTTGGCAAGAAACTTTTTTCATACATGCAAAGTAACAAACGGATCACAGATTGGATTTCAATGTGGTACACCAAAACTGTTTTCTAGCTTTTCTTTTTATTGGCGTAATTTTAATTTCTTATTGTGTTTTAGTATAATTGTCTGAAGACAAATTTTTAATATCATTCAAATTATTTGAATTACTCTGTATCTCATGCTACAGTAATTTAAAAACGATGACCTATTGAGCAAGTAGAAATGACAAACGTTGAAAAAATATCTTTACGTTTGGAGTTTGTTAATCAACTCTTTCTTAATAGGAGTAGTTCAGTTTATTAATTACTAACGAAAGGTTAACGGAATAAAATTAACTAACGAACTAACGAAAGGTTAACTGAATAAAATTGAGTAAAGAACTAATGAAAGGTTGACTACTGAAATAAAATAATGATTCACCTAGGGTTAAATCAAAACTGAATTATAATAGAAACATAAATTTATTGAAAAGGATTCATCTACACGGCATTTTTTAATTCGATACAAATTTAAAGCTTTATTCCCAACTAACCATGAAAGACAGGGGAAAATTAAAACGTTTCTCGAAAAATGTTTCATGCTGAATAATATTTATTATGTGCAAATATATATAAATGAATTTATATATATATATATTTATTATGTATGAATATATATAAATGAATTTATATGAAAGAAATTTTGATATCAAAGGTAGGAAAATGCTAGAATATTAATAATAATTTTATTCAACATGGACAAATTTTTTTGTACCCTGCTCCTCTGAAAACAATTCTTGTCGATACCCATGCACCTAAAATCAATTTAGAATTTCAATTTTCCATCTATGAAACAGACCCAATAAGAGAAGTATCTAAGAGGAAAATGTAAAAATTAAAAGAATGGGAATAATAGTGCTAAAAGAGCAGGCGAAATTATTGCAATATTAAAGAAAAAAAAAATCGCTACTGCAAAAAGATTAAAGCGAGAACCGTACTCAGAATAAAACGTTTGGATGGAAACCACATCATGTGGTGATGATAAAGTAAATACCGTATTTCTTCATTCTAAGACGCACTTGTTTCCCCATATAAATGTCTCTAAAAACGGGTTGCGTCTTAGAATCGCAGTTTTTTTTTTCAAAATTTCCCGCGCTTTGCACACGGCACCACACGTTTTGTTTTTACGCGGAAATCCCGCCTCCAAGTTTGACCGTTATCGCATTCTCTAATCGCAATATTCATTGGAGTAGAGTAGTAGTCATTGGATTCTCTATATCGCAATTCCATTGGAGAATATAGTGGCGGGGGTATTTTCCCACGCTTTCCAAATGTGAAGCCAGCGTTATTTCATTATAGTGGAGCTCTGTGAGTGAGTTATAGGGAGTTTGGAACCTATCTGTTGACTGACAACCTTCCGCTGACACCTTCCGGAAAAATTAAGAAAGCGCCGGAAATTGGCTGAATGGGTATCAACAGCTTAAAAGCTAATCCTAGAAAGAATAGTGCAGCACTCATTTTAAAAATGCTGCATCACCAACGCTCTTGACGGCTCAGAAGACGATATATTATAGGATAATGGGAATAAAGACGGCTCAGAAGAATTAGACTCTGAATGTGAAGTAGACTCTGATATTGATTCCGAAAAAAGTGATGAATAACAAATCTACTGATAAATAGGTACTATTGTTTTTAGCAAATTAAATTCTATTATCATAAAATATTTGTTGGATATATTTTAGCGTTTTATTTTATTTTTTCTTAGAATCAAAGCTTTTTTCTGTTGGTGGTACTGAAATTAACGTGCGTCTTACAATCGATGGCGTCTAGAATCGAAGAAACACGCTAATACGGATTCTATTACAGAGCTACTGTACAGGGAGATATACTAAAAGAAGGGCAAAAAATGCATTTCTCCTTTTCTATGCAATACATTTTAAGCGCGAAAATGTTTTCCGATACATATCCCCCCCCCCCTCTTCCACGCATTTGTGATGATCCCCCCAATATTTTCTATTAAAAAATGAGTAAAAATTAAGTCTGCACTACTTTCGTTCAATATTTGAATAAACATTTTGGCTTTCTTGCAACGAAATTAGTTTGCCTATAAGAATATGTTATCACAGAAAAAACAATTTTTTGTTTCGAAGTGGGGTGGGTAGGAGATACTCACTCCTCTGCCTTAATCTACATTTACTCCTCTACTGAAGGAAGGTAATATTGGAGAAAGAAGGCAGAGATTGATACTCATAAGTAAGTGAATCTATTTGTCTTAAATTGCTACGTACATTAATCTACCTATTCTAAGACAGACATGAATGCAATTATTACAGAGTTTGGAAGATAAATACTAATATTTCGCTGTGGAGTAGGAGAAAGCACAAATAGGGGTAGATATGAAGTGGTGTCATCAAATTTATTAATAAAAGGTTCTTTTCAATATTAAAAATTCAATCACTCTATCTCATTGAATGAATGTTTAGCATACTTGGATGATACGTTCTTACTGGATTTAGAGTTACAGATAGGACACGAATTCTTATTTTCTAGTGTTTTCTATCCATCCTCACATTCCTTTCTGTGGCGTATTATACTGATAGGCTTCTGTCAGACCTCCATGACAAGCTGCTGACTGAAAAATGAATTATTTATTATTTTGACATTCAATGGTACGAAGCGCATTTGGGATGGTTGGGTTGTTTGTCGCTGAATGACTTATTTTTCATACACCGTGTTAAATAATCTGTTAAAAAGTCTGTAGGAAACAGTACCGTTGTTATTTTAATCAAATATTCTCTTTTCACAATCCAGTAATTTCATGCGAAAATTATCCACGAATTTTTTTCCGCTCATGATGAAAACTTTAAAAATACTTTAGGGCATAGCAATTGTGAAAAATGGAAAGGAGTCGAAATTACATGAGTAAAACTTGAGGGTTTATTTTTCTTTATTGTGACACTTGCATTTTCAAATTTCAGTTGTGCTTTTTTTAGCAAATTGTTTTGCCTTTATATTACCTTTGGGGTTTATTACCTTAACTTTGATATTGCCAATAAGGCACTAATTTAGGCTTCGAGATATAAGCCCTAGGCTTGGAGCTCAAAAAATTGATTCAAGATATCAGATATCAGGTGTCACCACGTCGAAAAACGCAATCAATAGCCGATCATGACAGTCAAAGAAAAACTTCAGTATAATGTGTTTCAGACTAGACATCTTATTACTAAAGTCTGTGATTTGCTAGGTGGTGGAGAGGATTGATGCTTCTGTTGCATGCTCATTTGCTTTGTTTGTGGATTAAAACGGTGACAACACGACTCGTCACCTGCAACACTACGGTGAAGAAAATCGTTATCTTCCTGTTTATTCTGATGAAACATTGCAGGCTTAAATCCATCTCCATTACCATTTGAGTGGTAGACAAGTTTTTGGGACACTAGCGCCGACTTTGCAGAGATTAAAGTGTTGAGGCATAATTGTGCAAACAGGAATTTTTTCCATAATATTCCAATGGAAAAAGAAATATGAGCAATATGCAGACAGTTCCAGTGCTGATTATGTTCATTAACGTTGCACCTATTCCTCGGTTTCACTTCTGTAGTTAATCAGAATGGCATTCACTGCAACAGCATTTTCATCTTTAATGACATGGTGCTTCTGATCTGGTCAGGTATCATCATCAATCGACTGATGCCCTGTCGCACACAAGTCATGGAATGGTGTTCTACTCAAACAGTACGCATCATTCACCTATTTCAGAAGCCTGAAAACATCGGTTGAGATTGTTCCTTCGGCCACTGAAAATGGAAACACCCTGCGTCGTTCAAACTTGGACACTTGCAGAAGGAATTTGACTGGAATTCACACAGCGTCTGTAATTCGAGTCCTTTCCACTTTTCAATGTAATTTCGACTCCTTTCCATTTTTCACAATTGCTATGCCCTAAAGTATTTTTAAAGTTTTCATCATGAGCGGAAAAAAATTGGTGGATAATTTTCACATGAAATTACTGGATCGTTCATTCCGATATTTTTGACTGATTCTGGTGTTGAGTTTCAGGCCTACATATGTATAAATATACAATGAATTCTTTGTGCGAGACGAAAGATCTCTCAGTCCATTTTCCATATAGATGGGTTGTCCATTTTTATTTGAAGATACATAAAATTTTACCGAAAATAAACAAAAAAACTAGAACGAACATAAATGCTGAAATAAAGAAATTTAGTGAACCTATCTACTGATTTTTTTTTCTCTATCTAATGCTGGTTTGGGGGATGGTGGAAAGTAATTCGCAAGGTACCATATTCTGTCGAAATTCAACAGTCAATAGATTTTGATCTATTAAAACAATGGTAGGATAATAAAAATGGGTAATCGAGGTGCTACTGATGTCGAAAATCTGCCTTCCTCCAAGGAAGATTTTTCTAATAACACTACTGCATGAAAATGTTGCAATACTTTTGGTATGGTTTGTGGATCTCTTTAATGCAATATATGAAGCTTCTTTAATAAATAGTGCAGTTTGAAACTCTAAGGAATAAAAATATAAAAAATATGCTAAACAGTTTTTATTTCAGACTGCAAAACACACTTGGTTCTAAAACAATTGTTCTACACCTGAGGTGCGCGCGTGTGTGTGTGTGGGAAGGTGACTCAATCGGTAGCACGCCAGCCTCGTAATCTTCAGTTCCTAGGTGTGAATCCCAGCCGGACCAGCATTGAGATTTATCTTTGCAAAATTCCCCCCGCACTGTTCTACTGCTCCGCAGTAGGGGACACCGATGGGCTTGGAAAGGCAACTGTCCGTTGGATGGGATGTTAAGCGTGTCGCCGTGTGCAGGAGAGCCATACCTTGTGCATGATAAGGAACACGCTGATTGGCCTGACGGGAGGCTACCATCTGTCTTCTAACAGCTCTCCAGTCCTTCCTACAACCTTCTCTGACCCTTTGGGGTCTTTGTGACCCCTAGGGGTCAGAGAATTCCAAGGGGCCATTTAGCTTATTGTGGGCAAATCTGTGTCACTCAGAGTAAAATAACAATTTTCTACATCTGAATCTTGATGAATCAAAAGCTTTATTTTTTTTCAATGCAATTTTTTTCTGCATGTCTTTCTAATAAAACTAAACACGATAGAATAATCATAACATTGGAGTTACGCTGATGAAGATGCTTGCATCAGTACCACCTCTGTTCATTGTTTTTTTTCCCCCAGAGAATTCCTATTTTGAGCAGTCTTCTCTCTTTGTCTATAGAGTTCATTTCTTTGTTCCTAATCTTTACTCTTCAAATCGGACAAATGCTGTTATGGAGCGTCTCCCGGGTAGTAAGAAATGGAAAGAGAATTCGTGGACATGCCACTCATTGTCAATATCACTATTGGGGTGCTTCATGCACTTTGATAGATGAGCTTGAAAAACAGTCTGTGATGAAACGGACAAAGCGATAGAAAGACCGTTAGAAATCCATTTACTTCACCACACACTCAAGGTGGATGGAAAGCTATTAGATCTTATTTTCCATTTCGTGATCTCCGGGATATTTTCGCGGAGACAGAGTTAGATATAAAAAGCATATAAGAGAAGATGAAGAGAGAGAAAGAAACTGAAGTGTTTTTCTCGCACTTCTCCGTCTCTGGATGATGATTAGCCAAAGAAGCTGTAATGGCGTAGAATGTTCGATATCGGTATGTGGAGAGGATGAGAATAGGATGTGAATGGATGTCAGGTGTTTGCTCACCATAGAATAAAAGCGCATCTTAAGGAGATGATTTTTTACTTGGTTCGCGACGCCTGTTAGTAACCCTTTGCATCGAAAGAGTAAAAGCATGCTCGCTAACACAAACGATAAAAACTAGTGTTTTGAAACGTCTGAAGGGAAGTTATTGAGCAAAGGAATAAAAATGAAAACTTGTCGTTTCTAAACGCTATTCCGTTCAGTTTCATATTGTTCTGACAGTTACAGCCTTTCGATAAACATGATTGCTGCAGATAGTGGCTTCAGACTATTGTCAATCTTTCGCAATCTATTTGTTATTCGAAAAATGTTTACAGTATCGTATGAACACCGCAGGAAAAACAAATTCGGACTGAAATAAAAAAGAAAACGTTTATTTTTATTAATGGTAACCATTAAAGTGAAATGAAATGGGGCATGTTGTCTCTGTCGGTAGCTCTCATGGCTCAAAATCTGCAGTTACCAGGTTCGTTTTTGAAATGTGCCAGCTTTGAAATTTAACGCTGCTAAATTCCACCTTGCCTCAGTTAGAAAGGCAACGTTGAGCTTCTGTTCAGTGTCAGGAGAGCCGTATCATGTGCACTTTAAAGAATATGCTGGCTGGCCTTGGCGGGAGTTTACACCAATCTCCTAAAACTTTTCAGTGAGTCCCCCTTCCCCCAAACTTCTAAGAGTCCTTTGGATTTTTCTGACCTGCTCAATTATCCCATTCTGTTGTGAAAAAAGTGCCGCTCAGAAGTAAAACAATAGAACTAAACTCCGTGTAATTCTTAAATGCATGCCGAAAAGCTACAGGTTTAAGGGATAATGTACTTAATTATTTATTATTATATAATGTTTATGCTTCATTTGTTTTTGTTTTTTTTAATTATAAAGACTTCCTAAAAACGTATACTCTCATTTAGAGTCTGCACAATTTTTTACCACTACAGTAGAAATGACAGTGAGGCTATGGAATGAAATCACCATAGGTCTAATGAGATTATTTCGGGTGTCTGATATCAGGTTAAGGACTTATAACAAAAGTTAAGTATGCAAATAAATAAATAAATAATATTTATGTTAAATTAAATAATATTGAAAGTAAGTTTTGCAAGTTATATGAGTAGAAGTGTATCTTATTACTTAGATTAAAGCTTATCTCTCAGAATCATTGATAGTAATTAGGTAGTTAATGGTGATTTGGTTTGTGCCTTTCAGGGGAGTTTGATAAGTATTGTGTTGTTAGAAGTTAAACGTCAGATTACCTAACATAAAATTCGTTATTTAAAGCTACATTTATTTGCAAAATGATTCTTTTTCGTTATGAGTACAATTTTGAAATACAGGTATGTTACTTTTCTACTTTCCTATGTATTAGACTACATGAATAAAGAACAAATGGAGCAATCACATTCTACACACTTTATGTGAAATCGAAAAGAAAAAAAAATAAACTGAAAAGGCTATTTTTTAACCAATTAATTAAAATGATTTTTTTTTCTTGCGACTTATTTCTCTGACAACAAAAGTTACCTTCCTAACGTCATTTTGCCACATCATTCCATAACATTGCGCTTCGTTGTGCTGCCCTCTGTTGAGTTAAAAGTGGAATTCATCATCATCATCATCATCCTCAAGCAGCCATGGGCTACGGAGGTCCAACCAGACCGTGAAATTTAGTTCTCCAAGCAAGTATAAATTGAGCTACATCTACTGCATCTGGTCACTGCAAACCAATTCTAACAAGATCCTGTTTGATATTGTCTGCCCACCGCATCCTAGGTCTCCCCTTCTTTCTGAGGCTTTTAGGCACTTTGTTCACAACCCTATTCGCCAATCTGTAATTATTCATACGGGCAACATGGACAAACCAACGGAGTCTCTCTCTGCACAATATGCTGCTTAAAGGAGGTTGCAAACTCATTTGCCTAACCTCATCATTAGTTACAAAGTTGAATCACCTAATGCCTAAGATACTGCGTAAGCATCTGGAATCAAAAGCATCTAGTTTCCTGTTATCATGTTTACAATGTGTCCAAGTTTCACTACCATAACTAACCCTAGAGAGAACCAAACTATTATACAGTCTAATTTTAGTCTTTAGGTGTTTACGCCTATTTCTCCACACACTCCATAGATTCTTAAAAGTCCCGGCAGCAATCCCTATTCGTCTGTTAATCTCATGCCGCACATCATCATTTTCTGTTACATAGCTCCCAAGATAAAAAACTGGTACCCTTAAAAAATTACAAAAGGGAAAATTTAAAATTCTTATGATACAATTTGAATTCTTATGTTTTAGCATGGCTTAGTTTGTATACAGTAGTGAAACTTTTCGCTGGTTTCATTCTGGACCATTATGAAGTAGATTCTTTAATTTCTGGGTTATTTTCTTTGGTGATATACACGTACAATTAGTCATCATACAAAAATAGAATGGTTCACCTGCTCAAGACTGCAACCATTCAGAGTAACTGAATCACAGCCTGCCTGACCAATTTTCATCACTTTAATTTTCTCTCTGTTTATAAAAAAACCTACTCTACTACTAGTTTCATCAACAGCTCGAATGAAAGAGTTCATCTCATCAACATCATTTGCCAAAAGGGCTAAATCATCAGCATAATCTAAATCAGAAATTTTCGTATCTCCAGTCCATTTAAGGCCAAAATCTTTCCCTTGAATTGAATTTCGCATAACAAAATCAATAACCAAGCTAAAGAGAAAAGGAGACAAAATGCACCCTTGTCGAACACCAGAAGTAATGCTAAACCAATTGCTACAAGCCTTACCAACTCTCACACACGACTCAGTGTTATTATAGAGAGCTTTCATTATGTTAACTAATTTGTATGGTATACCGCTATGATCTCACAATCAACCACAAATTCTGACGATCAACAGAGTCGAAAGCCTTTTTGAAATCAACAAAGCTAGCAACCAAAGGTTTCTGAAACTCTAAACATTTCTCAAGAATCTGCCTAAGTGAAAATATCTGATCAACACATCCCCTACCACTTCTGAATCCACATTGCTCATCACGCAATTGCCTGTCAACCAGATTCTTAATTCTATTAAGCACAATCATGGAAAGAACTTTACCTGGAACAGAGAGTAGGCTGATACCCCTATAGTTATCACAAGAACTGCGATCACCTTTTTTGAAAATAGGGATAATAATGGCTCTGGTAAAATCTTTAGGAACCATGACTTTACCATAAAAGATATTCAGAATTTCAGTCATCCAAGTGGTGACCGAAACATTCCCAGCTCTAAGCATTTCCGTAGTAATTTCATCTACCCCTGGGGATTTATGAAGTTTAAGTTTAGAAATAGCCAAAATAACTTCAGATTGTGTTATAGGGCCAACAATAAAGCCACCAATGCATCTATCATCATTGGAAACAATGGGAATAGAACTAACCGCATTGTTTAGAATATCACTGAAATGCTCAGCCCACCTAGCCATGACAGAATCCTCCCCTTCTATAACCTTATCTTGTTTATCCTTCAATCCCTGTATACCTGTTCGTTTTCTACCACACAAAACATTAACTATCTCGTACAGCTCTCTGCTGTTGTGCTGTCTAACTGTTTCCTCGGCTTTGTCAGCCAAACCATCAAGCTAAAGATTCTTAGCAGCAGCTAACTGATCTTTTACACGTTTATTAAGTTCTCTGTAATGCTTTCTATTAGGACTAGTAGGGTATTGATTAAGGACATTCCTGCAGTTCTTTCTTTCCGAAATAAGCTCAAGTGCCTTATCACTCAGATAATTCAGTTTCTTCTGCTCCTTTTTTCCTAAAAGAGTACTGTTAGTTTCCAAAAATGCCTGTTTAAAATGGCCCCATTCTTCCTCAACTTCAGTATTAAGCAAACCATGACTGTCATAATGACTAAGTAACCTATCATGGTAAGCTTTGGCTATAACTGGGTCTTTCAGAGCTTCAGTATTAAAAGCAAATTTTTTAACCCTAGCACAACACTTTTTAAGTTTAAGTTGCAAGACACTTTTAACTAGGTAATGGTCAGATCCAATTTCAGCTCCCCTATATGCCCTGGTATTCCTAACAGAACTAGCCCATTTGCTGTTAATTAATATGTAATTAATCATATTCTTATGCAGCCCATCAGGTGAAACCCATGTGTACTTATGTATGTCGCGGTGTTTGTAATAAGTGTTAGTTATTCTGAATCCATTGAGTTTACTTACCTGCAGGAGACGTTGCCCATTGCCATTGCAGCTACCAATACCAAAAGGGCCTATTACTCCTCCCCAAAGGTCAGAGTACTTTGGTCAGTACCTACTTTGGCATTGAAGTCACCAAGAACAAGAGTAATATCTCCTTTCTTGACAGAATTCAAAATATCCTGAAGTTGTCCATAAAACCTATCCTTCTCATCCTCAACGGCATCCTCAGTGGGGGCATAACAGCAGATAACATTCAAGTCTTTAACCCTTGTCTGAAATTTTGCTGTAAGAAACCTTTCATTAATGCACTCATATCCTAGAAGAGCATCACTAGCGTGTCTGCTGAGAAGCAGACCCACGCCTTGGTAATGCTTATTGTCGTCCCTCCCTGAAAAGAGAAATTTAAGATTATTTTTAAGAAACTGACCTTTATCTGTCCATCTGATCTCTTGCAAGCCGAGAATTTCTAAATTATAATGGTGGAATTCTTGTGTGAGGACATCAAGAGAAAAAGCTCTGTGCAGAGTCCTCGCATTCCAACTACCTATGGAGAGAAAATGGTTAGTACGATGTTTAAAGAAACCATGTTTATTGAGAGAAGGAATACCGACAATATCAAACAGCCCCCTAATCGCAGACACGGGGCAAAGACCCGTTCCCCCACCACTAAAGGCTGAAGCTATCTACACTGGAAGACTTCCTCCAATGTACAATTTGACGATGCCAATAGAAGCAAAGAGTTCAGGTGCCTGCGATGACCTCTGCTCAGGATTATCCACCAGCTGATAAACATATCCTGTGAATCTATTCACTTGGAACTGTCAACCCACAAACAAACAGAAAACACAGCGGAAGATTTTCCCTCCACAGAAGTCCACCATTGCAGCAAAATCAGGATCCATAATCAAGCTCAGAGCCATATATCTGTCCAGTCCAGTGGGTTTATATGGTCAGCACCAGGACCCTGTGTGGTTCACCATTCCTCAGCAGGGTAGCAAAAAAAGAAAAGTAGCCATAGTTGTCCAGATCAGTAGGCCACACTAATCTGGCAGCCCTCCCCTTCCGTTCACTTCCAGAAGAGATTATCTCTTTTGAAAGGTACTAACGGTCAGCACCACGAGAAGGCGGGGTCGGACATTAGGTGCTAGGCCTAGCCGGTTCTATGTATCACCACAGGGAATTGGTGCATAGCTGTCCTTCCAGTGACTACCTAGCTACCATTTACATTACTTCTGTATAATACTACAACGGACTATAATTGATGAGTTCACTACATAATTCATTTTTATTTTTTAAAATTGTTACTTTGCCTATTACACCTAAGAGTTTCAAGTAATAAAATTGAAAATTTAAGAACAAAAAATATTATATCGAAAATACAAAAGCAAAAAATGAGGATGAAATGAAAAAGAGTTCTAAAATTACAAAAGGGAAAAATTAAAATTCTTGTGGTACAATTTGAATTCTTATGTTTTAGCATGGCTTAGTTTGTATACAGTAGTGAAACTTTTCGCTGGTTTCATTCTGGACCATTATTAACTAGATTCATTAATTTCTGGATTATTTTCTTTGGTGATTTACACGTACAATTAGTCATCATACAAAAATAGAATGGTTCAGTGTTAGGCAATGCTAGAATTGTTCAAAATTAAAGGCTATAGCAAAGTGATTTCAAAATGAAGACTTTGGTGTGATATAAGACAGAGGGCCGGATCATGCGCCCCCTAGGCCATCTGCTATATCCGGCCGAGAGAACCTTTTCAAATGCTAGTAAGGGTAATAGTGGGAAAAAGATTAACATTTATTAAAGACTTCTAAAAGAGAAGGGTAATGCTAAATCACAATGGAAACCCAGTCTCTTGCCACCCCACTTTTTCCCGGTTTCATTGAGTTTCTTGTCTCCCCCCCCCCCCCCTCTCCGTTTGGTTTTTTAGATCCGGGCCTGGGAAGGCATTTTTTTTTCAAATCCGAGATTTCAACTTACTACTGCAGTCACAAAGTGAAGCAGTTTTGGTTTCAAACTATTTATTACCTACTCCACTGCTTGTGTAGCAACCATACTGTTCAATAGGAACATCCTCTTTCTCTAAGCGTAACTGTCATCACTCGATTTATTTTTGGTAGAGTATGCGAACGAGGTTTTAGATTTCTATTGGGCCACTCATTGCTGAAGCCAATGATGCTATCGAGCTGTAATGAATTCATGCGAATGCGTGTCAAAAATGCATCTTTTACTAATGGCTGCTGAGAGCTGATTACAATTTGAGTAAGTTAATAATTGCCACTGTGAAGTGGGCATACAGGTTACCCCATCCCCTGACTTTCTCTAAATGCAATAGTTCTGTAAGCAAACAACGGATGTTGCTTTAAGGCTTTAAGGGGTAATTTGTTGAAACAGAATAGTGGCAAACAAATGAAGAAATTTTACGCAATCATATCAAAATATCTCTCATCTCCCATTCAATGTTGTCCAAGTAACTTAAATATCAGCAGGAGGAATAATGACGAGGAAGTTATCATCGATGATGAATAGAAAAGCATATACAGGGTGAATCTGAAAAAGTGGGCAAAACTTTACGGGGTGGTAGAACGCAGCTATACGAGCAATATTCGTCATAGAAAGTATGGGCGGAACGCAAACCGCGAGCCGCTAGGTGGCGTTGGAAATGGTATAAAAGGGTCGGTCCTCGCACCCAATGTGCGTCGGTCCCTATCCCGCAGGTGTGAAGCCTGCATTACAGGTGGCGGCAGCTCTTTTGAGCAAATTCTTTGAGCATGTACCTCAATTACATTCCTGTTAATAATATGTTTTCTGAAGTATCTCCTCTCCTTCTTGTGTTCATTCTTTAAATGTGACAGTGGAAAACTATTTTTTAACTTCTCACCGCTTGTCTTCCGACCATACATTCTATGACGAATATTGCTCGTATAGCTGCGTTCTACCACCCCGTAAAGTTTTGCCCACTTTTTCAGATTCACCCTGTATAATAAAATACTTTAAAAATGTCTTAATGCTGCTAGTATATCCATGATATTATGGATTTAATATTTTATATTTTGTGGTTATGAAATAACAATAAAAACATGAAAACACATTCTGGTAATTTTTGAAACATTAAATAACATTAAATTATTATTTTGCTTTAATTTTTTTAAAACATATCTAGCAAAATTTTGTTGCATTGTATCATAAACCCATTTGAATTAAATATATCATGTTGCATCAATTTTTATTAATACTGGAAGTGCTACTATTCTTAGTTCTTTCAAAACCAAGGCTAGCTCCACAAAAGCTTAGGTTTTCATTTATATTTATATTTTTCATTTTTAAAACTTCCAGATCTTTGCTGCCACTTTATAACAATAACATAATAAATTGTAAGGAAAATAAATTACAAAGAAGAAAGAAATTTTGTGATGTATGAATATTGTGTTATGATCTTGAAAAAGATTTTAAAAACTTTTAGCTTGTGGCATAACATTACATTGCTTCAAGGTATTCAGTAAGATAGTAGTAGGGTAGCTCAGAATTCGAGAGTGGTAGGTGGGAGTTCATAATATAGATAGTTATATAATAACTCAAAATTAGCCATTTTACTAGGGAAGTTCAGAACTAGTTAAAGTGGGTGTATTTAAGAAATAATCAGAGAAGTAGAGAATTTCAAAAATAGTCAGAGTAGTAGAGCATTTTAGAATTAGTTACAGTACTAGAGCATTCCAGATTTAGTCGCAATCGTACAGCATTCATTAGTAGTCACAGTAGTAGCGCATTCAGAGTTAGTCATAATAGTAGAGCGTTCAGAATTGGTCATGGTAGCAGAGTAGTTAGTAAGTAACATAAGTACAGCAGTCAGAATTAGCTATAACAGTCGAGCATTCAGAATTAGTCACAGTAGTAGAACACCTCAGAATTAGCCAGAATAGTGGAGAATTCAGAGTTAGTCATATTAGTTATATTGTTTGAGAATTCAGAATTAGTCACTGTAGCAAAATCGTTCAGGATTACTCACCGTGGTTGAGCACTTCAGAATTGGTCACAGGAATGAAGCACTCAGAATTAGTCATAGTAGAGAAGTTCGGAATTAGTCATAGTAGAGAAGTTCGGAATTAGTTATAGTAATAGAACAGTTCAGAATTAGAGACTGCAGACAAGGACCTAATTGGGGAGGGGGTGGCTCAGGTAGTAGCGCGACAGGCTCGTAATCTGCAGTTCCCAGGTTCGAGTCCCAGCTGGACCAGCGTTGAAATTTATTTCCGCAAAACTCCCTTCTCTTGGTCAGTAGGCGATACCCATGTGCTTGGAAAAGTTGCCGTCCGTCGGATGGGACGTTAAGTCGTTGCCCAGTGTTGGAGAGCCATATTCCGTGCACGTCAATGAACACGCTGGACGCCCTTGACGGGAGGCTACCATCTATCCCCCAACAGCTGCACAGTGGGTGCTCTTCTCCCATCCTTCTCCGATCTCTCGTGGTCCTTATGACCTGGCCATTTAGCCCATTGTGTACAAAAAAGTGCCGCTCAGGTGTAAAACAACCCAGGCTCTGACCTAGGAAAAAAAATCGGAGGAAAGGGGAACAAACTCAATGGAGCCGAAAAAATATAAAATGGGCAGGGGGGAGTAAGAGACTGAATTTCCAATGCAGTATAATATTTGCCCCCTCCTTTTTACAGGTCTTTAAATTTTTTTTGAAAAATGCATTAAATGCAAATAAGTTTAATACTTTTTTTTGCCTCTTTTAACCTTACTAACATTCTGGAAGAGGGAGGTCATGACCTTCCGACCCCCACCCTCCACCCCCACCCTAGATCCTTCCCTGCTACAGACTAATAGTCTGGACTTTTTGATCTGACTGATAATTAATAATGTTGCAATTAAGCTCAACCCCCCAAGTAGTTTACAAGCTGTTTAGTTCACAACTAACCAGCAACAAACTCTTATGAAAACAAAACTTGCTTGAAAAACAATTTTGCAAAAATTATATATAAATTATGAATATAAACGCTGGTGAGAATATTGGCTGATTTCAATAGGTCTTCATGTTCCTTTTGAAAAAATAACAAATGTAAAATATTTTCATATTCAAGAAATTGTTCACATTGTCCTCATGCCTTGATATATACACTGAAAAAGCACCTGATGCCAACGTCCTATGCAATTGAAAACTTTTATTCCTTAGGTATTGCCCATTGTTTCATCAGATATGGTATCGCTGCCATTAGAATCACTGAGGCATACAATCAGTTTTATGAGACCCGAGAAGCAAAATAATTTTTTTGAAAATGGGCAAAAAATAAAGGAAAACGCCATTAAATATGCTTTTTAGTAACAATTGCTTATTTGTTAGTAAAGTTAGACTTATTTCGGGGAGAGATCCGATTAAAAACGGAACACCGAATGTAGCTTATGTTACATAAGATATTTTGAAGTGGAAGAAAACGGAGTAATTGGTTTTTTAATGAGGAGACTTACTGCTTATTAGTACTGATGAAAGGCGGATCCGGAGATTGTTGAAGTTTGCTTCGGATGAAATATGCAGCTTTTTAATAACGTGTAAGAAACATTTAATCTTAAATGTATTTATTATTCTTCGCCGTATATTGTTCTGCCAAAGGCTGCAATCGCCTTTTAGATAAAGCGCAGCAATCACACAATTAGATGTAAAATGTTCCTTCTTCATCCGTTGTTAAAGACGCAAGAGGTCTAAGAGCAGGAGGGCATAACTGAAAAGTGGGTGGGGTGGGATCTTTCATCTCTGAGCTGCACTTTTTTTGTACACAATGGGCTAAATGGTCAGGTCACAAGGATCCCAAGGTATCGGATAAGATTGGGGAATGGGAACCCCTTGGACAGCTCCTGGGAGACAGAAGTTTCTCATCAAAGCCGTCCAGTGTGTTCTTTAAAGTGTATAGGTTATGGCTTTTCTTTACACGAGACCAAGGTTTAACGTCCCATCCGACGGACGGTAGTCTTTCCAAGTCTATTGGCATCCCCTTTCTGACCGAACGCATGATAGGAATTTAGAGAGGATGAATCTCAACGATGGCATAGAGTGGGACTCGAACCTGGGAACTGCATATTACGATTCCATATCACTACAAACTGAGCCACTCTCGATCCGAAAAATATGTGGTCCAGAATTTATCTTTAATGACAATGAGTAAGTCGCACTCACTTTTACTTATCATATTAATCTTATTATGATATTAATATTGCTAGGACAGATAACGTGCAAGAATTAAACATTGATGTGATGTGTCATTTTTGATGCCCGTGTTGTGTCTCTGCATGAGAATTACGTCACTAGCTTATTGGAACAGACAGACTTGAAAACAATAACGGTGGTTATAATTATTGAAAAGTTTTCGGTATTAGCTGAAAGTGTACATTTGTGTTCTTTTCAGAGAATATTAGTTAATATTAACTAATTTAGTTACTAAGTTAATCTAAGTGAAGATTTATTATTCGGTTAAATCTAAGTGAAGATTTATTATTCAGTTAAATCTAAGTGAAGATTATTCAAGAGACATGGCAATCAAACCGAAGAGACCAATGTTAGTGGAGCAAACGGCTGTCTGTCTTTAATTTCTTCGTAGGAAGAGTTCATCGTCTGATGCATGGTGATTTTAACGTTTAAGATGAAGTTTATTTCCACTGGTGAAAAGAAGCCAACAGGAAAAGCAAATAGAATTTAGTGACAACATAATGTATAAAAAGAATTTGTAAGTACTTAGGTATTTCAACCAAGAGACTGTCAATGTTTAATTAATATTCCATTTGTGCTTTGAGTAGATATTGAAATAATTTTAGTACAAATATTTGCAGAATAATTAAGAGATGTAAAACACCCTTATTATGATTTACCTTCATACCGAGGAAGGCAAAGATTTCTGTTAGTTCAATTTGATTTCTATATGTGGTTTTATACCTTTGTAATAAATTAGTTCATTAACAATTTTTGTTGTTAAGCATTTTTTTGAATTCACGTTCAATTTCCAATTAAAAATTCATAACAGTATTGTATAAACAACTATTATTAAGAACGAATGCATTGTGTGCATGAATATTGGTAGTCCAGGATGAACATAGGACAGGGACGTACCCAGGGGGGGGGGTGATGTTCGGACCCTCCTCCCCACGAAAATCTGTTCGTTTCTGCGAAATTTCATACTTGTCCGTCTGCTTTGAAATTGAAATCTAAAACAGTTGTTTTTCCATAATTTAATAATAGCTCCATTGTATATTTCCGACACTAAAAATAAATTCAAAAACCAACTATAAATTTTATTCCATATAGAATATCATTAAAACTTTTCCTGTCCGGTGGAATATATTGACAATTCAAAAAC
Organism: Ryuthela nishihirai; assembly: GCA_038380435.1. NCBI lineage: Eukaryota > Metazoa > Arthropoda > Arachnida > Araneae > Heptathelidae > Ryuthela > Ryuthela nishihirai. Next base: position 37,010,360 of record JAWZYU010000016.1, on the reverse strand, counting down.
CATGCTGAAGTCTTATTTTCAGATTCTCCCCACCCCTATCTAAATTTTCGAATCCTCTAGAAACTAAATTTTCGTACGCCCCGCATTTAAATTCTCGAATCTTCCCCGAAACCAAATTCTCGATGACCCCTCTCTCGTAACTAAATTCTCGACACTCTCTCTGAAACCGAATCTTGTGTAGATGCCTAACCTAGATTTAAACTTTGTGAAAACAGGGATCTCAAATCTACTCGTAATAGCTATCAAATCAATTACTTCTCTCTCTCTCTATATATATAGCGGGTTGCATTTATTTCAAGAAATCACAGTGGCAGGATTTCATTATAAACAATAATAACTAAACCACAATTGGTTACATTGTTGTTTTAGTATTTGGATGTTGCATCTATTAATAGCAAAAGTAAACGTAAGCATCATTGTAATGGACTGATCTGCGGCTGTATGGGGACATACTCTCCATACTCACTTCATCTTCGACTGAATGGGACCATATTCTCCACATTTGCTTGATCTTCGACTGAATGGATCCATATTCTCCACACTCACTTTATCTTCGGCTGAATGGGACCATATTCTCATTGCTCCCTTGAGATGATCGAAGTCACCGAGCTAGTAAGGCACATTTCGCTACCATTACCATGATTGTGATGGAAAGTGTTGCTTGCAAAGCCACATAAAATGACTTCGCTGGTCTTGTGTTTGAGAGATCTGGTCTGGCCAGGGATTAAATAGTGGCCTAGGGGGCTGAGCACCGGCCCCAAGCAAGAGGACTCTTAGATGCTCAGGTATAGTGAGATTCTAAATAGAAATTAATACTTTTTTCAACTTATGTAAATTTTGGAATTTTTAAAGATGAAACAATTTTCGAAACTGTTATAAATTAATAAATTTTATAGCTACCTACTAGCTATAAAGACTAATAATTATGAAATGGATGGTTCGCATTAAACATAAAGTTTACTATGGTAAATCAGTGCTATTAACATTATTTATTAACATACCTATTTGCTAATTTATATATAATTCATTCCTGGTAGCCGAAGTGGCCACAAAATCCTGATAATCCCAGGCACAATTTTGAAATTTCTGTGGTTAATAATTTAGCTAAATAATTCAGCTCTAATAATGAAATTCAACGAAACGTTTCTCCCCACCTTTTTTTTTTTAAATTCTTAGCTCCAATAATACACTGGCAAACACAGTGGCGAAGCGTCCATGGAAGCAAGGGAAGCAATGGCTCCCTTAAAATTCTTATTAAAAATAAAAAATGTAAATTAAACATATTTAAATGTTTTGACATAAAAGTAAAAGTATTTATGATAAAATAAACTTATTAAAATTATGTGAAGTTAATATTTATATAATATTCTTCATATTTTTCTGCTACATTATACTGTATATTAATAGAAGCACCTATTTGCCAGGCTAGTCGAGCTAGGAGTGTATGAAGAATTTCGCTTCATCGCTCATGCATTGGTTATCGTATCTTACAGCGGCAGTTACAACTTCCATATTCAATCCACAGAATTCAATGAACGGAAATTTATTTCGTTGGAAGCACTTTTCCCACTACTTTGCATAATATTTCACATCCTTCTTACTACTAGAGACCACTAGAGTCGTTGTGACTCTCAGCAGCAATGTTATCGAAGGTAACTAAATATTTCAATTTTTTAAAATAAATGAGATGGAATTTTCTTTATTTTCACATGTGCGGCTTTCTCATTCCAAATTATATGAATTTCGCATATATTGATGGCATTGCTCTACCGTTGAACGTAAGTAAGCCTAAACTGTGTCTTACGGCATTCCGATGGCTGTCATCTTAATTCCTCAGATTCGCTGAAGGGGTTTATAATTTCTTAACTATGTGTTACTGTTCTCATTACCTTTATAACTAAATATAATATTATTACTACTACTATAGGACTATAAGTATAATAGAAAATGTAAGAAATTATTAAAATATTTTGTGATTAAGGTAATCTACGAGTACTAATAGTACAATTCGTCGAGTCCACATTCCGTCAGCAAACTGTGAATAATATAAGCTCACAGGACAAAAATTAGTCATCTCCCACCGTAAGAGGGTTACGTCTGTTCGACAGCAAAGAGGACGCACCAATAATAAACGCTTCCTACAAATAGCTATGCCGTGCGCTATAGGGTTCATACCGTGACAAGAAGTGGTTGGTGCCACGTATATGTTAGTCACTCAGTGAAACATGGGTCGCACCAAAGATTTGAATGAGTGGCAAAAAGGTGTTATTGCGTTTAGCCGAACAAAAAGGCATAGTGTACAAGAAGTTGCTGCCTTAGCAGGTGTGTCGAAATGTACTGTCCAAAGGGTCTTAGCAGTGGCGTACATCGTAGTCCACGGCTAATCGTCGCCAGAACTGCGGCAGAAAGACTGTGCTCACCAATAGGGACTGACGCAGTATGTCACGCACTGTTAGGGCAAACCGCTTTGCAACGAGGTAGGAATTGCTCCAGTCAATCAATGCAGGCCTACAACAAGATGTTTCCGAACAAATACTGCGAAGGGAACTGCATGTCATGATTATCTGAAGCAGAATAAAGTGGAAGAGACCCATGTTAACAGCTCTGCACAAGGCTGCATGGCTACAGTGGGCGCAGCGCCGCAAAAACTGGACTGTCGACTCTTGGAACCGTGTGATCTGGTCGGATGAGTAACGTTTTTGATTGTACTCGAATGATGTGAGGCGACGAGTACATTGTAAACCACATGAATTCTTCCATGCGGACTGTGTGCAAGGTTCTGTTCAAGCTGGAGGAGGCTCTGTGATGTTCTGGAGGTGTTTCACGTACGAAGAAATGGGTCCTTTGGTTGCGGTGACGTCACACTTGAACCAGAAGGAATTTTATGGAGCTACTGGATGATCAGATGTTGCCTTTTGCGCAACATCTCCACAGTGAACACCAGAAGGATACCTCAGGCTTCTAAGTGACAATTGTCGCGGGCACAGGGCTCGAAGTGAGTCGGATTGGCATGACGAGCATTCTGAAACTTTCATTCATCTCGACTGGCCCACCAAATCCCCAGATTTGAATCTCATAGAAAATTTGTGGGACTATTTGTGGCAACGAGTGAAGCGCCATCCCAGCCATCCGGCCAATCTGGCCGAACTGCGGCATTTGCTGCTGGATGAGTGGATGAATATTGATGTGCACTACAACCGCACACTGGTGGCTACCATGCCTGACAGGATTTCGGTTGTTCTTCGGTCGCACGGAGGCGTTATGCGCTATTAGGAGACATTCTGCCAGGGCTGACTAATCTTTTGTCCAGTGAGCTTATATTGTGCTATATTTCACTCATATTGATAAGCTTAATGCTTTTCTCTTAACTTCGTGTTTTAAAGAACAAATTAACGACATTAAGCGGTACCTATTGTATTGCATTACATTAATATACGTGTAATTAGATGCATTAAAAATTTTAAAAGATAAGAGAAATATGCGAAAATTCAGATAATTTGAAATTGGAAAGTTATGTAAATACGTATCAAAATATTTGAAAACAAAATATAGGAGTGATCTGGTTCAATTATTATTTACTGTTTTTTTAATAATCTGCGAGGCTCTTTCTGAAAAGAGCAGAAGACAGTTGTGAAATCTAGGGTGTTTGATACTGGTACAGATGACGTTTACATACCTAAATTACGGAAATATGATAATTTAATGTTTCTCGTCGGATCAGAATGTTCCTATGAGTTCGTTTTCTAATATGCATGACAATCAGGAGCGAAACGAAGGACTATGTTTTTTTTTGGGGGGGGAGAATTGGAAAATTTTTCAACTCGAAAATCAAATATTGTCAACTGAGAAATTAATGTCTGTCTGGTTTGTACCTAGATTTCGCTCCGTAAGGGGGGGGGTGTTAACACAATTTTCACAACTCTCCTGCATTTTGCTATTTGACTTCCTCTTTTGCCAACTAGCCATAATTTAATTTCACAGAAATAATCACAATATTAACATCTCGTCTGAATTGTAGCATGTCAATGTGAATTTTCCCAACTACCCTTGATTTGACCAACTCTCCTTACTTTCACAAAACCAATCCCAATCTTTACATCTCTCCTAAATTTGCCAAGTGACTTCAAATTTTTCAAACTCCCCAAGATTTTGCCAAGTTTTTTCGATTTTGTCAACTCTCCTTAATTTCATAAACCCAATCCCAATTATCACAACTTGCCCGTATTTTCCAAGTAGATTCGAATTTTGCCAACTGCTCTACGTTTAGTTAAGTTTCCTTGATTTGTCCAACATTCCTTAATTTTATTTTTTTATTTAATTTATCCTAATTTAATCAAAACAATCAAAAAATAGCAAAAAATAATAAATTTATTAATTTAATTAATAAATAAATTAAAATAATAAAAATTTGTTTTAAATTTTTGTCAATTTTATTCTAATTTAATTAAAACAATCCCAGTTTTCACAACTCGCCTATATTTTACCAAGTGGATTAGAATTTTGCCAAGTTGCCTCGATTTTGCAGAGAAAATCGCAATTTTTACATCTTCCCTGAATTTGCTAAGTCACTTCGAATTTTATCAACTCTCCTTAATTGCACAAGAAAGGCATAATTTTCACAATTCCCTGTATATTACCAAAGTGGTTTCCAATTTTGCCAACTCCCCTAGATTTTGCCAACTCCCCTAGATTTTGCCAAGTTGCCTCGATTTTACCACCTCTCCTTAATTTCGCAAAACAATCCCATTTTTTACATCTCTCCTGAATTTACCAAGTCACTTCAAATTTTCAAATTCCTCAAAACCTTTCCAAGTTTTCTCGATTTTGTCAACTTTTTAATTTCACGAAAACAATCCCAATTTTTTAAACTCGCCTGCATTTTACCAAGTATATTCGTATTTTACCAACTGCTCTAGATTTTTCCAACTCCCCATGACTTTGCCAAGTCATTCCGAATTTTGCAATGTCATTCCGAATTTTGCCAACTCTCCAAGATTTGCTTACTTTCTTAAATTTTGTCAAGTTGCTTAGATTTTACCAACTTGCCATAATTTTACAGAAAAAAAATCACAATTTTTACATCTTAACTGAATTTTGCCAAGTCACTCCGAATTTTGCTAACTCCCCAAGATTTTGTCAAGTCACTCCGAATTTTGCCAACACCCCAAGATTTTGTCAAGTCACTCCGAATTTTGCCAACACCCCAAGATTTTGCCAAGTCACTCTGAATTTTGCCAACTCGCCATAATTTTACAGAAAAAAGCCCCCCAATTTTTACATATCACCTGATTTTTGCAAAGTCACTCAGAATTTTGCCAACTCTTCTAGATTTTGTCAACTCGCCATAATTTTACAGAAAAAAAATCCATATTTTTACATTTCACCTGAATTTTGCGAACTCCCCAATATTTTGTTAAGTTATCCCAATTTTGCCAACTCACCTGTATTTTACTAAGTGGCTTCGAATTCTGCCAACTGCCGTAGATTTGCCAAGTTTTCTTGATTTTGACAACTACCCTAGATTTTGCTAAGTTGTCTAAATTTTGCTATGCGAGTTGGCAAAATTGACTCCCCTGAATTTTACAAAAAAAAGAAAAAAAATTCCACTAGTTACCTACATTTTACGAAGTGGCTTGAATTTTGCCAACTCCGAGTTACTTTGGGGGGGAGTCTCCTCCCATCTCCCCATAGGTACGGCCCTGATGGCAGTGAAAGCGACGTATAAACAGAAGCTAATAAGTTAGTGGTAAAAATTAAAAACGAAGTTATGGAGTAATAAGTATAAATAGAAAAAATAAGTTAGTGGCATAAAAAAAATCCCCTCAAGCAGCTGCTTGCCACAATAGTCTAACAGGAGCCTGTCAGTTTAATATGCCACAGTAGAAGGTCTGTGAGGATGGCGGGACCTCAGCAGAAAAACACCGCAAGAATCCATGCTTTACCCGGAGGCTCGAACCCAGGTCCCGTTGATCAGGAGCGAAGCTCGCTAACCACTGGGCCACGGGACGCCAATAAGGTGAAAAAAATGCATAATATATTAATCTTCAAACTAGTTTATGTCAAGGCTCTGAAAGTAGGTGACTGCAGCTATGTCCGGATTTTCCATTAGGCACGTTAGAGACTAGCGTAGGGGCGCCAACGTAAGAGGGGCACCATATTAAATGTTACAATTTGTTTATTTAATTAGCAATAAAATTGTCTTTAAATTTTAGCTACCTTCAAGTATCCACGGAGAGCAAGTGTCTCTTTTCAAAGTACTCTTTATCTCCTACTAATTGAAAAATTTTAAAAGAACTCGTGTTGTGAGGCTTCGTTTAAAAACGTCATCGTTTAAAATTGTGTGATTGTGTGATTGTGTGATTAAAAAATGTCATCGTTTTAAAACGTATTGGGATACTTCTATGTTACGTGAAAATAAAACCGTATTCAAAACTCCCTAACTTTGAAAATAAGCTTTTTCTACAGAAAAATGTTGCAGAAAATAAATTGTAAATCTCAATCAAATTTATCAAAATTTAGATTTTTCAATTAATATTTTCTAAAGAGTTGTTGAAGCTGAAATATTTGACAGACAATACTGTTCTATATTCGTCCTAAGCACTGTTTCAAAACTGATGCAAAGTGGAAAATTTACCCAAATTTTAAGTTCACATTTACTTCAGTAAACTGTTTGTTTTAATTTTAAGGTAAATTCTTACGAGTATATTTTCTTTTTGATATATTTTTAGATTTCCCTTTCTTGTAAAATTTTGCTACAAAAACTTATTTCAAAGTTAGGGAGATTCGAATACAGTTTTCGCACAATATGAAAATGTCTTAATATTTTTGCTAATTAAGTGTAATTTAATCATTCTCAGAGTGCTAAAGCGAGGAAATATTTTTTGAAATTTAAATTGATAATTTGATTGTGTAAATATTACTCCATATTCAAAACAACAAGTTGAATGTTATCCATAATATTAATTTATTGCATTAATTTCACTATTTATTAACAAAATTCTATTATCATTACAATTTCTACATTCATTTTTTTTTTACATTATTTCCATTCTTCGTGGTTGTGTAAGAAAGAAAATATTTTTATACGAAATTGAAAGTATTGTTGATAACGGCTGACTACCACTTCGTGTACCTAAAGAGACGCATGAGGTGTAAATTCGACCCTGTCTAAAAAAATAAAAATCAATACCCCCTGAGGCAGTTGCTTGTTACAGAGGACAGACAGGCGGATGGCGGGAACTCAGCAGAAAAACAACACATACATCTAGACTTTAACCGGGTCTCGAACCCAGGGCCCTTTTCCAATAATTGCCAAGCACGCTAACCAGTGGACTACGGGGGAAAAAAGCAAATGGATGAAAATTGCAAAACATTAAATACATATAATTTTATGAATAATGCTGGTTTTTCAATCACATAAAATTGCTTTGACTTTTTTACTATTTACATAATACAAATTTATTCAACATTATCGACATAATAGTGCTTTTGCACATTAGTTCAAAGTATTAAATAAAACCACCCGGATATCGGAAAGCCGATGAACAATTCATTAAAAATAACTTTCCTCAATGACGTGGAGATTGCACTCTCAAACCCCACCCTACTTCGCTACTAGACTCTATATAAAAAATAAGAATAAATACCTCCTCAAGCAGCTGCTTGACCACAGAGGTCTGACATGAGCCTCTCAGTTTAATACGCCATAGTGGAAGGATCTAGTGAGGATGGTAGGTCCTCAGCAGTTTTTTTTTTTTATTTTGTGCCAACTGCAAGCGGGGTGGTCACCCTCCCAAATATTGACCGCGCCCAAAGCTGCTTAACTTCGGTGATCAGACGAAGAACCGGTGTTTCAGCCTGGTACTGCCGTTGGCTAGACTCTATATAAGCTACTAACATTTGAGTTAAAAGATATATGACTACTTTCACTCAACGATTCGGAAACGTTAAATACCGGAACGCCGTTCCGGTTCAATGATTCGAAAATATCTACTAGCGGAACGATGCTTGTTTCAGTGATTCGAAAATATCGAGTAGTAGAACGGCGTTCCGGTTCAATGATTCGGAAGCAGAGAATAGCGGAACCGTGTTAGATTTAGTTGCAGTGCTTTTGTTGATTGCTTCCCCTACTCAAAATGTCACGCTTCGCCACTGGGTAAACGACTTTAAAATAAAGCTGGGATAGCAATTCACTTGCCTTTGCTTGTTTGATGTCAAAGGGGCTTAGAATAATTTTTAAACGAATGTTTCAATGATATCTCTTTGTATCTGTAAGAAACGAAAAACTGATAGTAATATTTCTTCTGATGAAGTCGATACTTATATGTTTAGATTAACTCTTGAAGGAGATAAGAAAGAATAAACTCCAAACTTCGAAACAAACCTTTACTCCGTCGGAAGTCGCCTAGGTGGCAGCAACGTTTTTTGATAGGAAGCAGAAAGGAACTGAGTGCATAGATTTGTTTTTCCGACTGAAAATGACGTCTGGGAAAGATTCAGAGAACTTCATACATCAAGTAAATCGCCCCTTGATAAACAAGCAATCCGCTCTTTTCTGACAGATTTAGAAAGCTCAGTGAATGACTTAAGTAGCGTTCATCATTCTTTCTAGAGGCTATAATCTGCTAGATAAAGAAAACTGAAAGAAGAGTCAGAAAATGGGTGCAATAAATTTCATTTGAGAAAGAGGTTTACTTGAATTTCTGCCTTTAGAAATGGTTGTGTTGAAGATATTTCGCTTAACATGTTAAGTCCTCAACAGTTTCAAATTACCTATTCTGTTTTCTTTCTCTTAATCTGCAAGAAACGGAATTAAGACTTTTAAAAACATTTTTTCGTACTAAACTATACTTCATTTCAGTTAAAGAATGGAGTGGCAAAATCTGAAGATCACAGAAGACAACAATTAATCAAAAGATGTCATATCCAAATTTGTTCTAGCAAGAAAACCTCACAGATGTAATTCCGCCACAGCAAATAGTTCCACACCTTATGCAAGTAATAGCACTTTTCCCAATGTACATTACTGATATGCATACTTTATGGAAGTGAACATTTAAAAATGCTGTTTTCAATTTCGGAATACTGTCCTATATAATTCTTCCTATTATTTAAATCCTCATAATTTCTTTACACCGGTGTATTAGCAACTAGAAGACTTGTCCTGTGTTGCCAAGGTCGTTGCTGAGGTCAGCGAGCTCTCTCATAGCCCATAGCTTCATCTGTACGCAGATTATCCTAAGTGATATTTCTATCTCGACATTTTTTGGTCCTCTGCAATTCCCGATATACTTGATAGATGGTCGCAAATTTCATACGAGGGTTCTTCTTTTGTGAACCCATGTTGGGTGAAAAAATAGATTCCTACTTGCAATGGAATACCTTAACCTAATAGTATCTTTGGGAATATGAGGGTTGTGGCAACAGTTCGTGGCTTTCTCGATTAGATTTTGCGAATGAGAAAAAGATACAAATGGAGAACGGAGGAGAAAAACGGTTTAACCAAAATAGCAATTTCTAACCACTTACTGAACGTATGAAGTTAATATTTTGCACTGCACATCCTCATACCACTCCTAATCATCTGCAGAAATTCCAGATTTTTAGCCCCTTTTTGTGAAGTTTGGAGACCATATACATTTTTTTATATTATAGATGTAAAAACTTTGACGTAGAAGCTCCCTAACGAGTTGAAGATTGACACATTTTCAGACGTAGAATCTTGCTTTTCATTGGCTTTCGTGGCTAAGCGTAATAAGCCACGTCGAAACTCTTTGACAGAGACTCGCCACTTCATTCTTTATGTGAAACAAAGTAAAAGGTATAATCATCCATTATAAATCTGGTTACCTAAACTTAAGGGACATAAAAGTAAGAGAAAGAGTATTTTTGGAAGTTTTCCTTTTTCTGAGTGTGACGGAATACAAAGGCTCATTTTGAGGAAAAATCATTGTTATCCCTGTTGTTTATGAAGCAGGATGATCTTCACAGGAAGATGACATCAGATAATCATCTGCCTATAATAACCCCCAGGAAGTCATTCTTTCGCTTATCTATCAAGGCCAGATTCCCTCCGCCATATTGTTGTTTTCGTCGTTTGGATCTTAACCTCCCCCAGTTCTTCCATCTTTCTCTCCAATGCTTGCGCGGGTGAAGAGAACCAGCCCACGTGGCTAGTTCTGGGAAGAAGATCCCAGCAAAAACGAATAACAACTTCAGCGACGTGACGAGCTCCGAGCCGTACACGACATCAGCGAACCAATCGCAAGTCCCACGCGAATTCAGATGGTTTTGGGACTCCTAGCCTTGCACCACGAGAGCACCTATGGAGAAGAATTCAAAGACTTCGTTTCTGGCCTGTAACATGTTCGGTGGTGTGTTGAGGTGTCTCGTAGTGCCCCGATGAAGAGTGATGGCAATGGTGCGGGGCGGAATAACCCGGCCCCAAGTCTGTTTTTGAGACCCTGGTCCGAGACCCAGGAAAACTGAGGACAATTTTCCCTGCTGAGGTGCAGATTTTTGAGCCCGCCAAGACCGCCCTGGCACAAATGGTGTAAGAGTCACCGTTTCCTTCACGACAAAGAAACAAGGTACTGTCACATTTTTTCTATTCTGGTCTCCCCATCTTGGAAATATAGTGCATGAGACGAACTGAGTCTCCACCACTGCCTAGACCTCGCGTATGGTTATCCAGGAGGTCCCTGTAACTATGTCACGAAGGAAAATAGTTTGTTGTGTGTAAATAAATTTACCTGGAAAGGTTGTTCGCACTGCACTGATTTGTTATTGCCCAAATTGAATTCAATTAGCAGCAGTTGTGCACCAAGCTCACTTTCTCAGTAATGTCCAGCTTGGTGAAAATAACACAACACTTTGATTTCTCCCCTTTACCACATTTTGTATAAGTTCGGCCCTAAAGTCAGGCTAACACAAAACATTCAGGGATGGTCACAACAGAATCAAATGTGAGCATTGGCCTTTCGCGAACTGAACACAAATGCACCCTTTTGTGGTTGATGGACAACTTGATATGTGTTGGTAAGTTCGCATTTCATGCACTTATTATAAATGCTAATGCTCATGATAATTAAACTGAAGTCAGGCAATGCTCAATGATACTCAAACTGAAGTCACGCCCTTGTACACGAAGAAAAAAAAAATCATTATCGAAAATATTTGATATAAAAATATTAAGTAAATCAAATAATTTAGAAGAAATTTGCTTAACACATGCATTTTGGAGTCTAAATCTTGCTTTACACGAAATGCTATAGTTTTTTCCTGTCACCAGAAAAAATTGCGGGCCCAATGATTGGAGGAACAGTTTCTTGCAGAAGTAAGTTTCCACTAGTTCACTTGGAGCAATCAGTCACTGGCCCACAGTTGGAATTGATTGCTCTAAACACTCTTTTTTCCATGTTTCTATTTGATCAAGTATTTGGGCACTTGAGACCAACATCTTAAAAAAAAAGATATAAAACTTTCGTTTCTTCAGCATGGTGTGGAAGAAACGCATGCGTAGCGCATGCGTTGTGAGAAAGATCAACACAACGGACATCCATAACCTCCCCTCCACACACGCAAGACAATGCAAAAAATGATTACAATTGTTGAAATAGTGAAAAAAATTGGTTTTGCATGTACATGAATGCCTGCCTGTGGTTTATCATATTTCTAGTTGCATACCGCTGGTTTATCGTATATTTGGTTGCACATCCTTGGTTTAGTATATTGTGGAGTTAAATGGGGTTCGGTGTAGGACACAGACAATTCGGTTTTTAGAGTTGACATATTTATACCATTAACCAGAAACAATCCAATGTCCCAACATTCTTCTAAGATCTGATTTCTAAAAAATTCTTTAATCTTAACTGTTAGAGAAAAAATTATATGTGCCATTTTGGTTTCTGAATTTTATTCCAATTACCAAAAACAATCTTATTCCAATTAAAAAAACGGAAAAATTGCGTTCTTCACATTCTGATGATAAATACCCGAATTCAACAGAAAATATCCTGCTTTAAAAATAAACATTTGATTTTTTGCAAGGGTTTGCATTTGATTTTTTGCTATGTGCAATGTTTATACGAGTAAAAATTATACTTAGCTGATGAAACAACGCGAAATAGGTAGAATTGTTGAAACAGTAGGAAAAACGTAGAGCGCATTCAGGTCATTTAAATCTCTTCTTATTGAGGAACATTGTGTTTCAAAATCATTATCTAGATTAGGGGTGCTCAACGTGGAGTACGCGGTAAAATTTTTGGGGTACGCCGTGAGAGCTCAAACGTCACTAGATATATGTTATATATATATATGTTTTATTTTATTCCCTTTGTTATACTATAGTTTTATCTATCTATACAAGGGGGTACCACTTGTATAGAATTGTAGTTATAGTATAACAATGGTTATTTTTACTTTGTTACTAGATCTAGCGACTTTTGTGCTCTCACGGCGTACTCCCCAAAACTTTACTGCGTATCCCACATTGAAAACCCCTAATCTAGATCAGTGGTTCTCAACCTTTTATGCTTCACGTACCCCCTGGAAATGTGTTTGCGACTGGCGTACCCTTGTATAGATAGATAAAACTATAGTTATAGTATAACAATGGGAATAAAATAAAACACACACACACATATATATAACATATATCTAGCGAATTTTGAGTTCTCATGGCGTACCCCCAACTATTTTACCGCGTACTCCACGTTGAGAACCCCTAATCTAGATTAAAATAATTCGTTTTTTTTGTACTGTGGTTGCAGTTATGAGTAATTATTGTAAATATCATTTGCAAAATCACTAAATACAGGAGAATGTCTAATCTATAAAGTTGAAACTGAAGAGAGGAACTGTCAAGTTTTTGAGGATGACTAAATATATGGTTAACGAGTCACAAGGATTTAACTATATTATTATGATGCATACTAATTGCACTGCAGAATAGGTATTCTATGTGAAAAGCTAAATATTAATATATATTTTGAAATCTGGATTAGCAATAACCGCGTTTGTTTGGGCGGGATTTCCGCAAAATTCCCCGCCCTGCCCACGGTCAGTAGGGGACACCGATGGGCTTGGAAAGGACGCCGTCCCTCGGATGGGACGTTAAGCCGTGGCCCCGTGTGCGGGAGAGTCATACCCTGTGCACGTTAAAGAACACGCTGGATGGCCTTGACGGGAGGCCACCATCTGTCTCCCAACAGCTGTTCCAGTGGGTCCCCTCCCCCAACCTTCTCTGAGCCTTCGGGGTCCATGTGACCTGGCCATTTAGCCCATGGTGTGCAAAAAAGTGCCGCTCAGAGGTAAAACAACCCAACCCTTGGGCGGGATTCTGGGCGTTCTCCATGTCGACAGAAGCGCATGTCTTTCTATCACGACATGCTGACGAACGCAAGTTTTGATCAGTTTGCTTCAACAGATTCCAACTTTATTACCCGAGTACGTGACCTAATACATATATGACCAAATGTTTGACCGTCTGTCATAAGGTCGCTATAATGCTGTCCACTTACCATACAGTTAAAAATTCAAACCACTACAAATAATGGAAATATATTTAGAACCTTGAATCCCATTTTTATAATTTAATGAATGAATTTCATTTGACCCTTTTTGACCCATCCCCTTCCTTTATAACTGTTTACGCGTTTTGCCTTTCAACAATCCTTTTAATTTCGACGGGAAAGTTGCTAGTATTAAGAGAAATATATATATATACGATAGGTAGCAAAATATAACCACACATTTCCATATTATGTGAATGGAAAGCTACATTACTTATATACGTATATATTCCTTAACTTTTGAAATTACATTTTTACCTAAAAATGTCACTAGAGGTAAATTGAAGATCTGACTCAAATCTCCCGAAATATCTGTTCTCCGCAATATTCGTTAAATATTTAAATAATTATGGAAACCGAAACATTTAAATGCAATTTTTGCTTCTCACAAAAACTAACTTCAAAAGATCAAACACAACTGTTACAATTAATAAGTTCACTAACATAAATGTAATATTTGAATTCTGTGTAATCAAGTTTTCAATTTTCTCGAATTTGGTGAAAACATTTTGTAGGCCAGGCGTGTCGAACCCGCGGCTCGCATGCGGCCCTGGACAGCTAGTAACGCGACCTGCAAAATCGTAAAGTTTACGACATAAGCTTTCAACATGATTATGTGATTTTCAGCGAGTTTTTGATATCCCACTAGTTTTATGTTACCCTTTTTTAAATTTTATAATGAAAAACATAAGAAAATTAATGAAGTTTTATTATTCATATACATTAACTATATTATATATTTTATGTGCGGCCCAAAACAATTCATCTTTACTCAGTGTGGCCCAGGGAAGTTAAATCTTCACTCAATGTGGCCCAGGGAAGTCAAAAGGTTGGACACGCCTGTTGTAGGCAGTATGATGAATACTCCATCTTCAGTAACTCTATAAATATTAAGAGAATATTATTGAAAATTGAGATTTAGAGAGATTAAGATTTTAAGTGAGATCGTCAGTAGCTCCAGTGACATTTTTCGAAAAAAAAAACTTAAAAAAAACAAAGTTAGGGGCTTTGAATCTGCCTTCCATTCATAGAATACGGAAGTCAGATTACTTTTTGCAACGTACTGTATGTGATATCGTATATTTTTATCCCGTGGTGTAAACAGAATTACCATTCTATTGTTTCGCAGCTAAATTATCTGACCAGTTCACTGTGAGCGATCAGTCATTGCAGAGCAGTTAGAAATATTGTCACAAACACTCTTTGTTGAGAGATGGAAACCAGCGATTCAAATAATTGCTGTACAATAGAATGCATTGTTGAAAACAATCTTTGTTGCGACAAAGTGGTTAGGGAAACAGAGAGAGACAGAATAATTCAGTATTGCAAAATAGATCGTTACAGAGTTGGGAAATCATGAAATCATAAAGTTTTCTCTGTTAGTTGTTAAGCTAAGGGTCTCTTTATACTTTTCTGCTACTGCTGCTATCCATTCTAAAAAAGGAACTTTCACCGAGAAAGGAGAGTTCTTTCCACTGAGAAGCAGTGGCATTCATCGGCCCGTATCTGGGGCGGTTGAAAGTGCCGTCTCCTTCGGTCACTCATGAGCAATTTCACACACTCCAACAAAGAGAGAGAGAAGGAGCTCTGTCCTTAGGTGGCGCAGTGGCGTGGAGCAGGGAAGACGCCATGGTAACCAAAGACTCCTCTAGCTCTTCTGCCCTTTTTTAATATAGCTCTAAGTAGCTTCTGTTGTTTGGATTGGTTTCATCATTTATTATCTCTTTCTTGGAAGTGCAGCAAACTCTACTGCACTTCAGACCACATCAAAAGGCGCTCTTAGCCATCGATCTTTCGCGTACAGAATACACTTTTAGAAATGTGAATTTTAATATAATTTGATTGCATTAACTTGTGAGAGGTGAACGAATAGATAACCCACACTTTATATCGTTTATATGTAAACATACTTAAGTTGGAGCCCATTGAAATGTTGCTGGCGAAATATACCAGTATATCAATACTACTCCGCAAATCTGATGTATTGAATAATATCTGTTAAATATAGAAAAATAGCATACTAGTAAGGTGCGAAAGTTTCCGTCCCAAGGGTATTAAAGAGGTAATAGAATGAAACAATAATTTTAATATTTTCAATATAATCACTCTTTATTTCAATACATTATTTAGAATGGCTAATTAACTTTGCTATAGCACTGAAAAAATAATCTGAACTTTTGTCCTTAAAATGGTCTAAAACTGCAGAAATGACTTCTAAATTTTTCCTCACGCAGATCCGACTTCAATTTTGAAAACAAAAAATAGTCGTTAGGTCGGGCTTTACGGTGGGTGATTTAATTCCTGGAAACCACATTGCTGAATGCTTAGCAGCAACTGAAGTGTTCACTGGCGCATTGTCGTGCAATAACCTCACTCCCGGGACAGCTTTCCTCGGCGTTTCTCTTTAATGGTATCCATCAATTTGTACATTAATGACGCATAATATTCACCAGTAACTGTATATTTCTTTCCTTAAAGTCGACTAGCAGAATCCCCTGAGAATCCCAAAAGATGGTGGCCATGATCTGTTTTTGGGATTGTGTCACTTTTGCTTTTTTTGGCCATGGGGTTCCACGATGCTGCCACTCCATAGATTCCCGTTTAGACAGGAGATCATGGTACAGAACCATAGTTTCATCTCCCGTGACAATTGAATCAATCACTTATTTTCCTTGCCCCTCACAGAGTGCTAAATATTCAGAAAAGCTTTCCACTCGTTGTTGTTTTTGGACAACACTCAAAGGTTTTGAGACCCATCTTGCACTCACTTTGTTCATACCAAGATGGTCGTGTAAAATTCGAAACACCGTGGTTTTTGAAAGTGCACACCTTGCTGATAATTCTTTAGTTTTCAGTCGCCTATCCTTTAGCACCTCTTCTTTTGCACCGGTGCAATTGTTTCCGGAGTGAGTGTTTCTGAAGGTCTGCCTTGATGAGGTTCATCTTCAATCGAATCTCTCCCTAAGCGAAACTGCTTAGCCCATTCTTTAACCATCGAATATGACAAGAAAGATTCACCGTACACAGCATCTAAACGTCGTTTAATTTCTGCCGGGCTTTCGCCTTCTTTCGTCAAAAATTTAATGACGGCGCGATACTCAAGTTTAAACACTTTAAAATATTGGGCAACAGCACTTCTATCTGCGACGCTAGCTGGAGTGTTGCTGATGCTAGAGCTGCAAAATTTTAACTGCAGTGCAACAAAACATAGGGTGTGGGGGGGGGGGGGGGTTGACGGAGTTAGGCCTCTCAATTCTTGTTCTAACATGTTCGGGTCGGAAACTCTTGGACTTTACTACATACTTATACTCTAAATATTTCCAAACCATGTTGCTGCATTTCGAAATTTCCAATACTTGCTGATAGTTTGCATATTTGATATGATAGCCAATACTTTTCAAATGTGCCATATTTCAGATTTATCTTCGCTAATCTCGCTTAACCAGCTTTCCAAAAAATAAAATAGAACTTGCTGGGAAACCTTTTGGCCTTTCCAGCAAGGGTGAAAAAACAAAAAAAAAGAACAAAAAAAAAAAAAACAAAAAAAAAAAAACAAGGGTGCAAGACTTTGCAAAATGCGCTCATTCATGGTTGCAGAGTGTTCCCCAACAGCAGTACTAAGAAGAATTCCAGAATTGGCGTAGATGTCTTCAACTTTGCATAGATTCTGGAGGGGAGTGCTTTGAAGGACATGAAAGGTTTGTTGAGGTAAGTCCAATGGTTTTTGTTTTACAGATAAATGTCAAGCACTTTTTGAACGTTCCTCGTATGTTGGAGGAAAGTGTAAGTATAATGTCGTTAAATGTAAGTTTGATTCCATTGCTGGAAGAAAACTAATAATTAAATTTCTATCACCTACATAAGCTTCTGTTGTCAATGAATGCGTCGTTTTCATAGGACTGCTCGGAAATTGAGTTCTAGCAGCGTATAAAAGTTAAGATAGTGAATCTCTTACTCTTGGGTAAAAATAAATTTACGGAAATTGGGATAACAAGAAGATAAAGTGAAATAAATCAAACGGCGCAGATAGTTATATAACTGAAAGATAAGTTATTTTAAATATTAATATATATTGACGCTCTGATGGCAAGGTAGGAAATTACTTATGGAAATTACTTATGGAAATTAAGACACTTCGATATTTCTTTTTATGGATTTTAGAAATTACTTTCGATTATTCTATCTAGAACAACCGGCTTTAGCGTTTTGCCGTACTACCGGTATTTACATAAAAATTGAAGGAGTAATATACAAAACTGAATAATCTACTATGTAGTAGTGAGTGGTTATCTCGTTTATTGTCGGAATAAAAGTGTTTAGTGTGGGAATAAAAGAAACGAGACTGCACGTATAGTTTACGCCATTGTCGCCGCGTACGGGGGAAGGAGAAACTCTGAATTATTTCTTTTATATTTTAACAGACAAAATAAATGTCCTTATCCTGTTATTGTTTGTTAGCCCCCCCCCCCCTGAGAATTTAAAAACACGGCGCCAGTGGTTTACGTAATACCCCCCACCCCTCAATCAAATAGATTCAATAACTGTTTGGTCTGGGTTTTTGTTATTTGGTTCTAACTGCTTCTCGGGTAATCGAATCCGGTGAATAGTGTCTGTGCTACGTACGTTTGTGTAAGATGTTTTATCGCCCTTACAGAAAAATATGTGATTGGGTGTAATGGGTTCATCACGAATGTGTTCATTACGACAACGCTCTTTCTCGTTCAGCATTTATCACTAAAGCAATTTTTGCCCAAAATGAAATCGCACTGTGGAGCACCCATCTTATGAAAGGGACCCATTTTGCCGGCGTGAAGAATATAAAGAGGCGTTCGACAGAGATTCTAAAAAAAGCATTTCCACAGAGGACTTTCAAAAATGTTTCGAGACTTGGAAGTGAAAGGCAACAGGAGACCAACGGAAAAGTGTGTTAGGGCCGACGTTCGATTTCTGCAATTTTTCAATAAACGTTTTTTTTTTGGTTAAGACTCTTATAAACTATTTACTAGTGAAGAAAACAAAAGTCTGAAATTATTATCAGAGGAGAGCCATTGTCAGGTTTTTTAGCATTCTCGTAAAATAAAAGCTTAATGATATATTTATTAATCGAATTTGATTATCACGGCGAATCTTGGGAGTTGACAGACTGATTTTTCTTGACTACTGAAATAATATATTAATATGTATTTTATCAATGAACTACCTTACTCATTGATACATTAGTATATTAGGTTAATTATCGATACCAAATTAAGAAATAACTGTTCTTCTCGCGATTAGAGAGTGTTACGTTTCGGAGAAACGTTGCTAATTGTGAAGAAATGAACCTAGAAGGCCATAGGGGTAAAGGTGGTTCGTTTCCTACCTCATAGAGTTGGGTGAGTCGGCAGCAATGTTTCCAGAAGGTTGGGGGGGGGGGGGAGGAAATGTTTTCAGGGAGGGACAAAAATATTCAAGGAGGTGGGGGGAAATGGAAAATTTTAGATCGAGCCTTTCATTATAATGAGCACAATTGCGAATACAATAAATACAAAAAAAAAAAAAAAAACAGATTTATAAAAAAAATGGTGAAGGGGGAAGAAACTCAATCGAGCAGGAATGAAGAGAAAAAAAAGGAGAGATGTCATGAGATTCATAGTTTGTCTAAACATTGTTTTATCTCTGAGTATCACTTTCGTGCACACAATGGACTAAATGGCTAGTTCAGAAGGACCCCAAAGGCTTAGAGGAGGTTGGAGGAAGGGAACCTACTGGACAGTTGTTAGGAGACAGATGGAAGCCTCCCGTTAAGGCTATCCAGCCTATTCCGTAGCTTTCAAAGGGGATGGCTCCCCTGCAAAGGGGACCACGCTTTAACGTCCCATCCGTCGGACAGCAGTGTTTCCATGGGATTTCGAAGGGTGAGAATCGGTGTTTATTTTTCTCACCTAGGACAGAGTGGAATTGTGAACCGGGATGTTCAGGGGAAAGATTTTCTTAGAGGAAAAAATTTGCTACATTTTGTTGGTATGATTTCCGACAAAAATATTAAAACACTCTTTTTATGGAAAGATAATCACGACATTGTTACAATTGAGTTTACGTAGTGAACAAAAGAATGATAAAACATGAATACCAAAACTTTCTCACTTTTTCACCACCTTAATCATTAACCTAGAAACGAAGATGTCATGTTTGCAGAAGCTGGTTTTTGATTCTTTATTTCGACATATAAAAGTTTTTATAGCGTGGCACAATTTTCCCTTTAAAGGTATTGTTTCGCTCTATCTCTGGAAGTAACAGTGTAGAGAAAGACATTACAAACTTGACATTTTGCAGGGCATTTCTGAGCCCGAATTTTATGAAATGGCTCCTGGCTCTCGGGAACAACGAAATAATCATACAGACGTCTGGATTTTTTACGAATAGCAAGGCAAACGTTCTTCTGGTTTTGGACTTCCCAATACGTTTGTATTTTTCGAATGCATGGGCTACTGACTCTCTTAAAATATTTCTTAAGAACTGGAAGCTATTTAACTGTTTGCTCACTTTTTGACAGATCTAATAGTCGACTTGTTGATTTCGAAATGGTGGCGAATAGAAATCGCCGAGATAAAACGCATTCGGTCTAATACTTCAATTATTTGATTTTCAAAATCATTATTTTCTTCATTCATTAAGTTATTATATTGTTGGTCGCGATCCAAATTTAAAATACCCATTTGCCCCATAGCCATCCCGTGGCGGAGTGGTTAGCGCGCTTGGGTTCTATTTAAGGGATTTGGGTTCGAGCCCCGGTTAAAGAATGGATGTCGTGTTGTTTTTCTGCTGAGGTTCTGCCATCCTCACAGACCTTTTACTATGGCATATAAACTGCCTGTCAGACCTCTGTGGCAAGCAGCTGCTTGAGGTGGTATTTATTTATTTTTTTATTTACCCGTGACCCAAAATTCAAATTTTCAGTTACGTGAATAATAGTGTTACCTACAGGTTAAATAGCAGGGCAAAGTATCTTTTGTAAAAATATCATCGGTTAGGAAACCATTACTTTAGGTGTAGGTATTGTTACGACAGATGAACGTGCTACAATGGACTGATGGTAGATGTGTCATGAACGCTCGCGTATGCTTCAGCGTGACAATTACGTTATCAGCTAATTGGAACGGAGAGACGCTTTGAATAATAAGAATTGTGGAGGAAAAACGAAAGATATAGTGGAGTAGTAAAGAAAAAAATATATAGTGTGTTAAATTAGTGTTGTGTGATGCTACGTAAGAAGACTGCTCTTATTTGATTGAAGATGAAGCCTGCTTCCGATGGTGAAAGGGAATCAACAGTAAAGTTTGTTCTTGGGTCCTCAATCAGGGAAGATCAATGTTAGACTTTTCGCATCTATAAGGTATAAAGTATTGTTAAGGTAGTCTTGTATCACAAATGAAATCCAATAAAAATTGGTTTGTTTGTTGGATGTTACAAAGTAATAGGTTCTATTTTGTCATAGGAGGCGAATATTGACAGCACTCTAGTTTAAACATTGAAAATTAGTTAAGTGTAGTAAATCGTTCTTTTTATGATTTGCCTTTATACTAAGAGGAAGAGAAATATCTGTATTTAGATACGATTGTTTTATTTGTGTGATTTTATGCCTTTGTAACCAATTACTTCATTCATACTTTGGTAAATATGCTTTAGAATTTACATTCAGTTTTCTTCTGTTTGAATTCATAACAGTATTATTACAGCACGACCTTTGCTTTACGGGGCCGTTGATGCATAAATAGTAGATAATTTAACGGATGTATAATACAAAAAGGAACTATGAATGATGCTTACGTCAGAACCTTACAGATACTAATAAACGCGAATTTTTCTTCCGATTAAGGTTATTCCCTCGAGTGATCATCGCTTCCTTTATACACATACTGTACATGATTTATAGTTTATTTAAATGCAATCGTATTTTCTTTTGTTAAAACTACTTATCTATTTAGCAAAATCAAATATCCTCCTCAAACATTTTAATTAACGATCTGCAAACTTTCCTATTCTTCTTTAAAGAGGCGTGAATATCACGTCTATGGGATAATAATACTAACATTTTAATAGTTTAACTGAGCGCGTTTAGAGAATGAAAATTTTATGTGATGAGTTGTTCTCAGTTTTAAATATCAAAACTTATCTAATATTTTTAGCAATCAGGTACATTCGCATTTTGGTAGTCAAGCACATTGAAATCCCGAATGATCCAATTTATTAAAGTAAAGGATATTCCTTAATATTATGCATACGTTTCAGATAATTCGGCATCAAGTTCTACAACCTGTAAAAGAAGAAAATATAGAGTTTCGTAAAAGAATATAATTCACCTGACGTGCTCGCAGATCTTTGTGGTGTATTACACTGACAGGCTCCTTTCAGACCTCTGTGGCGTAGTATATTGTCAGGCTCCTATCAGACCTCTGTGGATATTATACTGTAAGGTTCTTGTCACACATCTGTAGCGTATTATAATGAGAGGCTGCTGTCAGATACCTATGACAAGCAGCTTGCGGGCTTATTTATTTTTTTCCAAATCGTGAAATGAACGCTCTCTTACTAACCCTAAAAAATACTAAGGTTGGTATGTAAAATCTCTTATAGTGTTAGCATATTTAAATCCAGGATCCAGTTAATAACAAAAATTCCTATCGTGTATAGAATCACAGGCACAATACATAAAAATGACAATCTTTAATTAACAAAAAACCGCTAATAATTTATGTTTAATCCAAATTTGGATATACTACACGGGCATTTAATCAATCTAATCGAAGTAGAGCATCTTCATAAAAATCGCTTTTAACCCCGGAGCTTCAAACTCGGTAAATGGGCTGCGAATAGAGCGACAACTACAAGGGAAAAATGAGTAGTTGGGCTCAAACATTCGTGATTGTGAATTAAACGAACTTCCATTAATTAACTGTTACTTTTCTTGTAAGCAGAAATTAATTAATTAACTGACGCTGAGTCACGTCGATACCACCTGACTTTAAAAATAACTTGTGGGGAGTTTCAGCCCCGCAGCCTTGTTACGCGCATTTTTAAAGGCTGCCTGAAGTCTGCTCTGAACAAACAAGTTCGACGAGGGAAACACATGTGAATTGTCTCGTACAGCGTCTAAATGGGAGTAGAACAACTGCTACTGATGTCTGTTTGAGGTTTTAGTGCCGAAGCCAACGCAAACATTTTAATTAACGTTCTGTAAACTTTCCTATTCTTCTTTCGCGAGGCGTCAATATTTGTCAACGAGAGTTGGCTTTCAAACAACCAAACCTATACTGCACTAGGTCGTTGTTTTCGGTTTGCTTATTCTGCCTTTTTAAGCGGATATTTAAGCAAAGTAAACGATTTTCTTCATCACGGGTAATAAAAGAACAGTGGACAGAATGATAAATAAGGAGACATGATCACCTTAATGAAGTTTTGGTTTCATTTTATCTCAGAAATAAGTTGAAATGGCTTAATTCGAAAGAATTCTTAAAAATGTACAACAAGGGTGTTTGAAATGTTTTGCATGTACGCAAAAGATATTACTTTTTTTTCCATTAGAGTGACATTTAGGGTGGTGAGAACAAGAGGGAGAATCGTATATATCCCTTCCTCCTAGAGAATTATAATAACAGGAAAGGGCGAAATAAATGGTAAGCATACAGTATGAATTGCATATATATGTGTTTATCATTTATTTCTACACAATGTTTTGGGAAAAAATGTTTTTGAGCGATTTTTTATTTAAAAGGTAAAAATAATATAATGCACTTTTTGGATAGCGTGATTTCTGAAAAAGGATGAAATAAAAATGCTTAAATTAATAAAGAATTTAAAAAGTACCTTTATTCCTTTGTGAGCCTTAAAAGTAAAGGAATGTAGTGAGTAAGAAGATAGGTCAGGTGAAAACTGATTTCTTTTTATCAATTAAAGAGAAATTGCTGCTCCCTATCTTCCTTAGAGATTAATATGAGTTGAGTAAGTGGTTTCATCACTGGGAAGTTTTGCATTGGTTTCTACTTTTTAAGGCACATATAGGTGAATAGATGTTTAAAAAACAATCAATTTACATATGTAATTTTTTGCCTTTTGGTTTGCAGCTTTCCAAGAGAATTTGCCAATAAACTACCTATATTTTTTCTGGTTCGGAGGAGAGGAGAAAGGTGTTACGTTTTCTATACTCTGCACATCTTAAGCAGTTATTTGATTGATAACTTGTTGCGATAAATCACCACCATTAATCGGAGACAGTTTAATCGCAACGATTAAATGTTTTTACTTGTCGTCGTACGGAAAGTGAATATCAAGAGCAAAGAATTTAAACTTTATGCGTTTATTGTTAACTTTTTTAAAGATTAATACAAATGAAACTCAGTATAAAAAGTGTGTTTGGGTATAAGGTATATTTATAAGATCTCCGTATTCATCGGTGATGATATATGGCCTAAATAAGGGTATCAGATAAATAATGGTGGGTTTCGAGAAGTATTGTCCCCAAACACACCAAAGGCTTCATATTGAATGTTGCACCTGTACATTCCCTCACTGAAACAGTTTCACGGTCGGCTACCCGCAAGATGGCGCACCGCCACATTTTTCAAGAGATTTTACTGAAGTTCAGTGGATTTTCTGACAAACAGATTGGCAGGGGGATTTCACTTCTATGGCGACCAAAGTGACTTGATTTGAAAGCCCTTTGCTTTTTTTCTTATGGGGCTTTGTAAAGAATTATGTTCACAAGGACAGAATTCGAGTTCTGAATCGTATGAAAGCCAGAATAAGAGACGCAATTGAGCAAGTAACAAGAGATATTCTGCAGCGTGTATGGCAAGAAGTATAATACCGAATAATCATATGCCGGATCACGAACAGTGCATAAGAGTAAATTCACAAATGATGTTCAAAACTATTAGCGGCACACTTTCTATTAAAGCATTATTCTCTTGAATATGTATATTATTTTCCTATATATTGGTTCTCGAAACCCTTTTATGATTTTCCGACACCCTGTAGAGTAAGTCACGAATGGTTTGCATTCATTTTAATGACTTTGTGGTCAATAGTTAAGGACCAATGATTGCGGGTAGGATTGCCTCTGAGTAAGCCGGATCAAGGAGGAGGAGGCAAGGCGCCATGCCCCCCTTTCCGAATGCTAGTAAAGGTAATAGAGGCAAAATTATTAAACTTATTTATATTTTATGCATTCTTTTTCAATTAATTTTTTTAAGAACTGTAAAACGAAGGGGAAATGTTATAGTGCATTAGAAAGTTCGATTCTTTTCTATATCTGAGGGACGCATTATTACACACAATGGGTCAAATGGTTAGGTAATTAGGACCCCAAGAGCTGAAACATGAATATGGGAAGGTGATCCAACCGGGTAGCTGGTCTTCCGTCAAGCCCATCTAGCATGTTCTCCAAGGTTCACAGGGTATGACTCTTCTATACACGAGATGACGTCTTAACGCTTCATTCAACTGACTTTCGAAGCCCATGGGTATTATTTATTTCATGGGGGGAAGTGTGGGAGTTAGCAGAGAAAATATAAACATATTCACAGTGTTGAATTGTTTTACCTTTGTGCGGCACTTTTTTGCACACAATGGACTAAATAGTCTGGTCATAAGGATCCCAAAAGTTTAGAGAAAGTTGGGGAAAAGGAACCTACTGAACCGCTGTTCCGACGGATGACAGCCTATCCAAACCCATCGGTGTCACCTTCCTGACCTAGGGCACGGTGGGGGTTTAGTGGAGATAAATATAAAAACTGACCCAGGTCGGACTCGAACATCGGAATTGCAGATCGCGAGCCTGCATGATGCCGACTGAGCCAACCCTCGACCCTAGGCACAGTGGAGACACGAACTAAGTGAGTAATCACCGCCCCCCAACAGTTGAGAATATCTTGCTCAATGATGCCGATATCTTGAAAGAGAGTAGAATATAATGAATTGTCTGATTCTGAGAGTGATGGATTCACTGGCTTCCGGAAGGTTGGGATGTTCATTATGAATGTTGAAATTATCTTTGGCATGGAATTGAAATACTGTTTTTAGAATGTATACAACGTACAATAAGTGAAGAATTTCTTGCACGTCACAGTGATCTAAAAAAACAAAATTCGTCCACCACACAGCAAACATTGATTCATATTTCATGCGTGAACTCATGCGAAAGAAAAATAAATGTTCATACTGCTAGAAGATATGTGGGAATTTCTATGTGGCAACGAGACTCGGTAAACGTGATTGCATAAGAGGAAAATAATATTGACTTTATTCACAATAAATATTTGATAACAACTTATTCTTGTCGTGCAATAGAGCCCTAATGTCTTGCGTGGGAGCTAACATTTCAGACCATAACTCATAGAAAGCAAACGAATATACAAGAGTAATGGTAAAATGATCAACAGTAGGGGTTCTCAACGTGGGATACGCGGTAAAATATTTTGGGGTACGCCGTGAGAGCTCAAAAGTCGCTAGATCTAGTAACAAAGTAAAAATAACCATTGTTATACTATAACTATAGTTTTATTTATCTATACAAGGGGTACGCCAGTTACATACACATTTCCAGGGGGTACGTGAAGCATAAAAGGTTGAGAACCTTTTATCTGATCTACCGAATCAGAACTTTTGGAAAAGGGTAACTAGAAGAATACATCTTATGAAATATCTAACTAATCTAATAGAAATGATAGAATTTGCATTACAGTTCCTTGATAAGGGAATTTTGGAGTTGTTTGCCAGTTCTTGAGAGTGTATTTTTTTCTCAAATAGGCTGAACTAATATTTACCTTGGAATGTCACACCAGGTTTAAATCTAGGTACAAGCGAGAAAATACATACGATATGTTTTTAACTTTGAAGATAAATGGATCACTATAACTGTCCAATTTGGCTGAATTTTATCAGCAGAATGAAAACTCAAACACTTACTATGGTTAATGTCTAATGTATGAAGATGCGGAGAATCACACTTTTTCACATGCGAATCTTGAACCATTCAGGAGGTCGACATTAAAGACTTGATACGTTGATAAAGTTTCAGTGTGCTCGAACTCGCTGCCATCGGCAAAAATGCTTTTTACGCTATCTCAAGCCTTTCCGGGGCGGTGCTCAGTGGGTAGAGCTTCAGGATCTTAATGTGATATTCCCAAACCAGCTTTGAAATTTATCTGCGCTAACCTTCATCCTGCGCTTTGTGTGAAAAGGGACGCTGATGGGCTTAGAAAGACAGATGTCCATCGGAATGGTCGTTTCCCCCGTGTGCAATTCAGCCATATCATGTGAACGTTAAAGAACACGGTGGATAGCCTTGAGGGGAGGAAACCATCTGCATTCAAACAGCTGTCCAGTGGATCCCCTTTCCCAACCTTCTATCATCTCCTGGGGTCCTCGTGACCTGGCCATGAATCCCATTGTGGGCAAAACGTGCAGCTCAAAGTAAAACAAATTCACAATTAAGGTCTTTTCTTCGTTAAAAACTTTTAGTGTCATTGCGGGGATTAAGTCTTTGCTAATTGGTCTTCCCTTCTGATTCACAGTCCAAAAGGTGATATCTACCCCCATCTTCGATTTTCGCCTTTTACAAGAGGGAACACAGAGAATACCAACGAGCGGATGCATGGCAATTCGCCATCTTTACGGTACCTTTCGATTACAGTAGAATTATCTTCCTATAGCAGTACTGGAATCTAATTGGAGCTGTGTTGATACTGCGAACGTTTGAAGTAGCCCCGGTATATAGAGATAGTGATTATACGCATGTATTGCTAATCCTATTCTTCCAGTGGTAGGCTAACGTTGGCTACAGTTGCTTAAAACTCTATCGGCATCGGATAACTGTGCCGTGTCATTCAACCCTCTAGCGCCTGACTAGAAATGACCCTCTTTAGCCTTCCAATGGCCCTGTATATTAATGAATCTGTGGTGAATGATGTCTTTTTGACACGAGAACGGTAGGTTAAACTCGAATGCTATGAATCACAATCCATCACTTTTAATAGAAAAAGCTTTGAATTGCTCTTTACCTGGGACATATTTAGTCAGCTTTCACATAATTTTTATGACAATTCTTGTGTTCTACATGTTTAAGCATACCATTGTGTAAGATATGTGATGCTATGTTATTTTGATTAAGAATTTGCTTCGAAAAGTGCTTTATTTCGGTTTGAAAAGAGGAGCCATGTTCATTCTCTATAGCTAAGCAATTCTGACCAAAGTTTCAGTCTTTTTATTAGCCGTCAGTGTCTTCATTACCACTTCAGCTCAATGTGCAGCAGAGTGGCGTAGACTGAGTGGCAAGTAGGAAGACTACGACGCAGTTCACTCTTCGCTACTTCTTATAAACCGTAGTTCAATTATCATTCAGTCACTCCATGATCTACGAGGACGAGTAAAACGTCAACTAATAATCGCATGATCTCTCGAATTACCACTTACGACTTGGGGCTGGTTTGGCTCAATTGACCAGACTCATAATCTGCATTTCCCAGGTTCGAGTTTCAATTGTGCCAGTGCTGAGCTTTATCTCCGCTATTCACTGTTGTTCATGGTGAGAAAGGGAACACCGATGGCCTTGGAAAAAGCACTGTCAGTTAGATGGAAAGTTAAGCGCTGTCTCCGTGTGCAGGAGAACCATACCCTGTGCACGTTAAAGAACACACACGTCTTAAAATCTGCCCAGTGGATCCCCTTCTCCAACCTTGTCTGAGTCCTTGGTAGTATGGTTAAATTCTTAAAGGTATCATAAAAAATCAGTTGTGTGCTGTTTTTGAAGTTTTTAATACATCATGTAAATAATAGCGTCCAACCTTGTGTGAACCCTTGGTGTCCTTCTGACCTCGTCATTTAGCCCATTGAGGGCAAGAAAGTGCCGCTCAGAGGTTAAACAATCTAATACATATTACCAGTTGAAATGCAGAAAACATACTTCCTTAAAGTTGAAATAACCAGTTGAATAGCAAAGAGCATTTATATCCTTGGTCCATAATTCTAATGCTTCATTTTAACTCAGACTTTATTCATAATTGCATTGTATTGTCTTGAAAATATTGCGTTTTGAGAGATTATCATTTTCTTAGATTAATTTTCCTTATATATGCAAACGCCAAAAGTTTGAAGCCTGAAATCGTATGTACTAAAGCTCTCAATTCATCTTATGTTAGAAGCATCCGAGAACAAGTTCTGATGTCATTTACTAAAGTTTTTTTTACGGCTCATATTTAACAACTCCACCATGTAAATGTAACTTTCAAATGCATTTTAAAACATAAGATGTGTAAGGAGAGTTTTATCATTTATCAAATGCCCCGTGTACTGTTTAAAAAAAAAAAACGAAAGTTGTTATCAAAATGACATGCATAAGGCGGGTCCCTAACCTATCTCTTCTTCCCTCTAAGCTTAATACAACTTTGAGGCTTCTCCTTTCAGAAATTAGGAAAAGAATTTTCTCTTGTAGGTCCTTTCAACTCGGCATTTTTCTGTCTACCGGGAACAAGAAAGAGGTGACTATAACACGAGTAGGGGAATTTACTATGCAATTTATTATCGCTGAACTTAAGCGTTGCGAGACTTGAGCTTTGTGAGTTGGCACAGCGTGACTTGGGAGTGTATCACTACGAGTGACAGCTAAAATGAGGAGTAAAACATCTGGTAAATATAGATAAAAGGATCTGGGTAACTACGCTACAAAGGGAAGCAATTCTTTTTTATCACCATAATTGTAGTACACAGATTACTTCATCCCTTTTTTTGGAAGCAGTAAGGACTTATATGATTTGGATAGTTTAAACTTTGAGCTTGTAATGTTTAAAATATATGATGTAATGTTTATTACAAAATCTTCGAAGTGTTATTTGCACTTTCTTTTCCAAATGTTCTTTGTCCTTCTGGGAACTTTCATTGTTTAATTCTTCATTTTAGATTTTTAATATTTTCTTTATATATATATATACACACATATGAAGTTTTTTTATATAGTTAATTTAATAACAGTTATATAATTATAGTTAATATAAGTATTGTTATATAAAGTCAACTTTAGCCAATCACCTGATTATATTTCCGAAGATATGCATAAAGGGCAAATCCACGAGACTAAAGGCTTATATGAAAAGTGGCATTATGCACATGTTATATTAAGTAGACGAGTATAACACGCAACGTTTTCTTTCAAATACTGCTTTTAGGCCAAACTCTATGTCTTAAATATGTGTTTCATCATCTATACATCATCTATATTCATTTTCGCCATTAACATAGAACTTTCTGGGGTGGCGTAAGGTTTCAGGCTCATAGTGCCCCAGACTCGGAATTGGAGTGTATCACTACGAAAGAATTTTCTGCACTGAAAAAAGGGGACACAGATGGACTTAGAAAGGATACTGTCACTCGGATGGGACGTTGGGCCGCATACTCATTCGCAAACGATGCTATGCTTGTTAAAGAACACGCTGGATTGCCTCAACGAGATGCATCCATCTGTCTCCTGTTAAAGTTTCGTCTTCCTCATAGATCTTCTCTGTAGTGTAATAAACAGACAGGCTACTATCAGATCTCTGTGTCGTATTGAACTGACAAGATATTGTCTGACCTTTGTGTCGTATTGAACTGACAAGATATTGTCTGACCTCCCTGACGTATTGAACTGACAAGATACTGTCTGACCTCTGTGTCGTATTGAACTGACAAGATATTGTCTGAGCTCTGTGACGTATTGAACTGACAAGATACTGTCTGACCTCTGTGATGTATTGAACTGACAAGATACTGTCTGACCTATGTGATGTATTGAAGTGACAATATACTGTCTGACCTCTGCGACGTACTGAACTGACAAGATACTGTCTGACCTCTGTGACGTATTGAATTGACAAGATACTGTCTGACCTCTGTAGCGTATTGAACTGACAACATGCTGTCTGATCTCTGTGGCAAGCAGCAGCTTCTTAGAGGAGAAATATGTTTTTTTATAGCAGTTTTGAATTAAAAAATTTTGCGATTACATATATTGGGCTACTTATGGTTAAATGTGTCATAAAAAATCAACTATGTACTCTTTGTGATATTTTTGATACATCGTGTACATAATTGGTGTAATGACACATATTTACTAACGTCTCAATGATCTTTGAAGAATCTTTAATCACCGCAAGCCTATTTTTATGAAAGCATATTAGATGGAACGCCATATAGAATAATTACCGAGATCAAGTAATATTGTGAGAAAGTTTCTTAACCAATATCTTAAGAAAAAGTGATTAATTATAGCTGATCCTCGAATTTAGTTTTTAAACTATTTTATTTCCATTTTCCATTGTACGAAAACTTCTTTTTCAGTACAAATGAATTTTAGGAAAGTTATGAAAGGATCCAACTGATTGATGCTTACCTCGGCTAGAAGCTTAATCACTGCTTATTCATTTAAATATATTTTTTTATCCTTTTTGTTTCTTTTTTTATTATTGCGCGGCAAAAACAGTCTTTCAGACAGATCCTTCCCGTTGAAGATTAATTTCCTCTAGTCGTCTTACCAGTTTCTTCCCATTCTTCTCATTTTCTATGGGAACACTGTTTTTAGAAAAGTTTAAATGTCTTTTTCATCGATCCTTCTCCTTTCATTCTGTAATTACTTTCGGGAATTTTGCACGATTGTCAGAGAGACGACTCGATTATAGGTCATCTGCAGAAGGACATTTTCTGAAGACTTATAATAAAATTTTTAAAGAAAGCGACAGCGAAAGAAATATCAGATTTCCGAAATGCGGTGAATATCAAACGATTCCTTTTTCTTGTCATTTTTTTTTTCGCGAACTATTTCACATTTTGCAACTGATTCCATTAGAATTGTATGCTTCTCTTAACTTATTTGAATTCAGAAAAACATCTTTTAATTATAAATGCAATCAGCTTGTCTTCCTAGGAAACGGAAATATGTTTATGAGAACCTATTTCTACATCTAGTCAGGAATGAATAAGCAAGCTGAATTTTGAAAAGGATTTGCATATTGTCACTTGGGAAACATATTATGAGGGAGGGTATAGAATGACAGGGAATTTTTGAGAAACTACGAGACTCTACAGTTAAGGCTTCGACAGTTTTCGTAGTTCATAGCCAATGAAGTATCAATGACTTGCCAATCAACCAGCGCCTGTGACAACTGTCAAAGCACCAATTATTAGACTCTCAGTCTCCCCTGTTTCCACTCATGCTACTTTTCTGTGCTATACATTAAATCCTTAAACGTATTATCCTGTTTTAGGAGAAACTCTGAAGCTTTCATTTTGCTTTTTTGTAATATTAACATGTTTTTGATTTGCTTGCTTATTCGTTGTAACACAGATGAGATCAAAAAGAAGCAAAGTGTGTTAAGATGAACTTAGAGAAGGAAGACTTGAAACGCAGAAATATTAAATCGAGTAGTATTTTACCTTTGAGACACATTTTTGCACACAATGGAATAAATGACTAGATCACAAAGACCCCGAGGGTTCAGAGAACGTTGGAAGATGATTATGTTATGAGACAGATGAGAGCCTCCTGTGAAGGCCATCCTGGGTATTCTTTAACATGCACAGAGTATGACTGTCCCGCAGAGATGTTAAAGGACCGATTGTTATCATTGATGTTGACACAATTGTTATCGTTGATGTTGGCCCAATTGTTATCGTTGATTGACCTGAAGAGGTTTCAAATTCGATTCAGACTGAGAAAATAGTCGAAAAGCGTTATCTGCAGAACGGGATCTTAAATACATTTACTTGACCAGAAAACCATATCCTGGCATTGATTGAAAACTTTTGTCTCTTTCTGAGACGTATTCGTTTAATCCACCTACTTGAGGATCTTTGTAACCTTGTAATTTAGCTTACAACTTAAAAGTACCGTGTAGAAACAAATTGATGGAAGAAATTTAGAATTGAAAGTGTAAGTTTCAAAACGAAGCATTATGTCATTTTTATTCGTTACATTTTTAGTAAGTCAGTTAGTTCAAATTATTTCATTAGTTCTTCTATTAGTATTATTATTATTCAATAGGTAAACTACTTTGATTCGATAAAACAAATAATTTCTTATGTAGGCTGTTGTTCTTTAAATAGACTCTTAAACAGAAGAACTTGTCTCTTAAAGAGAAATACAGTTAGTCCCTTATACTGAATATTTGCTCTATGATTTGAATTTAGTAAGACCTAAGTGTTAAGGTAAGGGCTCTAGCGCTTGAAGCAGTTTCCAGTGGCCACTGCATTCTGTTGTAAAGCGCTCTAGCAATGTTTAGAGTAAAGAGTTGTCACTCTTGAAGGTTTGTAGTCGCAACGCAATGTCAGCATATAGTGCTATATTATGTATTCTTGTAAAGAGCAACAAACAGAAATTGTAAACGTAGATACTAAAACTGAAATAAATCCCACTATATAATAGGGAAAAAGAAGATACTTTTGGGAGATAAAAGCGATACTGTCTGTAAAAAATACTGTAAAATAATCGCTCTATGTAAAAAAATGAAAATTAATTTCCTATGCATGCAAAAACGTATCATGCGCAAAATGTAGTTTGGATTTCGTAATATTGTTTTGGGAAGAGGACAGTTGATACACTTAGCAAAGGCCAACAATCGGCAGACAAGGTGCAAAAATTTTGGTACCTCACTGCAGAAAATAATACATCCTTCAAAGAATCCAAAAATCATTTTCAGAGAGCATTACCTTTAAGCAAACATTTCGAGCAATTAATTAAAAATAATTGACTCAAGTACAGCTTTTGTTAAGAATAAATAATTTGGCAGAAACTAACACAATATATTTCAATTGGAGTTCCATGCGCAATTTCCAAATAACCCCCAAAATGTTTCACTTTTTCACCTAAAAGACTTAAAAAATTAACAGATGTTTTAATAAATAAATAAAAATATATTTAAAAATATTACATATCTTGCGATGTTTCTGAAAAAAAATTACATCAGATTTTTATTTCGCTTCTTTCTTTATGTTATAATAAAATACGTCAACACGCTTTTTCGCCATTATGTTTTGCTAATTAAAGCCTTGTGTTGCTGAAAAAAGTTGTAATATAACATGTTATAACAGTCAGCGAATGACAAAATTTAACATACTGTTTTGGATTAAGATTTATGTGGAAAATGAACTTCAATATACAGTCAACATATAATCGATCTTCAGCAAAGCTATATAGAAGGTATGGGTAATTTTTTGAAAGTGGAACATATAGTGCGAGATGGAAGTTTTCAACTACAGTATTTATGCATTTAAATTAGTACGATGGAATTTTGACAAAGAATGTTTATTTTACCGATAGATGTCGCCCCACTGTTTCTAGAACGCTGAGGCAGACACCTTCAGTTGCGATCGAAGAGACGGCTAAATTCGCAGTTTCATGGATGCTACTGGATTTCACGCTTATTTTTTTTGCAACTATATTTCACAAAAAATAGTTCCATGAAATAAAATTCAGAAATACATATAAACTTTTTAAATGTTTTTATTTTTATTATGAGGAACAAAAAATGTAAAACGAAATCAATGAGTTTTATTTTTGGGTAGTTAGAAATGTTTATTCGACTTTCAAAACTTCACATTTTTTACAGGAGTAATTCAGAGTAAAAGAGAATGTGCCTTTCTATTTTTTGAATTTCTTATTTTTACATACCAATGTCTCACATTTCTAAATTTTATTTCACATCGTTCGTTCGCCTTTTTTGACTTGATATTTCATAAAACAGAATATTAGAGATTGGCGACCCAAAATAATGAAATAATTTCTATTTTATGTCAATGAGAAATCTAAATTCGAAGTTCTATCCCTTCTAAAATATGTATTTAATGAAAATATGTGATGGTAGATATATTAAAGATAATAATCAAATCTATTTAAATCACAATTTTCAACAATATTCGTTCAGTACATTAAAAGTTATGGAAGCTAGAATATTTCAGAACAGTAATACGCCGAAGAGTTTACCTCTTAAATCAAATAAAGCTTGGATAATAAGCATTGGTTTCCACCATGCCCGGATCTAGAAAAAAAATCGAGAGGATGGGGAGGCAAAAAACACAAGCGAGCCGAAAAAGTGTAAAAGGAGGCAATACATTTGATTTCCAATGCAGTATAACATTTTACTCTACGCTTTAAGGTTTTTAAAAAAAAAGTTTTGAAAATGCAAACAATTTTAATTATTTTTGCCTCATTTTCCCTTGCATTCTGAAAGGGAGGTATAGCCCCCTTACCACTCCCTAGATTCGGCCCTGGTTTCCACTATTTAATAAAATAAATATACATTTCAAATGCAAACAAGATAATTTATTGTTAAATATTCCAGTTTACGTAACTCTTTAAATACTGATGGAATATTATTGATAATCGAGATTTATATATTTCTATATATATTCAATTTTAATATTCAGTTAATCATCAGGTATATTTTCCCATTGAATGTGGAATTTAGAAGTTATAAAAAACCCTCAAGCAGCTGCTTGCCATAGAAATTTGACAGGAGACTGTCAGTTTAACACACCATAGAGAACACACCACCTCAGCAGAAAGAACACAATATCTGTGCCTTATGCGGTGCTCGAACCTATGTCTCGTTGATCAGCAGCCAAGCCGCTAACCACTCGGCTACGAGCGGCGCACAGAAGTCACAGAACTTCGAAATTCTATTCCCATTGGTATAACAAAGAAATACTTTAATATAGGTAGCTTCTTTATTCGTATAAATATTAGAGCTGCTGAAATGGTATAGTGGCTACGAAAGACTTTTTTTTGTGTGCGAAAAGCAAATGCAAAAAAGTAAACTTATTTATTTTCGCAAAGGCAAAAAAACAGGAAAAAAAATAACGAACAACTGATGTGTATGAAATTTAATTATGTTTTGCATTTATCTGTTTTTTTAATTTTAACTACGACTAAAACAACCCGAAATTAAAGAAAAATATGATCTTTTAAAAATGCAATTGAATAGCCTTTGCATAATCAGTGCTTTCTGAAATAAGTTCTCAAGTGAAAAATGAGTCATTTAAAGCATTGCGAGGATGCATTTCATTGGCAGTGCTTCATAGCCGCGCTCGAATTTAAAATGGTGAATTATTCATTAATTACACTTATTTCTGAAAAGAAGTTTCGTTGCAATAAATGTGAAACTAATCTAACTGAGTTGCATAAATTATCACTTCTAGCTGTAATATATTTATTCCAAACTGTTCTAAGTTTAATGTAACTACTGAAAAAAAATAGGTTTACTGTTAAAATGACGCCTCATGGTAATATTGAAGCCTTGAATAAGATGAAATCAATTAAAAAGAAAAATATTAATTTTCTTGTTTTATGTTTCAAATTAAGAAATATATTAATCTTTATTTATTGGTAAACTGATTTCATTTAAAGATGGTATTTCGTTGATACACGAGGTAAGATGATATTAACATTAACGGTTATCGGAGCACAATGCAAAATTAGTCGAAAAATAAATGATAAATGTTGATAAAACAAAACTTATTTTTGTCTGATAGTATGTAAGTTTAATATCAATATAAAATGGTAAAAAGCAGTGTTGAATCATATGATATTCATTTGACTGTGTGATAAGCAAAGGCATTATTAGTGACTTTATATGTCTGTATATGAATCGTTACTCTTTAAAATTAATCACAGATCTTACCCATAAGTATGATACATCATAAGTATATATTTCAACTGTTAATGTGACATGTAAAGTTATTCCCGTAATTTGTTTGGTGAAAATTGACAAGGTATTTCATAAAATTATCCATATGTGTAAGGAACGTCCAATTTTTATTTTCACTGGATGACCATTTTTGAATAGTGAAAGCAAGAGGTGCGACACATTTTTGTAATGGATGCAGCTCTTTATATATATATTTTTTTTATTATCATCTTCAACTTATCCTTAAGCATATTTTCTCATTAAATGTGTATTTTAGAGGTTAAGAAAAATTGAAAAAAACCTCAAGCAGCTGCTTGCCACAGAATTCTGACAGGAGTCTCCCCAAATTAATGCATTATATTTTAATGCATTATATATATATATAATTAATGCATTATATTTATATTAGGCGTATACACCTAAAGACTAAAATTAAACTGTGTAATAGTTTGGTGTTTGATACGGTTAGTTATGGTAGCGAAACATGGATCCTTCGTAAGAGAATAGAGAGAAACTTGATGCCTCTGATTTTAGATGCTTGCGCAGTATCTTGGGCATTAGGAGGTTTGACTTTGCAAGTAATGATGAGGTTAGAAGAAGGAGGCATCAACCACCTTTGAGCAGTATTTTGTGCAGAGAGAGACTGCGTTGGTTTGACCATGTTGCCCGTATGCATAGCTGCAGGTTGGGAAACAGGATTATGAACAATGTGTCCCTAAAGGTTTCAGGAAAAGGGAGAGACCTAGGATGCGATGGGCAGACAATGTCAAACAGGACCTTTCTAGAATTGATCTATAGTGACCAAATGCAGCAGCCGCAGCTCAGGACAGACATGTTTGGAGAGGTATGTTGTAACGTCTGTGGTAGGATCTACGTAGCCCATTGACTGCATGAGGATCTAGTCTACTAGATTTGATGATTGCATGTGAATCTAGTACTACTATATTTGGATCTACGTAGCCATGACTGCATGAGGATTTTGTATGTATATATGATTAAATGGTACAAACCAGGCCTGTTCAACCTAAATTTAGTGAAGAGCTACGCTACTAAGAAAAAATTATATCCTTAAAGAGCTGCAGGAAAATAGGAAAATTTTTCTACCTCGATATGAAAATATATATTTTTAATGAGAATGGGGAGTTACAAAGTTGAGAAAAAAAAAACTATATCTAGGAACCAAGAGAGTATATTGATTAAAAATAATAAATATGCATTTTGAGTGCTCTGAATTGGCAAAATTCTTTTAATTTCAGACCTAAAAAGGTTTAGTCAAAAGCTGAAATAAATGCTCCAGATTCAGTATAGCGTTTTTTTTCGCTTTATGAACCGTACGCTCTTTTGCAATGAGACTCGTGGTGCATGGACCTGGTCAAAACAATATGAAATAAAACGAAATTTCGTTTACCACTTGTATCTATAATTGACGACTGAACTCAAAAACTTTCCCACAGTTTCTTTTAAGGAATAAACGCCAATTCATTTAAATTTAATGTCTTAATCCCGGAAAACCATTAAGAGTGGTTGATTATTTTAATTACTCATTATTATAGATAATACAGATTAAAACATTCTCTACTAAAATTCGATTATTACTATTAGCGACAGTGATTTTATCCACACTTACAATGGCATCTCTAAAAACGTTCAATTCGCAAACCACTCCAGAAACATTTGGTCGCCCTATTGTTTTAAACGTTATTAGAAGAAACTGTTTTGTGAATACCCTAAATATTTCACCCATACCTCTTCGCGATCGATTGAATCGCAGTATACCACTCAAACAGTTGCAAACATGAAGGTAATGCGCTTAAAAAATTTTAACCTCCTTTCCCAAATCCTGGGTGCGGTACTGCGTCTACTTTACAGTGCTAATCACTTTAGCATTTTCTGTATTGTCACTAAGTGCTTGAATATTGATAAAAGGATATTTGATCCAGCTCCAGTTAAGTCATAATGTTCCTTTCCTTGTCTTTATGCTGAGGTCTATACTTCTTCATAGATCTTCTCTATGGATCACTATTCTAACAGACTCCTGCAGACAGCTGTGGCAAGCAGCTCTTGAAGAGGGAATTAATCAGTTTTTTTAATAATAACCAATTTTTTATCACCATCCATCTTAGCAGTGCTTGTTAACTGTAATGAAACATTTCATTTCTCGAATAACGCTTGACAATAGTACCAAATCATGAATATAATCTTAGTTAGACAAAAGAGCATTTGCTATATAATGTATATATTTGTTGACATTCCGAAGAAGTTTATAAATATGAAAATAAGTTCAGCACAGCAAATTAAAGCCACAAATATTAAGTGCTATTACTAGGGAAGGAATTCCCAACTCGAAGCAAGAATGGGAAGAACATAAGTTAAAATTTGCCTCCTACTAACTAGATTTGACCTTACTTTCTAGGATAGGAAGAACGGCCAATCGATAGTGATAGTAATCCCGCCATGCTTGATTTAGCAGTTTCTTTTCACGGTCTCGGAATCGAAGAGATCATAAGCTTTCCTGCAGATATCATGGGAACGGCACTTCTAGAAAACTAATGGAGTGCAAGGACATCATCGGTAAAACAAGTTCCGAAACAAAGAATAAATAAAACAGATGATTGAAGAACAAGTCTTCTGATATTCTGTAAAGAAAGGGCAGCTATCCAAGCATTGAATGCCGCTGATCCCTTTTTTTGTGCTTGATGTTCAGCGACTAATTACTTGAGGTGTCTAAAGTCTCTTTTTTTAACCCAATATCCGCCTTATTAATATGAAATCAACTTCTAGTTTAATAATCAATTAAGAAATCGTTTCCGACAAGTTGCTGAGGAACTTTCTACGCGATAGAATAAAATTTTATGGTTATGAGAAGTTGAACTATTCTCCATCGATTTTGTAAGTGAGTTACCTTCTAAAAAATCAATGCATTTTTTACCCATGAAATATGAAAAAAAATCGCCAAATATTAAAGTAGGAGCACGTTTTTAGATGTTTGAACTAGAAATTTTGATTTTCATTTGCTATCTGTATGTTTGTTTTGGACTCTAGAACATGATAAGGGGTTTGGTTGTGTTGCCTCTGAGCAGAACCTTTTTGTCCCCAATGGGTCAAATAGCCAGGTCACGACACAGAGGAGGTTGGGGGAAGGGGACCCATTGGATCAACTGTTATGAAACAGATGATAGTCTCCCGTCAAGGTTGTCCAGTCTGTTATTTAACGTGTACCGGGTATCCTCACTCGGGGCTTTATGTTCCATCCGAAGGACGGCGGCCTTTCCAAGCCCATTGGTGTCACCTATTGACAGGGGACAGGGTGTGGGTTTAGCGGGGATAAATCTCAACATTGGCACAGCTGGGACTCGAACCTAGGGAATGTAGATTACGAGCTTGGTGCGGTACCGACTGAGTCATCCCGCTCCATGACAAGGAGAAATGGATTTTTTCAGTCGGCTGTACGCCAGGCTCGAAATCTAATGTTCTGCACGAATTCCCACTCTGCTTTCGGTGACAAAGGCGACAGCGATGGGCTTGGAAAAGTCGCCATCTGTTCGATGAGAAGTTAAGCCGTGACCTCGCATGCAGAAGTACAATACTTTACAAACTTTAAAGAACATGCTGGATAGGTTGAAGGGAGAATTCCATATGATTCTAATAGTTGTCCAGTGTGTATACCTTTCCCTATCAACCTGACTCCGTGTATGGAAGAATCGTACCTCCGTGTATGGAAGAATCAACCTGTTTTTCCTGAACTCTTCCGGTTCACATTAACTTGGGTATATAGTCCATTGTGTCAGCGGGCTAGGCTCGTAATCTGGTGTTCCCAGTTTCGAGTCCTACCTAAGACAGCTTTGAGATTTATCTCCGCGAAACTATCACCCTGCCCTTGGTTAGTGGGAGATACTGATGGGCTGACAAAGGCTGCCGTAGGTCGGACGGGATGTTTAATGATGTCTCCGTGTATGGAAGAATCGTACCTTGTATATAGTCCATTGTGTCAGCGGGCTAGGCTCGTAATCTGGTGTTCCCAGTTTCGAGTCCTACCTAAGAGAGCTTTGAGATTTATCTCCGCAAAACTATCACCCTGCCCTTGGTTAGTGGGAGATACTGATGGGCTTACAAAGGCTGCCGTAGGTCGGACGGGATGTTTAATGATGTCTCCGTGTATGGAAAAATCGTACCTTGTGCATATTAAAGGACACTCTGAATGGCCTTGACGGGAGGTTACCATTTGCCTCCTAACTGCTGTCCAGTGGGTTCCCTTCCCCCAATCTTCTCTGGACCCTCGCGGGTTTTTGTGACCTGGGAATTTAGACCATTGTGTGCAAAAAATGTACCGCTCAGAAGTAAAATAACTCATCCTTCATAACTTGGCCTTTTAACTCATGGCATTATACCCTCCGGTGCCCGATAACAGAAGGGTTCGCTAAGGAACTCAGAAGTGCCCAAGCAATCATATAGGTAGCAGGCGGGACGACCACAATATCCATTAGAAGTGTGCCCAAGTCAGGGCACACCTGAGGAATTTGGGTTGTTTCGCCTGCCGGCTCCGGAACTCCCTACTTTGAGACCGAAGCTGCTTTCGCTCTACCACTTATCGTCTTTATACTTCTAGCCGGGATGCACTCCGTACCCCCTTTAACGCCACCCATACTCCAAGTCTCTACTAGTCTCCCCTGAGAAAACCTCTTACCTTCTACTTCCAGGCTCTCACCATTCGTGTAGTGTCGTGCAGACGGATCACGAGATTTTCTCCAGTGGGGAGGGGCAGGTCCTTCGGGACCTGCCCCTCCCCACTGGAGAAACCTGTCCCCTCCCCACCCAACAACAGTGGGCTTGCATGCATAAAAGAGACACTTAGAAATAAAACAACGCGGCCCAGACCACCCGAAAAGTCTAACTTACTGAATTCAATTTAGGCAAATTTCAATCCTGACTAGTGACCTAAGAGTACGAGCTTGTGATGCATTAAGAAGGAATACTTGTCACACAAGGATTTTAAAAAATTGCGATTTTGCGCAAAAAAATGGTTGCATTGATATCAATCGAAATTTACCTATTCCGAAATTTATATATTTCCCCTACTAATAAGGAGCGGGGGTGGCTCAGTCGGTAACGCGCCAGGCTCGTAAAATGTAGTTCCCAGGTTCGAGTCCCAGCTGGGTCAGCGTTGAGATTTATCTCCGCAAAATTCCCCGCCCTCCCCACGGTCAGTAGGGGACACCGATGGGCTTGCAAAGGTTGCCGTCCGTCGGATGGGACGTTAAGCCGTGACTCCGCTTGAGGGAGAGCCCATACCCTGTGCACGTTAAAGAACACGCTGGATGGCCTTGACGGGAGGCTACCATCTGTCTCCCAACATCTGTTCCAGTGGGTACCCTCCCCCAACCTTCCCTGAGCCTTCGGGGACCATGTGACCTGGCCATTTAGCCCACGGTGTGTAAAAAAGTGCCGCTCAGAGGTAAAACAACCCAACCCCTACTAATAAAATGAATTTTTCTTTGTAATTTTTCTCTTTTAGAAGACCAATCAGCCATTGCAGACTCCCTACTGTTAAATCGTAGCAAAAATTCGTACTTTGAGACTTTATTTTGTGCCGACTAGTGATCTGAATACATAGAAAATTTTACGCGTTTTTAAATCGCTAATATTGACCAGATGAGGTAAATTGACTTAACTCTTGGATATTTAGCAGCGAACTCCTTTACCTTGAATAAAACGTTTTCCGCTCTCATTAGACCATATGGTGAGTCAAAAGGATCTAATGTTCAGAAAAGTATTGATAAAGGAGATCTACAGGAAACCTTTAGGAACAATTTGAAAATTTTCTTTAATGCCATCCACACGTTTTTGAAGATCCCACGCTCGTGCAACCACGTATTAGAATCCCTTACTATACTTCGGAAAACATAATTTCGTTTCCTTGTCATCCTTTCCTATCGTCGTCAAGAAGACCTTTCTTTCCTGGTTAGAGTAGGAGTTTCTGATGTTCAATTATTGGATGGCGAAATGAATTCGAAAAGAGAACCGCTCGAAGAGAGGAGTGCGGAAGACTCCCACCACTGATCATTATGCTCTATGCAATCATAGCCCGAGTTGTCATTTAGCTGTCGCCATCTGTTGATGAAATCGGCAATAGCATTTTTAATTTTTTTATATATTTTCTGTTGATCAATCTATTTTTATGCTTTCTTATTATTGCATGTCTATCTAATCATGTATGTATGGTATCGTTAACATGATTTCAAATAACGTTTATTTAGCATAATATTAATTGCAGCATTCATAATCGTAGTTTAGTAAGAAATAAAACTTATTAAATGAAGAAACAGGGTTATTTATTCATAGGGTGCTTTTTTTCATCTACACAACAAGATGAATGGGCAAATCAGAAAGGTCAAAGAACAGGGCTGCTAAACGAAACTCACTAGTCTTTTGTTAGGAACAGATGGAAGACTCTCACCAAAGCAGTTGAGCTTGTTCTTTAACGCTCACAGAATGTACTTCATCTGAGCCCACTTTATCATTAGTTTCGTCCCAAAAAGATGGCTTTCAAACCCATAATTGTTTCCTTTATCCTAGAAGAAAGGAAAGAATCTTTCAAGAGAAGTGACAAAGACCCTCTCTCCTTTATTCTATTTAGTCACACTCGGTGAAGTTAGAGAACGTTGAGGCTGTGTCATGTCCACAGACAGAAGAATGATGTCTAGCCACGAAGGTTGCCTTTCCTCTGAGAAATGGTAAAGCGTTTCAGACAGACAGAACTAATAACGCTGTCAGCCACGTAGTGGAGTGCCAAGGAGGTAAAGTAAGGGATCGAAGCAGGGAGGCCACGAAGGGATGTACTGTAGGAGGAAAGGGACATCCTTATTCCTGCAGGGGAAAGAAAACGATTTTCATCATAGTCACCGAGAAAGGAAGATGAA
This sequence comes from Ryuthela nishihirai, assembly GCA_038380435.1. Taxonomy (NCBI): domain Eukaryota; kingdom Metazoa; phylum Arthropoda; class Arachnida; order Araneae; family Heptathelidae; genus Ryuthela; species Ryuthela nishihirai. The sequence goes on along the minus strand of JAWZYU010000016.1, from coordinate 36,967,184 downwards.
GATTTTGCATGCCGTTCAACAAGATAGTAGACATGTGAGACTCTGTAGAATAAGGAGTCTTATTTTAGCCTATGAGAGGCAGAGAGAAATTTGAATATAATAGTGGGGAAATTTGGCTATGCTTCGAGAGATAAGGGAAAAGTTTGCTTAGGGGAGTGGAGTTTTTCCCAAGCTCAGAGAGAAGAGTGCGAAGTGTGTATGGAGGAGTGGAGTTTTTCCCAAGCTCAGAAAGAAGAGTGCGAAGTGTGTATGGAGGAGTGGATAATTTTTGTTAGTCTCCAAGAGATCAGTAAGGCGTTTGCCTTGGGGAACGTGCCTGGGGGAATTTGCTTGGGGGAATAGAGATTCCTTTCCGGGCTTCGAAATACCAGGGGGAACTTGGCTTGAGGAGTGGAGAATTTTGCTAAGCTAGAAATGCAGTGAGAGTTTTTGCAGCAAAAATAACACCGATGAACAGGAAAAAAATTTCGGAAATAAACAGTAACTAATCTTTACTAATTTTGGACGCCGAATATGAAAGTGACACTTAAATTAATTGCCTCTAGTTTTGAAGATACTGGAGGTGTCAATCTGCAGATTTTCACTGGCTTTGGCGAATGGAGTTCAGCGAGGTTAGCGAACTGTTTTTGGAAGGTAAGAAGAGTTGCTCCAGGACTTGTCTAGAGGCAACGTAGCGCTGCCTTTAATCGAGGTAAGCCAGTGATTGCACCCTGTATCACCAATGTAGTTTATAAGAGAGGAAATATACATTTTTATGGAAACCGTAACCGATGAGCGTTTTTATGGTCACATTTGTGTACACATCTCAAAATCTATATAGGGAAACACATTTCATAGACACATAAAATAAGTCAAAATTTCAATCAATAATGAAGATAGAGATTACCTGTTGACATAAAATTGAAGAAATCATTTTGCTGAAAAAAATGAATTTTGCCATGACGAACCTGTGTCTCCCAGATAAAGATCAAGAAGTAACCACTAAATTATCAACGGCTAGCTCATTTTTCAGCTGCTTGTCACTATAATATAAATAATAAGCTCACCGGACAAAATATTAGACATCTCCCGCCTTAAGAGTGTTATGTCCGTTCGACAGCAACAGAGGGTGCACCAGTAATAAACGCATCCTATAAATAGCTGTGCCGTGCGCTACGGGGTTCATATAGTGACAAGAAGTGGTTGGTGTCACGTATATGTTAGTCACTCCGTGAAACATGGGTCGCGCCAAAGATGTGAATGAGTGGCAAAAAGGTGTTATTGCGTTTAGCCGAGCAAAAAGGCATAGTGTATAAGAAGTTGCTCCCTTTGCAGGTGTGTCGAAACGTACTGTCCAAAGGGTCTTCCAGCAGTGGCGTACATCGCATTCCACCGCTAATCGTCGCCAGAACTGCGGCAGAAAGACTGTGTTCACCAATAGGGACTGCCGCAGTATGTCGCGCACTGTTAGGGCAAACCGCTTTGCAACGAGGTAGGAATTGCTCCAGTCAATCAATGCAGGCCTACAACAAGATGTTTCCGAACAAATACTGCAAAGGGAACTGCATGTCATGATTATCTGAAGCAGAGTAACGTGGAAGAGACCCATGTTAACAGCTCTGCACAAGGCTGCATGGCTACAGTGGGCGCAGCGCCGCAAAAACTGGACTGTCGACTCTTGGAACCGTGTGATCTGGTCGGATGAGTAACGTTTTTGATTGTACTCGAATGATGTGAGGCGACGAGTACACTGTAAACCACATGAATTCTTCCATGCGGATTATGTGCAAGGTTCTATTCAACCTGGAGGAGGCTCTGTGATGTTCTGGAGGTGTTTCACGTACGAGGAAACGGGTTCTTTGGCTGCGGTGACGTCACATTTGAACCAGAAGGGCTATATGGAGCTACTGGATGACCACATGTTGCCTAGGTCTTCCCCTCATTCTGAGGCCTTTAGGCACACTGTTCATAACCCTATTCGCCAATCTATAATTATTCATAACGGACAACATGGCCAAACCAACGGAGTCTCTAGCACTTTAAAAATTTGAATGTTCTTTTACAATGATCTGTAATTTGAATTGATTGATAGGAAGATAAAATATGCGTGTATAAAATTAGTGTGTATAGCTACTGTAGCAAAGCATTATTTTTATGAAATCCTTTTATCAACACTGTCTAATCAGTTGCCCAGAGCACTTTTAATCCAGCATTATGCAGCTTAGGGTTGGTGGCATAACTCTTTACGCTGTCAGGCATAAAATGCAGAACTGTATATAAAAAAACATTGGATTTTTAACTGATATTCATTATTACTTGCTAAGAAATTTCAAGTATTTATTAAAAAGTTACAGTAACTGATTTGTACATACTCGAATCTGTTACTGATAACATGATTTTACGAAACAATGTTTTACTACAGTGGTTCTGAATGCTTGTTTTATGTTCTTATCAATGCTGTTAGCATAATTGCTTAGGTACCGAATCAAAATCAATTAACTACTTTTTTTCGCTCAATATTTATTCCAGGATATGAGTCAAGAATCACCTAAGGACAGGTTGACTTTCTTCAAGTATACGTTTAAGTGTCACATAAAGTCTCGTAGTGACAATTTATGGGGTCATAATCATTTTTATTACGCGAAAAGACGTTGGATGTTGCTCATGGGATGAGCCCTTTATCATTCATTTTCCGACTTGCTATTGCCGGTGGGACTAGATGTTTTTTCCACTGTTAATACAGTCCTATGCAGCATACAGATGGCAGAATTTACAGACACATCAGATATGAACTGTACAACTAGTGTCTTTGCTACAATCAACAGAATCGTAGTATTACGAAAAATTGACTGTCTATAAAATAGTTCATACTTTTCCATTTCTAAAAGACAGTTTCTAGAAATATTCAAAACTAGAATTGTTTTTGTGGATGAACAGATTCGAGTATGTCACTAATCCTATCAAATGTTTATGGTAGGGTGCAATTCTATTTTCAGTCTCGTTGGTATTTATATTACATGCGTCTCAGTTAATTAAATTGGGAACAGTGAGTACCATGGCTAAATATTAGTTTGCTGACACAGATTTAGGGATATTTCTTTAGACATTCCTGGTTTTATCTTTTGAATGAATTAAAGGTTACGAACTTCGTTTTAAACTTGCATTTGTTTTGCCACTAAAGTATATGAAGGTTATTACTTACCAAAGATTCTTTGAGAGTAATTTATATACTAGTATAAACATATATTTTGAAATATTCCTAGATTGAACTTTTGGTTAATAATCAATGCATGACTGTTTATTTGCTTGTTTTTTGTGTTACTTTCTCTCCGCAATTTTTTTTTTCATGTTTGGAACTGACATTTTATTAAAACAATCCTTTTCAATAACGTCATGGGCATCATTCAATTTTTCCTTCAATAAAGTTTTAATTCTCAATAGTAATGATAAAGTTCCATTTCCATACTTTCTTTTTAAGTCATAGAAGTGGTAAACGAATAGCAACAGCCTAATCCAGGGATGACCAAACCAAACTTAGAAAACAGCCATTAGAAAAAAAAACATCTATGTTCATAAGGAAGGAGTTCCTAAGGAAAATTCTCTACTTAAAAACTAAAACATGCATTTCTGATGAAGTGACGAAATAATTTACATTTTTAGGGAATCGAGAAATTATCTTGATTAAAAACAAAAATATATATTATTAATGAGCATTGTGAATTATTAAAATCGTTTAGTTGTGAACTTAGAAATGTTTGGTCAAAAATATTGGAAAAAATGATAATGATTCAGTATACTGATGATTTGTTTTAAAGTTTTACGTTTACAGGCATCCTAGTTATTTCATCAAAATTTAATATGCTAATTTCAATATTGGTGAAAGGTCTAGGACTTCGTTATATCAAAATATATTAAATTATTTATTAAGAAATTTTTTGAGTATATATCATCTATTGTGGCTATATTAGTATATGGTAAATGATGGTATTTAGAAAAATTATGTTAGATATGCAATTTGAAATTTAGTTTTTTAACGTAGTCACTGTTGTTGGAAACTAAAATATGAAACAAAAATATGGGTTTCAAATCTGTCTGTACACTACATTTCTTCTGTATACACCTATCCCTCGATTTACACGGTACTCAGTTCACACAATTTTGGCTTTGCACGGTCAAAAAATGCAACCAGTTTCGATTTACACGGTATTGACTGAGATGTACATAGAAAGGAAATCTCAGTCAGTACCGTGTAAATCGAAACTGGTTGCATTTTTTGACCGTGCAAAGCCAAAATTGTGTGAACTGAGTACCGTGTAAATCGAGGGATAGGTGTATAAAGTTTAATTTAAGAAGCCAATTATCTAAGAATACAGATATGTACAGTCAGAATCAGTTCGGTCAGGTAATTTTCATGTGATCAGACTTTCTCTATTCAAATAAAATGTTTTATCGTTTTCGGAATATCCAAAAAAAAACATATTTCATCATCCGACATTTAGTTTACCCGCAGATAACAATTTTTATAATTCCATTAAAGTTTTAACACAATTTGCAGCCGTGCTGGGAAGAATTCAAATTGTCTTCACACTCTGACTAGTTATTTGCCAATTTTAGCAACTGCCAGATTGCACACTGGTTTCTACAATTTAATCTCTCACAGGAAATTCTTTTGCTCTCTACCTTTCCAAGTTGATAATCTTTCCATTCTTTCACTTTTCATTTCCGCATATTGATTTTGTCATTTAGAATTTTTTTCTTTGAAAGCGAAATGAACGAAAGGAGAGAGAGTCATTTAGAAAAGGTAGCTTTTATTCTCTGAAAGAGCTTCCTCTCCTATTTCCATCACACTGCTTATTACTCTATTCCTGAATGACCTGGCGACTTCCCTTTTGTTAGGGATCTATTCTCATTGCTTGCCTATATAGACTAGATTCTTTTGTTCTCCACTTTATACTAGAGACGAATAAAGAAAGAAGAAAACTTTAGAAGATATGAATACCTTATGGTAATGGTAAATAAGGGAAATGAATACTGAAAGAAACAATAGTTAGCAATATATTTAGAACCAGAGAAGTAATAAAAGTTTATGAATTCCTCTGTTGGAGCAAACTTCTAATGGGAGACATTCCTTTACATTGCCCAGATGTTAATTTCGTTGCTAAATGCGTGCATTACAGCAAATTGTGGCAAACAATGAATCATCCCTGGTTAGAGGCAATAATAAATATGCTCAGTGAGGTCATTTTAAGCGCTCTATAGTAATATTGATAGATGCAATCAAATGTTAAAAATGTTGGATTTCCCGTAAGATAACGACGTAGTTTCTCCAGAACTTTTTTATTAAGTTTTCCGAAGCAGCAATTTTTTGAACTGTTTTGGTTTTTAACTAATGATTGTGCTATGAAAATTTGTATATTTTGGGAAAATGTTTGCTAGGAAGCATATTTATAAGCTTAATTCACTTTTATGGTAAATCTGTAGTTTTACTAACCGAAATATTTTTTTAATATCGGTTAAGAGGTATAGTAGTTCTCCAAAAGTATTTGTTTGAAACAAATGCGTACTTTGGAATTTGGATTTTGAGAATTTTAAATCTTTTTTTTACTATTTTCTATGTTGTGGGACTTGACGCACTATAAAGTGTGTGAGGAACATTAATTGATTTTCGTACATTTGAATTTCGTCACTGGATGGAACAGTTAATCGTGAATCAGTATGCTTCTAACATGGCTCGGATTATTACAAAGCCCCGTACGCAACAGTTACCTATTTTCAGAGCAAATGAAGTTTTTCATTTTCCGAATTTTTGCCCCTTTCAGAGTCGTAAATCGCAGTAATGGATGAGGCAAAATGCAAATAATAATGTATTATTTACCCTACGGAGCGCAAGAAGTACATCTCATTTATCCCTTAAATTGAAAAAGTAGAGTTTTCTTATTGCGGGATAAAGGACAAATAATTCAGTATGTATAAATAATTTGTTTATTATTACTCTATTGAAATATTGTTGAAATTTTAAAATTAAATACCAAATTTATAAAATGAATAACTACCGGTCGAATTTTAATAAGTATATTTATTTAAATTACAATTATTAATGAAATCTTTATTCATAAACTGTTCTATCACAAAACGTTTCTAAATTCTAGTGAAAATATATCGTTTGCAATATAAATCAAGTTTTTTTCTACATTTAGAACCCTCTAACGATGGTTAATTAAGGCCATTTGGAGAAGTTGAAAATATGAATAATCATATTTCATTAGTACTCATTCAACTCAAAAAAGAAATTTTCGATATTCTCTCGGAGCCAAAAGTTGCGTTTACCCACCCACCCTGGGGTGAAGGGACAAATTGATGCTACCAATGTATACCCTATGGTCATCATACTCCACCACTAAAATATCAGCTCTCTAGGCCAAATATATCCTTTGCAAAATTCGCTAAAAATTTTGAAATTTTCAAAAATTTCCACCGTCACAGGGGCGAAATTAAAGCTTTTGGAATATTCTAGAATTGTGAATCATAATAGTTTATCAATACCTATCGACCCAAAAAGGATTTTCAATTTATCTCTAAGAACAAACAATTTTCGCTTCGAACAAAAATTGTTGGGTATTCCCACCCCCTCTAGGGGTAAAAGTGAAAACCATTGTTGTCAGTACAAACTCATTGATATTCACACTTCACAACCAAAATTTCAAATTTCTTCAAAATTTTCAATTTTCAATAATTTTCACTGTTAGAGGGAATAATTATAGTTATAGGAATGTTCTGAAAATGCGATTCATACTATTTGGTCAATGCCTATCCAACCCAAAAAGATTTGGGTTGGGTTGTTTTACCTCTGAGCGGCACTTTTTTGCACACCATGGGCTAAATGGCCAGGCCACATGGACCCCGAAGGCTCAGAGAAGGTTGGGGGAGGGGACCCACTGGAATAACTGTTGGGAGACAGATGGTAGCCTCCCGTCAAGGCCATCCAGCGTGTTCTTTAACGTGCACAGGGTATGGCTCTCCCTCATACGGGGCCACTGCTTAACCTCCCATCCGAAGGACAGCAGCCTTTCCAAGCCCATCGGTGTCCCCTACTGACCGTGGGAAGGGCGGGGATTTTTGCGGAGATAAATCTCAACGCTGACCCAGCTGGGACTCGAACCTGGGAACTACAGATTACGAGCCTGGCGCGCTACCGACTGAGCCACCCCCGCCCCACCCCACCCAAAAAGAATTTTTAATTTACCTCTAAAAGCAAAAAAAAATTTGATGTTTACAGACAGATGGAGAGACGACAAAGTGAAAACATCAGCTAGTTTTTTTTTAAAACGAGCTCAAAAATTACAAGTCAGAATAAGAGAAATCGGTTTTACTTATTTTAATTAACCGATGGCATTTCTTCTCTAAATTCAAAGTAGTAAAAAAAAAATTTGGAATGAAAATAAATACATCATTATAATACATTTGATTTAATTTTTAACTAATTTTCTTTCGCAGTGTTTTTTATTATCTCAGACCAATCCTTTACTTTGTATGAGTGATGTATCTCAGTTAGTATAATCTGCAGTTTCCAGGTTCGAGTCCCAACTGTTCCTACCTTGAGAATTTTCTCTGTTAGACCCCGTTCTGCCCTTGGGGAAAAACCGACACTGATAGGCTTGGAAGGGAATAGTCCGTCGGATGGGACGTTAAGCCGTGCCCCATACCCTTTCCATGTTAAAGAACACTTTAGATGACCTTGACGAGAGACCTTTTTCTTTCTCGTAAAAGTTGTACAGTGGGTCCCCCTCCCCAACATTTTTTGAGACTGGGGGTCTTTGAATTGGTCGTTTAGCTAATTGTGTCAAAAAAGTGTTTCTCAGATGTAAAACAACCCTTTACGTTTCACCTGATAGGTTGCATAGGAATATGATCAATTATATATCAATTAGCAGCAAATGGGCTAGTTCGGTTAGGAATACCAGATCACATAGGAGGAGCTTATATTGGATCTGACCATTACCTGGTGAAAAATATCTTACAGTTGAAGCTTAAGAAATGTTGTGCTACTTTTAAGAGAATTATCTTTAACACCGAAGCTCTGAAAGATCCAGATATAGCTAAAGCATACCATGATCAGCTACATACTCAATATGACAATTGTGGTTGCTTACTACCGAAGTTGAGAGAAAATGAGATCTATTTAAGATTTTCTTCTAACTAATATTATTGTTTTGGACAAAAAAAGAACATAGTAGGGAAAATTATTTGAATGGTAAAGCTATGGAGCTTATTTCTGAAAGAAGGAATAGCAGGAATAATTTGAATCAAGACTCTACTAGTCCTAGCAGCAAGCATTACACAGAGCTTAATAAATGTGTAAAGATCAGTTAACAGTCGATAAGAAGCTTTGGCTTGATAACTTGGCTGGCAAAGCAGAGGGAGCAGCTAGTAAGAACAACAGCAGGGAGGTGTACCAGATAGTTAGTGTTTTATGTGGAAAGAAACAGACAGGTACACAGGTATTGAAGGATAAGCGTGATAAGACTGTTGAAGGTGAGGATTCTCTTATTGCTAGGTGGGCTAAGCATTTCTGTGATATTCTAAATAATGTGGTTGTTCTGCTCTCATTGTTTGCAAATGAGGATAGTTACATTACTGGCTTCAATGTTAGCCCTATATCACAATCGGAAGTTACTTTGTCTATCTGTAAATTAAAACTGCATAACTGCCCAGTGGTAGATGAAATTACTATTGAAATCTGAAAAAATGAAGAGCTGAATGTTTCTGATATCAATGGCGATTGAAGATTTTGAATATCGTTTATGATAAAAGCATTCTTTCTACGGATTTTACAAGAAATATTATTATGTCTATTTTTAATCAAGGCGATCGTAGTTCTTGTGATACGAGGGACTTTCAAAAAGTTCTTGACATGCATCTGCAAAACAAAAACTATTGCATTTACCTCAAGAAAACTTTTATTGTCCTTCAAAATACTCCCCTGTAGCATCTATGCGAAGTTGCAGACGTCTACGCGAATTCTGTAACTCTCGGTGGTACTGCAATTGGGGAATACTCTACAACTCTGAATGAACGCATTTTGCGAGGTCTTGCATCCTTGAAAAAGACTTCCCAGCCAGTTCCTTTTCAATTTTTGGAAAAAATCAAAAGTCTCCTGGTGCAAGATCGGTGATATGCAGGATGAGGAAGCTCTTTGATATTTCCCTGCTCCAGATAGGCCGTAAATTCCATGTTTTGGGAACAGTGGTATTGCCATGAAGAAGAACCCTTGACACGCCTGTTGTCGGATGCCGCTGCTTCATCTTCTTAATCATTTTGGGATAAACAATGTTGATGTAATTGGCCATTTATAGTCATTTTTTCAGTTAAGGTGTCCACAGATACCACTCATTCGAAATTGAAAAAAAATGTGAACATCCTCTTTCTTGAGCGAAAGTATTCTCAGAGAATTTGGGGAATCGGTTAATCTGTCGAAACATAAATATAGTTATCGATCTTTCTGTGATAATACCTGTTAACCATTTGGGGCCATTAGATTCAAACATTGCCAGCACCTTCTTACTGTAGCCCTTTTTGACTCTTCTGCCAATTTGTGGGGTATCCATTTGGCACAGATCTTTCAGAACTTTAAATGTTGATGAATAATTGTTCCCATACTGCCAATCAATACACCGACATATAAACGCATTATCAGAACGGTGGTGTGTAGGTTTTCCTTAATGAGTTCACGAACACTAGCAATGGTTCTCTCGTTCACGGCCTGCTTTGGTCTTCCTGCACGAGGGATATTTTTGAATTCTGCCGTGCTTCTGTGAATTTGCACATCAATCCCATAACTGTGCCATATGAAGAGGCATCATCCCTATATATTTGTGAGAAATCGGAATGATATTTTTTCGCGTCTTCCTCAAGCGATATCCTTATAAGAATGTAAAATCTTTCCCTGTCTTTAATAGGCTCCTTAGCAACAACGCACAGATTTTACAGATCGAAATTTAAGAGTCGCCAGCGATGAGAGAAATGGGATACCGCCTTTGTTTTTACCATGTAATGACAAGTTTAGACAAACTTTCAAACAAGCCATAGCTCGTTAACTTCGTAGGAATGAGTGCAAATCTACAGACACCTGTCAAGGGCCCTCCTTAACTATAGGGGTATCAGCCTACTTTCTGCTCCAGATAAAGTTCTTTGCATGATTGTGCTTAATAGAATTAAAAATTTGGTTTGAGGACAACTGCGTGATGACCAGTGTGGATTCAGAAGTAGTAGGGGATGGATAGTTAAAATATTTTCACTTAGGCAGATTATTGAGAAATGTTTAGAGTTTCAGAAACCCTTGTGGTTACTAGTTTTACTATTTCAAAAAGAATTTTGACTCTTGATCGACAAAATTTGTGGTTAATTGTTAGATCAAATGGAATACCTCACAAGTTAGCATAATGAAAGGTATCTAAAAAAACACTAAATGATATGGGAGAATTGGTAAGGCGTAGCAGTTGGTACAGTCGCTCAAAAAAGTATCCGAACACTACGGTTGATTATAGAATTCAGAAAAAATATCTGGCAAAGATTTTTTTAGAAATTAGTGATCTGGCAACCTTCGTGTCACGTGACACGAAGGTTGCCAGATCATTAATTAGTAAAAAAAATCGTTGCCAGATATTGTTTCTGAATTCTGCAATCATCCGTAGTGTTCGGATACTTTTTTGAGCGACTGTACAGCATTGCTGGAATATCATTTCAAAAAGGAAAAGTAGACAAAAGTGCATTTTGTTTCCTTTTCTTTTTGCTTGGTGGCAGTAGAGGGAAAATGAAAGTAGAGGAACTAACTTGAAATTGAGATTTCTTACTTAAAATTGTTTGTGATATGAATATTACAGTTGAATCTGCAATGAATAATGATATCAAGATAATTTCCCATGTCTTTCCAAGCAATTTGCTTATAGAATATTTGACAACATGGGATGTGATGTAATCTCTTAGGGGTGCAGAGCACGGCAATAATTTTCCAACATTAATTTTGGTGTGCCATTTCACACATCATTTTTGAAAGTGCAATTTCTTGAATTCTCTTGATTGCCATCATTAGATATATCCAAGATGCCCGAAAGGCTACATTATCTTCACTGGTGGTGGTCTTCACCTTGTTGATCATCGGGATATCTTGATAAAAAACGTTAAGTAGAAACACACTGAGGAGTGAGCCATGTGGCACTCCAACTGAAATACCTTTGGCAGTCGAGATGTCATTTCTGACTTGGAAAATGTCTGTATCTGTCAAATAGTTTTGCAAACTTAATAAGTTCGCAACAAACCCCTCTACTCAAATCCTATCCAATGCTTTTGCTACATCTAAAAAAAGAGTGAAACTGTCGATTTCTTTTTTGTTTCGAGCTTCAGTAATTGTTTCGACTACGGGAAGCATCTTATGGACAATTGAGTGTCTATTTCGGAAGCTGAACAGATCCGCTGGTAAATATCACCGAGTTCAAGGAGGGCCTCGGGGCAATTTAATAAGATTTTTTCTTCGATATTCGAATACCTTTCTTAGTCAAATACTTTTTTCAAATACTTGTCTCTTTTTTTTCAAATACCTTTCTTAGTCAAGACAGGTGAATGGTTGGTCTGCAGTTTTGTGGGAAGAGCGGATCTTACTTGGATTTTCGAAACATGGCAATAATGACCCCCTTCCAAGCTATATTGAAGTATTTCTTCTTCAGAGCTTGGTTAATGAAATCAAGAAGCAGAACAAGGGAATTTTTAAGTAGATTTCCAATTATCGCATTGGTGATGCTCTCAGGCCCTGTTGCCTTTTTTGTGGCATTTAGATATTACTTTATCATCCTTATCTTATATCTACTTTATGAAGAACGGCATAGAAATTAATCATGAAACTTAAAACCATTTTGATAGATTGTCTTGTAATTTATTTTAAGGTCCAAAAATTAGTTGACATAAGTGTTTAGAAACCCATTAAGTAAGCTTTAGAAATTGCTCTGAAGAGAATGTTCTTTTCAATGTATAGTATGCGCCGAAAACATATTTATCATTCATTGCTTTAAAAATTCACTTAACAAATGATTTATCCAGTCTTAACTGTGTTTTTATATGTAACAGAACACTCTACCAGTGGAGAATGTATGCCAATCAAAAGAGAATAAAACATCCACTCTTTATATAAAAGTAAAAAAATCTTGGTAGCATCAAATCGTTAGCCCCAGGCAACATGCTTTCATGCATACAACGCGCCAACAAGAAACCCTTAATGTTTAACTTTAATGACCTTCCTAAAAACTCAACTTGGTTTCTTTACTTTGTTCGGGAAACATTTTTGGTTTTACACAATAGAAACAGAGCAGCATGAAGAATCATTTTCTTTCTTTGTTCTTGGAAAGTTACTCGGCAAATAAAATAGAGAGAAGTTTCACTCTGTACATTCCGTCTCTGGAGTAATGGCGAAGCTTGGCTGTTTATTCCAAGTGTTCTTCCCATTCTTCTGTGCTCCGACCGATGCAGGCATTTGTTTTGATGGCTTCGGTCCAAAGCGCCACAAAAGCCCACATACATACACAGCCGAAATTGCTTTTGGTTTCTCCGCAGCCACCAAATTTCGAAATTGGATAACGCTTCCTTCGAACAAGGAGTACAAGAAATTATAACAACTATCTGAATTAAATCTAATTCTGAACGAATATACATTAAAAATGTTCGTTTCCATTTTGCTTCTAAAACGTGCTGGAATATTTTATGCTCTTCTTGTTTATAATGAATATATATATGTAAATAATTTGTGCAACGTTATACGTGTGAAGTTTTAGACCTTTCATGAGAATATATGCAATTTTTTAAATTATACTGTGTTTAATGATACTTTGGTTTTTGGGGTTACGTACGTTTGCAACATTATCTATTCCTACTATTTTATTCATTTATTATTTCTGGAAAAATGTTTATGTTTTAAATTCGTTTCCTTATATTTCAATGGTTTTTAATATCTTTTAAAAATTTAAAATTCTTATAAATATTAAAAACGTTTCATTTTCTGCAAATGAGTTTCAGTTTCTGGGGTTTCTGTATTCAATTTCAGTCATCAGTTAAGCAATGTCAAATGCTTTTATTACTTCAATCTCTCAGGATTGGAAGACAACATTATTAGTATTTTGTTTAACTTCGTTCATCATATGTATCAAATAATGTTCTGACTGCCTCCCTCATTCGTTCTTCTTTCTAGTAATTAAGACAACTAATTAGTACTACGTGGTATAGGGGATAGAAAATCTCACTTTCGTGCTCAGAGCCTGTTCGTGTGTAGGTGCTTGTGTGACACTAATCTTATAAATGCTTACTGGTTTCTCCACCCTTTGTATTAGAGGTACATCAGTTCCATCGGGAAAGAAAATCGCAACTGCGAATGTAATTTCCTTGGAAGTGTTCCTTTAATAACATCCAATACATGCCTAACGGCTGGTCTAATTTAATTTGTATTTCGACATCAGAAAAGGTTGTCTGAGATTTTAAGGAGGAGTAGCAACTGCAGATATCGTGCGATAAACAAGATAAAAGAAAGAAAATATAAATATCACATAAACCACAACCAATATTAAACGGCAGTTATTAAAATAAACAAAGAATAATAAAAGTAACACAGACATAAAAGACAAGAGTGTATAAAACTCTTGCAGAAACCGTAAAAAGTTAGTGAAAAAATTATAAATTAGCTAAATATAATAAAATTTTAAACAAAGTTGATAAACCACAATATGTACATCACAAAAATATACAGCAAAATATATGTCATAGAAATACACAATAAAAAAGACACCGCCAAATATGCAACACAACCCCCCACAAATGTACACTATAAAAAAAAATGTGAGAAACGCCATAGGTGTAATGCAGCGAATCCCAACCACTTTCAGCCTAACCCTTATACCAAGTGTTATTTTCTAATGTTTCCTTCATGGAAGTCAAAATAATTTTTCCTGTATAAAATTAGTTGAAAACAATATGGCGATAGCGTCCCTGTTATCGGTTTGGCATTCTAAACACTCCTACAAATTTGTAAAATACCCCCTATGGGCAATTGGTTTTAGGGGCAGTTGGGAACCACCACTTCCTGGTGTAAAGGAACATGATTAAACTAGAAGGAGGCATATCGCCTCTGGCGCGTATGAGAACCTCGTTTTCAAAGATAAAGAAGTTTTTCCTTTACCTACTGTTTCATTCCTTAAAACTTTTAATTTGAGCTAGCGGATGATGGAAAAAAAATGCAAATAGTGTTTCATTAGTAATTATACAACATAAAAGTATTCGTCTTTTAATTTTTAAATCTAAAAAGTTTCATTTCCCACAACTCACTCAGAAAAGTTGTAGATTATTGCTGTGAGTGAAATATTTCTAAAAAAACAACCACTTATTTTTCAAATTTTTATTATATACAAATATTTGTAAAATTTGGTAACAGTTGGTGATTTGGCTACGTGAGTTGCTGGCAGAGATCCTGACATCCTTCAGAAGAACCTACAAAGAGCAGTCAATCAAGTCCATAAGTTTTTTGGATGAATGGTGATTTTCAGTTTCACAAGATAAAACTAGGTGTTTAAATATTTTCAGACCACGATCTAAGCACTTCCCATTAAGACTACAAATTAACAATAAACCTATAGAAGTTGTTAAAGAACACAAATTCCTTGGTGTTCTTGACCATCATTTAATTTGGGAACCTCAAATTAATCTAGTCTGCCAAAAAAGTTAATAGCAGATTAAATAAGCTGAGATATCTAACTGGTACATCACATGGAGCTAAATTTAAAACCCTCCTTATTTTCTACAAAGTTTTAATACGCCCGATTCTCGAGTATGGTAGACAGCTTTACCTTAATGCTTCCGATTCTTTGTGCAGAAAGCTTGAAAGCTGCCAAAATAAAGCTATAAGATTTTGCCTCGGACAGCTTCTTGGATCTCCAACCCTTCCTTCTCTTGCTGAAGCTGCCATTCCTCCAGTCAGCGTTAGAAGAAATTCTATTCTTTTTAAAAGTGTAGCAAGAATGAAAACCAAGACCAATAAAATTCTAATCTTAGATAAAATTTTGAACAACTGCAAAAGATCGAGCATTTTTAAAAATATCAAAAGCAATATTTTCCTTTTAAATCTGACTAACAGAAATATTGTAGGAGACAGCATACCCGGTTTTCCTTGCATCCCTGATGTGATTTCAAAATATCACTACCCATCTGAAGAACTATGGGTTGTTACCATTCAGTATATTGGTAGGAGATATGCTGGTTTTTGCCACATCTTTACTGATGGTTCTAGAAGTGATGAAACTAGAATAGTATCCTGTGCTTTCTGCATACCTGGTCTCAGTATTAAACCACTTTCTACCTCTAACTGTTCATTAATTTCAGAAATATTTTGGCAATGCAATAAACATCTTGAAGAAAATAAAAACAAAATTGTGCTTCAGTGGATTCCTAACCATATAGGAATTGACAGACAAAACTGCTAGAGAGAGCTTACAGAAAACCGCAAGCATGTATAACATCATAACATACAAAGATTTCTGCATTAGAGAAAATTGAATAATTCACTCTGAATGGATTAAATATTTTCATAATAGGCAGAAATATTGGTATGCTGTATCGCAGCATCTTTGATAGCTCCCCACCCCAACTTCAAACATCAGAGCAGAAGACAAGAAACAGCTCTTTTCAGGATTAACCTTGATCACTGTGCTTTAAATGAAAAGCTCTTCAAAATTAACAAAAAACCCTCTCCACTTTGTGACATCTGTAAAACTCCAGAAAATATTTCTCATGCATTTCTACATTGTCCTCTCTATCAATTTAAACGACAAATTCTGAAGGAAAATATGAAGAAGATTATTGATGGAGATTTGTCAATGACATCTCTTCTCCGCAGAAGCTAAAATAAAAACAGTAGATTAAACATTCAGATCCTGCTTCTCAGTTTCTTAGAGGAAAGTTCTTTAAGAAACAGAATCTGAATTCGCCCTTTGCTGAGTTTTCGCTTTTCGAAAAAAAAAAAAATAGAGGAATTCAATCTATAAATATGAAATATTGACTGTTAAAGAAAAATGTCATTTTTTACACACTTTCTCTAGTTGCCAGTATTTCAAGTGATAACCTCATGGTTATTTTTGTGGTGGAACTGAAGAAAAAACTATGACTCTGCTATTTTTTATACCTTGTTTGATGTGATAATTTTTAAAATCTAATTTGGTGCAGAAAGAAAAGGAAATTGGGATAAAAGATTATTGAATCACAGAAAGTTTACTCTGCACAAGTAAGAACTTTTAAAAAATCGAAAAAACTATACTTTTTATATTCTACATTGAGATTTACGCGTCCTATTTTTTGTTTGCGATAGCAGGAAGCCCAATGTTGAAGGGTTTCTAACCTTCCCATCACAATTTATCTATTCTTCTATCTATCGGTAACAGTTCTGGTGTTTCGTCATTTCAGTGATCTATAAAAATATACTGTATATGTTAAAACAACTAAGCATTTGAAAAATGCGAATTATAATATTTTATTATTACCAATCAAAGTAAAATAAACTCTAATTATCATTTTTATTGTTTTCAATCGAAACTTCATGAAGTTCACATTCCACTACCAAAATGTCATATTTCTATCATTAATACCTCGTTGTAATAATCGTTTGAAATTTCGGAATTTTTAATCTTTTTCACCATTAGAGGGCGCAATTATAATGTTCGAAAGATTCGGAAAGTGCGAATCATAATAGTATATCAATTTCTATCTAACTCTAAAACGATTTTTTCATTTATCTCTAACTACAAACAATCATCTGCTGAAACAAAAAATCGTGTTCCCCCACCTTGATTTAAGAGGTCAATTCATTGTTGCCAATGGACACATTATGGCGTTCACATTCCACCACCCAAATTTAAAATTTCTATCTTAATTGCAATATTCGTTTTAAATTTTGGAATTCGCAAATTTTTCCACCGTTAAAGGTCGCAATTATAATTTCGGAAGATTTAAAAAGTGTGAATCATAATATTTTATCAATTCGTCTCTAAGCCAAAAAGAATTTTTTCATTTATCTCTGAAAACAAACATTTATCTGCTAAAACTAAAAAGGTGTGTTTTTCCACCCCGTCTGGGTCTAAGGGGTCAACTCATTGCTACCAATGGAAACTTCGTGATCTTCACATTCCACCACCGAAATTTCAAATTTAGAGCATAAATACATATTTTGCAATATTCGTTTGAAAGTTTGGAATTTTCAAACATTTGCACCGGTAGAGGGCGTAATTATAGCTTTAGAGAGATTCGGAAAGTGGACATCGTAATATTTCATCAATATCTATCCAACACAAAAGAATTTTTCATTTATGTCTGTAAACCAAAAACGTTCGATGTCTACAGACAGAGAGACAGGCAGACGACAAAGCGAAAGTATTATCTCCTTTCCTTTGAAAACGGAATAAAAACAAGAAAAAAACATTTTTGCAAGAACATTGCACAACTAAAATTATCAGTGAATTTTACAAAGTCAAAAAAGGTTATTGTACAACTTATACTTAATAAAAGATGTCCTTGCAAGAGATTCGGACGCCAAATAGTGGAAGTTAAATTATATAAAATGTTTGAAGTGGAAATATGCATATTAAAGCCACCTCCCGCTAGCACCTTTATCTTATGCTGTTTGTTATCGGGGCACTTTCATGTGGATTCTTTTCTTGAGAGTTCTATCTATTGTCAGGAAATTGTGACCTAACTGGTGGTTTGCGAACTCTAGAAATGATTTTTCATTAAATATTTATTTACATATATTTACACATATTTATATACAATACAATAGGATGACCAATACGACGGTCTCGCATCCGACACGGTTGCCTATCCCTGCAAATCGAATTCAGACCTACACCGGCCTCCCAGCGAGACACAGCCTCGCTGATTAAACCAAAGGAAATCTCACAGCAGTTCCTGACGTGATTGCTCTAGCCGAGTACGAAGCATCAGAGACAGAAAAGCACTCTTTCTCTCATTCAAAGTTCCGTGGCGGCAGCCAACGTTTAACTATCAGGCGACCTCTACTGACCTCACCAATCACCTGCCGCCGCGACTTTCCATTTCAGCGTAGTCGGTTCCCTTTGGCAGCCGGACCACCTTGGGTTGTCCAGTTCCGAGCATCGTGGGAACGGCTGTGCCAAGAAGCCTTATGCTATGTTCCATCGATAGGAAGGGGAAGGGGAGAGAAATTCGCCCCTTACAATGGACATTCAATCAAAATGTGTTAAACAAAAAATTGTTACAATGGACATTCAATCAAAATATGGATAAATCGATATCGCATGTTACAAAAATCTCACACTAAGTTGTTAATTCGGTTAGAGAAGAAAACAGTGTGTTAAAAACCATTACCTTTCTGGAGACGAGCAAATGCAACTTCCTGTCCTAAACTCTGTCTTTAGGACTCTGTTCCTAAAAACTTTTCATTTTATGCAAATATATTTCAGTCTCTGGGATTTCTGTATTCAATTTTTATCGTTTTTCGAAAATATGGTTTCCGCGGTTTGTCAACAGATTTGATCTGAAAATTTTTTTCCAGTAATTTCTGACTAACATCAGCAAATCATGCCATGGCCATAAATCGCTATCACAGATTCGAAATTCTCTTCAATTCTCTGTGTAGATAGCGAAGAGAACAGGTTTAATTAATAACATAAACCTCAAATACTATAAACAACCCCGCATTATAACACAGCATGCATATATACCACATAACATGCAATACAAATATAATTACTATAAATGCAGGGGCGGGATGGTTCACAGTCGGTAGCGTGCCAGGCTCTTAATCTGCAGTTCTCAGGTTCGAGTCCCACCTGAGCCACAGTTGAGATTTATCTCCGGAAACGTCCACCCTGCCCTTAGTCATTAGGGAATATACTATTGCCACCAGTACAGTCCAAATCTCTGCACTTCCTCACCATGGGCTTCCATGGACTTGGAAGGACGCTCTTCTTCAGATGGGACGTAAAAGAATTCCCTGTTAAAGAATACTCTGGATGGACTTGAAAAGAGGTTGGACTGTACTGGTGGCAATAGTATATTCCCTTCTAGTAGTGCCTTCTTTCAGCAATATAATGCGCCATGCTACACTACATGGATTGTTCGAGAATGGTTCACGTAACATGAGGAAGACTTCCAGGTATTTCCTGGTCTCCAAATTCCCCAGAGTTGGGTTGGGTTGTTTTACCTCTGAGCGGCACTTTTTTGCACACCATGGGCTAAATGGCCAGGTCACATGGACCCCGAAGGCTCAGAGAAGGTTGGGGAGGGGACCCACTGGAACAGCTGTTGGGAGACAGATGGGAGCCCCCCCCCGTCAAGGCCATCCAGCGTGTTCTTTAACGTGCACAGGGTATGGCTCTTCCGCACACGGGGCCACGGCTTAACGTCCCATCCGACGGACGGCGGCCTCTCCAAGCCCATCGGTGTCCCCTACTGACCGTGGACAGGGCGGGGAATTTTGCGGAGATAAATCTCAACGCTGACCCAGCTGGGACTCGAACCTGGGAACTACAGATTACGAGCCTGGCGCGCTACCGACTGAGCCACCCCCGCCCCCAAATTCCCCAGACATCAATCCAATTGAGCATCTGTGGTTTGTGTTGGAACAGCATATCCGATCTGCGGCGGGTCAACCATGTAACGTACAAGAGTTAAAGGATCTGCTGGTAACGTGTTGGTCTCCGGGAGGTTACCTCTGTCTCTTAAGAGTTGTCCGGTGGATCCTCTTCCTCCTCAGAGCCCTTGTGATTCTTGGACCTGACCATTTTGCTCATTATATTCAAATAAGTGAGACTCAGAGACAATCCAAGTGTAAAAGCAGGGCCGGGGTCGGAACATTTAGTAGCGCTTCTGGTTCCTAGTCCGCAGTTCCTAAATACGACTTCCAACTGTACCTGTGATGAAAATTTTCTTCGATTTGCCCTCTGTGAGAAAGAAGACAACGTTGGTCTTGGAAAGTCCGCCGTCCTTTGGAAGGACGTTAAGATGTGATACCGTGTGCACAGGAGGGTTCCAGTTGTTTCCTAACAGATGTCCAGTGGATCATCTTCAATATTCTATGAACACATGGTGTCCTTTCGAACTCGACATTTAGTCTATTGCGTGGAAAAAAAGTGCCGTTCAGAGGTAAAGCAATCCAGCCATAAAAGTAATACCTGAGTGAAAATAAAATACTCTTTATTTTCACTATGTACTTAAAGCATAAAAACTGAATAAAATTAATATTATCACATATCAATATTACCAAAATCAATATTATCGTAATAATAATAATAATAATAATAATTTTATTCATCATATAGTTCAACTTCAATAGATATTTCTACACAAATTTATAATACATATCTTCGAAAAATTATTTTCTCTAGATATGAATAAGAACATCAAATAAGAAAAACAATAATACAACTGAAAAACAAACAGATAAATAAATAAAATTAGAAAAACCAAAATTAAAAATATTGTTTTTAACATTTTGTGCCAAGGGGTTTAAAACCCGTCCACGCTACAAAGTTCACTTCTAATAAAATTCAGGCTACAAATCACAGCTAGATATGACACAGTATATAAAATTATTAATTGCAGTCGATAATCTCAAAATATGCTATTTACCAAAATACATGTATGTAACTGAATTGAAATCAAAAATTGAAACAAATAAGGCGTTCAGAATCAATAATCTTGCCAATATATTTTTTCAATTCTCTTTTAAACAAGAATAAATTTTTTCATTCCCAAGACTGTAATCTAAAGAATTAAACTGTTTTGGTGTTATGAAAATAAAATGATGTTACTGAATATTTTTGTTGGGCTTTGGAAAATGAAAGAAGTCTTTTTTTTTCTACAATTAAATTTCATTTCTTTTGTATTAAACCAGTCTTGATTAAAAAACAAAAACAGCAAAATTATGTATATGTAAAGTTGCCTAATGTTTAAAAAAGGATTACATAGGAGTCCCAAGTATTCATAATTAAAAATCTTTTTAATTATTCTTTGTTGAATATTATATAATGCTAGCAGAGTAGTCTTGTAGTCTTCTCCCCAACTACACATGCATACCAAATTCTGGAATAACTCCACGTATAGTATATGTAACACTTTTGGTGGAACAAGTTTTTTCATCACATGTAGTCTACACAAGAAATATCGCAATCTTTTCTGCAATAATTTAATGTGACTTTTCCATTTTAGATTGTGATCAATTTCAACTCCCAAGTATTTATAGTTATAAACTCTACTAATTGAAGAGCACTAAAATTATTCAAAACAGGGCAATTGAGAAAATGATATTCAACATTTAGTACTGTATTACTATCAGTTAATTCAAAGAAAATGTATTTAGACTTTTCAACATTTAGTTTTAAATTATTATTCATTAACCATTTATTTATAATTGCTAAATCAGATTCAATATCTGATACCAAGGTTTCAACATCTTCAGAAGAATAAATCAATGCAGCATCATCAGCATAACTAATAATTTTCCCTTTTAGATTGTTTGAACATAAAGCCTTTATATAAATAATAACCAGAATAGGTCCAAGGATAGATCCTTGAGGAACACCTCTTGAACAAACTAAAAAATCACTTTTGACATTATCAATTTTAACTGCTTGCATTCTGTTTTCCAAATAATTCTTAAACCAATAACAAACTTTACCTCTAATACCTATATCGGAAATGTATTTTAAATAAAATACGATGATCTACATAGTCAAACGCTTTACGAATATTAATGAGCAAAGCTGCTGTTTTTTATGTTTATCAATGTTGCTATAAATATCTCCAGTAAACTGAAGTATTTCTCACTCCGTATTCTTTTTCTCTTGAAAACCATATTGATTTTTTGATATTATTTCCTTATTTTCTAAGTAATTCATAAGACGTGTTTTCATAAGTTTTTCAAGAACTTTTGAGATTGCAAAAAGAACTGAGGTCAGGCGATAATTCAAGAAACAGTTTACTTCTGATTTATAAATAGTTGTAACAATAGAATTTTTAATTGCATTTATAAAATGCCCGGTTTCAAAAGAGACATTAAAAATATGAGTAATGAACTTTAGATGGTAGTTACTAAAAATCTGCATCATATTGTTACGACAGAAGAATCTGGCAACCGAAAGCAAAGTTTCAGCCAACGAACAAGAACGTTGGGAGAATTTGGAGAAGAGTGGAGCGTTAACGGTCGTTTTGTATTGTAACGGTCGTTGTGTTGTAACGGTCGGAGAGTTCGAAAATGGACGGTGAGCTGTTCTGAGACAGTGCGCGTAAGTATCAAGAAGTAACTTGATGTGTTGTGTATACGCGGAAGGATAAAAGTGGGATCTTTTATCGTTAAGTATCAAGAAGTAACTTGATGTGTTGTGTATACGCGGAAGTATAAAAGTGGGAACTTTTATGGCTAACTTCGAATGTCTACACGGACTGTCTTTTTGTTCGGCTAGTGTGTGAAAAGTTATTAGCACAGGACGAGAATTGGTTTACGAGTGAAGATCTTCGGGTGACCTGGTAAATCAAGTAAAAGGTAGTATTTTAGTAAAATACACAGAGCTGATATTGTGTGCTCTACGCAGGAAGATTGATGACTTGTGCATGTTAATAGTTGATTTGTTAATAAGATACTTCATCCATATTTCCTTTGTAACAATTTACCTTGTATTGAATTTGGTTTTGAAATATAGCTTTTAATACTCACGCTCAGCGGCTATCCATTTTTTGAAATCCGCAACATTTGGTGTCAGAAGTGGGATTAATTAATTGAATGCCGTTAACTAGAAGTATGGATGAATTAGTAAAGTTGATAAATAGCTTCAAAGCCGATATGACTACGCTGATGACTGATATGAAAGCCGATATGACTACGCTGATGACTGATATGAAAGCCGATATGACTACGCTGATGACTGATATGAAAGCCGATATGGCTGCGCTGATGACTGATAGGAAAGCCATTATGGCTACGCTGATGACTGATAGGAAAGCCGTTATTGCTACGCTGATGACTGATAGGAAAGCCGTTATTGCTACGCTGGTGACTGATATGAAAGCCGATATGGCTACGCAGATGACTGATATTAAAAGTGATCTAGCTGCCCAAAGCGATAAAATAGGTGACTTGAAAGCCGAAATGGCCGCACAAAATGCTGAGATGAGAGATGAAGTGGCTCCTCAAGTTGGTAAGATTATTGATCAGTTCAAGGATAGTAAAACCGAACTCAATAGACAATGCAATAGTTTAAATGTTGAATTTGTCAGTGAAAAAGGTGATCTTGATAGTGTTAAGTTAGATTGTAAACATGGAAAAGAGAAAGGCAACGCATATAAAAATGTGGATCTGCTACTGGAAATCAAGAATCGTAGATATAGCGCAGATAATGCCTTTGACCACGCAACTACTGGTGATGCATGGCAGAGTGTCTATGTCGCTGGTGACATGTCTAGGAACTGTGAAGAACAATCACACAGATCAGAGAGCTGTGAGACTATACAGTACGCTTTGCACTTCAAAATACCTAGGTATACAAGTCTGGCACGATCTGAAGAGAGATCCACACGAAAGGTATTCTATTCCTCGCCGTCAGCAAAATGTGTCATGGACAATTATCGCAAAGGCAGAGTAACGAGTGGTAATGAGGGGGAACGAAACAGAGTTTACGTTTCGCAGAGTGGTCCGAGTAAAGAAGAGGCGTCCATTCATCATAGATACAAAGTGCCCTTCGTCGTTACCGGGGAAGTCGGAGAGATTTTTCCGAAGCATATAGCCACACTTGAATCGTTTATAGAAAGTGGGGATTTAAGGAAGAGGAATTCCGAAGAATGGCTTAGAAGCATAACAGGTGATGCTAGTAAAAGAGCTTCAGGCAGAGACAGTACTTCAAAGACTAACTTTCTGGATGAAACTAAGCATCAGAGAGAAGTGAATCCCTCAGATAATTTCAACGTAGCCACGCTGAATTTCTTTTCTGAACAGTCAATGTGCAGATTTGGACATTATAACCATTTAGATTATAAGGATATAGAAAAGTTTTATCACGACTACAAGAGCTCTAAAGTGGACAATATCATGTTACAGAACTCGTCGCTGATCTCCAGAATGAACAATTTGGCAATCATGACTGATATTTCCCTGGCTAATTACAATGAGAGCTCCAAGAAAGTGAATTCGGAAGAAACAGCAAATATGACCTCCTCGGGTCATGTGTTTTGCTGGAGACCCGAGTGGCGCCATCGGATGGTAGATGAAAACAGCACAGGAGGTGTCGGCAACAAAGTGAGTCTTGTCTTGGCTCCTGCACTTGCTGCTTTAGGTCTCAAGGTCCCTATGATCTCCGGTCGTGCTCGCCAATTGACGGGAGATACTCTGGACAAATTGGAATCCATCCCTAGCTTCACAGTCGACTGCACTAAAGATAAAATCGAGCAGATGATGGAAGACGTCGGATGCTGCATCGTAGGACAGACAGAGGAGCTGGTGCCAACAGATAAGGGGATTTACCGCTGCAAGGATCTGACGGCTACCGTAGATAGCGTTCCTCTAAGGAGATGCTCAATTGTGTCCAAAAAGCTGGCTGAAGAAGTGTGTGCTTTGGTTTATGATGTTGAATTCGGAAAAGGAGCTATTGATCTCATCAGTACAGAAGATGTTGCTGTTGATTTAGTTAAGAAAGTGGTTGCAGCATCACAAGCTCGTGGAATGAAGAGTTTGAGTTGTTCAGCTGTTATCAGCAACATGGATTCACCTCTTGAAAACTCTGTTGACAACTCTCTGGAAGTGATGGAAGCTGTTCAGTGTTTCCTTGGTAACGGATCCTTAGAACTGCAAGAGCTCGTCGAAGAGTTAGGAGAACTTCTGCGTTTTGTGAACATTGTGGATAATAGGGTAGATGAAGCATCACGTGTCCGTAAGGTTCTGCATAACGGCAATGCTTTGAACAAGTTTCGTAACATGTTAATAGAACAAGGAGTATCTGAAGATGTTGCAAGCTGGCTATGTGAAGGTAAAACAGAAAAAATATTGCTAGCAGCCCGACACATCACTGATTTCACTTATACAGGAGAAACAGGTAAGGTTGTCGGATTAGAAGCTGCAGTTCTAGCAAGAGTATGGAAGGAGGAGATGGACCGAAGCGCTAAAAAGAATTATGGAGCTGATATATTTGTGAAGCACCTTGGGGATCAAATCGAATCAGGTGAAATATGGCTGAAGGTTCATCACGACAGCTCTGAATTAAGTGAAAGTCAACTGACAAAAGGGTCAGATTGCAGGATGAAAATTCTCCCTAGATTTTATGTCACTAATGACTTTCATTCCTTGTTACTGTTGATAGAAGTAAAAATCCAAAGAAGAAAACTTCCGACAAAGAAGAAAACTTTTTACAGGTTTTGCACGAAAACTCTTAGTCGATTCTTCTCCCTGCAGAGACATAAACGTGTTCACAAGGGCTATAGGCCTTACACGTATTATGTTTGTGGACGAGGCTTCAGTCAGAAAAGAAATCTACGTCATAATGAGATTCGCTTTCATTTTGACACAGACGTGGTATATCGCATTCGTCGATGTCCAGCTACAAAGTGCAAGGTGGTTCACGTGGATCATTTGGCATCGTTTCATCGAAGAACTGAAGAAGCTTTGGAATCCAGAATTGTTCGGGACGAACAAGACCTAGGAAGGGGGCAGTGTTACGACAGAAGAATCTGGCAACCGAAAGCAAAGTTTCAGCCAACGAACAAGAACGTTGGGAGAATTTGGAGAAGAGTGGAGCGTTAACGGTCGTTTTGTATTGTAACGGTCGTTGTGTTGTAACGGTCGGAGAGTTCGAAAATGGACGGTGAGCTGTTCTGAGACAGTGCGCGTAAGTATCAAGAAGTAACTTGATGTGTTGTGTATACGCGGAAGGATAAAAGTGGGATCTTTTATCGTTAAGTATCAAGAAGTAACTTGATGTGTTGTGTATACGCGGAAGTATAAAAGTGGGAACTTTTATGGCTAACTTCGAATGTCTACACGGACTGTCTTTTTGTTCGGCTAGTGTGTGAAAAGTTATTAGCACAGGACGAGAATTGGTTTACGAGTGAAGATCTTCGGGTGACCTGGTAAATCAAGTAAAAGGTAGTATTTTAGTAAAATACACAGAGCTGATATTGTGTGCTCTACGCAGGAAGATTGATGACTTGTGCATGTTAATAGTTGATTTGTTAATAAGATACTTCATCCATATTTCCTTTGTAACAATTTACCTTGTATTGAATTTGGTTTTGAAATATAGCTTTTAATACTCACGCTCAGCGGCTATCCATTTTTTGAAATCCGCAACAATATATACAATACTTCATCAGTGCAAAATATTGAAATATACAATGACTAAAAGCAGAGTACTATTTTCTTGTCAAAATTTCGACTTTGAAGTATCGGGTCACATTACACTAATTCAATAATGATTATCGATAACTTTTGCTTAGTAATTTACAGTATCATTTGTTGATGCATATCCATTGGAAGAAAAGTGTGGGGTTGACGCGATCGGTAGTGCATCAGGCTCGTCTGTTCATGCAGTCCCCAACTGTTCTAGTCCCAACTGTTCCAGTTTTCAGATTTACCAAAAGCTTACCTGAAACATGTGGCACTCTCCCAAACACCTCACAAATGATTTCAGAGTGGTGGATCGCATATGCACTGAAGAGCCAAAACATTATGATTAGTGCATTTTTGTGCAAATCGAAGCAACTGCAGGTAAACGACGGCACGTATGAAAGTCATGAAATGGTATAAATAACACCTGATACTGAGCTCTGTTAATCAGTGTCATTCTTGTTCTTCAGATGGGAAAGGCAGTGGTCTAAGTGAATTTGACAAAGCCAAATTGTAATTGCCGGACCACTGGGTCAGAGCATTTCCGAGATGGCAAGGATTGTGGGTGTTCACGGTCAGCCATGGATAGTACCTTCAAAAAATAGTCAGAGAACGAAAAAACCACGAACCGCCGACAAGGTGTGAATCGACCACAGCTCATCGATGCCACAGGTGAGCGAAGAGACTATTCCGTATGAAGATAACCAAAGAATGGATACTGTTTACGTGGTTGAGCCACTGCAGATCGGATGCCTAGATGGATCTGTGGTTTGTGTTGGAAGAGCAATCCGATCTGCGGCAGCTCAACCAGCACCTCACACGTAATTTTAATGCTGGTGACGGGAGTAATGTGTCTCAACACACAATACATTGAACCCTGCTAAAAATGGGGCTGCATAGTCACAGGTCATTCCGAGTGCCGTGCTAATCTCGGTTCACTGTTGAAAGCGAATACAATGGGCGCGCGAGCATCAAAACTTGACCTTGAATGATTGGAAGAAAGTCCTCTGTTCCGATAAATCTCATTACCTGTTGCACCATATGAACGGCCGGGTACAAGTGCGTCGTTTACCTGGGGAAGTGTTTGTACCAGGATGCACCATGGGACGAAAACAAGTCGGTGGAGGAAGTGTAATGCTTTGGGCAATATTATGCTGGGAATTCCTGGGTCCAGTCATTCATGTACAGGAAGCTATGACGTCTACAACGTACTTAAACATCATTGCAGACCAGGTACATCCTTTCATGGAAACGGTTATCGCCTCTGGTAGTGCCTTTATTCAGCAGGATAATGCGCCATGCCACACTGCTCATATTGTTCGAGAATGGTTTGGGAGCATGAGGAAGACTTCCAGGTATTTCCCGGTCTTCAAATTCCCCAGACATCAATCCGATCGAGCATCTGTGGTTTGTGTTGGAACAGCATATCCGATCTACGGTGGCTCAACCAAATGATTTACAAGAGTTAAAGGATCTGCTGATAATGTATTGGTACGAGATACCACAAGATACTTTAGAAATCTTGTAGCGTCCATGCCACACCGGGTAAGAGGTGCTTTGGTGGAAGATGGAGGACCAACATCATGTTTGGAAGGTGTCATAATATTTTGGTTATTCAGTGTATATAGTAATGTGATTTCTAGCTATTATTTCTCAACTAATATCATAGGGGGAAAAATGATGGAGGGAAAAAACTCTTTCTTGCGGTTTGAAACCTTTTCCATAACCTTATAATACCGCCTGATAACTGCATCAATATAACATGAAACTCTTTTATAGTTTCAATACATAATTCAAGCTCTGCAAGCAATACGGCGTCGGCTGCTATTTTTCCCCAATGCTGGTTTACTTAGGTCTTCTGAAAAAGAAAATAATAATACAAAAAATTGGACACTCAAGGGAACCGTCAGATGATATCTCTGAGGTCTCTAAAAGAAAGTATAAACGATATAAAAAGATAAAGGAATGTGAGTAAATAAATAATTTTTTTTTGTTTTTCTTCTGCAAACAAACTTGACAGGAAAACCTTTCTTTTAAATTGAAAACAGCATAAAACTTAAAATATGCGGTCATAGATTTAAAACTTATAGACTCTTTTGTATAGCTGTAGTTCAATATTTCATCTGTATATCAAAGTTTATTCTGAAGATTATTTGCTGCAATTATCCAAGCAATATTTCTTCAGGGAATTTAAAGAACATAATTACTATTATATATTTTGGCGTTCGTGCCAATTACTGTCGTATGACCAAAACTTTATATATTAATGCTCTATGATTTGAACATTATGCTATTCCTATGTGCAGAATATTCGTAATAGAAATAATCAATACTGAATATTTTTTGGAAATTATAGTAACAGGTATCGATATTCTGTGGTTTGAGGAATAAAATACTATAAACGTACATTTTTATTAACAGCTTTAATCGTGTTGATATAAATAATATTTCTGCTAAATTATGTAATAATTATTATTTTCGGAAAGTTTACCATTTTATTTTATTATCATATTATTTTTATTTTAATTATTACCTGTAAGATAGGATTGATCAATTTATATTTGTATTATTATCAGTTAATTTATATTACTTATTATTAATCAGTTTGCCACATTAGAAGTAATGTGACAAATTGATTTAATATTAAATAGTAATTTTGTTATGATGTTATAAATTTGTAATGAATCAGAAAGGTTGCTAGCATTCAGAAATTTTAAAATAAAAATAACGTTTGTGTGTTTATTATTTATAGGTTCTAGAATTGAATTAAAAAAAGACGAATAGCAGTAAATTTTGCTCTAATTTGAAAACTTTTGGTGTTTTTAATTGCGAAATTTCTAATAATATGTATGAGAAGTTTGACGGCAAATTGTTCCTGCCTTTTATTACCTATCTTCTATTGCTTTTCGCTGGTCATTTGT
Source organism: Ryuthela nishihirai (assembly GCA_038380435.1). Classification (NCBI taxonomy): domain Eukaryota; kingdom Metazoa; phylum Arthropoda; class Arachnida; order Araneae; family Heptathelidae; genus Ryuthela; species Ryuthela nishihirai. Next base: position 36,937,862 of record JAWZYU010000016.1, on the reverse strand, counting down.
CTGTTTGTTTTTGTTTGCCCCTGTTAGTTTGTTGGTTTATCAGTTTGTGGATTTGTCGTTTGCGTGTAACGCGTGGAGTGTCATAGACAATATAAAATTGACTCCCATGCTTTCTTCCCCCTACAAAAGAGGAAATGTGAAAATGATTGTTCCGCTATATCTTCCGAACGAGGGCCGAAAGTTAAAACTATGCGTCAAAAGAAAGCTTGTGAAATTGGAAACGTTACAGATCAAATAATTTCCACCACCTTCCTTCTCCCCCCCTCTTTAAAAAGGGGTGTATTAAAATTATTGTTACGCTATATATTTGAAAAGTAGGGTCTACAATTACAAGTTAGGTGTCAAATGAAACTTTATATGAGGACCTTTGTAGGCTGTTTTGAAATTTCCCCTCCACCATTCTCCCCTCTCCCTAAGCAATGGGAGGAGTTTGAGGGTGAACCTGAAATAGTTATATTTCAAATTAAATCTTGTGACGTCCCCAAATGACTCCCCAACACGACTGCAAAACAGGGAGAGGAAAAATGTTATCGATGTTATGAGTCACATATCAAATGGAAGTTTCTGAAAGTTACAGGTACTTTTAGTAATAAAATATATATAAAAAATATGTAAATAAAAAGTTAAAAAATACCTCTTTTCTCACATAAATAATAAAAGAAATGTGCCCTCAAGCAGCACTTGTCACAGAGGTCGGAAAGGAGCTTGTCAGTTTAATACGCCATAGAGAAGAACTATTAGGAGACGAGACAGATGTAGAATGAGAACACAAACATCATGCTTTATCTAGGGCAGTGTCTCGCAAACCTTTTTACTCTGCGGCACACTGAATCTAATTTTTTTCCGCGGCACACTGAATCTAATTTTTTTTTTTCCGCGACACACCTAAAAAAGAATAAAAGCAAACGCTATGTAATCGTCATTACATTTGTGCTTTGTTGAAATCATCAGCCTGGTTTTATTTGAAGATTTGTTCTCGTTCTTTAATTCATAACTCGGTGTTTGTTTTATATATGTGTCCATTCTATGGCTTGAAATAATCAAAAATTAACACCAAAATTTGGAAAAGTTTGATAAATACTTTCAAGATTCCAGTTGATAAAATCTGAAAGATTTTTATTAAAGCACATCGATAACACAAGTCAAGTCAAAATGAAATCTTTGGAATTTGAAACGAAAAAATTTGAAAAAGTGTCAATTTGAAAATCTCTTGCGGCACACAGTTTGCGAGACACTGATCTAGGGCTCCAAGGCTCGAACCCAGGTTCCTTTGATCAGTAGCCAGGCACGCTAACCACTCGGTCATGAGAAGGCTTCTTCCCGGATTCGCCCTAAAAGTGGAAATGAAACTAAAACATATCGATGGTGCAATCATTCACTGAATTCGTATTCATTTTAAAGGAAGACTGAGCGCCGATTTACTTACTGAATAAGATTGCCGACGCCATATCTTCCTTTGAAGTGAATACGAATTGAATGACTGATTGCACCATTAATAGGCTTTACGTTTATTTTCTACTTTTTAGGGCGCATGTGGGGGAGCGTACTTAATTTTCTATTATTGATGAGTTAGGTTGTTTTACTTCTGGGGCGGCACTTTTTCCACATAATGGGCTAAATGGTCAGGTTACAAGGACCCCTGAGGCTCAGAGAAGGTCGAGGAAGGGGACCCACTGGACAGCTCTCATGAGATAGATGGTAAACTCTCGTCATAGCCATCCAGCGTGTTCTTTAATGTGCACAGGAAGCTATCCCCACACAGGGTCACGGCTTAACCTCCAATTTTAACCTTTTAACCTTTTCCAAGCCCATTGGTGCCCCTTACTGAACGAAGTCAGGGCGGAGATTTGCGGAGATAATTCTCAACGCTGGCCTAGGTGGGACTCCAACCTGGGATCTTTAGATTTCTCACATGGCACGCTACCGACTGAGCACTCCCCTCCCGGTTTCTACCATTGGTGAAGTACGTGCACAAAAATTGATATAAGGTAAGAGATATAGCTTCGCTTCTCATCAGAATCGGTATAGTTAGCGACTAGAATAAAAATGAATGCCTTTGCGAGATGAAATGTCTTGTTTCTTCGTCGTTTTGAATTACCATTAACGATTTTGGACACTCTCTCTTCGAATCTGATGCAAAAAAACTCTTCACATTTTTATATTTTTTATTATTAGTACGGAACGTTTATATATGATCATGAGACACGCTGCTAAGTGATACTGTCTATACACCATATCTCTTCTGCTTTTGAGATACTTTCTGCTCTTTCAATAGCGTTAATATCATAAGAATGTGACTTATTTTTCGAATTTTTCCTAACTTTTAAGTAACCTGTCATGACTTCGTTTATACGTAGGCAAAACATGACTCCCAAGGACTGGAAATGTTGTATGTCTTCCAGTTTTCATTCGCGCTTGCGTTCACTTAGGCATTATGTGAAAAAGAACGTGTGTATGAGAGAGTGAGATGAAATATGATGAGCCAGCGTTGGAGATGGAGATGAAATATGATTACAAACCAGATGGAGATGAAATATGATTACAAAGAGAATGGATAAACTGATATTAAAATTATTTGCCAAACAGCTTCAACACCCAGAATACCTGCTTTCACTATAAGTATCTAAACCATTGATTACCAAGAATTCCAAGCTCTTGTTTTCTTTTCTGCGGTGACAAACATCCATTGACAATTTTCTGAACTTTAAACATTGCTAAATCGCACTTATAGAATCGATTTGTTTTTCTATGAACGGAACATAACATGGAGAAATACAGGGCTGCAACACATCTTACTACGCCACACAATATTCGAAGAGAACAGTATTTTCAAGAAAAGTCACCTGAAAACTTTTTGAAACTGAAGCCTTATCAAGGCACATGTTTAGAACTACTGTCCTAGTAGGCATGATGTTTGTTCTATTAGCTATGAGGGAGTGGTCAGCAAACTTGACTTTGGTCTTAGGGAATCATGTCTTGGTGTGGTAAAGCTTATGCATCGCTAGGAATAGTATCTGCAGTCTCTGTCCTATATGTAGTAAACATAAAGAAAAAACAACAACAACCAAACGAACAAAGAGTTTCAACAAAAATCCCAAAATCTGCACTGTTTAAGCAAAGCAATAAATACTCCTCAAGCAGCTGCTTGCCACAGAGGTCTGACAGGAACCTGTCTGTATAATATGGCATAGAGATGATCTGTGAGAAGGAAAGACTTCATCAGAAAGACAACACAAGATAAGAAACATCCATATCATTATATGGATACTTTTATCTGTAGTCCAGCACGTTCACCAGTAGGTCAACAGTGGCAACAACATATATTGAGCAAATCCTGAACTATTCCCGATGCTTGTACTTTAAAATTGAACAAACTTTGATAATGTCATATGTTGCTAAGATACCACAGTTTTATTTCATATTAATTGCTCCTTCATTCAGAGAATTTCTTGTTAATTTATATGGACAAGGGTAAGTTGTGAAATCCGTATTTTATTAAGAGGTAGGCTGACGTTTAGGGCAGCATTAATCAATTGCCATTAATTTTTTACAATAATCAATTCCCGATTTTTTAAATAAATCAATTACCATTAATCAATTCCCGATTTTTTTACATAAATCAATTACCACTAATCAATTCCCGATTTTTTTACATAAATTAATTACCATTAATCAATTCCCGAAAGGAAAAAAAACACAGAATAAATACAAGTGGGGATACTTGTAATTATTCTCCATGTCCATGGGGGAATTTTCTCCCTTCTCGCTAATTCGTATCTTGGACATGAGAAATAGCTCCTGTTCACAAACAGTCAACAAAAGTTGGAAAGGAACTATAAGGCACACGGGAATAAAAGAGTTGATTTCTACAGCGATTTCTTTTACTAAACGATTGGGTGAAAATGCAAAAGATTTCTTAGAAATATCTTCCATGTGTCTGATTGGTCTTCCATTGGTCTGTAAATGGTAGCTAGGTAGTCACTGGAAGGAGAGCTATGCACCAATCCCCTGTGATGATGCATAGAACCGGCCAGGCCTAGCACCTAATGTCCGACCCCGCCTTCTCGTGGTGCGGACCGTTAGTAACTTTCAAAAGAGATACTCTCTTGTGGAAATGAACGGAAGGGGAGGGCTGCCAGATTAGTGTGGCCTACTGATCTGGACAACTATGGCTACTTTTCTTTTTTTTCTACCCTGCTGAGGAGTGGTCAACCACACAGGGTCCTGGTGCTGACCATATAAACCTACTGGACTGGACAGATATATGGCTCTGAGCTTGATTATGGATCCTGATTTTGCTGCACTGGTGGGCTTCTGTGGAGGGAAAATCTTCCGCTGTGTTTTCTGTTTGTTTGTGGGTTGACAGCCCCAAGTGAATAGATTCACAGGATATGTTTATCAGCTGGTGGATAATCCTGAGCAGAAGTCATCGCAGGCACCTGAACTCTTTGCTTCTATTGGCATCGTCAAATTCTACATTGGAGGAAGTCTTCCAGTGTAGATGGCTTCAGCCTTTAGTAGTGGGGGAACGGGTCTTTGCCCCATGTCTGCGATTAGGGGGCTGTTTGATATTGTCGGCATTCCCTCTCTCAATAAACATAGTTTCTTTAAACATCCCACTAACCATTTTCTCTCCATAGGTAGTTGGAATGTGAGGACTCTGCACAAAGCTTTTTCTCTTGATGTCCTCACACAAGAATTCCACCGTTATAATTTAGATATTCTCGGCTTGCAAGAGACCAGATGGACAGATAAAGGTCAGATTCTTAAAAATAATCTTAAATTTCTCTTTTCAGGGAGGGACGACAATAAGCATCACCAAGGCGTGGGTCTGCTTCTCAGCAGACATGCTAGTGATGATCTTCTAGGATATGAGTGCGTTAATGAAAGGTTTATTACAGCAAAATTTCAGACAAGCATTAAAGACTTGAATGTTATCTGCTGTTATGCCCCCAATGAGGATGCCGATGAGGATGAGAAGGATAGGTTTTATGAACAACTTCAGGATATTTTGAATTCTGTCAAGAAAGGAGATATTACTCTTGTTCTTGGTGACTTCAATGCCAAAGTTGGTACTGACTCTGACCTTTGGGGAGGAGTAATAGGCCCTTTTGGTATTGGTAGCTGCAATGGCAATGGGCAACGTCTCCTACAGGTAAGTAAACTCAATGGATTCAGAATAACTAACACTTATTACAAACACCGCGACATACATAAGTACACATGGGTTTCACCTGATGGGCTGCATAAGAATATGATTGATTACATATTAATTAAGAGGAAATGGGCTAGTTCTGTTAGGAATACCAGGGCATATAGGGGAGCTGAAATTGGATCTGACCATTACCTTGTTAAAAGTGTCTTGCAACTTAAACTTAAAAAGTGTTGTGCTAGGGTTAAAAAATTTACTTTTAATACTGAAGCTCTGAAAGATCCAGTTATAGCCATAGCTTACCATGATAGGTTACTTAGTCATTATGACAGTCATGGTTTGCTTGCTACTGAAGTTGAGGAAGAATGGGATCATTTTAAACAGGCGTTTTTGGACACTAACAGTACTCTTTTAGGAAAAAAGGAGCAGAAGAGGCAAAATTATCTGAGTGATAAGGCACTTGAGCTTATTTCGGAAAGAAAGAACTGCAGGAATGCCCTTAATCAATACCCTACTAGTCCTAATAGAAAGTATTACAGAGACCTTAATAAACTTGTAAAGGATCAGTTAGCTGCTGATAAGAATCTTTGGCTTGATGGTTTGGCTGACAAAGCCGAGGAAGCAGTTAGACAGCACAACAGCAGAGAGCTGTACCAGATAGTTAATGTTTTGTGTGGTAGAAAACGGACAGGCATACAAGGATTGAAGGATAAACAAGGTAAGGTTATAGAAGGGGAGGATTCTGTCATGGCTAGGTGGGCTGAGCATTTCAGTGATGTTCTAAACAATGTAGTTAGTTCTACTCCCATTGTTTGCAATGATGATAGATGCATTGGTGGCTTTAATGTTGGCCCTATAACACAATCTGAAGTTCTTTTGGCTGTTTCTAAACTTAAACTTCATAAATCCCCAGGGGTAGATGAAATTACTACGGAAATGCTTAGAGCTGGGAATGTTTCGGTTACCACTTGGATGACTGAAATTCTGAATCTCTTTTATGATAAAGGCATGGTTCCTAAGGATTTTACCAGAGCTATTGTTATCCCTATTTTCAAAAAAGGTGATTGCAGTTCTTGTGATAACCATAGGGGTATCAGCCTACTCTCTGTTCCATGTAAAGTTCTTTCCATGATTGTGCTTAATAGAATTAAGAATCTGGTTGACAGTCAATTGCGTGATGAGCAATGTGGATTCAGAAGTGGTAGGGGATGTGTGGATCAGATATTTTCACTTAGGCAGATTCTTGAGAAATGTTTAGAGTTTCAGAAACCTTTGTTGATTTCAAAAAGGCTTTCGACTCTGTTGATCGTCGTAATTTGTGGTTGATTGTGAGATCATATGGTATACCAAACAAGTTAGTTAACATTATGAAAGCTCTCTATAATAACACTGAGTCGTGTGTGAGAGTTGGTAAGGCTTGTAGCAATTGGTTTAGCATTACTTCTGGTGTTCGACAAGGGTGCATTTTGTCTCCTTTTCTCTTTAGTTTGGTTGTTGATTATGTTATGCGAAATTCACTTCAAGGGAAAGCTTTTGGCCTTAAATGGGCTGGAGATAGGAAAATTTCTGATTTAGATTATGCTGATGATTTAGTCCTTTTGGCAAATGATGTTGATGAGATGAACTCTTTCATTCGAGCTGTTGATGAGACTGGTAGTAGAGTAGGTTTGGTTATAAACAGAGAGAAAATTAAAATGATGAAAATTGGTCAGGCAGGCTGTGATTCAGTTAATCTGAATGGTTGCAGTGTTGAGCAGGTATCACAGTTTAATTATCTTGGGAGCTATGTAACAGATAATGGTGATGTGCGGCATGAGATTAACAGACGAATAGGGATTGCTGCCGGGACTTTTAAGAACCTATGGAGAGTGTGGAGAAATAGGCGTATACACCTAAAGAATAAAATTAGACTGTATAGTAGTTTGGTTCTTTCTAGGGTTAGTTATGGTAGTGAAACTTGGACACTTTGTAAACAAGATAACAGGAAACTAGATGCTTTTGATTCCAGATGCTTGCGCAGTATCTTGGGCATTAGGTGGTTCAACTTTGTAACTAATGATGAGATTAGGCAAAGGAGTTTGCAACCTCCTTTAAGCAGCATATTGTGCAGAGAGAGACTCCGTTGGTTTGGCCATGTTGCCCGTATGAATAATTATAGATTGACGAATAGGGTTATGAACAGTGCGCCTAAAGGCCTCAGAAAGAAGGGGAGACCTAGGATGCGGTGGGCAGACAATGTCAAACAGGACCTTGTTAGAATTGGTGTGCAGTGGCCAGATGCAGTAGATGTAGCTCAGGATAGACTTTCTTGGAGAACTAAATTGCACGGTCTGGTTGGACCTCCGTAGCCCATGGCTGCTTGAGGATGATGATGATGATGAATATGATGATGATGATGATGTCTGATGATGTGATTGTGACTTCAGTGCTGAATTTCTGACGATTTTGAAGGGCAGGGTATTTTAGTTAATGTTAAGGCTATCCTTTTTAATAAAGTTTGATTGTCAGTACTGAACTTTTTTTCTGTTACATTCGTTTTCTGATTATTATATATAATTTCTAAGAATAAATCATTTCATTTTGCTTTCTGATTTTGTTTAAATTCGAGCAAATATTTATTCAAAATTGAACAAGATGGGATGAAGACGAGGATCGTCTAGATCAGCGGTGGCAAAGGTTTTTTGAAAATGCGACCCCTTTTTGTAAATATTAGCTTGATAGGTCCCCATCTAACTTTTTAACATGTATTTATATTGTGCCCATATAATAATATAATAAGTATATATTAACAGGGATTATGTTGTTTTACCTCTGAGCGGTATTTTTTGCACACAATGGGCTAAATCCAGCACACAATGGGCCAGGTCACAGAGGACCCACTGGGCAGCTGTTAAGAGACAGATGATAGTCTTGTGTCAAAGCCATCCAACGTGTTCTTTAACATGCACAGGGTATGACTCTCTCAAGCACACGGGGCCACGGCTTTACATCCCATCAGAGAGACGGCGGCCTTTACGAACTCATCGGTATCCCTTATTGACCAAGGGCAGGGCGGGGGATTTTTCAGAGATAAATCTCAACAATGGCCCAGCTGGAATTCGAATCTGGGAACTGCAGATTACGAGCCTGGCGCGCTACCAACTGCGCCAACCCCATTCCCGTCCCTCCCCACAGGGGTAGCGAGACACAATTTTCGCATCACTGATCTAAATCGTCTTTTCTCATCTGAGCACTCTGAATATTGCAATGCAAATCGGGATGTGAGAAAAATGTATATTCAAGCTTTTAGTTTCCTGTTTTGGATAGAAAAGGCTATGACGTTGTTGATGCGTTAAAGTTGTGCACTTTGGATTTATCTCAAAGGAAAATATTTTATGCTTTTATGCTAAAAAGGAGAAATAAGCTATGCTTTCTTTTCGGGAAACTACACAAAGCAATATACATATAAATATAAGCGTATTTGTTTTCTACATAGAGTTTGTTCAAGTAAATATTGCATTTTCCAGTTATCTAAACTTTTATTTATTATCCATTATTCATTCTTTTTATTCTAAATCTCTGATATCTAGTTGTTTCGGGTTGATGAATATCTACTATATATGCATAACTTAAAAGCAGATGAGACTTAAAACAACATCTGAAATGCCTGCTGCTAGTTTTTTGATTGAGAAACCGTACAGCTGTAGAAATTATTGCATGAATAAGTTTTCTTTGGATGTTCTTCTTAGCCTAAAATATATTGTGCTGATAGGGTCTGTTAATGGAAACAAAGGTCAAGAAAATCGTTTAGCTTTAAAAGCTTTGTATTTGCACAATACGATTACCATTTATTGGAAGTAAGAAACACTATATTGCATCGAACAGTCTGCTGCCTCTTGTTTTAAATTTATAGCTCTGATATACATATTATTAGCTCTGATATATTATTCTGATACGACTGTGTATTTCTAATCATTTATGAGTGACTGATTAGATGACTGCTAGCACCTTGTGACAAACATGCACATTAAATTAATTCTGACTTTGATGCACAGAGGGTTGTGTAGTTTTTCTTCTGAGTCACAATTTTTTGCACACAATGGGCTAAACGGTCAGGTCACAAGGACATCAAGGGATCAGAGAAGGCTGGGGAAGGAGACCCACTGAACAGCTGTTAGAAGACAGATGAATAATGAAAAATGAATGCTCAAAAAATATCCGAACACTATGGTTGATTACAGAATTCAGAAAAAAATATCAGGAAATTCTTTAAGATATTAGTGATGTAGCAACCTTCGTGTACAGGTTTGCCAGATCACTAATTTCTAAAAAAATTGTTGCCAGATATTTTTCCTGAATTCTGTAATCAACCATAGTGTTCGGATATGTTTTGAGCGGCTGTAGCATTCCGTCATGGCTATCCAGAGTGTTCTTTAACACACAGGGCATGGCTCTCTGAATGCGGGGGCATGGCTGACATCTCATGAGATGGACGACAACGTTTCAAAGCATATCGGCGTCCCCATTCAGACCGAGGACAGGGTGCGGGTTTTGTGGAAATAAATCTCAAAGCTGACGCAGCTGGAACTCGAACCTGGGAACTACAGATTACGAGCCTGGCGCGCTACCGACTGAGTAAACACCTCCCCATGATACTTATAAGCTCTGATATTATACGGCTAATCTCTGCGGTGAAGAAACATTAATAAATTTAGAATGCAATAATTCCTTCAACAATAAATATCTCTCAGCAAAAACATTTAGTGAATAAGCTAACTCTATGTTTATAAAATCGACAGTTTGTGTGTCTGAGTGTCTGTTTGTTTGACATCTCATAGACAGTTAGAACTCTGACCACCAAATTCGTTCACAGCTTCATTTGATCGTATTTAGGGGCACTCTCAGGGTTTGGATTCCAAAAGATTAGGCCCAATCCGAAAAGTTGGCCGCGAAATGTCTGTCCATTAAGAACTTGGTGCATCGATAATATACTCTTTCATTCACAACTTTCCTCTCCATTCACAAAGTAGGAAATGGTAATTCCCCGAGAGATTTTGGACACTCGCAGCTGGTTCAAATCCTACCCACCGCAGCCAGGAATCCGGCCTCTAAACCATAAGAAGCTAGAACTGAGACCACCACACCAAATTCGGGAAAGATGAGCCCAGTACATGAGGCATTATAGAGAGTCAAAAACTTCTGCCACCTGTGACATTACTCAGAACGTGAACGAGTGCCTGTGCACTCGTTCACTTCTTTTCTCACAGTCATTATATTACACAATAGTTGTAATTCCAGGTGAACGAACGGACGATCAGGCCTACATGTGCGACCTCATCGGTGGCAGATATTCTCTGTTCCCTGTGGTTCCACTGGTACTTCAGTGATCAGGCCCAAATTTGGTGTGATGGTCTCATTTAGTTCTAGCCCTGTTGGGATAATAGATCGGGTTCCCAGCTGTTGTGGATGGGGAGTAACCCCTCGGAAGGTTTGGGAATTTCAGGGGGCGCTGCTGTCGCCTATCTTCGGAATGGAATAATAACATTACGAGTAGTACGTTATAAGTAAATGAACTTATATATGAGAAAAGCTTTCAATGGACACAAGTTTAGCGCCAAAACCTTTGACGTGTCTTTAACTAGTCATATTGTTACGACAGATAAACGTGCTGCAGTGAGTTTATAAAAAACGTGACATGAACGCTCGCCTGTGCTTCTGCGTGAGATTTATGTAAAAAACGAATTGGAACGACGGATAGTCTTTGTGCATATGCATGTGGACGTGCCCTCATTCAATTCCGATGTTATCTGCTCCACGGTAGCCGTGCAATTCCTTGTAATTATGGGGGACAGTCTGCGCTCACTTCGAGAGTCAATTGCACGTTTACGTCCACATTTCTCCCGCTGGTTTGGAATTTTTGCCGCATTTCTCGTAGTCTTGGTATACACATGCGACGACCAGACATGGAAATACCAACAGCTCAGCACTTGCGGTCCTTCCTCGCACCTATTATCTGGTCACGGTCAAACTTACTTTCGTCGCTGTCCTTATCCATGATTACTTTCCGTGTCTGGTTTCCAATGCGTAGAGACCTGCTCTATTTATAGGCATTGCCAGTTTCAGCATCCCACGTGACTGGATGCGACATTTCTGCTTTGCGTATTTTTATCGGGGAGTATAGAATAACTTATCCATTCAGCGTAAATGTTGCACAAGCAGACCCGTACCTAGAAAAATATCTAGGAGGGGGGGGGGGGGCAAGAAGCACAATCGAGCCTGAAAAATATAAAGGGGTTGGGGCAAGAGATTGAATTTCCGATTTAAAAATTTCCTGCAAAATGTATGAAATATAAATAGGTTAAAAATTTTGCCTCTATTTCCCTTACTAGTATTCTCAAAGGGGTCATGGGCCATAGATCCGACCCTGCGAAAACTTATGAAATGTTCTGTTTGCAATGCATGTTCCAAACTTCGTAAAGATTATTAAGTCATTAAATTTATTAAATTTAATTTAAATTCAGTGTCGCGTAAACACGATTCGCTTATATAATCATGAACATATAATTATTTATCACATTAGTACATAATATCTATCTATATATAACATTCATGGATTTATTTTCCTGTATTTTTCACTGCATTCATAAGAAAGTAATTTGCAATTCATGCGATGATACTAATTTTAAAGACGTGGAAGCCATTGATAATTAAAGTCACATGTTGCTTTTCACAAAAGAAAAACTGACATGAAATAAAGAGCATTCAGAAACAATGTTAGATGTATTCTATTCAGAAGTCTCACTCCTTAATTTTCGCATTGCAGGGAATAATTGAAATTCATCACCCGATTAATTCGTCATATTGCATAATTCATCAAAATTTGAAAGTACCGAATATATTTATGATTGATTTGTACACTTTTACATGCTCAGCTTCTTTTAATTCGTATATTCTGGTTAATTTTGATATTTTAAGCTTCGCTCAGCTCTTAATTAAACGGGCACTAACTAAAAGGTTATATACATACATACAAAATCCTCATGCAGCCACGGGCTACGGAGGTCCAACCAGATTGCGTAATTTTGATCTCCAGACGTGTCTCTTTTGAGCTACAGCTGTTGCATTTGGCCACTCTAGGCCAATTCTAGCAAGGTCCTGTTTGACATTGTCTGCCCATCGCATCCTAGGTCTCCCCCTTTTTCTGATACCCTAACTAAAAGGTTAGGACTAACTAAAGCAGTCCTAAAATAAAAGCCCTGGCAGCTTTCCTTTTAACAGTGAAAAAAAATCATGTATCACATTCAATACGTCTCTCACGACTACTGCATTGTTCGCCGATCTGTTAAAAGTGCTTCACTTCATTAATGCTCGCAATCGATCAGGGGGCCGGCCCAAATTTTCCTTTATGCTGCTGATTCGTATCATTTAGCGCTCTCAAGTACGTGCGTATTTAAGTGAGTATTATAAGATTATATCTTATATGTCAATATTTCTATTAGAATGTAAAAAAAAATATTAAAAAAATTGAAATCATGAAAGAATGTGAGTATTTTCTTTATAAAGGTTAATAAATTTTAATTTAATTTTGTTTGCATTCTTAAAATACCTAACAATATGTAAATGTTGATAATAAAATACACCATTTATTATTTATCCTTTTTGTGTGGCTATAGGCCCTTTTTTCTCTGTTAGAACTTTGAATGGCTCTCGTAAGAAGTTATTGTATTTTATACTTAGATATTACATTTGAAAACAAATGAAAAAAATCGTTATTTTATATTACTTTTTAAAACAACCTTGTTCACATTCCATATTTCTATAATGATGCTTAAAAATACTTCGAGTAGAATCTTGATAATTAAAATATCGAAGCATAGTGTGTGTTAATCACAATAATGAATAAACAGTTTAATTGAAAAAACTAAATCGGAATCTTTACCTGAATCCTTTAATAAGCTCAAATTCGCGAGCTTTATAAGAATGGGAAATGGAGAATTCGTAAGCAAATTTGATTAACGCTCAGCAGTAGAGCGGAAAAAAAAATCACAAACGAAAACTTCATGCGCAAGCTTCCGTTAGTAGAAGTAGCGCTGATTCATTGACAACACAACTAAAGACAAAGGAATCTCATCGTATTCTTCGACTCTGATTTTGTTCGAGACTAGTGCACTGTATTCTCTCAAGGCTAACTTGTTTCATACGTATAGTGATGGACATTCATTTGACTCATTTAATTCACTATACTCACATCAGATGGTTCGAATGAAATGCATGCGTTGTGCCTAGCAAAATACAAAATAAAAGCTAGGGTAAGTTCATACATTGCATAGCGATGTTTTAACCAAATTATAAGCCATCAACTTAAATAACGCCACATAATATTTTGCCGAACTCCTTCGTCTGTGAGTGCCACGTGAGCTAGCATTGAGATTTATCTCCACAAAACCCCTACCATGTCTGCATGGTCTGTAGGGGACACCGATGGGCTTGGAAAGACCGGCGTCCATCGGATGGGACGTTAAGCCGTAGCTCCGTGTACACTCTGAAGAACATGCTGATTGGCCTTGACGGGAGGCTACCATCTGTCTCCCAACAGCTGTCCAATGGGTCCTCTCCCCCAACCTTCTCTCAGCCATCTGGGCCCTTGTGATCTGGCCATTTAGCCCATTGTGTGCAAAAAAGTGCCCCTCAGGGGTAAAACAACCCCACCAAAATCCTTCCTCTGTGTTACCTAACACTTTTCTCTTTTTTAAGGGTATTCTCTGAGTTTTGTGAAAAATTTAACACTGTCATTAGCATGAAAACTGAATGTTACGTAAATAAGGTTAATTGTAAGTGATAATATAATAAATTAGCTTAATTTGTTGTCCGAAAACGGCTACATTATTACAGTTTTACGTAATATCCTCTCTGGACTACAGCTTTCCAAAACAAAATCATTACTCCTCTTCCCCCCTCGAAATGAAGCGTAATTTATGGATGTCTCCCTATACCATTGGTGTAGGGAGACATTCATCACACTCATCCCGAAACTTAGTGAAGAACCACTAGAAAAAGCAATGTTCTAAAAAAGCCAGAGGAACTAGAAAAAATGAGCCAGGTACAGTTGATGATTTTCTTGAGTGGACTGTGTACAATTGTTGACCACAATTACATATTAAATTTTTTCGTCACATTGTTTTTAATAATGGAAATGATATTCAGACTGATTCAATTGTTCTTTCTACACATTAGCAATTATTCAATTTTTTTAGTTATCACTAAAAATAAAGTTCTTCAGTTAGCGGTAAATATATTATATCTGAAATAGCAACAAACTTTTGCAACCAACAACTTCTTTGTAGCGAAAAAAAGATTAAAATAAACTTATATTATTAATTATTTTTCGTAAAAAATACAAAATGTAGGATAAAAATGAGAATATTTAGAATGATCATTGTAAAAAAATAGCATAGTCTTTTAACTCTCACTTTGTTATGAATCACGACAGCTCTTAGAAGATTGTGGAAAGTGTTTAAAAGAGAACCCGTATTGGACAGGACTGACTCCATTTCGAACTGTTGCATCTCATAGACTCTGCCATCTATCAAGCAATTCTTTCAAGCTTATTTTCTCTAAAAATAAAGCGAGCTGAAGACGGGAGGTTTTGTAATTTTGTTCTTCCTTGGTGCAATGTTCATAACTGTAATAGATAATATTCTTTTAAGGCGAAAGGAAAGCAGTTCTTTTCAAATTTTCAATTTTTCTTCAATCAATTTTCTGGAAAAAAAATCTAAAAGACAAATCATAAAAAAAGAAAAATTATAGTTTCTGACTATAACTGTATACAGATTTTTTTTTCATTTTTAACAATTTTCTTGAAACTATGTGTTTGATATTTTGGTTCTGTTGTTTCTGTTTTATTTTTCCATGTGTATGGGGATTTCTACACTTTCCCTTAATCCGATCTTGTCCCTGTATTCGAACCTTTCTCTCATTGGGAAATTTCTGGGTACTTCACTGCGTGGACGAGGTTTCATCAAAAATAAAGAACTCTCAAAATTAACCAACTTGAAGCAAGTATTATCATGCACTTTACCCATAACACAGTCCACTTCTTGAAAGCCCGTATTGTAGTTAGCTGCAAAATTATGTTGTATTGGATTGTTTTACCTCTGAGTGCATTTACTGTTCATAATGATATAAATGACCAAGATAAAAAAAAAACTCAAAGTGATCAGAGGAGGCTGAGGGGAGGAGATCCATTACACAGCTCTTAGGAGACAAATGGATGCAACCCGTCAAGGCCATCCACGTGTTCTTTAACATGCACAGGATATGACTTTCTTGAACACGTAGCTACGGCTGAACGACGTATGACGGATGTCGGCTTTTCTAAGCCCATCAGTGTCCACTTTCTCTCCGAGAGCAGGGTGGAGGTTAGCGGAAATAAATATCAACGCTGGCACAAATTTAAAAACTGCAGATTACGTTCTTAGCTCTCTACTAACTGGGACAAACTGCGTCCCATAAAATTAAAACAACTGATTTTAGAGCTACGAATAGATTGTTAGAACGTTTTAAATGTAGACACAAAGCAGTGTTCGAGCAAGTTTATGGTGAAGCTGCTTCAGATGGGTGTAGCGTTATCGATTCAAGGGAAACAGGTCTCCTCTGTAGTTTTTCTCCTTGCAAGGATTGTGATATTTTAATATACTCTTGTGCTAAAAATTATAAGATAATGGACAAAAGTGTACGTAACTGAAAATGGTTTTCAGTAAATACAATTAAATGTTGTATGGAAAGGTATTGTGACATGATTGAATAATATCAAGTGGAGTAAATCGTATAGTATGAATAGTGCTGTATGTGGAAGCATGAGTTCATATAATGGAAGTGCTAGAAAGGGGATAGATGTTAATAAGGCGTATGATCATCCCTGACAGCTGTATGGCTCATAAACGCGTTTTCATACTATTGATGAGATTGTTGGTGAGGTTTTACAGAGAGTAAAGTCCACCTCTCCATAAAAGCAGCTCTGAAGAATTTGGAGAGGGTGCTGTCGTCATGCAGTTTGCTTCCAGAGGTTCAATTGGATTTATGCCCAGAGATCTGTCTAGGCATTCGATCCTATGATATCTGCACTTTCAACGAAATCGTCGACCACCTACGCCCTATGTGAAATATTCCCTTTCTGTGATATCGCAGCAGTTGTATCCAGCTTATTGTTCTTTCCAATTAAACACACGTCGAGAATCAGTGCCCGAAATGAATGTAGACTCATCTGTGAAGAGAACATTTCCACACCGGACTGCGCTACAAAGACGATGATGTCTGCATTACGCTAAACAAGTTCTTATGTTGAAGGGTATGAAGTTGTGGTTAGGCAAAAAACACTTCCTGCATACAGACTTCGTGCATCAGTCTCTTGTACGCAATATACCTTGACACTGTCTTCCCCTTGAACGCTGACAGCTGGCGGGGAAGTTGACTAGCTGTCTTTCCCTCTGTCGTCATGCTGTAAAATAGAGAGGTTGTTCTGAACAACTGTAGCTTTGGGATGACTTTGTCGTGGTCTATGACTAACTCCTGTTTCTTTAAACCGTCTCTAAAATCTTGAGAGACCTTTTCACTGTACATTTGAGACGCTACATATCTCGCATTGGGATACATCCGCTTCTATATTTCGTATCGTTCTCCACTATGCACAATCATCCATACGTTATCTTTGTGATGCAAAAAGTAAATAAATTACCCCTCAAACAGTTCCTTACTAAAGAGGTCTGACAGGAGCCTCTCAGTATAACACGCCGTAGAGAAGGTCTGTGAAGTAGACGAGGCCTCAACAAAAAGTGAACACAAATAAAAGAACATCCATTCCTTATTAGGGACTCGAATCTGTGTCCTTTTGTCAGTAGTGAAGTACGCTAATCATTCGGCCACCAGATGGTTTGGTGAAATCAAATTGCTCTCTAAGTAAACGCTAGATGGCTGTAACGGAAAAGATAGGCAACCGCACTCATGTGTTCTTTTATAACAACCCTAATTTGCATGTTCGCAAAGGTTGAATGTGATGCATTTTCTTTTCCGCAGTGAAACTTTACACGAACACCACATTTCATGTTGTTTCCTTGTATGTTTTTCTAGATACGGCATTCCCTTTAATTTTGAGCACCAAAGCTGATGAGGCTTTCTGATCGTGTTCTGCCACAAAAAACCTTAACTCTTAGAAAACGATATGCGAGAGTGAAATGTAAAGCAAAGATCGTTTGACGGTAATATAGATGAGAGTGAAATGTTACAAAACATTGTTATTGACAAATATAAAAATATCGCATGCTGCTGAAAACATTAAGTCTTTGCCAATTGGAAAAATTCAAATCCATAAATAGTGCCAGACCTCTGAGAAAAAACCATTTGCAGCTATATGTACATGCATTTATAATCTGTTAAATAACAAAGCATTTATAATCTAGTAAGTAACGATGCATTTGTAATCTGCCAAATAAAGATGCATTCGTAATGTTGCAAGAAAGAAATGACACTGAAAAAATAAATAAAAGATGCCTAAAGCAACATTATTATTAACGGTTAATAAATCCTCGGGGATTACCTCAGGATGGTAATCCCCGAGGGACTAAATACACTTATTGCAGCGTTCATATAACTTTGGAAAGACTTGGAAAACTCATATGCTCTGATGGCATTCAATTCTGCAGTTACGCTCTTTTGAATGCCATCGACCGTATCCAATTGTTGACCTTTCAGTCTCAATTTCAACTTGGAAAACAAAACAAGTCTTCTGGAGCCAGGTTTAGGAAATGAGGGGGGGAGGAAGAAGGGGGATTAAGCACTAAAACCTTTTTTGGCCAAAGAGTGTGGCACAAACTTGGCACAGATTTTTCTCTCACCAAATTTTGTGGTAATTTTAGAGTTATAAATTCTTTATTCGTATTTAATTCTCTTGTCATCATTCTGAATGTCAACCGACGGTCAGAGTAAATTGCGCAATTTGTCCATCAATTTTGGGTTGCAGGTCGTTTTCGATCGTTCAGGTGTGTGATGACCCAATGAGGTTCCGATGCTGTCTGTCTATGACAGAAGTGTTGACCTGGGTTCGGATCCTGTCCGACAGGGTCAGATGTGATTTCCTCCCTTCTCAGATCTTCGGAGACTGAGCCAAACGTCGTGGCCGCCGGAGGACAATGCGATTGTTGCTTAATAATAATTACTTCACCCTCACTTCGGTGAAATATCAGGTTCTTGGGTTTTTAAGCCCATGACACTGTACGCCTCAACTTTACTGTGTTGAATGAAGAATAGGAACTGTTCATCAATTAACTGCACGAGAGTAGATAGGGACGACACAGTTTTATTCACAATATATACAGCTACGTGCTGGGAAAGAGCTCCACTCCGTGGGCCTTTGGGGCGGGGGTGGCTCAGTCGGTAGCGCGCCAGGCTCGTAATCTGTAGTTCCCAGGTTCGAGTCCCAGCTGGGTCAGCGTTGAGATTTATCTCCGCAAAATTCCCCGTCTTGCCCACGGTCAGTAGGGGACACCGATGGGCTTGGAAAGGCCTCCGTCCGTCGGATGGGACGTTGAGCCGTGGCCCCGTGTACGGGAGAGCCATACCCTGTGCACGTTAAAGAACACACTGGATGGCCTTGATGGGAGGCTGTCTCCAAACAGCTGTTCCAGTGGGTCCCCTCCCCCAACCTTCTCTGAGCCTTCGGGGTCCATGTGACCTGGCCATTTAGCCCATGGTGTGCAAAAAAGTGCCGCTCAGAGGTAAAACAACCCAACCCAACCCGTGGGCCTTTGCTGCTTTGCTGCTGTAAATATTAATAATGAGGTGGATAATCGGGCACTCTGCAAGTTCTCACTTTACAAACCTCAAACTCGGCGAAAGGGATAACCACCTTTGCCTACACTGTGGTTCCCCTGAATCCACAAAAATAAAAAGACAGATTCTCCAAGAATCTCGATTCCCTCTTGGAATCACAGCCTCATTTCAAGGGTTACTTTGAGAAAGGCGGCTTCCCTTTGACGCGTGTCCAAGCGACCTTTTCGCTTGACAGCTACGCACAGACTAATGTTTCAAATCTCCCGCCTAGCCTCGTCGCTGCAGTAGCACCCTAGGTAAGTCATTTACGGCGATAAACAATTTCTGGCATTGATTCCTTCGAGAAGCAGCAAGCTTCAGATCCGAAAACAACAACAGTGAGTCATCCCAGCACAAAAATTTCGAAGAACACAGAAAAATATATACAACAATAAAATACAACAAAAATATACAATAAATAAATAAATATAAAATTCGAGGGACATGACAACGTGCGAGGGTCAACTTCCATCAAGGAGGGGGGTGGATGAGTCGATGGTCTTCTCTGAACCCTCGCAATCCTTGTGACCTGGCCATTTATCTCATTTTGTGTAAAAGAGTGCCGCTCAGAGGAAAAACAACCCAATTCTCTCTGCCATCTTGAACACTCTTAAAGCATCGAGAGCTTCATCCCCGTAAGCTTTCGTAACATTTCATGTGTTTGAATGGGGTTTTTCCCTAACTTTATATAACATTTGATGTTGACAGTAGTCAACATCCATTGACGGATTTCTGACAGTACGGTAATGGACGACGCACAAAAGCAAGTCCTTACGGAAAAACAATGCAATCCCAATTGACTACTGTTAATAGGATTGTCAAGATCATACTTCAGTGGATCTATAGCAAATTCTCTCGAATGATATTCGTACTGAGTATTTTTACTTTATTTCTAGCACATTGTTTTCCTTCAGCACTTGTATGATTGTTTAGCGCACTGCTTCCCTTCTTGCCTCAAGGGTATTTAAAATTTACTTGGAAATGAAACATAAACTTTAGTAGATTTACTTTAGTAGATTTGAATCAAAGGATCACTGGAACTTTTAAAAGTTTTTATCACAAGCGAACAGTAAAAGATACGATAGATGCAATTGGAACCAAAACAAAACTATCAGATAACTTTACTTAATTTAATTTTTATAAATTGTTTTAGAAATGCTGGACTCAAACATCATACACTGTCATTCTACACTGTAATGCCCTTCTTTTTTGGAATTGCAAATATCCAGGATGTTGAAAAGTTTACAGTTCAATTATCGCCGGTGTCATCAATCGTATATAAATAAAACCAAAGTCATAAAATAACTATTTAGTATGACAATGAAATAGTGTTATTTGTTTGTATATTTCTATGTAGTTTTAGAGTTGTGTAGTACTGTATTATACATTTGGTTTCTAATATGAAGAAATGTTGTTTTGTTCATACATCCACTCGTCAGCTGTTTAACTGCGAAAAAACAAACAAACAATATTTTGGTTTCTATTATATTTTTGCTGTCCTAAATGTATTATTTATTGTTAAAAACCACTGTATTTTAAAGGATTATTTAGTGTATTACGTGTAATAAGTGGGAGATTTCTTTTGCCACCTTCGCAGCTTTTAGATTTTTTTTACGTTTTCTGTGCTCTCTGTTACGCTGAGAAAGAATATAGCAGTATTCTTTCAAAAGTATATCTTGAGAGCTACGGCATTTACTGTAATTTTTACCTGAACCGTGTGCTCTAATGTGAAGGACGGTATTATATTAAGCAATCGAATAAAATTTATATAACGACATGTTCCCATTGGCTATTAATTCTGGGGCGGGGGTGGCTCAGTCGGTAGCGCCCCAGGCTCGTAATCTGTAGTTCCCAGGTTCGAGTCCCAGCTGGGTCAGCGTTGAGATTTATCTCCACAAAATTTCCCCACCCTGCCCACGGACAGTAGGGGACACCGATGGGCTTGAAAAGGTAGCCGTCCGTCGGATGGGACGTTAAGCCGTGGCCCCGTGTGCGGGAGAGCCATACCCTGTGCACGTTAAAGAACACGCTGGATGGCCTTGACGGGAGACTACCATCTGTCTCCCAACAGCTGTTCCAGTGGATCCCCTCCCCCAACCTTCTCTGAGCCTTCGGGGTCCATGTGACCTGGCCATTTAGCCCATGGTGTGCAAAAAAGTGTCGCTCAGAGGTAAAACAATCCAATCCAAATGCTATTAATTCTAAAGTATATAGTGGATTTTTGTTTTAGTATACTAATTTGAGACTCTGACCTGAGCATGAAGTCCGTTGTAAAGAAAGAACTGCAATAATTTAATGGAATAAATTAGAGTTGCATAAAGCATTATATAAGAAAATAACAATACTGTGAGATAAAACAACCACTTCTATCCGAACAGAAAGCTTTTTATCCTAGCTTTATTTTTTACAATTATCCTTAAAATGAAATGATGCAGATACCACGCATAAAGCTGGCTGTCAATTATGTTTTCGATTGCCAGCAAATGTTCCCCCTGCAGCAGCATTGTCTTGATCCCAAATGAAAGTTAACAAAGACAGCTGGATTTTGTAATTAATCGAATTTTTTTCTCTCTCAAACCATTCCTTTCGTCGATAGCATGAAGTATTTGATTACTGATGCAAATGAAAATTGATGCATAACATCTTCGTGTTTTTGAGCACTTAAATAATGACTCTCTTTCTTTTCGAATATGTGCTTCCGTAGCGGGGACTGGGGAAGAATATTCATGCTGGTCATTAATCACTGGCTCGAAACGCTTTCGGAAACAGATGGAGGAAATGCAATAAACACAGAGAAATCTTCCTTTCTCTAATTAATGCTTATGTCATATTTCAAGTCTAAATGCACTTATCAGGTATCCGCAGACTTAATTACTTCTTCTGTCTATTTTCGACTCAAAACAAATGGGTTTGATGTATTGATGTTTGATTCTTCAGGGAGGATACGAAGCTTTGGAGAATTTTATTGTTCAGTTAGGAAACAGAATTATCGTACTAATATCATCAACAGCTAAGTATGTTTGTTTGCCTCTACAATTTGTACTTAGTTGTTGCTTTTATCCTTTTAGTTGTTTCAGTTCGCAAGAGATTTATTGATCCGTTTTCACAATGGATGGATTAGTAATTATATTCTTTTATGCCAGTAATTGAACTGGAGTTTGTTTGGGCTTAGGATTTAGTGTCAAAATATTACAGCATGTATTAAGTACTTCAGCTTTTTGATATCAGAAAGGATGCATATCAGAATGAATTAAAAGACGAAAGATGTAGATAAGATTCTTCTAATGGGAAGGAAATGTCTTCGAGTGCTAACATCACATAATTTTAAATTGAGAAATCGAGCAGGATGTTGCTGGAGAAAGAAAATCTGTCGCTGAAAGCTAAGGAGACTTTCGACGATGGTAACCTTCGTGTCACGTGACACGAAGATTGACAGATCACTAATTGCTAAAAAAATCGTTGCCAGATATTTTTTCTGAATTCTGTAATCAACCATAGCGTTCGGATACTTTTTTGAGCGACTGTACATGAGAAGGAGAGCCATACCCTGTATACGCTAAAGAACAGAGTGGTCGTGATGAAGGTCTTACATTTGTTTCATAACAGCTGTCCAGTGGACCCTCTTCTCTAATCTTCTTTGAGCCGTGGGGTCTTTGTGATCTTTCCATTTAACCCTTTGTATTAGAAAAAAAGTGCTGCTCAAATATAAAACAACACTCATTGCGGGGTCTATGCACATGATATGCTGATAAAAGTTATGTCTTTTGAGAAATCAAAGAAATACTTATAGATCTAATATATAAAAAAGAAAGTTTGTTTGTTTGTGTGTCTGTCCTTTTATCCACTCGGCCCCCCGAACAGCTAGAGACTTCAAACTTTCCATGAACGTTCCGCTCATCCAGGGGAAGAATATAGGTTATTTGCGAACCCGCTAGGGTCAACCGAAATTGGGGCGGGCGGGTTTGAATTTCTGAAAATTCCCGTAGACTTAAACATTAACGCTTGAAATTTATTCAAAATAACTGTTTTCACCAGCAAATTTGGAAAAAGGAATGCATCAAACTAATTTCTTTGTGATTTCGCGTGATAAACTCATTATTCAGTTTGTTGGGTCACGGGCACGAGCTTCCGTGGGTATTGAAGTTGTTCCGTGGTTCTTGAGAGCTTCAAAACCTAAATTCGTATCAGAAGTGAAAATCATTAATAATTTGAAAAATATGCAAAAGCTAATAAAAGTAAATATAAAAAAATTAATAAATGCTTTAAATATTATGTTAAGTAATAAATAATTTAGTCTAATAATAATTATTATTTAGTACATTTACATTTTTTTATGCACCTCAGACCATAGATAATTTTTTTTTCTATAAATTTACATATGCCTGGGCAAATTATATCCGATGAACTCTGGTGGGTAAGAAGTGATTTGAAATGTTCGATTATCTGAGCGAGGAAATTCCGGTTTTTGGTTTAGAAACTTCTGACGTGGCAAGGATAATGGATACCTCGAGTTATGTCCATTTTTTTCCTTAAAAGAGAGGGAGAAAATTTTAACCAGAGGGGGAGGTTGGGGGACCTCTAAGTGGCACTTTTTTGCACACAATGACTAAATGGTCAGATTACAAAGACCTCGAAGGCTCAGAGAATATTGAGGGAGGGGAATCACTGGAACACTATTGGAAGACAGATGGTAGCCTTCCGTCAAGGCATCCATCGTGTTCTTTAATGTGCATAGAGTATGGCTCTCTCGCACAAAGAGCCACGTCTTAACGTCCCATTCGACGGGCGGCGGTCTTTACAAGCCCATCGGTGTTCCCTACTGACCATGCGCAGGGCAGGGAGTTTTGCTGAGATAAATATCAACGCTCACCCAGCTTTGATTCGAACATTTGAACTACATATTACAAGCCTGGCGCTACTCTACATTTTAGAAAGTTTCAGATCCTTGCAACTCCGGATAAATCTGCAAGTATATATGCATCTACAGTGGACCCCCGATATAACGCGCATGTCGGGCGGGAAACAACACCCGCGTTATAAGGTGAACCGCGTTATACCGAGCGGCTCGTTGGCGACACAATAAATTTCACACTGTAAGCTTTTTTTTTACTCATCATGCATACAATAATTAAACACTATTCAAAATGCATGCAGGAACTCAATACATACAATTACTCAATACGCAGTAACAATAAAATGCGATACTCACTAACGCCGCACGGACCTGTATAAACATGTTTGAACTTATCGCGAACATCGCCCACGCTATAACCGAGTGCGCGGTATAGCGAGTAGCGCTATAACGAAGGTCCACTGTAATTAGTAAAAAAATTGAACATACGAAATGGCAGATCATGTCCTTATATTATACCAACACATGATCTGCTATTTCGTATGTTCAATTTTTTCACTCTCAATTTCCAGTCACATAAACAGCTGTGAGCACCAGAATAAGAAACTCGTGAACATTTGGTTACACAGAAACGTTCTTATATTTAATAGAGGGAATGGAGTGATAGGTCGCGGACCTATTGGTATTTGTAATTTCATTTTTTTAATTTTGGGATCTGGCAACAAGACTCGTCTCACTTGTGTAAAAACTGCGGACGTTGTGTTTGCCCGGGGATGGCATCTGATTGGCCCCTAGTGTCGGAGAATTCCCGGGGTTGCCTGAGATATTGCCTCGCTTCAGCCGGCAAAGGGATTCTGTGCTGGGTGATGGTGCTAATAGGATCCGTGTTCGGTCTCCTGTCTTCGAAATAATTGTTTATTGTTTCCGAATGCACAACTGTAGTCCAGCGGAACTCCGTTTACGTTGTAGATAAATCTTCAATCAGGGTATAATCATTTTAATTCATATTAATCTGATTGTTGTCACCTTTCTTTAATATTTTCACTGTCACTTTTTAATTTAATTTATTTGAATGGATTGGAAATATGATAACATATCGTAATGTGAATTTATCCACCTTTATAAGTTGGTGAAGGAATTATGTTGATTAGAAAATTTAAATAAATTTAAATCTTTTTTTGTTATTGTTTAAGCCAAATTTGCATTTGTCTATTATTAAATCCTCTACTCATCACAGCTACAGTTAGGGAGTACATGACTGTGTATTACTAGCTTCTGGGTTGTTCCTGGTTCGAACTCGAATCTTCTGAGTCACTCTTTCAGAAGTATCTGTTGGAAAGTAAATTTTTGTTTGAAGTCAGATCGACAAGTATAAATATGTAGTTCTAGATGTGTTATAACAATGTATGAATAATTATTTTTGATAAACGCGGAATATAATTTTAGTTCATGTCGCATGCCTTGAAGATGAAAAGTTGCGCTGACAGGAGCAAAACATTTCGAACCTCTTTGATTTAGTCTGCGAAAGTAAACTAAAGTAACGTATTCATAGTAGGAGTGGATATCATGTACTGGTAAACAGCGCTGTGTAACGCTAGCTTTTATTATATCGCTTATAGACAAAAGCAGACGCATCTATGCATCAAACTCATATTTAATCTGATCTTTGGCTCTCCTTAAAAATAAAGGTAACTGCATTTATCTGGGAAACGACACATAAATGAAACAATTCTTTCGGCAACTAAATTCTTACAAAATTATTTTTGATTCATTATTATTCAAGTTTGTTTACAACTAGCAGAATTCCCGGGCGATACGTGTGCCTTAATAAAACAATTCAGCGTAGCAAGTTTTTAGGATTATTCCGAACTCTTGTTTACGATGGAGTGACGTCACGTTTCGGTTGCCCGCATTTCTGCAAGTACTTCATAGATTGATCCCAAATTTGATGTGGTGGTCCCTCTTGTGGCTTTCTATGTACGGTTTAGAGATCGGGTTATTAGCTGCGGTGATTCGGGATTTAAGCAGCTGCAAGTGTCCGAAATCGTTGGGGGTGCTGCAGTTGCCTATTTTAAGTGTTAAAAGTTATGAAGGGTAGTACGTTAGCGGTGGGAAACGTTTTAAATGGATAGATTTCGCGGCCAGCGTTTGGGGGAGGGCCTAATTTTCTCTGGGTCAAAAACCTTACAGTGAACTAAGTTATGATACAATGAAGCTATAGACGAAAATTGATGGCAGTTAGTGGAATTCTCGAAGAAACAGGCAGATAGACAAATAGACAGAGAGACAAAATATCTCAAATATATATAATAGATTACAGTAGAACAGGAAGATTTGCTCATTAATATTCAAATGTAAAAATGCCATTTGATTAGGATTCATACAGTTGCTTATTTTCTTATCTAAGACTGCGAATATGTATGTTTCTGAAAATTAAGTGTGATACTCCTATGCCCTTTTCGGGTATTCTAGTACGTGCACTTACTTTAGTTTTCAACTTCAGTATTTTTATATTTGTGTCGTATTTCATGACTTAAAATTTTGATAACTATTAATCAAAAATTATTCTTTTTATATGACCTGTTTCGAATGTTTTAATAATAGGAATAATGCAACAATTTCTTTGAGTAGTAAATTTTGTCGTTAAGTTCTTCGCACATAGTCTCTTCTAGAAGATATCTTGTTTTTATCTCCTGTGGAAAGATTCGCTCATCTGCAGTAAGCTCATCTTTCTCAATTTCGCCTATTGACAGAGATATATATTTTCTGCCTTCAGGACGGAGCTCATATGATCTGAGCAGGAGAGATAGGGATCAACATTAAAGCCATCAGTAGTGCTGGGCTTAGTAAGGTTCAGCGGTTCAGAAATGTCATGGCTTCTACGAATCACCTGGAACCACTCCTTCGGGCTAATATGAGAGAATTTCTATCACCAAGGATTAGTCAGGTTTATTTCCTAGCAGAATAGAATGCTGCACTTGTTGCTGCCTCCAGCCGAGAGAACATTGGTAATAGATTGCATTGTCCTTTTCCACCTTTTAAGCTTTTCTCGTCAGAAATACTGAACCGCGCATTTTAGCATCTTTCAGCAGTTATAAATAATCCTTTCTCTTCGGTCTCAAGGGAAGCTATTTCATCCTTTCTCTTTGAGAGCGAAAGGTATTGGATGAATGCTCAGTCGTTTTTATCATCTTATTTTTCCATTGTGGAGACTTTCAGCATCTCTGATCGTAATATTTTGGTAGATTACTAGGATAAGCTATACTTTATCTGTCTTACGTGAAGTAGAAATAGTGAGAAGTGATGAAAGAACACAATAATAATCGAAGAAGAAATTGAATCCGAATGGGATTCTAAGAGCAGTATAAGAGCTGATATAGAGGAAATAGAAACTATAGTTTATATAAATTAGAAACTGAGACAAAATATTTATTGAACCATTTGTGCTTTTGTTATTTTTATGCATTATTGTTGTGCAATATGTGACATTATAGGTTCATTCCGTCTATTCACAAAACACACAAAACGGAAATGGACTCAAAATCATACACGGTATTAGAAAACAAAAGGAGGACTGATAGTTGCAAAGTGTTTACTAGGATAAAAATTTCTGATTAACTATATATATAAGGAGATCTGGAGTTTTTACTTTCAGGTCTTTAAGGTTAAGCACTTCCTTTTTAATAACCTTGAATAAATGGATTACTCTTTGAGAAATGAAAAACAATTATATTATCTGAAACCTGTCAAACAGAATCCACAAGGATAACATCTCCTTCTTTTGCCAGCTATCCAATCCCTTCTGAGAGATATTGTATCATTAACGTTATCATTAGAGTTTAACGTTTAAATCAGAAGTATAAGACTGAAGATAACTAAAATGTGTTCTGATAAAAGTGAAAAAATAAGAAGTACATACATTTAAGAGAAATAAAAGAAACGGTTAAAATTAATCACTGGAACAGATTACTAACGATTTGGGGATAAAGAGTTTGCACTCTTTCGATGTTTGTTGCTATTTTTTCTTCGTTTCTAAGACTGAAACGGTATGCTTTAAACCAGTCTCTAAATTTCCTATTAGTCTCGGAACTGGAATGAGCCGTACAAAGAAGATTTTAAAAGCCTCCCATTGCATTGTGCTACGTTCGCCACCATAAGAAACAGACGAGCCGACTCATAGTTCGGAAGAATACATTTAAGTGGCCAATTTTAGTTTTATTTTTCTGAGAAAGCCTTTTACGGTGAGCATAAGAAAAGAGAGAAAAAATACAGCCCAATACCGTTAAAACTACGTCGAAGTAAAAGGGTTAACTGAAGCGAGCCCATTCCCCTTTCTTTCTACCATTCTTCTTTCTTGTTTCCTCCTTCCTGTCTATTTTACTGCGGAAATCTAAAGTTCTCCCCTTGATGTTAACGTTCTTTCGGACAGTTAAGCACGTGCACGATGCGCAATTACAGCCTAGGGTGGGGTGGATTGGTTGCCGTTTTGCTCCGCAGTTCAAGGTCAGACACCAATTGGTCAACAAAACCCAATGGGCAGAAAACATGGCGTCACGCTCTGAGTGTTCAGAGAATGTCTACTTAGTTGCCCAGGCGAGTTCGGAGGCTCGTTTCCCCGCTCTTCCCCCATTCCTGTTTTATAGCGGAAAAATGACAATATTTCGCTGACCCGTTGTAGCGTGTGGAAAACCTTTTACGTACATAAGAGTAAAATACTTTCTACCTTTCGGATTTAACGACCGTGGAGTTAATATGACATTAGACTAAAGCACCTTAAGGATAAAAAAAGATGTTCCTTACTGCCTAAGTTTATCGAATTTTTTTTTTTAAGACTTGGCGGGAAGCGAATCTGTCTCAGTTAGATAAATTAGTTTATAATTGATGCATTTTAAAGTATACGATCTTTATTGCATTATATAAACCGCAGTCAGATATTGCGATTTCTGAGTGTTTTTTTTTAATTTTTTAATGAATCCAAGTGGTTGAATGCGACCAGAAATTTAAATGCAGCTTTTTCTTTCAAGCTGTTTACTAAATTTCCTGTAAGTATTCGAAATTTCAAAGCAAAATATTTGTGAGGGACTATGATACTTTTATCTAGTTTTGATATTTAATTTCTTTTGACATTTAACATTATGATTTAATTATGCCATTTGTAACCTTTTGCCTCCGAGTGGCAGTTGTGTGTAAAGTTAGGAAGGTCCCAAGTTTTCAGAGCTTTTACTCTTATCGATTCCGAGGAGGAAGTCGATTATCCCTAGTATTTACTATGATATGATCACAACTAAGTTTGTATTATTTTTTGGGAACTATTTTTCAAAAAAGATGGAGAAGTCATAGAAATATTTTAAGAAGCTGACAGTTCTTAAAGTATGGTTGGATTGTTTTACCTCTGAGCGGCACTGTTTTGCACACATTGGGCTAAATGGCCAGGAAAATGATCCACTGTACACCTATTAAAAGGCAGACGGAAGATCACAATATACGATTCTAATACTTGATGCACAATATAAGACAATACTGTAATGAACATTGAACCACGGCTTGACGTCCCATTCGATGGACGGTTGCTTTTCAAGTACATCGATGTCCCTCTTTCTCACCGAGGGCAAGGTGAGGGTTAGGGGAACATATCTCAAAGCAAGCCCAAGGAGGACTTAAACTATCTCTTTGTCTTTATGAAGCATTTCGATGTCATTAGAACTAAACTTATTTTTCTGAGTCCATTTCTTTAAGAGTTGGCTCAGTCGGTAGCGCTCCAGGCTTGTAACCTACAGTTCTCAGGTTCGAGTCTCAGCTGGTTCACTGTCGAGATTTATCTTCTCAAAACTCCCCGCCATGCCTTAGGTCAGTAGGGGACACCGATGAGTTTATGAAGGCGGCCGCCCGTCATATGGGACGTTAAACTGAGGTTCCGTGTGCGGGACAATCATGTCCTATGCACGTTAAAGAATATGCTGGGTGGCATTGACGGGAAACTTCCATCTGTCTCCTAATAGCTGTTCAGTGGTCCCTTTCCCCAACCTACGTTGAGCCCTCGAGGTCCTCGTGACCTGGCCATTTAGCCCATTGTGTGCAAAACAGTGCCGCTCAGAGGTAAAACAACCCAACACTACTTTAAGAACTGTCAGCTTCTTAAACATTTTCTATAACTTCTCCATCTTTTTTGAAAAATAGTTACCAAACAATAATACAAATTTAGTTGTGATCATATCACAGCAAATACTAGGGATAATCGACTTCCTCCTCGGAATCGATAAGAGTAAGGCGAAGAAGAACAAAAAGAGACAGACAAACATCTATAATTATCAGGACCTTAGGAGGCGGTAAATACGGATGTAAACAGTCACCTCTGATCTTCCCAATCAGTAGCATTCCTCATCTCTAGCTGTTATCCGTTCCGCAATTGCACTGAGCGAAGTAGTCCCTGCAATCGCTTGTGCTCCAGTAAGCCGGCTTAACACTTTCCTCTGTAAATACGCACGGCAGTCTTTGATTTATTTCCCTTGGGAAGGCGGTGGCACAGAGAGATTGAATTAAGTGGGGTGTAATTTCGCGGTTGACTAACAGCGTACACGATATCTTGGCCCCAGACGCCAGGGAGTGATCATTAACTACGCTGGGGGGAAGGACTTCCTTGGCCCAGATACAATACATGCGCAGCCAGCAACGGAGGACAGCAAAGACGAATTGCATTGGAGAATAATGCCAAAGGTATGTGTTCCTGTTTCATACCAAAAGAAATGTTACTTGAAATCATTGTTTCTCTTTAATACCGTACAAGAAAGGTTTCGCTTTTTAAGAGTTGAAATATGCGGATTTTGGCAGCAAAAAATATATATTGGAACAAGAGATCTGAAATGTGATCTCCCCCTCCCCCCTTCCTGGAAAAGTGATCGAAAAATTAATTTATGATGAATAATATCAGATGTACCAAAAAATTAATGTTTTTTTTTTTTAATATAATGCGTTGCATTTTCAGTTTTCTCTTGTTTTCAGAAGCATATCATTTATTTTTATTATGAAAAGCATTTTTACATGTATTTTGAATAATAAGTTTTCTTTATTTTTCCGTTTTGATTTCAGGCATCCTTAGTTGTATTGGGGTATGATGTTTGCTTGATTGGTTTATTCGCAACTGCTCTTATTAGTAATTGACTGAACATCAATATTTCTATCTTGAAATACTGGATTTATTGCCTCCTTGTGAAACTGTTTTGCCTCTCGTCGAAACACTTCATGTTGACTCCATTGAACTGTAACTAATAATCTATTCTTCCGCTGCAGATATACCTTTTCGGCTGATTCCAAAAAATAATTAAAATTTTGGCAACTATTCTGTATCTTGTCGAAGGTTTACGACATTTTCAACAGTACTGCGCTGACCGCCTTACAAGTGAAGAAATTCAAAAAATTATTCTCATCATAAAAGTCCAATAGGAAAAGAATTTGAAAAGGTATAGACGAATTAAAAAGCTTAATAAAATAGATTATACTAAAGATCAAGTTAACAAAGTAAGTAAGCCACCGGCTGGTTAACACTAGAAAGTGCCACCATGTAATAGAATCATAATCCCACTAAATTATTCTGTTTTGAATTATTAGCAGCAAAAGAAATTTCTGATGGAAAAGAAACAAAATACAGCCTATTTAATGAAAATATTTGAAAAATGAACCGAATCTATAACAATATATCTGTATAAATGTATGGGGAAAAGGAAACCAAATTTCCCACACATAATTGCAACAAAAAAAAAAACTTGTTTTGCTCCTTTAAGAGCAACGCGAATATCTATATTCTCCCAAGAAATAACATCGAATAAATGTCTAAGATGGGAAGTCACATGAAGATGATGAGAGACGAATTCTTGATGCCTCAAAGCAATGGTCGGTAAACAACGAATAGATGGAATCTAGCTAGCTACATCACAAGATGGGGTAACCATGACACCTACTCTTTACTCTCGGAAATTGCACCAGGCTCCGGCAAAGGGGAAATTTTTTATTCCTTTTCCTTTACTAGTGCCAGCCTGGGCCATCAGGACTTTACTACTACACAAACACACATGCAAGTCTGCCCTATATGACTTTTGTTACATTTTTTCTTCGTCAGCGTTTTTATTGCTAACATGACAATGGGGTGGCTACTTCGGGAGACGCCGAACGCTGCCTAGGTGACGTTATGTCTGTTGTCACATGACGAACTGCCGTTGTGTTTTGTCGATGTTTTTCTGTAACAAAGGGGCACAACGCCTCGGATTAATGGCAGCTGCGAAGACCAAGAAATGAGTTCCTTTCTATGATATGATACTCTGACTGGATGATGCTGTTCCTAGATGAGGCTAAGATATGGAGCTCTAAATAAAGAAAGGCTACGTTTGAGGGGGAAACGGTACCGAGTGTGGGGGGTGAAATGTGTCAAAGCAATCATATGCGTTCAGACGCTAAGGGGAAGGAAATGGAAATAGAGGGTATTGCAGGAAAACTGGCCGAAAGGTTTTGGGAGATGTAATAAACAACGACAATTTCCCCATCATATGCACTGATGCACATCTTTATTTTCTCTCTCATCAACAGTGAGTAGAATGCTTTGATAAGGGAGAAACGATGTTATATATGAATATTATGAAGTCATTTTTATACGTAAGCAGAAGTCAATAAATGTATGTATTATTTATCCCTATATGGCTGGAATTGACGCAATTTGCAGGATTTCGCGAGGTATTTGTTATATTAGTAGTTGGTATCATAGCATGTAGAAGTGTGCACAGAGAGGAAACGAAGTAGTATTGAAGAAAATGGAAGAGGAACTGTTAAAAGATTTGATGAAGTATGGCTACAAATACTTAATTATAAACATATATATGCTAAGCAAACGGGAAATTTGAAGCGAATTTTAATATTTTTCGTCACATAGAAACATTTCTATCAATATCATCAAAATCAAATAGGAAGAATGAAGTGAAATGGAATTTTTTGTTATGAAAATAGTATGGTTTGTAGAAATAATCTGTAACTTTTATATAATTTATTCCGAATTCAATTGGGTTGGGTTATTTTACCTGTGAGCTGCACTTTTGTGAGCACGATGGGCTAAATGGACAGGTTATAAGGACTCAGAGGGTTCAGAGAAGGTTGAGGGAAGGGAATTCATTGGACAGCTGTTAGGAGACAGATGGTAGCCTGCCATAAAGGTCATCCAACGTGTTCTTTAATGTGTACAAGGTACGACGTTTTCGCAAACAATATCAAGGATTAACGCTCCATCCGATGGGCGGCGGCATTACCAAGCCCATCAATGTCCCCTACTGACCGCGGGAGGGGCGGGGTGGTTTTGCGGAATTGAATTCAGTATATTCATCACAGAACGCGTTCATCACGATAACGCTCCTTCTCATTCAGCGTTATCAGTGAAACAATTTTTTAGGCCAAAACCAAATTACAACGATGGAATCAAATTACCAATCATAACGCATTTGGATGATATAGAGGGCATAAAACATCTTGAGACAGAGCACTTCATGTGTTTTCAAAGAAAACTGGGTGTTTTAATGTTTTAGAAAGTTATGGAAGCTGGTATATTTCTCTTTCATTTGCGATACAGGAGACAGAGAAGAATCCTAAGATCTACTCCGAGCTTTTATAGGTTTTTCTCATACTAAGAAGTTACTACTGACCACTACACCTCAGATACTGCTAACTCAACACACAGAGTTTGCCCTTGTGGAATGGTAGCTAGCTCCCTAACCACTATGTTAGTTAAGACTTTAACGGTGAAAGTAACGATCTTCAAAAATTATACCAAAAACTACTTAAATAATAAATATAAAATACAAGTAATATTTGTCATATGACATATTTACCGAAATTATTTTATATTTAGAAATTCGAGTAATATTTCGTTCAGTTTTCAACAATTTTGACGCAATATTTTAAGAACTCGTAAAATAATTAGCTGAAATTTTTGGTTTCTCTGTGAGTAGAGTTCGACTCCACGCTTTAAAATTATATGCCAGGCGTACTGACCGCTACACTATCAGCGGCTAACATTTAATTCCCACTAATGTGACTTATGATATCTACCATGGAGGCAGATTAGGTTTCCATTTCAAGACATAGTACAACAAGTGAATCAAACACTATTCGGGAAAAGTTTATAAGTCATATTAGTTGAAGAAAAATTAGCCTGGAGTGGTCAGTACTCCAGGATATAACTGGGAAACATGGGTTCGAATTCCACTTGCGATGGAGCTAAAAAATTCAGCTAGGTATTTCACGAGTCCCATGTCTACAGGACATCTCCTATGACAATTTACAACTGAATTTTAAGAAGGAGTCACGCAGCTTTTAAATATTCCAGCACTCAGAATTTTTTTAAAATTATTGAATGAATATTACTGGAATTCAAGATTTACGTAGATTTATTCAATCTCTAATTACATAAAAAAAGTCTATTCTTTAAGATACTGAGATTTCATTTCGCTTTCCACTGGCATGTATCTGGAAAGTTTTTAATTATTTGGTGGGGGCTATGTACAGTCGCTCAAAAAAGTATCTGAACACTATGGTTGATTACAGAATTCAGAAAAAATATCTGGCATGTCATGTGACATGTAGGTTGCCAGATCACCAATTTCTAAAAAAATCGTTGCCAGATATTTTTTCTGAATTCTGTAATCAACCATAGTGTTCGGATACTTTTTTGAGCGACTGTACATTTACTTAAACTGATATTCATTTACTGTAACTTAGCATCATTCCCTAATATTAACGTGTAAATTAATGATATTTCCTTAGAAAAAGAAATTGCGCTAAAATAAACTTTTATGCAACAAAGCATGAAATCGGAAAACTAAAACACGAAAAATTTAATTTTACTTGCGATTTCTCTGTACTTATACTTAAAATTCTTGAAAGAACTGAAGTAATAACTCAGAAAGTAACGTTGGCTTTGCCGCAGTAACACGCTCGTTGTTGGAAAGCTAACTGTACTTTCTTCCATGGATCCAATAAATTTCTTGATTACGACTAAATGTAAAAGAAAAATATTATCTCACGAATAAGCTAAACGGATAAAATGATGAAACGTACGGACAGTGTTAAATATTCCGAAGGTCTGAAAAAACCAAGAATAGACTAAAGCAAGTAAAAAAATAACCTAAGTAGACAAAGGTGAAATAAAGAAGTAGAGTCTGCAGAGTATCAAGGAATAAGAAACAGGGAGTGGAAAAAAAAGCAACAACGTAAGAAGAGCAATGAAATGTATTTTTGTTCAAATGCTGGAAGACTCGAAACAAAATTGCTGGGAAAAAATGTCGAAACAAATGTTCATCAGGAGAATTGACAAAGAAAGAATGCTGTAAAGAATTAAATAAGAAAAGAAGAAATTGGATGCTATAAACAAAAAAGAACGAATGGTTAAACGAGTCGAAACCTTGAAAATGCATGATGTAAGCAAGAGAAGAAGAGGAGAAGAATAGATTCCCTTAAACCAGCATTTTTCGACCTCTGATCAGTGACGAATAAATGACGAAATATTTGGTGGGACACTGAGTTTAAAATATCTTACTATAACAC
The DNA here is from genome assembly GCA_038380435.1 of Ryuthela nishihirai. Taxonomy (NCBI): domain Eukaryota; kingdom Metazoa; phylum Arthropoda; class Arachnida; order Araneae; family Heptathelidae; genus Ryuthela; species Ryuthela nishihirai. The sequence goes on along the minus strand of JAWZYU010000016.1, from coordinate 36,902,439 downwards.
AAATATAGAACTACCTAATAGAGTAAACTGTAGATTTTTTAATATTTCAAGGTGTTTAAGTTGGTTTGACTTCTATTATTTCTTAACACAGTGTGGTCTAACTGTTTGTCAGCGGGCCACATCCTTCCAGAGTGATGGGTTGGTTATTTTACTTCTGAGCAGCAATTTTTTTTTGCATACTCTAGGGTAAAAGTCAGATCACAAGAATCCAACAGTTCAGAGAAGATTGGAGAAGGGGATTCATTGGCCAGTTGTTACGAAATAGATGTAAGACACTCCCCAAGGCTCTCTAGCTTGTTCTTTAACGTTCACAAGGTATGGGTTTCCTGAATACGGTCTACTTCTTTGTGTCACATGCGACAAACGGGGGACTTCTGAAGCTCATGACTCCTTCTTGTCACTGAGAGCAGGCTATAGTTAGCGGAAATAAATATCAACTCTGGCAAAGTTGCAACTCGAACTTGAGAACTGCACATTACGAGCCTGACGCACTATGGCCCCTACCCCTAGGTAGAGTGACATTCAGGAATTGTGAAAGAATTTCACGTTTCATGAAACTTCTGGATGTCGGAAAAGAGACCGAAAACGGCTACGACTTACACGGGGTATGCGATCAGCATCTTTACAGCATGATTAGGAAAATTTGCTTTATTGTATTAGACACAGAAGCCTAATTTTATTAATAACTTGCATCAGAACATAATAGAAGGGAAAACAAAAGGTGTTTCGGAGGGTTTTGTACTGTTGTATTTCTATACGTCCTACATTACGAGACATGGTTTTATGATCACGGAGAAAAGCATTCGTACGGAATGTGCTAATTACTGGAGGGAGTTTTTTTAAAAAGATAATTTTTTAAAGTAATTGTTTTTCTTTCTCATTATGCTTTAAAATAAATGTAAAAATATGGAACATTTGCGTAATGTATACAGATTATCGGTGGAAAAACATTAAACATTGATGTCGGCGGCAAGAGTAATTGATATGGTAGGCGGATCAAAAGAAAACTTAAAAGGTTTTCTGATTATGAATAAAGATATTTAAGAGAAGTTGGAAAGATTTTCTTGCTTCTAAATGAGGATCTTTATGAAAAGGTGAAAAAAGGTTTCCTACTTGTGAATAAAAATCTTTAAGTTCGAAGTGTTCTTGTTTGTAAATACCAATTCTTAAGAAAAGCTGTAGAGATGTTCTTGCTTGAGAATAAGTGTCTGAGAAAAGTTAAAAAAGCCTACTTGTTTCTAAATAAGAATTTTTAAGAAATGTTGGAGAGGTGTTCTTGCTTGTGAATAAGGGTATTTAAGGAAAGATAGATAGTTTTTATTTATGATTAAGGAGCATTAAGAGAAATTGTAAAGACGTTCTTGGTCGTAATTACGTAGTTTTAAGAAAAGTTTCAAAGTCGTTCTTGTTTACAAGAACGGATCTTTAAGAAAATTTGAAAGATGTTCTTATTTGTGAATAAATATCCTTAAGAAACGTTGGAGATAATCTGGCTTAACTAAGAGTCTTTAAGAAAATTTGCAAATATATTATTACTTGTGAATAAGGATCTTTAAATAAATTTGAAAATTGATGATACAATCGGTATTCCCTGAAGATAGAAATAAAGGATATAATTTTCTAATTAACATAAGCTAAAAAAGTGTAAGAATGATCACAATATGGTTTATATTACTTGGAATCTCTTTTGTTTTTGCTTGTGATGTTCTTATCTTATCCTATGAACATTAAAATTAAAGAGACTTATTCGTATAAACACAAAACCGATGCATCTTAAATACGAAGATAATTATCATTACAACAGATACATCCTAAATATGAAGATAATTATCATTACAACAGATACATCCTAAATATGAAGATAATTATCATTACAACAGATACAGACTACTGTACCAGAAAGAAATCATCACAATATGATATTTAGGCAGTGGTAAGAATGAAGTGTTACAGTGATCATTAACGTATTTTATTTCCAATTTTAAGAACATCGCATTTTAGGTAAAGCTATAGACAAGGTAAATCATATTGTAATTGTACCTGTTGAAATATAATTTTACACAACATCGTTTAGTGGACATACGAAATTAAAAATGCCAATAAATACTAAGCAGATGCAAAACTTCTTTATCTTTACAAGAGAATAGATTATATTGTCAGGAATAAAAACCCAATATGACTAGAGTTAGGCAGTAATGAGACAGTAATTTTGCATCATAGTGTATTTATCTTGCACAGTGGTTTTTAGGAACGTTACATGGTAAGTGAACTTCACTAAGAATGATGAATGATACTTTAATTGCAGCTAATAAAGTATATCAGGATACCTCATTGTTTTATTTACTGAGAATATTTCGAAAAAGTATCATCCAAACGAAAATAACTAGGTCCACTTTTGAGAGAAAGATGCAATTGTTAAAACACTATACATACATAAACCGTTATCCTCATAAACATAAATATCCTGATAAACAAAATTATCCTCATAAAAGCCATTTATGTTTATGAGGATACGGCAATCCCACAGAAGATTTTTACAATTTCTTTTGATATGGTTGCTATACTTTCAAATGTTAGAATATATTTATCAATTTATGTAACAAAATTTATGTATCATACTGTAAATTGTGACATTTTAAGAAACTGATTTGTTTCATTTTCTTTACAGTGATTCATATGAAGATATCATTACAACAGATACTAATGATTAGTATCAAGAATAATTCAGTTGAATTATTTCATTTATTCAGTGATTCTCTACTGGTGACAAATCAATTATAGAAGCTAGGTGCTGGTAGAAATTTTCCGTGTCCATTTCTAAAGAAGCATTTTCAGAAAAAAAAAACATTTAGAGAAAATTGGTTCACGACCTCAATACGAGAGATACAATCTTACGGATCTCGGAAAGCTTTGCCCAGCATGACCAATAGATGTTCAGCTAAAGTGTTGTGTAGCACTTGACACCAATAACTGGTCCCTGGAGTCATCCTAACGTTTGTTGATAGTTGCCTCACTGTGGGGAATGGAGACATGGATAAAGGATTGCCCTGGAAGCTATTCGGTTCCTAATGCTTCCAGCGCCATAGGTAGTGGGGGATATTCCCGAGAAATACGTTGCAATTTGGTAGTTATTACACGCCTGTGACATGAGATACGAGATGTGGGGATATTGAATGAAACTTGTTTGAATCTGTCTTAATTAAGTAATGCGGCAGGGGACTAATCTCGACATTTGGAGCTCGGCGATTATTCTACATCACCTTCGTGACGTTAACGCATCACTAGCATTCGACGTAACGTGTTATATTACATCAAAGAGTATTGAGAAATTAAGATACGCTTTTGCAAGTGAAATGATTCGTGTAATCATTATCTCTGCATGAAGATAATTGGCAAGATTTAACGTAAATGAGGGATATTTGTGATAACTGTTTTGATTTTGTTGATCAAATGAGAAATAATTTCGATCATAATTTCTGCAAGTTTTTGTCCTAAGGGATCGTTTTGAAAACTACATTTGATTGGCACTCTATAATAGTTCAGTCAGAATTAAACCACGTGTTATAAATGTGAATAACGTATTGTAATAGCTTTAGAAGTAATTATTTCATAAGCATACTAATTTTTTGAGCATACGAGTATATAAGGATAATGTGGTAAGTGTTCGAAGTGTATCATGCTAAGCCCATATCAGGTATTATTACAATATTTCTTAGCAGTATACTTAAAGCATCAAATTTCCAATATCTGTTTTATGGCAGTAATTAAGGAAGAGAATATGTATGCAAATTTGTAAGAATGTCTAGATACATGTATCGATAAGGAGAAACTGAGTAGTGCATATAGGTTAACACAAGTCGTAGAAGCCAGCATAAACATTTCATGTAAACAGAAGTTTGCTTTAACAGTAGATTAATGAATAAATTGCATCGTTATCTTCTAACGCTATTTATAATGCATGATGTAATAACTTTCTGTATGAATTTTAATTGACGATAGAATTACGTAGCCAATTACAATAAACAAATATTTTCCTTATTTGTAATATGGTCCGAGATCTTGTAAGATATGGATGTTTGTTTTTCTGTTGAGGTCTTACCAAACTCATATTTCAATTACCTACGTGAGTGACATATTATGGTTCAACTCTCATAGATCCGTGCATCACTAATGTGTGATCTGCAATTGGAAGTGTTTTCGCCATTGCATAAGTGAACCATCTTTTCCATTTGATCCAACAAAAAGCTGAAAGAAAAATTAAACATTCCTGCTACTTTTCCACATTTTTCGGAAAATAATATGAATAAATTATGTGTTGAAGTTATAATATATGCTGGGGTGATGTCAAAAATGTAAAGATTCTAATGAAATGTATAATAAATTTATCTGCTTATTAATTGTGTGTATAATGAACGTTTCTTCTGCAAAACGTCTGAAAAAAAAAACGAAAACAATCGAAAACCTCGGATAACCAATGATATTTAAAAATAAAATAACAGTAAAATATAGGATTTTTAAAGAAGTTTTGAATGGAAATAATACGGAATCATGGAATTCTTTTAAAAATTACATAAATCAACTAAATCTAGAATTAATAGCAACAAAAAATTGTGTTATAAAAATATTTTTAGCACTGACGTTAACACAAAAAAATACATGGAAACATATCAATAACCTTTTAACATAGAGAAATATTGTTTTCCCTGATGTAATGCAAGTAGAAGGTAATGAAATGGAAACTGTTTCGGAAAATATTAATTTTTAAATAAGTATTTTTCAACTATTGGAAGTAATATAAGGCGTCATTTTTCAAACGATGCAGATACTTTTAAAACGTTTTCAAAAGATAAGAGATGTACTAAGAGGTTCTTTTATCTTTCCCACTTCCACAAACAAAGCATACCATGAATTATTAAAACTAAATGTTAAGAAAATTTATGGAATTGATGGTATTAATGCAAAACCCATTACGTCTGCTTCTAACTTAATTACTCCACCATTAGAAGCTTCGATGACAAAAGGTATTGTTCCTGTTAAATTAAAAATTGCTCGTGTAATAGCAGTTTGCAAATTTGGAGAAAAAAAATGACGCATCAAATTACCGACCAATAACAGTTCTTCTTTGGCTAAAGTCATAGAGAAATAATTTATAAAAGAGTAATTGATTTTGTTTTTAATTGTAACATTTTACATGAAAAGCAACTTGTAGTTTTACCTGTGAATTTAACAGATGAAAGCTTTAATAAATATTACAAATCTTCTGTATAAAAATATTAAAAACAAGATATTCACTAAAGGCTTTTTTTTTCAGACTTATCTAAGGCATCTGACTGTCACGAAAATTTGTTTTTCAAGCTATAGCATTATTGCTTTCAAGGCATTGTTTACAAATGGTTCGAAAATTACAATAGAAATCGATTTGTGACTTATAATCATAATGTATCAGAGACTTTGTAACATTAATAGGGGTTATCTCAAGTCTGTAATCTAGGGCCACTACTTTTTCTCTTATGTGTTAACGATATTATTAAGATTTTGAATGATTTTTCTCTGATTTTATTTGCAGACGATAGTAGTATATTTTATACAAATAAAACTATTGATAACTTGATTGACATATTTAAAAACGATTTAAAAATTTATGTAAAGTGATTTAGAGATAATAAATTTCAGTTAAATATTGGCAAAACTAAATACTGTATATCTTAATTGGTTCAGCTTTAAAAACAGCAAATTTTTCCCTACCAGATTACGCATTGATAGAAATGCAATCTAAATAGTTAACAAGAATAAATTATCAGGAGTATGGCTTACTGGCAACTAGAATGGAATGAACACGTTATGTGGATTAGGAAAAAAATTCCAGAAATTTTGGCCTTATTAGAGACTTATAGATTTATGCTTCCTTTTCGAATTAAAATGCAATTATACAATTCCATTATTTATCCTCATCTACATTATTGCATTTTAATATGGTGTAACACGAGTGATTAAAATATTAATAAACTATTATACCTCCAAAATTCCTTTGCAGAACTCTCTATAATTCGAACTTTAATGAGCATAGTAAATATTTCTTTTTGAAATGGTCAGACTTCTACAACTTCCAGATCTATACAAATTAAATATAACATTATTTGTGTTTTGCACTAGTAGACTGAAATAAATACGATATCAATTTCCAAAGGAAGCGTTATCATTACCCAAGTAGATAGGAACTTGATCTAGAATTACCATTTTGCATAACAAATTATAGAGAGGCATCACTAACCTTTCAGGGTGCGAAAGTTTGGAATAATTTAGATAACAATTTAAAAGAAGCTGAAAAGTATTCTACATTCAAATTGTTAACCACTTTTGCTAATTAGTATTTATTTATGCTGGTGTGTCACATAGTTAATATCTGCCACAAGTTTATGATTTAATATAATTTAGTTAAAATACTCAGTCGTATCAAATGTTTATTATTAAGTTCTTTAATTGATTATTCCTTTTTGTGTTTTATGTGAATTGTATTATAATGACTATCATAACATCTTTGTACTTCAAAATAAAATTTAATAAAATTATTATTATTATATTATTAATCACTCGACTCCCTCCTTTGGGAGATGAGCAAGAAAATTATTCAATGAGACTTTACTGATTAAACATCTGTAAAACATCTGTCTCAACCACTTTATTTTCATTATGAATGCTAATCCTGATCGAATTTTAACAAGACGACAATCGGAATGGCCGACCCGAAACTATAGGTATAACTGGCAGACATAATTTTCAGATTTCGAGTCTATAACACTAGTATAGTTACAGTCGTTGTTAAGTAGATAAATCAATTAAATTAACTAATAATAAATAACTAAACTAACTGAATTAACTGGTACTAAATAATCAAATTAATTATATTAACTGATACTAAATCATCATCATCATCATTCTCAAGCAGTCATGGGTTACGGAGGTTCAACCAGACCGTGCAATTTAGTTCTCCAAGCAAGTCTGTCCTGAGCTACATCTACTGCATCTGACCACCGCACACCAATTCTAATAAGGTCCTGTTTCACATTGTATGCCTACCGCATCCTAGGTCTCCCCCTCTTTCTGAGGTCTTTAGGAACACTTTTCATAACCCTATTCACCAATCTATAATTATTCATACGGGCAACATGGCAAAACCAATGGAGTCTCTCTCTGCACAATATGCTGCTTAAAGGAGGTTGCAGACTCCTCTGCCTAATGCTCAAGATACTGCATAAGCATCTGGAATCAACAGCATCTAGTTTCCTGTTATCTTGTTTACCAAGTGTCCAAGTTTCACTACCATAACTAACCCTAGAAAGAACCAAACTACTATACAGTCTAATATTAGTCTTTACGTGTATACGCCTATTTCTCCACTCTCTCCATAGATTCTTAAAAGTCCCCGCAGCAATCCCTATTCGTCTGTTAATCTCATGCCGCACATCACCATTATCTGTTAAATAGCTCCCAAGATAATTAAACTGTGACACCTGCTCAAGACGGCAACCATTCAGATTAACTGAATCACAGCCTGACTGACCAATTTTCATCACTTTAGTTTTCTCTCTGTTTATAACCAAACCTACTCTACTACCAGTCTCATCAACAGCTGGAATGAAAGAGTTCATCTCATCAACATCATTTGCCAAAAGGGCTAAATCATCAGCATAATCTAAATCAGAAATTTTCGTATCTCCAGTCCATTTAAGGCCAAAATATTTCCCTTGAAGTGAATTTAGCATAACATAATCAATAACCAAGCTAAAGAGAAAAGGAGACAAAATGCACCCTTGTCGAACACCAGAAGTAATGCTAAACCAATTGCTACAAGCCTTACCAACTCTCACACACGACTCAGTATTATTATAGAAAGCTTACATTATGTTAACTAATTTGTATGGTATACCATACGATCTCACAATCAAACACAAATTATGACGATCAACAGAGTCGAAAGCCTTTTTGAAATCAACAAAGCTAGCAACCAAAGGTTTCTGAAACTCTAAACATTTCTCAAGAATCTGCCTAAGTGAAAATATCTGATCCCCACATCCCCTACCACTTCTGAATCTACATTGCTCATCACGCAACAGACTGTCAACCAGATTCTTAATTCTATTAAGCACAATCATGGAAAGAACTTTCCCTGGAACAGAGAGTAGGCTGACACTCCTATAGTTATCACAAGAACTGCGATCACCTTTTTTGAAAATAGGGATAACAATAGCTCTGGTAAAATCCTTAGGAACCATGCTTTTATCATAAAAGATAATCAGAATTTCAGTCATCCAAGTGGTAACCGAAACATTCCCAGCTCTAAACATTTCCGTAGTAATTTCATCTACCCCTGGGGATTTATGAAGTTTAGTTTAGAAATAGCCAAAATAACTTCAGATTGTGTTATAGGGCCAACATTAAAGCCACCAATGCATCTATCATCATTGCAACCAATGGGAGTAGAACTAACCACATCGTTTAGAACATCACTGAAATGCTCAGCCCACCTAGCCATGACAGAATCCTCACCTTCTATAACCTTACCTTGTTTATCCTTCAATCCGTGTGCACCTGTTCGTTTTCTACCACCCAAAACATTAACTATCTCTATAGCTCTCTGCTGTTGTGCTGTCTAACTGCTTCCTCAGCTTTGTTAGCCTAACCATCAAGCCAAAGATTCTTATCAGCAGCTAACTGATCTTTTACACGTTTATTAGGTTCTCTGTAATGCTTTCCATTAGGTCTAGTAGGGTATTGATTAAGGACATTCCTGCAGTTCCTTCTTTCCAAAATAAGCTCAAGTGCCTTATCACTCAGATAATTCTGTCTCCTCTGCTCCTTTTTTCCTAAAAGAGTACTGTTAGTGTCCAAAAAAGCCTGTTTAAAATGATCCCATTCTTCCTCAACTTCAGTAGTAAGCATACTATGACTGTCATAATGACACGGAAAGCTTTGGCTATGACTGGGTGTTTCAGAGCTTCAGTATTAAAAGTAAAGTTTTTAACCACAGCACAACACTTTTTAATTTTAAGTTGTAAGACACTTTTAACAAGGTAATGATCAGATCCAATTTCAGCTCCCCTATATGACCTGGTATTCCTAACAGATATAGCCCATTTGATGTTAATTAATATATAATAAACCATATTCTTATGTAGCCCATCGGGTGAAACCCATGTGTACTTATGTATGTCGCGGTGTTTGTAATAAGTGTTAGTTATTCTGAATCCATTGAGTTTACTTACCTGTAGGAGACGTTGCCCATTGCAGCTACCAATACCAAAAGGGCCCATTACTCCTCCCGAAAGGTCAGAGTCAGTACCAGCTTTGGCATTGAAATCACCTAGAACAAGGGTAATATCTCCTTTCTTGACAGAATTCAAAATATCCTGAAGTTGTTCATAAAACCTATCCTTCTCATCCTCATCGGCATCCTCAGTGGGGGCATAGCAGCAGATAACATTCAAGACTTTAACACTTGTTTGAAAATTTGCTGTAAGAAACCTTTCATTAATGCACTCATAACCTAGAAGAGCATTACTAGCGTGTCTTACTGAGCATTACTAGCGTGTTCAGAATAACAAATTTTCAAACAAGTGTTAAAGTCTTGAATGTTATCTGCTGCTATGCCCCCACTGAGGATGCCGATGAGGATGAGAAGGATAGGTTTTATGAACAACTTCAGGATATTTTGAATTCTGTCACGAAAGGAGATATGAGAAGCAGATCCATGCCTTGGTGATGCTTGAAGCAGATCCATGCCTTGGTGATGCTGAGAAGCAGATCCATGCCTTGGTGATGCTGAGAAGCAGATCCATGCCTTGGTGATGCTGAGAAGCAGATCCATGCCTTGGTGATGCTTATTGTCGTCCCTCCCTGAAAACAGAAATTAAGATTATTTTTAAGAATCTGACCGTTATCTGTCCATCTGGTCTCTTGCAAACCGAGAATATCTAGATTATAATGGTGGAATTCTTGTGTGCGGACATCAAGAGAAAGAGCTCTGTGCAGAGTCCTCACATTCCAACTACCTATGGAGAGAAAATGGTTAGTGGGATGTTTAAAGAAACTATGTTTATTGAGAGAGGGAATGCCGACAATATCAAACAGCCCCCTAATCACAGACATGGGGCAAAGACCCGTTCCCCCACCACTAAAGGCTGAAGCCATCTACACTGGAAGACTTCCTCCAATGTAGAATGTGACGATGCCAATAGAAGCAAAATGTTCAGGTGCCTGCGATGACTTCTGCTCAGGATTATCCACCTGCTGAATCTATTTAATGTGAATCTATTCACTTAGGACTGTCAACCCACAAACAAACAGAGAACACAGCGGAAGATTTTCCCTCCATAGAAGCCCACCAGTGCAGCAAAATCAGGATCCATAATCAAGCTCAGAGCCATATATCTGTCCAGTCCAGTGGGTTTATATGGTCAGCACCAGGACCATGTGTGGTTGACTACTCCTCAGCAGGGTAGAAAAAAAGAAAAGTAGCCATAGTTGTTCAAATCAGTATTCCACACTAATCTGGCAGCCCTCCCCTTCCGTTCACTTCCACAAGAGAGTATCTCTTTTGATAGGTAGTAACGGTCTGCACCACGAGAAGGAGGGGTTGGACATTAGGTGCTAGGCCTGCCAGTTCTCTGCATCAGCACAAGGGATTGGTGCACAGCTCTCCTTCCAGTGACTACCTAGCTACCATTTACAGATACTGATACTAAATAACTAAATTAATTAAATTAACTGATGTTAAATTATATTAACTAATATTCAATAATTTAAATTAGCAAGAATTTTAATCTCTTCAAATTAATTATTGTGATTGTGACGTCTGTCGGTCCTCTATACATTTAATGTTATCCGAGGAAGTTTAAATATTCGACGAATTTTATTCGCCGGATTGTAGAAAATTTTCGCGTTAAGGGATTTTTTAGTAATATCCGTTTCGAGTTAAAAGAATATTTATGCTTGTAAAGTGTTGTCAGCCGAATGGACCAAGTTTTATGATAGTTTCGCTTTAACCGATGTTTTGCCATATCCGTTTCCTTGTCGAATCTTTTAGAGTGTATTTGAACACTGAGTGGTAATGAAAATTGGTGATGGACATTTACAGTATCTTGAAGATGGCTGAGGTTGAAATTTGCGTACGAGCTTGAAAGTTCTTGTACGAAATGTTAAAACACAAGAATATTGTACAAGTTATTGATGAATGAACTTTCAGTTAATTCGTAGGAAGAAAAATGAGGTAATATAAAAATTTATATATTCATGTTTGTTGTAATGTTGAGCAGATGCAATAGCTATCTAAAATTAATAACAGTATGTTATAACAATCGAAATTTAATAAGAGTATATAATTATTAACAGTATTTGAAAACAAAATGAAATATGATTCATTATTATTTCACGCCAAATTTATAGGATTTAATTCGTAGCGAATTACTTTATGAAATATTAAATGTGATTTCTATAATGATCATTATTTGTAATAATTTATTTTAAAACCAAATCAGGTAAGTTGCTTGTATTTCGTTGCTTGTATTTCGTATTTAAAAGTGAGCAATATCAACATTTCCTTACTTAAACAATAGCGTAGAATAAAATAGTTAGTTAATGGCACCTTGATAGTGATTGGCACCTTTTGCATTCAAGACACTCTAAAGTAAACAAAAAATTTAATTATGCCTTTTTTTGGCTATAGATGACAGCATGGTACTCTGTATTATAAAGATTTATAACAAAAAAGAACCCTCCGTGATACTTCACTGCATTCATAAAACAGAGAGTTCCACTTACTGTATTAATTTCTTAAAGTGCCAATCGCTGTCTGATTAACCCTAAATGACAGTACGAGCGACTCTTAATATTTGTGAATACCCATTTTACCTCTACACCTGCTGCATTTTATTTTTAGAACCATCCATCACGTGTCCTAATGTCGTCCCCAAACCCTTTCGTAGCCTCAGTTTCAGCGCAACAAACCTTGGCAGCGATGTTTAGGTTGAACACACACGTGTTCTGGTCACCCAAGAGGCAAAGCTGCTAATGGTTTCCGATATCTGTTTCGGGTTTTCCAATCGTATCAAAATGATTTGTTTTCTCTTTCTTTGATTATCAGCTGTAGAAAAGAATCTTTGTTCTCCCTTTTCCATTCGTAGAGAATATTTTCTGAGTCATCCTTTTTCCCGCAATATTAACAATCGACTGTTAGATAATAATAGTCTTAATAATTCATGTAATCATTTCAACGACATTTCGCACCTATTGAAATGTAGTACAGTACAGTTCAGTTTTAAGCAGTCAACATCGGTTTAGAATTACTTGCTATATAATAGAATATTTTCCTTTTTCTTGAAGAATGAGTGCTGCTAGTGGCTATATTCATTGCAATTTGAGTAATTTACGTCAACATCGTAAGACCCCTCATAGTGGTATTATTAACTAGTCTGCTACAGTGCTGAATACAACTGATGGAGAATTAGAACATCACTGAGAATATATATAATAATAAACACTCTGACCAAATGTTTTAGGGCTTTGTTGTGTTAATCTGAGTGACATTCTTTTTTGCAGGTATTAGGCTAAATGGCCACATCACAAGAACCACAAAAGCTCAGAGTTAAATAGCAAACCCACTCAACATCTGTTGCGAGACGCATGGAAACCTTTCTCCGAGGCCACTCGCAGCATATTCTTTAAACTACCAGGATATGACTCTCCTGCCTAAGGGGCAATAGATTACGTCCCATAAGAAAACTGCGGCTTTGAAATCCAATCGGTGTCTCTCATCTCACCGAGGGTAGGGCGAAATTTGGCTGAGGAAATATCAACACACATTGGGAACTCGAACCTAGGAACATTAGATGCTAGGAGTCTGGTACGCTACCGTCTGGTAGAAGTAGTGGGCGGATAATGTCACTGGAAAGAAACTGCAGATATCAATCAAATGCAGCCAAACCTAAATTTTTTAATAATATTCATTTAATGTTAGAAGAGTTAGACTCAAATATTTAACAGCAGCTTTGCATAATAAGAATCTGTCTCTTGTAATATAAATAATAACTGTTATAATTAGACCCGACAAATGCAATGCTGCATGTATATTATAAATATGCAATGGTTACACCCTTGAGCAATTGCCTCAAATTAATTATCTTGGAAACCATGCAACTGACACTGGTGATGTGTGTGGCATGAGATAAACAGAAGAATAGAGATTACTACTGGTACTTTTGGGAATCTATGGAGAGTGTGGGAAAATAGGGGTTACATCTAAAGATTAAAATAAGGCTATACAATAGTTTGATTCTTTGTAAAGTTAGATTAAGTAACGGAATATGAACCTTTTGTAAATAAGATTACAGGGAACCTGAGGCTTTGATTCTAAATGTTTACGCAGTATATTGGGCATTAGGTGGTTTGACCTTGTAAGTAATGCGCACGAGGCCAAATCACTAAAAATGAGTTTAGGCGAAGGAATCGATAACCTCTTTTCAACAGCATATTGTGCAGAGAGACTGCGTTGGTTTGGTCATGTTGACTGTATGGGTAACTATAACTTATTGAAGGGTTACGAACAGTGTGCTCAAAGGTCTCAGATAAAGAGGGGACACCTAGGATGTGGTGGGCTGAAAATAAGAAACAGGACTTGCTAAAATTGGCCTACAGTGGCCAAAAGTTGCTGTAGCTCAGGACAGACATGTTGGAGAACTAAATTGCACAGTATGATTGGAATTCTATAGCCCATAGCTGCTTGAGAATTCTATAGGTTACAAGTCTTTTATTAAATAAATACCTTTTTAGAATTTTGTGTAATATTCTTTAAGTTTCGTTTAATTTTGAAGAAAAGTGTTTTAAACGAACGTAGCAGCATTTGTTAAAGGTTCAACTACAGAAACCTTTCAAATATTTAAAGAATATTGTTGAACATCGAGATTTACCGAGATCTGAGGGAAATCTTCAGTTTATCTCTAGTTATATTTTTCTGCAAAAAACTTATTTTCAAAGAGTTGGATGCAGGTTTTTATCTTCATAGTATGGAATTGACCCATACTTATGTTTGTATAGTGCAGTGGTTTGCAAAGAGTTTTGGTGCACCAACTAACTGATTAGAGGGGGGAGGAATTTTCTAAGAAATTTTTATGGCAAAATTGAATTCATTATAATTCTTAAAATATCAGAGATAGATTTTTTTTTAATTAGTTCAATAAAATTGATCTTAGAAACACAACCCTTTTAGCTACAAAATCTCTCCGTCCAATTAAAAGCTTTCTTCAGTCATTACATCTCTTGCAGGATTTGAAGTTCAACATTACAAACAGCAGGTGTTCGTTTCTAATAGTTGACAGCATCGTTACATCCATACCGAGTTGCTTTGTCTGCTCACCACGTTTCAAAAATTGACATTCCTTGCTCCTGAACATACAATTTCTTTTTTTTTGGGGGGGGGGGGGGGAGAAAGCGATAAAATCTTTGCTAAGCTAAAGGGGCGACATTATGGAAAGTTTGAAAAACATTGGTTTAGTTTATGCTAGTTCGAACAATGAAATATAAATCGGCAAAGGTTGAATAGAATCTAAGATTCCATCCTTAATTCCTTCCTTAAAGATTTCTCCTTTAATCGCCGTCGAATTTTATTGCGTTAATCTTAGTAGTTTAGCAATAACATCTCCAATAAATATATTAGATACCGTTTAAATCCTGAAAAGAAAATCACGTGTGTTCTATCTGAGTTCATTATGGAGTTCATTAAATCTATATCTCACGTGTTTTGTATTAAGAAGTCGCTTTTGCCTAACATGTTCATTATTTTTTTTATTTGCAACGTGGGACGGAGTAGGATCCTAGGAACTATCCCTAGTTTTTTTATACAGGCCTTTGCATACAATGACATGCTCCACTAAGGCTAAAAGTCTTTGCTGACTTAAAGCTAAACTCTCTCTATCTGACTCTAGTTGTCTCAACTAAAGCTAACAACACACAAACAAACAACCATGTCATTCTGGTACTCGAACCCGTCAGTTACAGCGTCATTACGAATCAACGAGATATCATTAAGCCACCGTGGCGGCAATTTTTTCTATGACTACCAAGTGGTTGAAACATCAATTTCGTTGAAAAAGTTTAATGTTAATATTTTGGAAGAGCCTAAGTAACTGATATAAACCTCTCCATTGCATATTTAATACGGATTAACGATACTCGCAAATGAGTATTACCGAAAATGTGTTTAGAATAAAAAATTGTATTGAGAAAATAAGGTTAGTTAATACAGATAAATCCCGTTAAAACGCTATCCGATAGAACGCGATTCCGCTTATAACACGGTGCAAGCATGGCTCCCTTTTTTGTTATATGAAAGGTAAGTTTTCACTCAAGAACTACGTATTGGATTCCTTGTGTAGTTTTGTGTAGACGTGGGCGATATTTTCACTCCAGCGCGAATCCGCGATCCTTGTTATCGTTTGACATCCGAAAGAATACTGGCAGTTGCTTCATTTTATTTGTAACCTTTTGTTGGCAAAATCCGTTTGATTTGTATTTCAAATGAACAAACTGACAAACTGTTTTGTTACTGAATTTTTGCTAACGCGATCCTGCTTATATCGCGAAGCGATTCTTTGGACCCCGAACTCGCTTTATAACGGGATTTATTTGTACATACAAAATCTTCATATAACCATGGGCTACGAGGATTCAACCACATCATGCAATTTTGTTCTCCAAACTTCTGTCCTCAGCTACAACTGCTGCATTTGGCCACCGGAGGCCAATTATAGTAAGGCCGTGTTTGACCATATGTGCCTTCAGTATCCTAGGACTCCTTCTTTTTTCTAAGGACACACTGTTCATAACCCTATTCGCCAATCTGTAGTTATTTTCTTCATAATATTCTGCAAAATGACGTCTGCCGACTCATTCTTTTAACCTCAAAATTACGAAGTCAAACCACCTAAAGTCCAAGATACTGAGTAATCATCTATAATCAAAGGTATCAAGTTTCCTGTTATCTTGCTTATAAAGGATCTGTTTCATTATCATAACTAACCTTAGAAAGAATAACTATTATACATCCTAATTTTATGAGTATTTTACCACACTCTCCATAGATTCCTAAAGGTACTAGCAGCAATCCTTATTTTGTTTATCTCAAGCTGCACATCGCCAGTATCTATTAAACATCCCGAGATAATTTTACTGAGACACTTGTTCAAGGGCAGAACCGTTCAAAGCAACTAAAGCACCATCTGCCTTACCAATTTTCAAAATAAAGAATAGTTTTCAATAGATATTTTTATGCTAAAATAGATACCTGTCATTTAATCTAATGCAAACTCAGCTAAAAAATGTAAAAATAAAATCTTATTATGGCGAGTATAATAAAATCTTAGTATTGCGAAACATGCATGTTTAATTAAATGCCACAATGGTTCATTACCATACTTGTATAAACCAGACTTGGTAGTTTGAAATTCTCACAGCAGTGACTATTTTCAGAAACTCACAGTATCGACTCTTTTCTTCCTGTAACGTGAGGGCTGGGATAGAAGAGCCCATCTCGTGGCTGTAATGAGGTACGTCGTATGTGGAATGATCTGGGCAGATAGTTTGGATCACCCCGTTGTCATAAGAGAACAGTTTATATGTATGAATTGGGTAAACGAAAGACATCAAAATACCAATGGCGGAGCAATTTATAAGATGTATTGACATATAGGAAGCGGTAATAGGCCGAAAAGAAGTGTGACGAGAAAAATATTCTAGTGTTTGTATGTAGAAATTCAGCAACGCAATTGTTGCAAGTTGTGGCGATAACATATTCCCTTCGGTAAGCATACACTCATTGTCCACTCTTCAATGGCATAACTAAAGGAGAGTTTCCTAACACCGCTTAACACTGGTGAATCGTGGAATAGTTTAAGATGGTATGTAAAACAGGAAATAAAATTTCTCTCATGCGATGTGAAATTTGCACATAATTCTAACCCAAGTACATTCAGATCTGTCATATAACTCCTTTTGCCAAAAACACAGCCATCTGTTAACTAACCTTGTAACCATCTAGAAGGGAAGGGGCAAAGAGCATTATAGCTTGGAGAATATTAGTAAGGTAATGGAGGCAAAAATTATTAAACGTGTGCATATTTTACATATAATTTAGTCTCTGCCATCCCACTTTTACTCTTTTCCTCATCGATTATGCCACTTGACCCCCCTGCCCCCGTCATATCATTTTCTAGATTCAGGCCTGCTTGTACTAACAAAATTTCTTAACATTTCTGCAATTGCCAACTATTTGTGTGAAAATATTCGATAATATATAATATTATAAATACACTGGTGGATATTGAGAAAAAGAACACCCAGAAGGTTCTTTAGGAAAGTCATATTATAATATGTTAACAATTAAGGGCAAAAGAAACGGTGGCAGAAACCGTGATTTAAGATTGAAAGTCATGGATGAAATAATGACGTTACTGATTATTACGGAAGCAGTTACTGAGGACGACAATGTGCAAATGTACGAAGCGCGTATTTAAGGACTAAGGCGTGAAGAAAGAAGTTATTCGTCTTGTGTCGCGTTGTTCAGTGCTCTTTGAAGAAGCTATCATGCCTGGACGATGCAGTTGCGCAACATTTGTTCGGTTAGCGGAGTTTGAACGAGGTCGTATAATCCTCTTTGGAAGCAGGTTGGTTTTTTCATCAAATTGCACACCACGTGGGACGAGAGGTGTCGACAGTGGTACGATGGTGGCGTCGATGGTCAGAAGAACATTCGCACACTCGCAGACGTGGTTCCGGGCAACACAAATTAATGGACGCATGAGAGGATCGGCGTATCAGGAGGGTGGCGGTGGCAGAGCAGACGGCTACAGCGTCACAAATTCGATCCTTTGTCATACCAAGGGTGTCTACAAGAACGATACACAATCGTCTTTTGGAAGCAGGACTACGGGCACGCGTGTCGCTTGCACGGTTACCACTGTCACCTCTCCACTGTCGAACACATTTGCAGTGGTGTCAAGAATGAGTTCATTGGAGAGAAGAAAGGCAGTCTGTGGTCTTCAGTGATGAAAGTTGATTATGCTTAAGAGCGTCTGATGGTCGTTTACGCTTCCAAAGGCAAGGTGAGCGGCTTCTTCCATCGTGCATCTGCCAACGACACACAGGGCCCACGCCGGGCATCATGGTGTGGGAAGCGATTAGCTATCACTCTCGTATGTGTCTGGTGTTTGTACAGGGTACACTGAATAGCAATACGTATGTCAACGATATCGTACAGCCGGTCGTCAAGGCATATTTGAGTGTAATACCAAATGCTGCAGTTTAGCCAGGATAACACCAGCCCATACTCTGCCCGGGCAACTCAACATGATTTTCAGGCAGTGCACCAACTCCCTGGGTCAGCACGCTCTCTGGACTTTGTCTCTAATCAAGCATGTCTGGGAGTGGAACAGGGCGGGGGTGGCTCAGTCGGTAGCGCGACAGGCTCGTAATCTGTAGTTCCCAGGTTCGAGTCCCAGCTGGGTCAGCGTTGAGATTTATCTCCGCAAAATTCCCCGCCCTGCCCACGGTCAGTAGGGGACACCGATGGGCTAGGAAAGGCCGCCGTCCGTCGGATGGGACGTTAAGCCGTGGCCCCGTGTGCGGGAGAGCCATACCCTGGGCACGTTAAAGAACACGCTGGATGGCCTTGACGGGAGGCTACCATCTGTCTCCCAACAGCTGTTCCAGTGGGTCCCCTCCCCCAACCTTCTCTGAGCCTTCGGGGTCCATGTGACCTGGCCATTTAGCCCATGGTGTGCAAAAAAGTGCCGCTCAGAGGTAAAACAACCCAACCCAACCCGGGAGTGGAACGGACAAAAACTCTTCCGAGGACCGCGGCAAGGAACGACCATCGCTGAATTACATGTCCAAGTTGAAAGCGAATGGAATGGTATCCCCCAGCATGATATCCAGCATTTGTACGACCGATTGCATGCCAGATTGGAAACTTGCATTGCTGCTCGAGGAGATTCAACACCTTATTAAAAAGTGCCTTCTATAATATGTAATACTGATTAAAAGGTAAAATAAACATTGAATCACTTCACACGTGTGATCACTGTTCTTTCTCAACAAGTTGTTTCTACTAAATCTCAACGCTTCAATTATTAATGGTGTTCTTTTTTTCAATTACCACCAGTGTATAACATATATCAGCCAGCACTCTTCATATTTTATGTATTGTGTATTATTATGTATTGTAGCATTTATTAAATTTTAATAAAAATAAAATTTCATAAACGAAATTTGCAACTTTTCTAGAAATAATATTTTGTTGAACGGAAAGTATAGCAGTTTTACAGTCGATAAGTGCTATGGCTGTGGCATTTTCCAAAGTTTTTGTAATTAAGTTTGAGGACTGTAAAGAATGACAAATAATTATGCTCTCAGAGTTCTGTATTTAACTCAGAATTTGAATTTTTTGAGAAGATGAAGTTTAGGAATATCAAAAAGCAGATAAAGACTTAAAACTTACAGGTGAGAAAGAACAGTTATTGGAAATGCACATGAAGTTTTTATAATCTTAAATAAAATTTGAAGAAATAGCATATAGAATTGTAGGGAATAACAATTAAATAATGTTTCTTATTAACATTTAGTATGTCAAAATTCAATTTAGGCAAGTCCAATGTTCCGAATATATCAGGAGAACGAGGATCGTCCTTGATATTTAGTTTGTAAATCCCAGAGCGAAAGGAAATACTTTAATTCCATTTACTAATATAATCCAAAGGGTTTCTAGATTAGTCAAATTTCTTTCGGTGTGAATGGTCTAATATAAATTATTTAGCTCAATTACTATTTACATTCTGTTAGTAAAATCAGTAATTGTCCTAATCAGCAATCTATCACTCAGTTGCTGATTTGATTTTAGGAATGACAAAAACTTGGAATGATTTCCTTTCAGTGAATGAGATAAAAAAAATTTTGGCTACTCGGCCAAAAAAATCTGTACTTTAAACAGTGTGAATTGGTTTGATGGATGGCTTCCATTTATCCGTAACAGATACATAACTATTTATCTTAACCGAAACATTTCTAAACCTGATTATCTTTCTAGACCTTGGGCATATCCAAATCTGTACATTTCAGTGCAACTCAATATCGTAATAATGAATTTTTAAGTATTTGGTGTTTCTGTTTGTTAACGAACAGAATTTAATGGGAGATATATGTAATGCACAGTAACGAAGCATGTGCGTGGGAAGTTGGAGCATCTTCTGTTCTCATATATGATATCCCAATTGAATTATCAATCACTTCGGAATGATTTAAAAATTAATTGACGATAAGTGATCTGTGAGATCTTTATTTATGGAGAAGTAATTGATAGTTCAATCAACCAAGACCGATCAAGAAAAAAAAATATTAAAAGGGTGGGTGGGGTGGAGGTAAGAAAATATTCGAAGAGAAAAAGGTAAAAAAAGGGGGGGAAGAATGGATTTACGTTGTAGTATAACATTTCCCATTCCGTTTTAGAGATTTTTAAAACATTTCTTAAAAATGCATCAAAGTATATAAGTTTAACAAAAAATTCGATGAGATAACATTAGATGAAGATGAAGTTGATGATTAGCATTGTCAAAGGGGAGAAGGGAAGCATGGCCCCCTTTGGCTTCTCCCATAGATCATCCTGCAATTAACCAATGCCCTATGAGAACAGCCGACGCGTTATCTGGGCAGTCTCATTACTCTATTGCTTCCATTGACATTTAGGTACAGCAACAACAAGAAACATCAAAATCCATACGGGAAGTTAATTTTATGTTCCCTACGTTAACGAAAGTTTTTTTTTCTCTCGAGGACTAATGTTTACGATCTGAAACTTTTCATAACTAACATTTGGATATACTTAAAGACTTTCTTTGTCAAGAGCTGCGCAACAACTTGTTTTCTTCTGAGTGTCGAGAGTACTTCTGGTATCTGTATTGGTTTCAAAAAGTAATCTATTGGCAAATATTTTGGTAACAAGTTATAAAATCCAGCAAATGTCAAACTAAAACCTTATTACTATAATTAAAATTACGTCAACCAAAGTAAAAAGAGCAATAAACCACAGGGCAAAAAATACAAATGTTACTCAAAAAAACATGCAAATATGCTCGACCAAACTTCTAAAATCGTTTAAGAAGAACGATCAGAAATGGAAACATTCAAAAGCTACTACATTAAGAATCACGAGACAAAATTCTACAAATTTCAAAATAAGCTCAAAATGACCAAAGAAAATTAAGCGTCAGAAGAACATGAACCAGTAAGTGCAAACTTTTACTTAAACTTTCTTTTATTTCCTACCGGGATAGAGGTACCGAAAGGCCTGGCATTCCAGGGTCGGAGACTTAACAAAAAGAAAAAAAAAAAACAGCAAATGACCCGACTTAATTGCTACTGAGCTCTTAAAAAGTTTCAATAACAGTTTTAAAAATTATGTCAACTGTTTTAATTGCGAAAACACAATTCGTCAGAGGAATAGAATAAGTCTTTTGAACATTTTGTTGCTCAGTAAACCCTATTGTTATGCAGTCACATCATCCAGACGCATGCAATGGAATGCTTAAAATGCAACATATTGCACGATGTATCAAATCATTAACATATATCAGGCAGCATACATAACACAGTGAAGAATATGTACATTATTTCATAATTTAGCTTGTTGCCCAGTGTTACTTAGCACAGACATTTTTCGCTCATCCAGCTGCTATTAGACACATGCACAAAAAGAGAAAGAATAATCGAACTGTAATTTAAGTATGCAAAAGTTAGATGATTTCACTAATATTAAATGTGAGTAAAAATTTAAATATTTTTTCTCAATTCCTGAGAAATATACCCCCGTCACAAAACAACAACTCCTTAACGTTCAGTATTATAATCTTAATTCGTCTTTTTAAACAACTAACTAAAAATCTCATTATCCTAAACGTAACAAATCGTTTTATTTTTAGCATACTTGAAATTCGAAACTTCTTTATGTTTTCAAGAGCAGGCAAAATCATTGATATTTAATTGCCATTCCGGGACGTCAATGCCACCTTGTTTGCGAAGAAAGTGGATAGGGGGAGCATACCATCCGCAGAGACAGAGGCTCATACTATCCGCTGCTGCTTCCAACTAATTAGTAAGCTCCACTAGGTCGCGGTAGCTCCCATGTTTACCTTCAGACTTGCTGTTTTTCCACTGCCAGCTGCCATTTAGCGTTGTGACTAATGCTGTCCAAACAGTGTCCGACATTGTCCTGCCAACCACCAGGCAGAGGCAAACACCTGCGACGTCGACTTGTTTTCATTAAGTTCCTCCTCTCAGAGACTTTCTTTTTCGCTATTTCTCTTCGTCTCTCTGAAACGAAGATGAATAGATTTCGCGTTGTATAAGTGAATGAAGTTTGGTGGGGAGTCTTACAGCAAGTGGCAGCAATTTCTTTCCTAATCTCTTTATTTCATGGACTTGCCGGAAGGGAGTCACCCTTCGTTGCTTCTTGATTCCTTTTCTTATTCAGTATTTTGCTTTCGTATCACCAAAAAATAAAAAACAAAAAAAAAAACAGGAGCAAAAAATGGTAGGTTGTTAAACACCACTCTTCCTTCTTTTTTTGCTGTTAAAACTCCCTTTGATAAATCTTAACAGGAAACGGTTCTTGAAAAGAAAAATATAGTTTAAGAAAATGTTGGATTGTTTTACCTCTGAGCGGAACTTTTTTAACACATTGAACTAAATGGACAGGTCACAAGAAACCAAAGGGATCAGAGAAGGTTGGGAAAGTTGACCCACTGGTCAACTGTTAGGAGGCATATGGTAGCCTACCTTCAAGGTCATTCAATGCGCTCCTTAACTTGCAAAAGCTCTCGTGCACACGGATGAACGACAGCATTTTCAATCCCCCTTTTATCCCCTTTATGACCGAGGGCAATGTGGCGATTTAGTGGAGATAGATATGAAAGTGGCACAGTTGGGACTCGAACCTAAGAACTACACATTATCATCCTGGCACGCTACCGACTGAGGAAACCACTGTCCCTTAAGCAAACGTAAATTGCGAAAACTTACTTCGAAAAGTTGAAAAGATTTGGATCTAAAGATTTTAATTTTAAATTCTTGACAACAAGATTTATTTTATGCAGTTTTATAAATCGAAAACAGGAAAAATGAATTTTCTGCGAAGACTAACTTAGGGATTCAAAGATGTTGATGGTTTAAATATAATACACCTGACGTTTGAATTGTTAAGCATATGGAATGAATTCAACATCATTCGACTCCTATATTTCAAGCTACTAAATATTATTTTTCCTTGGATACTTATGGTCTAACTAAACATTGCTGAAGCTCATTTTTGTGTATCTCATAGACTCCGGAATATTTTGTCTGTATTATCCTTTGCGTCACTAGCAGCACCATTCAAATCAGCAGTGTTTCAGTAATGCAAAGAAGTTTAATTATTGAAAGAAACGTAGGAAAGTACATTTACCTTAATCAAGCACACCACAAAAAATTATAATATTTTGGAGCTAGTTTTCAAATCACTTCCAACAGAAGGTCTACCGCTGATAGTCAATAGAAATATTTTCTTCTACTGTGGTATGTTCCTTAAGAGAAATACGTTATTTTCGAATTCCTAAAATAAGAACCTGGTGTTTGAAATAATTTAGTATTTTCAAACACTTTTTTAGAGATAGATGAAGAAAAAAATGTTTCATTTGATGATGAGTGGGAGAAGTAGTTTTTGACACAAGTTTTCTTTTATCGCTAGGTGTTGTTTCAAACTATGCAACTAGGTACAAACAATTTCCTTGCCTTCCAATGTTTCAGACTGTATCTATTTCTCTGCACATAAAATGTTTCACTTCTAACTGATTATAAATTCGTAGCGTGTAAAATTACTGGTTAAAATCTTGTCTATAGAAATAATACGCTCTTGCTTCAAGACTCATTTTATCTGAAAACTAACTTTGTATACTTTCTTTTATGTGGGTCACCAATAAGCGACTGACTCTGAAAAGATAAGTTTTATATTTAATTAAAAAGTTAGCAGTTCTTTGCCTAGCGCAGTATCTGATACTTGAACCTTATTGCTTCTCAGATCATTAATAGAATTTAGTAGACGAAACATCGTAAAACTGCTGATATTGCCTGAGTTTATGGTTTTTTAACAGGACCCTACACAGCGAGAAAATGTTGATGTTCTCATAGGATTAATACTAAAACCAACAGAATGCCAGCTGATGCTTAATTTGATAATGAGTTTAAGAGCCCCTAGATAGCACCGGATGCTATATTTTTGATTTCGTACTGATAATCACACTTTTAATGTCGGTATTGTAAATCGTATTTAAAGTTCAGCATTTCGGTATACCAGTTTCTAAATTGCTGTTTTAGTGTTCTGTGATCAAGTGAACATATAAGTTCCAAATGATTTAGAAATAATTATTTTCACTAAAACATAATTTTTGAGAAGTCATTGATTTCCGTTTATATAACTAAGAAAGTAAGAAATTTTTATCATGGAACACTCACTTTAAAAATCATATTCTGTAAAGAGAAATCTAATTTTTTCGCAGAGTAATTTTCCTGATATAGAAGTAATTCTTAGTTTTGATTAAAGCTACCATACAAGCAATGAATCTTCAACATTTATGTCTTCATCATACTTTGTTTCGATTGACTATTTTTTGATTAGAGCAATATATAAATATCAGAAACATATGTTCGAATTGTAAACATTCCCTATTCCAGCATCGAAAATATATACACACACACATATATTCAGTATATATATATATATACAGTGTCCCATGGCCGAGTGGTTAGTGAGCTTGGCTACTGATCTAAGGGACCTGGGTTCGAACCCCGGGTAAGGCATATACGTATGTGTTTTTTCTGCTGAGGTCCCGCCATCCTCTCAGACCTTCTACTGTGGCATATAAACTGACAGGCTCCTGTCAGACCTCTGTGGCAAGCAGCTGCTTGAGGGGGTATTTATTTTTTTTATTTATACATAGGATGTCTGAAAAATAATGGTGAGGTTTCGAGAACCAATATACATGTTGAGAAAGCAAATATTTTAATTGAAAGTGTACTTGAAATAGTATTGAACGTAATGTGCACCGTTCCTGATCTTGCATATGTTTAATCGATATTCCACTTGCCATAGATATTTCGTGACAGATTGGCAGGGGTGTTTTAATTCTATGCCACCAAGGAGCCCTGATTTGACACCCTTAGTATTTTTCTCTTGGGGATTTTAAAAAATTATGTTTGCATGGACAAAATTCGAGACCTCAATCGTTTGAAAGCCAGAATAAGAGAAGAAGCTGAGCAAATAACATGAGATATGCTGCAGCGTAAATGACAAGAAGTGAATACCTTTTGCACATACGCAGGATCAAGAACGGTGCACATTATGTTCAAAACCTTTTTTAAGGTATGCTTTCATTTAAAACATTACTTTCTTAAATATATATATTGTTTTCTTACGTGTTGGTCCTCAAAACCCCACTATTATTTTTCCGAACCTTGTATATATACATTTCGCTTTATTGGTTTAGAATTACATTATCCATACTGACTTTGACAGCCCACATGCCCATAACTGTCCTTGTGGTTAGCGCATCTGACTACTAAACCAGTGAGCATTTGTTTGTGTGAGAAGCCAGGACAAACCTAATAGAGCTTCTAGGTAATCTCTGTTTTTTGTGTAAGGGAGTACCTTCTTCTCTAAAAACATTACACCTGGAGTTTGACAAGGAGGCATTTTATCTCCCTTTCTATTTAACTTGGTTATATTATGCGAAATTTACTACTTGGGAGAGATTTGGGATTAAACGATCTAGAAATTTGAAAATTTGTCATTTTGAGTATGTTATGAATTGGTCCTTTCGGCAAATGATGTTGGTGAGATGAGCTCTGTCGTTTGGGCTATACATGAGACTGGTAATAAAGTAGGTTTAGAAATAAACTGAGAGAAAAAAGTACTAAAAACTGTAAGTCAGGTATTGCGTCAGTTATTTTTAATGGTTGCATCTTTTCTCCCTTATCTTAAGAGTTGTGTAATAGACGGTGGTGATATGCGGCATGATGTAAATAGGGAAACAGGTATTGCTGCTGAGACTTTTAAGAATCATTTGAGATTTGGAAAAAATGGGATTATACAACCAAATTATATAAAATTAGATTATTCAATTATTTAGTTCTTTCTAAAATTTGTTTTTGTAGGGAAATTTGGACACTTTTTAAACAAGATAACAGTAAACCTGATGCTTTTGATACTAGAGTTTATGCAACATCTTGGGCATCAGGTGGTTTGACTATATAAGCCATGATGAGGTTAAATGAATCATTAATCATAATTTGAACAATATTATGTATAGGATGACTGTGTTCGCTTGGTCACATTTAAGAAAGTAAGATGTTGCATAAGACTCTAGAATCAAAAGCATCAAATTTACTGTTATCTTGTTTAAAAAGTGTCCAAATTTCCCTACAAAAGCAAATTTTTGAAATAATAAATAATAAATATATAATCTAATTTGGTTGTATAATCCTGTTTTTTCCCAATATCAACGGATTCTTAAAAGTCCCAGCAGCAGCGCCTATTGCATCGTGTTGCGCATATGCATAACTACAGATTGGCAAATAGGGTTATGAATAGGGTGCCTAATGGCTTGAAGAAAAAGGGGAGAACTAGGATGCTGTGGACAGACAATGTGAAACAGGACCTTGTTACTAGATTGTTCTACTGTGACCTAATGCAACAGCCGCAGATCTGGATAAACGTGTTTGATGGGTTAAATTACACAGTCTTGTTGGACTTGCATAGTACATGACTGCTCGATGATTATTCACATTTGTATATTGCTTCTGTTGTAACCTTTATATAATACACATTTTGGGCAGAATCTGACAAAATTAAACTTAACTGAACGTGACCACGAATAAGATATAATGAGTTTCATTTACAAACCATTTCCCTTTTTTTTTAATCAGAACATTATTATTTAAAAGCTTCTTTAGAAAAAAATTCCTACTACTACTCTGAAACTGTTGCGTCCAGCACAACAGGAAACTGTATGCTCATGTAAACATGCACGATTGCATTGTACGAGAAAGGTAATACCAGTAAACAGGCGGAAAAAGTATATAAAGCATGATAGAGGACGTTTTCAGTGATTCAGAAAGGAAAAGTAGAACTTAAATGTAAATGAAAGTTAAAAAATGATATTTGATTCGTATCTAACAGAGCTAACGATATACATATATATGCATACTTATGCACCATTGCAGTGTGTCTAAGGTGAGGATATATTCCAGCTATGAGACTAAACATCTAATCAGACAGCTGTATTTAGTATTTTCGAAAAAGATAATAACCATAACACAGAAGAAAAACTAAACGAACCTTAATAGAGCATATTTTCAATCATCCCAAAAGACGACAATTAAATTTAAAACGAAAGTTAGAAAAATGAAAATAAATGTTATCACAGAGTTAACGATATATACCGAGCGTTATTTAAAAGTTTGGAAAAAAGCATTCAATGCCTATATTTTATGCAATATAGAATGAGAAACGTTTTTGTCAATCTGAAAAGCAACACAACGAGAAAGATGGAAACAGAAGCTATTGAATAAATCGGTAAAATTAAAAAAAGATGAAACGGTAAAAAGTTCTTTCAAAGCAACCATTTGAAAGAACAATTGAGCAATAAAACGAAAGACAGCACTGAAAAATCGCTGAACACAGCACAATGACTCAAGTGGCACGGATAATTTGATTACTTTGGTCTGTAGGTATGTAAGCGACACATAAGAAACAAAACTGGTGAACGAGTTCAAAATAAAAATCAAAGCGGATAACATAAAGGGTAAGAATATAAAGAAGAATAGAAACAGAAAATGGGAAAGAAATTAAAAGAAATATTAAGACGTTGTCGATGAAGATAAACGAGTTTGCGATACAGTGACTAAAGATGTAATCAAATCTATTAAGAATGGAAAGACACTACACTAAGAATATCACTTGATGTTAATCCATTTTAGAATTCGGATAAAAAGAAGGTAAAACAAGTCGGAAAGAAGTAATAGAAGCAAACAAGTAAATAATAAAAAGTAGTAAAAAGTTTTATTTCTTTAAGTTAACATAACTATTCTTCTTTTTGTGATGATACGTAAAACTAACTTCCTTTAACTTCTAACATATTCATAAACTTATTGTTTTCCTTATAGTTTCTTATACCAGATTCACCAAGCTTTCAAAAGTGCCACTATCTTTTATCATAATCTATTCATATTATTCGAATAATCAATTATTATTGTCACAATTTTCTTAATTGCCAGACTACAACCATTACCTTACGAAATTATCCTATCACCAGGGAATATTGTATTAAAATGAGTCTCGTTCAACTAGTGTTTAATGAAATGCAATGAATGAAATACCAGCAATGTCCTAATTAAGTTTCCACAAACTGCTTTCAAATATGTTCTACATTCATGAAAGTGACAACAAGAACATGTTGTTCTTGTTCACTTGTCGGTTTTGCTCGAAGAAATGTGACATAGACCTCATGTTTCAGGAATCTTTTCTTGCGGCTTGTCATTGTCTTAATTCGTTCGTTACTTACTCCACGATTTTGTTTACCATACCTTGAAAAACATTCTTCGATTTTAAGCCCTGTGAACATCGTCTCTCTCATCATAAAATGCTATCATCAGCGATTCTTATTTCTATATTTCCCATTAGCTTACATGGCAATGAGACTTCAGCTATTGTAGCTTATGATAGGTTTATTTTCCTTCTTTCCTTACGTACCACATGCAGCTGCAATGTGCATAACAGACTCATTATTTCAAACGTGTGTTTTTTCAATCCTGCACTTCTGATTGATATGACTTTGCCATTAATGATGTCATTCGTTTTAAATTAAGGAAATATATACTCTGATGCATTTCTTCAAATATGTTTAAAGATATTGCATTATATTCTGAATTCTTCTGGTTTTAAAAAAACATAAATAAATAAAAAATATATACCCCCTCAAGCAGCTGCTTGCCACAGAGGTCTGACAGGAGCCTGTCAGTTTATATGCCATGGTAGAAAATATAGAATATTTTAAACTTCTTTTCAGAAACATTAAAATATCTGACTGAAAATAATCTAACAACAATCTTTTCAAGAAAAATTGATCTACCCAGAAGGAAATGGATGGATGTTTCTCACATGTAGCATACATGAAGTTGTTTGGTAGGACATGAAATGATTCAAGTTTCAGAACAAAAAAAAAATATTTAATACTAGAAAGCTATAAAGATATATTGCGAAGTTAGACCTCGTGAGTGGTGACATAGACGTTGCGGCATCGACTCGAAGACATGTCTGATGTAACCTGAGCTGTTACACCTCATGATTTTAAAACATAGTTTAGAATTCTATCATGGACAAAAGTTGTATGTGATAAAATTACAAATTGTATTAAGTGTACGTGATACATTTACAAATTGTATTAAGTTATACGTGATACATTGCAAACTATGTTAAACTGTACGTGATACATTACAAATTGTATTAAGTTGTACCCGATACAATTACAAATTGTATAAAATTGTACGTGGTGAAATTACAAATTTTATTGTGCATGATGCAATTACAAATTGCCTTAATTTGTACGTGATGTCGTCTCACATTTGTTTCAAAATGTGGACACGACGGTTATATGCCGAAAGTCACGGCCGCCATTTACGTTCAACCACTAGTGCCTTTTTCATTGACTCCATTTTGGTGCCCAGTCGAGCCACGAGGAAGAACCCCGCCTCTGGCACAGAGACTTTACAACATGTTCCGGTGGGACCCAGATGGCAGGGGGCCTATGTGACCTGTTGTTGTAAACAACCCGTGCCAGATGGGTCGAGGACTGGAACCTCGAACTGCGCCACCCAATGAACAGCATCCACACGTAGTTGGTAGGTGACCTCTCTCCCAAGATTTGAAAGAAGGTGAGGCGGAAAAGGCGCGCAAGAGTTAAATTCGGTTCTGAACAGCCAGGCAGGAGGAGGTGTGGAAAGTCCTTCCAGCGGGTCAAAAGAATGGAGCAGGATGAGTGCACGTATGCGAAGTAAAGCTGAGGACTGATCAGCAAGGATGCCAAATTACCTGCGGCACACGAACTGACTGCGAAAGTACGCCCAACGAACCATACATCTGAGTAGAACGAGGTAAGGGTCGAATTTATTCTGATCTGGTTTCCACACGTGAGTTAGTGCTAATTGTCGCCACCACGCCGCTCCTCTATGATATGATAAGTTGTTGGCTTTTACTAGCCTTTTGAACGTTTTCTCGTAAATACGAGCTTGGACTGGCTTATTGTATGCCACTCGTGAAGTTTCCCTGAAAACATAGGGACAGCGCCGATAGCCCTTGTAAGGGAAGTAATTGAGAAGTACACTAAATAAATGTTGATTTTTATGTGAAAATGATTTTTGTCTAAATATATATGTGTACCATTCTTATGTTTCTTCTGAAAACCAGTCTCAGGCAGGCTTCAGGAAAGGAAGTCGGCCATTAATGTTGTACCGCCTCCAAAATACTCAGGGGTGGTTACAACACGTGATACAATGACAAATTGTATTAAGTTGTACGTGATACAATTACAAATTGTGTTAAGTTGTACATGTTGTAAAATAAATAAATAAATATATATATATATTAAGCAGTACGGGTTAAGAAAATTCTTATTAAGGAGTACACGACTCTAAACATTGTATTAGACGATACCTGATACTGAAAATTGTATTTAGGGTCGCAGTACGAAGAAAAATCTGTGTTCGGAGAACGAGCTTTAAAATAAAAGGCAAGAAAGAATGAAAACTTTATTAAGTAGTACGTGATACCTGTGATCTGGGCAAACTATGGCTCGCCACCACTTTGTCAATTAAACATAGCTATTAAATTTGTTAAACAGAAAAATAACGTAACGAGGATAAATAAGTAAAACTGCAGCGAAGGAAATTCTAATTAATATAATTAATTTAATAAAACTGTATTGTTTATGTTTCACTTTAAATTTTTTTGCGTTGCTTATACAGACATTATTGATTATATAATTCTTTGGTTTCTGTGCGGCTCTTCAGCTAACCAATGGGCTTGGAAAGACCACCTTCCGTCGGATGGGACGTTAAGCCGTGGTCCCGTGTGTGGGAGAACCATACCCTCTGTACGTTAAAGAACACACTGGATGGCCTTAACGGGAGACTACCATCTGTCTCCCAACAGTTGTTCCAGTAGGTTCCCTCCCCCAACCTTCTCTGAGCCTTCGGGGTCCTTGTGACCTGGCCATTTAGCCCATGGTGTACAAAAAAGTGCCGCTCAGAAGTGAAACAACCAACCAACCAACTCTTCATCTAAAAAGTTGGCCCAGGCCTGTTATATACGTATATAGTATAATGAAAGAAGTACGGGGACAAGAAATATTATATTAGGATAAACAAGAATAGAAATATTATATTAGGATTAACACGATATGCTAAATACTGCTTTAGGGAATAAAGGGTACGTGATATTAAAAATGCACTTAAGAGGACGTGGCACAGAAAGGTTGACAAATATTGCATTACACGATGGATAACACGGTTGTTTAAAACTATATCCTTAATAAAGTTGCATTTTCTGCAGTACAATGTTTTTCCCGTAAATCCACATCATGCTATTCATCGTTAATAAGACTGAGTGTTTTCAATTCGCTGACTGAGAATAAAGGCAGAAATATAACAGGCAACTGCAACGCAGCCCGTTGCACCAATTTAATCATGTAACTGAAATCCTTCACGAAATGAGACTCAGATAGCACTGAAGCGTCACCAACTTCAAATTTTATTAACGTTTACAATCCATTCGTTAATGTGCACGTGGTGTTGCTCGTTCCCGATTCGTAATTGCTCTTCAGGCGCCCTCAGACGGCCACAGTAAAAGAACGGCTTAGGTGCTAATGGAGAATGGTACGCATTTAGGATTTTTTTTCTTTCTCTATTCTTCTGCGAAGATTTCTTAGCTGTGCGTTTGATGGCTTTCCATTCTTTAGTTTTGTAATGAAATCAGTGATGTTTTGTGGGTAATTGCTTAAGGGATGTAGCTAAGATTCGGGGCAGGTCAAATCAGCTGAAATACGAGTAAGAAGATAAATGAGTAATGGGATGGAAAGAAGAAACAACGAAAATTCCTACATTTCGTGCTAGTTCCTGCATCTGAATTGGAGGAATCCGTGAGGGTAACAGATCTATATAACAAGAGTGAAGCTTTGGTAAGTTGTACGTTAAGAAGCGAGATGCATTAAATGTTAGCGCATAAAAGCATTCAACCAAAAGAGTTAAGATTTGGATAATAATCTTTTTTTTTTTATTTCGAATACTGGAAATCATTGATGCAATTAAAGTTAAATATTGCGCTTTCACAAGAAGGCAGCAGAATGTAGTAGGTTGCATAAAAATATGTTAAATAGTTAGAAGATGAAAGGTAATAAAGTAACATAGAATATTTATTTGTTAGACAATTTATTAAGCACATCACTGAATCGTATATGTAATGTTCCTTCATGTTCAAGTGCTGTATCAGACACATCGAACAGTGATTTACGATTCATTGGCGATAGAACAATGCATGGAAACGGTGATTTAACCGGTTTAAACTAGGTATGATTGTAGAGACGAGAATCAATGATTGTATTAGTGAAAGAGCATTCTTGGTTGAGAGGTCAAGAAAAATGATGTCAAGGTCAGAAATGCAATATGTAGGATGTGAAACAAGCATTCAGTGAGACGCATGTGGCTCGAAAAGACTAGTTGACATTCGAAGCTAATAGGAGGGTTATATAGAGGTCCAGATAGGGTGGATGGGTCAGGATGGCCGTTTAGCCGTGACTCCCGGCCAAATATATGTCTTTACCAAATATATAGCAAAATATGTAAATAATATGTAAATTTTAAAACACTGTAAATCGTTTTTACTACGCAATTTCAATTATCTTTGAATAAATGATAGAAAATGTAATTTTTTTAATGTATCTGTTAAATAAATTTATATATTTATATAGCTTTCTGAATGAGGTGGAGGCTCCTCATATTTCTGACTGGCCCGAGACCTATCTAACCTCTTTCAGGATCTGGTTATACACAAGAGTGGGTATGGGTTTTCAGAACTAGGTGGATGCTCCAGAATCAGATGAAAAGAGACCCTGTAGTTGACATGGCGATGCTATGGAAATAATTAAAAAATAAAGGTTTAAAAACTCAGGAAAGTCTGAAATTAGGGAAAAGGCGTCCATCCGCGTTTCCCTCATTTCCAGTCACTGGTTTAACAGTTGACCAAATTATTCCACCCTTTATCCTGCACAGTATGGCTCTCCTGCATACGAGACCAATATTTAACCTCCCAATCTGCAGACCCCGATCTTTTCAAACTCATTAGTGTATTCGAATTGATTTCTGATTATATTTTCTCAGCTACGGTACAGTGGGACTTAATACTGAAAATATCGACGCAGGCACAGTGGGGACTCAAACCTGAAAAGAGTTGAATAATTGATACTAGGAAGATTCTGCATGCATAACACATTCTTTATCGAAGACTTTGTAATACTCTCTTGTGTATTACAATGTCTTCGAAAACCATACTTTAAGATTCATTGGAAGTCATAAATTTTAATCCCATCATTTTCTCTTTTCCAGACAGAACCTGAAAACAATGTCTCTTATTCTATACCAGAGATTTTTTGCATTTCACAGTTGTGGTGGGGGTAACTTAGACGGTAGCGCGCCAGACACGTAATCTGCAGTTCCCAGGTTCGAGTCCTAGATGGGTCAGCATTGAGATTTATCTCCGCAGAACCTCCCGCTCTGCCCACGGTCAGCAGGGGACATCGTTGGGCTTGAAATACCGCCATCCGTTGGATGGGACGTTAAACCGTGCCCCGTGTGCGGAGAGCCATACCCTGTGCACGTTAAAGAACACGCTGAATGGCCTTGACGGGAGGCTACCATTTGTCTCCCAACAGCTGTTCTACTGGGTCCCCTCCCCCAACCTTCTCTAAGCCTTCGGGGTTCTTGTGACCTGGCCATTTAGCCCATTGTATGCAAAAAAAGTTCCGCTCAGAGTAAAACAACTCACTTCGCAGTTGTTTCGACATAATTGCCAAGCTTTTGAAGGGAACATTTTCTGCATTGATGCGCAGGATCTTTACGTAAAATCAGATCTCAGATTCAAATGAAATAAGTCCTACATTTCCAAAAGAATCGCCTCTCAAAACCCGACAATCATTCACAGATTAATGAAAAATATATGCTGAAAAATATATGCTAAAAATTTAAATATTTGTTGCATTGTTTTACTCTTTTGTTTCTTATATATTTTGAGAAGAGCATACAGTTATGGGAAAAATAAATGTGAACGAAAGCGTCCATCCTGACGTAATGAGAACATAATGTTTGAATTGAAGGCTCAAAATTATGGTATTTGCAAAATAAATTTAATTCAGAGCTCTTAAAAACATTGTTGAGAAATGATGGAAATATATATATATAAGTTTAATATTATTTTCCTCGCATTACTCTTACTAGCATTCTCAGAAAGTGGGGCAGACGCCCCTTCCTCCTAGATTTGGCCCTGGTTGAAATTAACATATGATTAAATGGAGGTTTTACTCTTTTCTAAGTAATAACAAATGGTTAATCCTGTGAAATATTGAAAGATGTCTTTCTTTTTAGAAGTATTTCATTTGAATTCTGCGCTCTGTGTGGTAGAAGCTTAGAATTTTTTTCTAAATTTTTCATGCACTATTTTATACGATGTTAATATAAAACCGTAGTTTAGTTGTTTGGGGAAAATGGCACCGACTTTATGAGAACCAAACTGAAAAGTTTCACCTTTCGGAAAACATTGCCTGATCGACTGAGTCGAATCGAAATAAAGAGCATTGTTTTCAGTTCTATTTATAAACCTCCGTTATGGGCATAACTAAGAAGAAATACAATGAACCAAATCTGTAAAAGCCTTAGCAATGATGCCTATGCATTCGCCGTATAGCAGTTGATAAAGTCCTTGACTACCCATTAGTTTTATTTTTCAGCTAATTTATTTCTTATGTAGAATTATTTTTGTGATTGCTGCGCTTAATTTTAGCGATTTTCAAGGAAACTAATACGTTTTCGTCGTGTTTCAGCTTAGTTACGATGGCATGATGAATTTTTGATTTGAAAACCATTTCTATATGTCGCACTCTTGGAGTATTAACGAAAAGATTTTCCTGTTAGATTAGCAACTTTTGAAAAAAAAAATAAGATTAGAGAGTAATGTTTCTTAGTTTAATGCAGAAATCCCAGCTGTGGATCTCAGCAGAAATTCCCAGCCCATGGCCACAGGGCTGTTTTATTCATACCATGAAGAATAAGTCTCCGTCTTTGGATTGTTTTCATGCAGCATATGGCTCTTTACAGAAAGAAAAAGAGACTGACCAACGGCTCCTGGGCTCTTTCCTTCTGATTGTTGTTCGGTGTCGCAAAACGTAATCGTGGAACAAGTCAATGAAGAGTATTCTTCTTCTCCTAGTTCCAAAGATTCTAAAGTGACAGAGATAAAGTAGATGATGAAAAATGCTATAATTCTTTCAACAGTAGTAGACGAACTTGGAACCATATACAACGACTTTTATGTGCGTGTTAAGAATCGTTTAGCAAAGTCAGATGAGAATGCAATTGAAATGTGTAAGATGGAAAACAATAACTTGGAAATGAAATTTTAGCTTACGATACACAGAGGAACGTACTCTCTTTTTATTTTACTAATAATAAAACGGTAATTAAGAAACATCTTATATATATATGAGTAGACATTTTTTGAGAACGAAACTAAACCTGAAGTGTATCCTTTAAGTTGATAATTTTCACCTAATTCTAATAACATATAATCTTGAACTACAGTACTGTGCAAATTAGTTGGGACAATAGGAAAATGCAGTAACAAAGACACAACTAAAATATTTATTTGTTTAATAGTGTAGTTAATAGTGAATGTGACCATCCTTATCTTTAATTACTTCTTTCACCCTCTCAACGATTGATGTCACTAGCTTTCCACTCATCTCCTTCACTTCAAGGTCGTGCTACCACACTTTCATGACACTTTCTATCATTTTGGTTTTCGTCGTGCAATCCATCTTAGATATGCGAGCTTTAATAATGGCCCACGAATTTTCAATGGGGTTTAGATCGGGTGAATTTCCTGGCCACTCCAATACCTTCAAATGTTACTGGGTAAAGAAGCTCTTAGCAAGCTTACAATTGTGGCATGGAGCCAGATCCTGTTGAAATACCCCATTGCCGTTAGAAAACAGCTTCTGCAGTGTTGGGACCATTTTCGCCTCCAGAACGCTTATGCACTTTTTGCTGTCCATCATTCCTTCAATGGGGTGAAGCGTCTGTGGCCCGGAAGTTGTGAAACATCCCCAAAACATGACCTTGGGTGGGTGTTTGGGGGATTGCTGGATCGAAGAGGTTCTCCAGGCTTCGCTTGTCCCAACTAATTCGCACAGTACTGTACACATACACGAATTATATTGCACGTAGGTGTAATTTCAGTGGCCTTACTAATTATAAGAGTACAAACTTATAACTGTTGCATTCTTTCATATTACAATTAAGAATAATGATTAAAATATGAGTAAACGGACTTTTCAATTATTACTCCATTAATCATTTCCTCATTTGCAATTTAAGGTGTGACCCATAAAACACTACATACATAAACATTCCATATAAACATTCCAATATGTGACAAAAGTTTTGGGATGACTAAAATAATGCGCATTGACTCACTTATTTCTTCTTTATACTTAGGATTACCGAAGGCAGGGAAGGATCTGTGCGGGCAGGAAGCTTTCTTCCCTTGAGAATGATAGTAACCGGAACGGATGCGACAATTTTATTGAAAAACCCGTAATTTTCAATAAATTTGCAAAAGAACACTATAGAGGATAAAAAAATGATAGAACATCATTCCGACTTATTTCTTCTCCAGTTTACTTTCCTTTTACTCGAGTTATTGTTTCTCCTCTCTCCTCTTAATTTTTTTCTAGAACCCGATATGATGATCGAAGGTGTACTTTGCGAGACAGAAGCAGCTGTAGTCTGCTAGGTTTCTGCTTTTTGCTAGTGTGTATCGCAAGAATTGTTTTGAAACCTCATTCATAATCTTTTTAAAACTGCAGGTGGTCGCGAAGTTCTCCTTTATTTACAGAGAGACCAAAAACACTCAGACCTGTCTTCTCTAATGATATATTCAAGTGAGATTTTTCTCAGCGAAACTTTGTTATTTTTTCGTTTAAAAGAAAAGTTTCTCCCAGACATTTATACTTTGTCATGTCAGAAGATTCTGTCATAGTTTGAGACTTTTATTAAATCTCCGGAACGATCAACCAATCTGAACTAGCAGGAAACAAATTCTGATTTTTTAAACAACAACAATAAAAGGAGTCGGATCAAATCAACCGATGTTATCACTCTAATCACAAAAAAGCGTTGACATTTTTCGCAGAAAATATCGTTTTTTAAGCGTTTTTGGTAGCTTTTCGTTTTTTTCTTAACCGATTGTAGCTTAGGTCAGAAAATTTATTGAATTAATATCAGTCTATAGCTGTTATTGCCAGCTGCGCTCGGCATGGTTTCGCTAAGGATTTTATATCTCGACAAAGGTCAAATCATGTCAAAAACTGACATCACAAGGGCACACGTGATTAAACGATCTGAAGTTCTATTATTTTTGATCACATCTTTTGTCAGCGGGGAAAGCGATGTTTTCTGAACACAGATCGTGATGTCTCTGTCAAGTCGACGTTTCGTATTGGTTATTATTGTCGGTGCTGTTTCATTAATTTTTTTATCATAAATAATGATAAAAATTAAATTGGAAATGATGTGTCACAGGAAAAGAAAAATTAATTGGACTTTTCGACTGCTATTACATTTTCTTTAAACGATTTTCTGATTTTGTTTCTTTCTCAATTCACGATCAAATTCACAAGGAGAGGCTTTAAAAATTGAATTGATTAATTCCAAATTTAAGACTTTACAATAAATCATGAGATGCTTTTCGACTTATGATGCAAGTAACATGCATAACAATAAAATTTGGGAACGTGGCCGATCAGGTTGTTTTCTCCTTTCGATGCGGTTTGCATGCTTTTAGTGCTGGAAAGAAATGCGAGTGTTAAAAGCGTGGGTCAATTATGTTCGTGGAATAGTTGTCAGGTGTGAATGAGACTCTTCCTTAACATCCATTTTTATATGCTATATATAGGATTAAATAAACCTAGAAGCTTGATGAATATGCTAAACATTTGGCAAAAAATCCGAGAGACTTTATGGATAGGCTACACATATGACAAAAAAAAACAAGCTTGGTAGATATCCTGTACATAGGTCAGACAAAGTTTGAAGCTTGGTAGGTATTCTAACACTAGAAAAGAGAAATTTAGACGCAAAGTGGGTTTATTAAAGTATGATAGAGAAACCTTGAAGTTTCTTTGGTATACACTACGAAGTGCAGAGAATCTTAGTTGATATGCTATACATACGATATCGAAACTTAGAAGCTTGATGATATGCTAAGCGTAGGGCAGAGAACCCTGGAAGCATCGTGATATGTTACAATAGGACAGAGGAACCTAAGGGTTTCCCTAGTATGCTGTACAACGGACAGAGAAGCTTAGTGGGTATGATATGCATGGGACAAGGAAACGTAGAAGCTAGATATGTCATAAAATTAGAACAAAGAAACTTGGGGATTTGGGGAAAGTCTACATGTAAAGAAATCTAGAAATTTAGTAGGTATGCTACACTTAGGGCACAGACACTTAGAAACTATTCTAGTATATGCTGGTTTAACGAATGCACTCAGTGTCTATCAAAAGCGCCTTCTCCATTGAACCGCCTGGGGTACTGCCCTACCAAAAATAATCACAAATGGTAATAAGCGAATTTCAAATATAATATTCGCTATTTTTCAAATCTAAATCAACACATCATTTTTATAATAGTTTTGTGATAATTTTTGCCGTGTTATGCAGAAAATCGCAGAATTTACTTTGCGAATCAGGTCGGCTGCTTTCATATTTCCAATACAAATTTGAACATTACGACCATCATCCGGAATCTTAACATTATCTATTATATCCATGACACAAATGCGCATGCGCTAAAATAAAATAGCGCTTAACTGCAGGAGCGAGGCCACCAAATTGTAGTGGCCGAGACACTTGTTTGGCTGATTCTATCAGCGCAACCAATATTCGAAGATCTTGTTACTTAGCGAAAACTTTTATTTGACTGTGGCAGTCTCAACAAGCCTAAACTATCGTGACAAGATGTGTTTGAACTGGGTGGCCAAACTTTTATTTTTCCAAGGAAAGATACTTATGTATGTAGAATTTAAGAAAGACATTAGATATATAAATATAAAATGTGTTGAACATTTGGTTTACAAGTGAATGATAATGGTGCATTTTAAGATACATATTGTGTGATGCTTAACTCAATTGGTTAAACGTAATAATTTTTTACTTGTGCCTTAATGGTCTCCGGTTCGATCCCAGCCGCTGTGATTATAGTTCTTTTTAGTCATTTTCTTATAATTCATTTTATTACTATATTAAAAATAAATTGATCTATATAATGAAATGTATAATAAATGAATATTGTTAATTAAATATAATCAGAATAGACAACTATTCAAGTGATAATTTACGATGAGTAATGCAGGTTAAAAACGCATATAAATTTATAAGCAGGACTGAGTAAAAACTAGTAAACCTTTATATTAAACGTAATTTTTATAAAGTTTTTTTTTAAATACTATTAGAACGAAGAGGAAAAATGCATATATATATATATTTAGATAATTATTATAGCGGAATGGGCAAAATACTGAATTTGGAATAGAAAGGACAAGAACGCCATTCCGATTAAAAAAATTGCTAAATAATGCGTTTTGAATATAGTTAAACAAAGGATATATGCATTAAAAAACGTTCAAAATGTGTGAATATTTTTCTTTATTCGGTTCGGTTCAATATCAGGCATCTCCCCAATTTTTTTTACCTACAACCGAGTCCTGCGTCTAATAATCAAAGTGTCCTATCAAACATTTCAATCACGAGCTGACCACCGGTGTCCATTGAATTATGACCACTCAATTAATACCATATATGTCCTTCTCGGATTAAAATTACTGCCTGAACACAGTGTGACATGGATGATATTAGATTATGATGAACCTCTGGGAATAGTTTCTGCCAAATTGACTTAAGTGTCACACAGCTGAGTCTCAACTTACATCGTATTGCTGTTTCTCAACATCACACAGTTACTCAATGGGGTTGAGATCTGAGTTGTCTGGCCGTGTGAGGAAGGTGATGTTGCCCGAAGGTTCTGGAAACTTCCTACCCAACACGAACCCGACGCCACCTTTCATTTTCTTGTTGACATATGCGGTCATCACTAGGGAACGATTTTGAATAATGTTATGCAACAATGTTTAATTCAGGGACATTTTTTAACATTTAATTCAGGGACATTTTTTTAACATTTAATTCAGGAAACCTATTTCGCTAGAGGCCCATTTTTCAAAGTGGGAGAAGAAGTGAGTCATCTATGAAGGTCATTTATAGAGGTCAATTCGCAATGCAGAACAGTTATGCATTTTAAAATTAAGTGGTGCTAAACTTTTGAAATAATATTTCAGTTTCGTTTTGAATTCAAAATCTTTCCTACAGTTCCTTCAGAAGAAAAACACATAAACTGTTTTGAATTTAATCCTAATTTTCATCAATGCAAAGATGTTTATATCCATCTATAATCGATCATCTGGTTGGACAAATATGGTTCGCTGACGAGATTTCGCTCCTTAAACAGAAGGTCATATTATTA
Source organism: Ryuthela nishihirai (assembly GCA_038380435.1). Taxonomy (NCBI): domain Eukaryota; kingdom Metazoa; phylum Arthropoda; class Arachnida; order Araneae; family Heptathelidae; genus Ryuthela; species Ryuthela nishihirai. The sequence goes on along the minus strand of JAWZYU010000016.1, from coordinate 36,861,411 downwards.
AGTTATGACGTTACTAAAATCTAGAAATTTCTTAAAATTTATTTTTATTATTACTGCTGGTGTATTTTAATATTAATCTCTATATTAAAATTTATTTTTAAATATACTTCATTTAGAAGGAAAATTATTCGTATCTGTTAGAAAACGGACAGGTATACAGGGATTGAAGGATAAACAAGGTAAGGTTATAATAGAAGGTGAGGATTCTGTCATGACTAGGTGTGCTGAGCATTTCAGTGATGTTCTAAACCAGAGGTTCCTAAACTTATTTGTCCTACCGCCCCTTTTCAGAAAAAATAATTACTCAGCGCCCCCCTGGAAATCTACCTTCTTTAAGCGAACAAATAGAAAGATACAGTGACAAATTTGCTTTCTTTTATATATCTATATTTCTACCTACGTCTTACAACATATAGTAAAGAAAGATGCTGTTGTAAATAAGACACCTTGAAGCTTGAAATTATAAAATTATTTATTAAAATCAACCGTAGTAACATTCGCATTACACACAGAAAATTAAGAAAACGAAGAATAAAGTTGTGTGTTTATTTGCAAAATTAAATAATCATTACGACTTTAACTGTGTTACACAACACATGAAACATATACGAATGGTTTTCCAAAATTTTCTATCTTCCCTTCTTTCTTTACACTTCCACCCCCCCCCCCCTCCCATCCGAGGCTATTACCGACCCCCTGGATCGTTCCAGCGCTCGCAGGGAGCAGTATCGCCAACTTTGGGTAACATTGTTCTAAACAATGAGGTTAGTTCCATTCCCATTGTTTGCAATGATGATAGATGCATTGGTGGATTTAATGTTGGCCCTATAACACAATCTAAGTTATTTTGGCTATTTCTAAACTTAATCTTCGTAAATCTCCAGGGATAGATGAAATTACTACGGAAATGCTTAGAGCTGGGAATGTTTCGGTTACCACTTAGATGACTGAAATTCTGAATATCTTTTACGATAAAAGCATGGTTCCTAAGGATTTTACCAGAGCTATTGTTATCCCTATTTTCGAAAAAGGTGATCACAGTTCTTGTGATAACTATAGGGGTTTCAGCCTACTCCCTGTTCCAGGGAAAGTTCTTTCCATGATTGTGCTTAATGGAATTAAGAATCTGGTTGACAGGCAATTGTGTGATGCGCAATGTAGATTATAAAGTGGTACGGGATGTGTAGATCAGATATTTTCACTTAGGCAGATTCTTGAGAAATGTTTAGAGTTTCAGAAACCTTTGGTTATTGATTATGTTATGCGAAATTCACTTCAAGAGAACGATTTTGGCCTTAAATGGGCTGGAGATACGAAAATGTTTGATTTAGAGTATGTTGATGATTTAGCCTTCTTGGCAAATGATATTGATGAGATGAACTGTTTCATTTGAGCTGTTGATGAAACTTGTTGTAGAGTAAGTTTGGTTATAAACAGAGAGAAAACTAAAGTGATGAAAATTGGTCAGGTAGGCTCTGATTCAGTTAATCAGAATGGTTGCAGTCTTAAGCAGGTGTCATTCTTATTCTTCATTCTTATTCAAATTGCTAACGCGATCTTGCTGTCAGTTTAATTATCTTGGGAGCTATGTAACAGATACTGGAGATGTGCGGCATGAGATTAACAGACGAATAGGTATTGCTGCCGGGACTTTTAAGAATCTATGGAGAGTGTGGAGAAATAGGCGTATACACCTAAAGACTAAAATTAGACTGTATAATAGTTTGGTTCTTTCTAGGGTTAGTTATGGTAGTGAAACTTGGACGCTGTGTAAACAAGATAACAGGAAACTAGATGCTTTTGATTCTAGATGCTTACGCAGTATCTTGGGTATTAGGTGGTTTAAATTTGTAACTAATGATGAGGTTAAGCAAAGGAGTCTGCAACCTCCTTTAAGCAGCATATTGTGCAGAGAGAGACTCCGCTGGTTTGGCCATGTTGCCCGTATGGATAATTATAGATTGGCGAATAGGGTTGTGGAAAAGGCTTCAGAAAGAGGGGGAGACCAAGGATGAGGTGGGTAGACAATGTCAAACAGGACCTTATTAGAATTAGTGTGCAGTGGCCAGATGCAGCAGCAGAAGCTCAGGACAGACTTGCTTGGAGAACTAAATTGCATGGTCTGGTTGGATCTCCGTAGTCCATGACTGCTTGAGGATGATGATGATGAACAGTATCATAACGCTAATACACTGAATTTGTTTTTGTAAATAACGTATTTTTAAATAAATATTAGTATAAAAAAGTTGAGCATTAAAATTCATCAGTAATAAATGTATAAGAAATGTCTAGATTTTTAAGGACTATTTTTGCTGACGTCATAACTTAGTTGTATGGTCTTATGTTACAGGAAATGTTGCCAAAGCCTCCTTTATAATACCAGGCCGACAGTGGAGGAACAAAAGAATTGATTTTTAAATATATATAGAGAGTGCCAGTTAAATTAAATTAAATTTTTTTAAACTCAACTGGTAGTTATTAATCTTTAAAAATCTAATAATCGATTTCAAACTGTTTATAAATATTTTAATACAGTTGTAATAAATTTTTATACTTCAAAATAAATAGATTTTTAGTTACATTTTAGATAAAATTAAATGTTTTAAATTTTATTCGTATTTAATTTCTCTCCTTTCCTCCCTCCTTTTTAACGTCTGTCCAAGCCTGGTGTATCCATCTTTAGTAGCCGGCGGTAACTTTCATTTTCTCGCTAACTTTCAAAGCATGTGAATATATTTCTTTGCAGTTCTGTCTCTGACTATCATATTGCCTTGTACAAAAAATATGAAACAAAAAATTATGTATTACGATTATATAAGAATGTTATGAAATAATTAAATATTAATTACTGTTTTTTTAAAATATACCTACCTGTAGAATTTTAATATAATAATAATTAATTAAATGGAACAAAATTCATATAAACTCAGCTTGACAGGAGCACTAGTATCGCTTTGTGCTACAATGTATAACATGGAAGTCATCTATAGTGCTAGATAATTAATCTGTGAGTGTATAAAAGCAGTCTTGATCTGACCTGCGGCTATAAATTGCACGATCCTATTGAAGTAATTTACACCCCTCATATATGTTGTCGCACCTTGCCTCAGAGGGCCCAACCCATCCTAACAGAACATCCTCTAGATGATGACATCATTGCCATCGATTCGCACTGGTTGTACAATGTACATAGGATCCTTTGTCTTTGTTTTTTTTTGCTATACGCGTAGCCATCCATCTTCATGGTGCAAAACGAAGAGCAATTTATCGAATCAGCAAACCTTTTTTTTACAGGTTTATCTGAACCTTTACAGTTTATACTTGATGTTCCCAGCAAGGGGCGGGGGTTGGGCACAGTCGGTAGCGCTTCAAGCTCATAAATCTACAATTTCCAGGTTCGAGTTACAGCTGTACTTGAGTTGAGAATTTTCTCCCTTTTCTTCCCGTTGAGAAATGAAACACCGATGGTATTGGGGAGGCCAGCGTCTTTCGAATGGAACGTTATATCATGGCCTTGTGTACAGAAGACCCATAACGTGTGCACGTAAAAGAACACGCTTGATGGCCTTCACGGGATGTTTCCATCTGTCTCCTTACAGTTTTCTAGTAGATTCCTTTCCACAACCTTCTGTGAGCTCTTGGGGTTTTTATGATCTATCTATTTAGACGATTGTGCGCAAAAATGCCGCTCAGAGGTAAAGCAACCCAACCATTACCCAGCAAATTGCAGCTTTCGATGCTATGACATTAAACGGATGGGATTGGGGGTCCTCAAAGATGTGCATTCCAAATGATGGAGAGTTCGATGGATTATCCTACTAGAAATCTATTGTGCCTTTTCAGCATTGCATTTGCAGGTTAGTTGTTTAAACTGTTACCTGTGTTGTATCAGACAACCCAACGAATCTACAAAGATCTCGAATCCTGTGTTGTATCAGACAATCCAACGAATCTCCAACGAATCCCCCAGATCATGATACGAAATCACCATAAAAGTGTTGCCACCAACCTTCATTGTCTGTAGAAGGTTTTGGTGCTCTCTATCACTTAGTATATAAATTGTGTTTCGTACCACAATTCTTGTCTTACTTGGTTCTTACTATTTCTTCAGTGTTCCAGTCCGTATACATATATAACACCTGCTCTGCAATAACCAATATCACGTGCTGTTTCTGAGATAAAGGAATTGATACCTTTGGGAGAAGAGGGTAGCAACTTGTCACATTTCCAAAAATTTCAGTTTAGCGAAAGTACTTAAACATTTTTTCCCTCATTTCCAACTTCTCGTGAACATAAATTTAGAAACCGTCGGTAGACTTTGAAAAAGTAGAATTTTTTACAATTTCTTGAAACCAAAGGATTGCTTAAAACTTCTCTAGACCAAAGGCGACCTAAAACTATTCTCTAAACCCAAAAGAGTTATGAAACTCTTCCCTAAAACTAAATGATTTTTTACAATATTAAACATTATTCTTTATGGTTACTGGTATCAGTAATATTTTCTTAAATATTCTGAACCAAAAATCGATAATAAATTTAAATGTAAGAACCGTAAAACGCAATAAAAACAACAACAAAAATTCGACTCATACTAGAAATAAAAATAGGCTTTTTTTTTGCTCTCAGGGAAATAAAAGAAAAATGCAGCTTTGCAATTTTTGTTTAGTAATTTTTTTAGCTGTTGTCTAGAAGACGAAATTCTCGAGCATTTGTTAGATGGCTGCTAACGCGATCTTGCTGACAGAGTAGAATAGAAAAGAGCGAAAAAAGCAAATTGAAAGAGTCAAAGAAAAGAAAAAAAATAAAGGGAAGACCGACGTGTAAGTGTAAGAAGAAAATGCATTAGTAGATGGAAAATAACAATCACTTTTCTTGTCGCACTGGAAGAAACCGAGAATTAAGAATAACCCTAGAATTTGGGTTATTTTTAGCAGTGGGAAAATTGCTCTTACATTTAACAGCACGTTTGAATGACAGTGAAGAGTATAACTCTTATGACATTTGTATAGAATTCTAAGAAGACACCTAACATTATGAGATGTTCTACACTATCAGCTTTTATGTGGGTGTGTTTACTTTTATTAGAAGCTCAGTGTTCTTCCTTTATCTTTTTCATTTCTTTCTATTTTTGCTGCGACTGTGGCTTAAGAGAAGAGAAGATAACAGCGATCGGTAGATTAAAGGATTCAACCACACAAGAATACACAGAGATAAAGGACAACATCTAGCGTACAAGAGATAAGGGGAAAGTAATTTTTTTTCAGAATGCTGTGAGTAAATGTTTTTGCAAATAAATAGAAGGTTTAACAGGAAGCTGATCCTTAAAATGCTTCCAGTAAGCAAAAGGGTAAATCCATGTATTTAGTACCTGATTTTCTTAGTTACAACCGGAAAGGCAGATAGTTCATGTATATAAATGTTTTTTTTTTAATTTAAAACACCATAAACAAGGCAAAAGTTAAATTTTATTTCTCTTTGGAAATCGGTTTCAGTTAATCTTATTATTGTTAAAATCAACAATTTTAATTTCAATGGCTAAATTTTGCATTTCAAACTGAAAATTAAATTTTATTTAGTTTGGAGAAAGTTTGCATTCGATTAATTTTGATTCGTTTTTTTATAGAATTTTGTTGATATGGATTAGCGAGGGGAGCTAGATTGAGTTAAAAGTATATTTCATTTTCTTAACTCAATTTAATTTTAAATATTTTATTGGATTTTTAATGAAAAAATTCAAATGTACATAAAATCTTATACTTTGTGTAGTTGGGTTGATTAGATTAAATTTTTTCCATTCCTGCGAATGCAATTATTTTAAAATATAACAAGTAAAGCACATTTTCAGCGACCAGACGTGAGAAATTGAATCACCAATATGCCAGGCTAAAAACATGAAGTCGCAGGTTATTCATCTGGATAACGCTGAGATTCTACTTTTTACTAGCGTCCTGTTTAGGAATAGATAGGAGATATTTATATATTTCGAATGGCAGAAGAATCCGATGCATTTGGAAGGAAAAGTGATACTGATATATTTGAAAGGAAAGGCGACAATAGTGGATTTAGAATGAAAGAAGGAAAAAAAAAAGTATTTTGGAATGCAACATGACACTGATGCATTTGAAATGGAAAATGAAATGTGATAACCATGTATTTAGACCGAAAGAAGAATCTGAAATTTTTGGTATCCAAAGTACATCGATATTCTTGGTCTGAAAAATGCCACTCTAATCTATTAACATGTGCCTTGTACTCATGTTAATGAGTTAGAAGAATGATTCATCAGATACAAAAACTTCTCTGGTTGGTAGGTTTTTCTCCCCTTCATGAAAATATGCGATATAAGTTTTGTGTGCTATCTTATTTTTCAAATTATTTCATAACATTAAATATAGCGAAATCTGTTTCCTGCTTCCTTTGATAACCCCAACTTCGACCAGGAATGTTTTACCAATATTCACTTAAGAGCAAATTAAGTGTACATAACTTCACTGATGATAATGAACATGAATATTAAAGGGATGTCTTTTTATTTGTTATTTTTTGTCTTTTACTCTAGACTCTAAAGCAGTGGTTCTCAATCTTTTATACTTCACGTACCACCTGACAATGTATATGTAACTAGGGTACCCCTTATATAGATAGAAAAAACTGTAGTTATAGTATAATAATGCCAACTTAGCGACTTTGTTACTAGATCTAGCGACGTTTGAGCTCTCACGGCGTACCCCAAAAATTTTACCGCGTACCCCACATTGAGAACTCCTGCTCTAAAGAGTCCTCTCAGATTAGAATATCTTTCTAGTACGTAAGGCTTAATACGTAGCATGAATCAGAATGTATATATATATATATTTCTTTCCGAAAATTAATGATCCCATATTAATTTCTCACATGCACACTAACTTTCTGCATAGACAATTATTTCTATCTAATGAAATGTCAAATTCAAGTTGGATTGTTGGGTTATTTTTACATCTGAGCAGCACTTTTGAGCACGCAGGGATAAATGACTAGGTCACAAAAGCTCCCAACGACCTGGTATGGTAACAGAGTTCATCTCAAAGCTGTTTGGAGACAGAAGAAAGTCTTGTCTCAAGGCCATTCATCGTGTTTATTAACGTGCACAATATATGGTATATTTAATGTCCATTCCCGATGACAGCTGCGCTTCCCAAACGCATCGATGTATCCTGCTCACTGAGGGCAGACTCAGTGGGCACTCGAACCTAATAAAAATAAGTTTAAGTAATATTTCACTCAAGTGATTCTGTGTTAGAATTTCCCATTTTCTAATCAACTGTCTAGCTCTGGACTTTTTTACACATTAAAATGTAATTTATCACCGGAGGGAACACCGCCGAATACCTTTAACAAAAATTGCCATTCTTGCGATAGGACGTTTTTATAAACTGGCTTTAATTGAACATGATATTTTAATGCTTTTGTTTTTACTTAAGTTTTCCAAAACGGAGATATTCCTGGATAATACCATTTTAAAGTTCGGTCGTGTTCCCTCCGGTGATAAATTACATTTTTCCCTAACGGTTTCGTTCACTTTGAAAAAGAATATTAGGGGACTAAATAAGTCATTTATTAAATCAGTACTTTTTTGTGCCTATGTCTAATACTCTATAAATTTTGTTTAGAGAAGATTTAACTGTTTTGAAAATCCAAATAAGAACTAGAGTTAGAAATATTGCATTATATCATAAATTAGTTCCTATTCTCTTTGTTTACTTTCACGAATTACATAAGTTTTGTAGCCAATGCAAATAATTTTAAAAGAATCTGTAATCCAATCTAACACCGTGTTTACAGCATATGGAACCTATATCGAACAGTAACTTCAATTTTCTGCTGGATTCCAGTTTTTGTTTTTTTAAAAAAAACGTTTTACAATTTATTCTGTCTAATGACGTAAACATCAAGTTTTGTGGCGTACCACTCATATTTGATATTCAACTATATGTAAAGAATATAGTATTTAATTATTACGAAACTGTACATTGCAATATCAAATACATATTTAGAATGCCGCGGGTAAGGCATGAAACACAGATTGTATATAGCATGAAAACTACTTTGATTAACAGTATCGATAAAAGGTATAGACTAGTACGGCCTCATTATGCTTCAGTTGATTAACACTGCGTTTATTGATGGAATAAGCCAGCAGTGTGAAAGTCTGTATTCTCAGAAGAAAAAAATTAATTCAAAAAAGATTAGCGATAAAGTTATCTATTCAGGTGAAGCAAATAAATTGGGAAAGAAAATGACTAAAGCTAAAATTCATTTTATGGCAAACAGATCATTTTATTTGGATTAAACAAAAAGTTCCACAAAATTGAAGACAGTAAAATATATTCTAAACGAGCTGCTGGGAAAGGATGAAAGCCTAGCAAAATTTTTTTGGATAATAGGTATGGCTGTTTAGGAGAAAGGTGGCCGTGCTTCCTGGGTTGGGTTGTTTTACCTCTGAGCGGCACTTTTTTGCACACCATGGGCTAAATGGCCAGGCCACAAGGACCCCGAAGGCTCAGAGAAGGTTGGGGGAGGGGACCCACTGGAACAGCTGTTGGGAGACAGATGGTGCCTCCCGTCAAGGCCATCCAGCGTGTTCTTTAACGTGCACAGGGTATGGCTCTCCCACACACGGAGCCACGGCTTAACGTCCCATCCGACGGACGGCGGCCTTTCCAAGCCCATCGGTGTCCCCTACTGACCGTGGGCAGGGCGGGGAATTTTGCGGAGATAAATCTCAACGCTGACCCAGCTGGGACTCGAACCTGGGAACTACAGATTACGAGCCTGGCGCGCTACCGACTGAGGCCTCCCCCGCCCCCCGTGCTTCCTGGTATCCTACTAGTTGGGTAAATGTCCATTCAGGATATCCTATTACGGTATAAGGCAGTGATTCCAATTTCTTTTTACCGCATACCACCTAATATGTAGCAATATATTTTTGTATCAATACAAGGCATATATAAACTTGCAAAATCTCGTAAGGCCAACGAAATTTTCAAAGAAGCAGTTTCAAAACATTTCTAAAGAGGGTATATTAATAAAATAGGTAGTGCAAAAAATCGCATCTCTGCATCTCTTACTCTCTGAAATGAGCTACAGTAACACAATAGACGTTGTGGGTGATACGTCCTAACACAGTGCATGTTCATTTTTAACTATCTTAAAAGCCAAGTATTAGAGCAAGACCAGAATAAGGACGAATGCTATTTGGAATAACTGTCGTATCCTAGCGTAGTTCATGTTCATTTTACCGATCCAGACAGACGTGTATTGGGGCAAGACTCAAATAAGTACCAATACTATTTGGAATAACCGTCTTTTCCCTTTTGAAAGTCCACGTGTGAATGAATACTGCAACAAACGTTAGCATACCACTGACATGACCATACATTCCGAATTTCGTATTATTATATATGATGACCATACGCTTTCTATTAGTAGGAGGTGACCATAACTCCCTCATTTCTTAATACTAAACTGTTCGCCAAATATTAAGCATGATTCACAAAATTGTTAATAGACAAACATAATCGTTAGAAGTAAGAAAATATTTTTAATATTCCTCAGTAATATACTATTCAGTTTGCAAAAACATACATGTTAGTCCCGTATAAAGTCACGGGATATGTGAAGCAGGTATTTATAAAAGAAGTTTCGTTGACGAAATTCAAGTTGGAAAGCTGCATTGACAGTCTGGAATAACCGATTGCTTTGTGATGCCTCAAATTAAAATTTTGAACGACTCAAAGTAATGGAGAGTCTTGAAACATTAGAGGCTTGTCAAACAATAACGGAGGTGGCCATAATATTTGATGTCTACAATTTTATTATCTCAATGCAAGGAAATCAATTCCAAAATATCCTAAGAGTTATCATACCTTTTGAGGAAAAATGTGGGATACAGTTCTTCAAAAATAATTGTTGTATTGACTTCTGTCTCTACAAAACTAGAGCACAACAGCATCATCTTTGCCTTCGTATTACCAACGACATCAGAAGATCAACAGGATATATTCTTAGAACTAAGAAGGTTGGGATTAAAGCTTGCAAATCTCTGAGTATGAGCTTGGCACAATAGCAGCACAGCTACAAGATAATGTCCGTTAAAGTTTGAAAAGAGCAGTTTAAAGTTCGAGAGAAAATTGATTGTGCAATTGAAGGAAAAGAATTTCCAGTTCGTTGTGTGAAAGGTGTTCTTAAAAATACACACATTCGAGCTCTTGACTCAGAGTTTCTGTATATTTTAGTGTTTTAAAAGAATGCTTGTCGTTGATTCTATTAGCATTTCGTTTTATAGAAGTGTTATGACCCCACTAGAGTATTTTTAGGGCAGTACAACTTTTTGGCCGTGATGCGTTCTTTGCTGCTAAAATCAAGGTAATTTCCTGGATCACACATCAAATTAATAGACATTTGTAATAATGAGAACTGAGCTGATTGGTACAATTACAAAAACTTAACATTTATTAAGAAATTTTGTTTTAGACATTCACTCATAACATAGTTCCCACTTTCGGGACAATTCAACAGCGCCTCTAGCGTGACCCCTCACAATTCAAGGGAAACTTTGTACGTGTGGAGAACAGTTCATCAAAACAAATAAAGTTCATAATGAGCGAGCTACTTGCTCGTGACTCTAGCAGTTCTTACAGTTAAATAGGTCCGGTTCGGGACAACGTAACGAAAGTTCACGGAAAACACGTTTAAGTGGAAAATCGCCATCAGATTAAGGAAAGATCCCCTTACCTTGTCAGTTGACGTCTCTAGGGACAAGCATCGCTGGCTGCAGGAAAACTGAAGGCATGGGTTGCATAGCATTCTCGCTGCACACTCATTGTTCCCACCTCGGAAGCTCCGCTCACTGGAGAGGCTCGTTTGCTGCCCACCACACAGATCGGACGACAGGAGAAGAAGAACGAATTTTTCCAAGAGTCACCTTTTGGATCCATCGTGGATGGCGCTGATTGGTTGAACAGCTGGAGGTGAGAAAAAACACCGATCATCTGGTGTTTTTCTCCTTTTCCATGCCGGTAACGTCTTTCCGGTACTGGTGCCTGAGGGGGGGGGGAGGCAACGGATTCATCGAATGTTCTATGCCGTCGACAACTGTTCCTCAGCAATTGCTGAATGCAGAAAAATGTCACAATTCACAATGGAAGGCGGTTTTTGCTGCTGTTCTTTCTCTCAAGAAGTCCTGGCCACGTTATAACATCACGTGGGCATGACAGAAGCATTGCGCGAGTTTCGTTTAAGAATAAGTGTGGATGAGCCTAAAATTGAATAACGCAGCCAATCTAATTGGAAGCATTCAGTACAAATCTGCGAATCTATAGTAGAAGTGCTTAATATTGATGCATATGTTACCATAGTAGTTTGAAATCAAGGCAGATATCTTACACTTGAGAGGAAATTAATTTATTGATACGTATATACGTAAATAACCAAAGTATGATAAAGGATTGTAAGTTTTTGATGTAATGACTGCGTGAAAAATAAAAGAAAATTTATATTCTCAAATGAAGCTAAACAGAAATAAATGTCTGTATTTCGATAAATTACTCCCCTTTCAGTTATGTTTCAAAATTTAATCATTATCACATTTTTTCGCTTATTTTTACTTAATTGAAAAAAAAAACTGTCTTCGTGGAATATCCTTTGAAAATTTGAATATCTATTTCCTTTTATTACTCTTGTACTTGATGGGTTTCGCTTTCAAATGATTATTAGACTTCAAGTTATGATTTTGAATTAAATATTCAATGACATATAATTTGTGAAATTCGGAATTTTGTATATTACTAAAGATAAATCAACGAATGTGTTCGTATTGAAGAATTTTGTTGTTCTCGAAACTTGGAAGGGATGTTCCTTGGTTCTCGACATTGCTAAGTCAATATTTATATAATTTTATCTTTTTTGTCATTATTATTTTTGTTTTTGTTTACTGATGATGAAGGTTTTGTTATTATTTTTTCTCTTTATAACAATATTTGTTTCCTACAATGCCATATATAACTCCTTTGTAATGTGATTTAAAAAGAACAAATAGAATATTATTATTATTAGAACGAAGAGAGAAATGCCGTAATTTTCCCCACTGTGTATTTAGGCGCCATATAAATTCCGTATGCGAGTTCTTCTTCACCGTTTCAAGCGAAGAAAGGAATTGTCACGGAGAAGCAAATGCAGCATTGCGGAATTTCTCCGGAAGCAACATATTCTTGGTGATGGACACAGTGAGAGCCAACAGGGAACTCTGTGATGTGCTCAATGAGACTGCACAGCAGGGGTTACGGCCCAAGGGAGTCATTCACGCTCCGACATAATCTCCCCGCTACTCCTACTCACAAAATACAAGGTGTGCTGTGATGTTCCATGCGAATGGATGTGCTACGAGGAAGCTTTGTGTTGATGAAACTTGACGAGTCTCCGTCACAGACATAGCTTACATGTGCCCACTGTTGGTAGGTCGGCCATCTGATGGCTTGTCTCTAGCATCTTTTCGATCTGGTTCCTTGCTCTGTTCTCGTTCCCGTAATGGACTTCAAACTGCACCGGAATGCTGTAAAAATGAATAATTCTTTAGATGGCAAGCCAGAAATATATCCGACGCTTCAAAATTTCAATAAGCGTAATGAGAAAATCAGATCTGACTGGAAAATGTTTAATATTTAATTCAGCTACCGACCATACGGTTTCAAAAATGTTTTGCCCCCAGTTAGAGAAAGACAGTGCATCTGAAACGATACTTCTCTTGGATGCGGAAGTATGCTCTTGAATGTATTTTGGGGCAGTCCGGATAGAAATAAACTTTGGATTTCGTGCAAGAGAAAAGGAATCGTACATCGAGGTAAACGAGTTTATGCATTTGCGTTTACCTTTACTTTCAGACTTCGATATTATGGCTTATTCTACTTTGGATTACAGTTACAGCAATTAAAAGCAGTTATCTTGATATAGGAATATATTACTTTCATTTTTTCTTCATGTCTGCAGAGTGGGGATATACATATTAAGAGCGCTGTATACTTTGGGGAATAATTTATGGTGTATTTTATTCTTTGTGAATTAGTTAACCATTTGCCAAACTCAGCAGGAAATTGTTTCCTATCTGACTGAAATCATTTACTAATCGGAAAACTTATTGCATATTTCTCTCTACTTTCATTTATATTATCTTATATTGAAAGAATACCAGAACGATTTAGCGATCACAAATAATATTTTACCTATTACAATCATGAGTATAAGAAAATTCAGTATAAGTAAAAGAAATATTTTACAACAGGGAACTTTTTTTAGTGTACTCTGCCCTGCACATGGAATTGCTCTAAAAAATAACCTACTCTCATATATTATTACTTTTGATTTATTGCATACGATTGGAAATTCAGTAGAACAATGCAAAAAAGTTACAAAAACATACGACGCTCCAAGCCTCTTATATAGTTTATGCTAAGAGATTATATGTTCTGATGTTAGTTTGAATCAGAAATTAAGACATACATGTATCTGAAAGAGTAAAAAGACCGCTCATGAAGAGAAGACTTAATTCTCAATTATTAGTGTTAAGGGTATTTTAAATTCATAAAACGAAAGGAACAATGTAAAATATCTCAGGAAACAATTATAAGGGAGAAAAAAATTTGCTTTCAAAGTCAGAGGTACATGAAACAAAACGCAAGAGAGGAAAAAGATCTGCATCTTAGTGTCAGTTATCAGAAATGTGTTGTAGTATATCACTGTAGAATGTACAAAAGAGTTTAATTGAAATCTTTGTTAAATTCCTTTACCCTAATGATCAAGATTTTTCACCAATAATCCAATATTTCCGGACCCAGTTTCTCACGTTTCTCACTCTGTTACATATGCACACTGGTTTTTCCCAGAAAGAAAATGTTAAGATATTTCCAACGATAACATACCTAGAAAGTTGAGATTCAGAGATAAATCGAGAAAACTAATGAAAGTTAATATAATTTAAGGTATAAAAAGGAAAGGAAAAAGTTTTTCATTCACATATTGTAACAGCAAAATAATTTTGTTCACGCGGTAGACAGTGTGTAGTAGTAGGACTCTTGGTTGTGAGAAGAGTTGAACCAAGAGTATCTTGCAAATGAAGAGATTTCCGAGTTTTATCAGCTAGATGTATTGAAAACTATCTCACAGTTATGCGCTTTTTAGCAATACTAATTGTTGCCTTGTGAACAGGAATAGATTGATAATATTTGTTTCCTAAAGTCATTCTTCCATCGAAATCAATACTCGCATCGAAATCAATACTCGAAATCAGTGCTAATATTTTGAATATTTTTAAAATTAATTAATTGCAGTTTAATATTTGTTTTAAGAATTAGGCGTATATAAGGGAAAAAACTATTTCCGCATTCTTGATAATATTGGAATTTTTAGTTGTCTTCAACCAAAAGTAAGTATTTTTTTGTATAGATATGAAAACGAATAGAAAATTAATGTAACTAATCTGTCGTTTATGGCGATATTAAATATGAATTTCGCTTATTAAACGTTCATGAATTAAGAAGTAAAGTTAAACGTTCAAGATTAAGAAGTCATGAATTAAGAAGAAATTCGGATAAGTCCTTATCCGAATATCTTTGCAGATGAATATTTATTAAGTGCCAAAATTGAAAAATCAGACTATAAAATGAAGTGAAGTTTAGTTTTATAAAAAAATTTCGTTTTTTTTTTGCATTGATATGAAGGAATTTCAAGGTCTCCTATTTGGAATCATTCACCACCCGTCCCATGGCCGAGTGGTTAGCGCTCTTGGCTACTGACTTAAGGGACCTGGGTTCGAGCCCCGGGTAAGGCAAGTGCTGTTTTTCTGCTGAGGTCCTGCCATCCTCTCAGATCTTCTACTGTGGCATATAAACTGACAGGCTCCTGTCAGACCTCTGTGGCAAGCAGCTGCTTGAGGGGGTATTTCTTATTTTTTTTTATTTAGTTTATGCCGAAGCTTTCGAAATTAATCAAAAAAATTATCATCAGTGAGCTTGATATTTTTCGCAAATAATTACGTTCGCTAAATAAGAGCAAGAAAAAAAATATACGAGTAGTGTGCTAGTTTGGCATAAAAATATTATAGTTCCATTGGAACTATTTTTTTTTTGTTTAGTACATGTGAGTTAACTTTATTTCACCTTCCTGAAATACAATTGTTTATGTTTAAAGCAGCAAGTCGCAGTCTCCAGATCACATTCAGCAAAGAAAACAATAACGAAAGATTAATGAGGTAGCTTTAAAGAAATTATAAATTTTGGCTTCTTCTCCTAATGCATCACTCCTTTCTGTACGCAAAGAATTTAAGATGAATAAAGCAATGTTTTGTAAACAAATTTAACTCTACCGTTTCTTTTTATTCAACTTTCAGATTGACCATCTGTCATGCTACCACGCTATCGCCACTATAGTCAGCATAAATATTTTTTCTAGTCTATCCGTTGTTCAAATGATCGAAGCCTCCTTAAACTACTCGTGGTTGTTTTGAAGAATTATAGTTCTTCATTCGCTTTCTTAGCATCGAAATCAGTGTAAAGGGACTTACTTGAACACTAATGACTCTATCGTGCATTTAATTCATCTGAAATATGTAGCATTATTCTTTTCACGTTTGTAGTTTTTTTGCCGGTTTACCAACTGAAAACGTAGCCTTATAACTTTTCTCATTTAAAGAAAGGCATTTTTTCGCTGACGTGGTTAGAAACACTAATCCGTCTAAAAAGTATCTGACATTGCTGAAGATTAAAAAAATTGGAAACTTTCGTAAAGTTGGATTGAATTGATCTGTGCGAGGAGGACTTTGTCGCTTCAAACATTTCTTCAGATAAAGTCTGTCATTTTTTTTTGTCTTCAACCAAAAGTAAGTATTTTTTTGTATAGATATGAAAACGAATAGAAAATTAATGTGTCTTTTCCATAATGCATGATTAGGTGTTGTTTTTATGCTCAATAACTAGCCAATCATGAGCGTTATTAAGAATGATGTTGAAGGAAAAAAAATAAAAAAAATAAATAAATACCCCCTCAAGCAGCTGCTTTGCCACAGAGGTCTGACAGGAGCCTGTCAGTTTATATGCCATAGTAGAAGATCTGGAAGGATGGCAGGACCTCAGCAGAAAACAACACAAACAGCCATGCCTTACCCGGGTCTTGAAACCAGGTCCCGTAGATCAGTAGCCAAGCGCGCTAACCACTCGGCCACGGTTGGCCAAAAGATGCTAGAAAAAAGATCCAAATCAGTGTTTCCCAAACGTATTTGTTCTTGATGCAAAACTGAAATTTCCATCTCCCTCGAGGACTCAAAAAAGCTATAGGCTAATTGTGAGGGGTAAATTACGTTTTTTCTTGAGTGGGAGTGGGTATGGGGGTCAAGAGCTTTTTTCTACTATTTTTGTCCAAAGTCTCCAGATCTAAAATGTCCAAAGTTATTCTAAAATCTTCAGATTTAAAATTTGCCCAAAACTTGTTCTTGGACAATTTTCTAAAATTTGTCCAAAGTTTATTCTAAAAATCCTCAGAATTAAAGTTTGTCCAAAATTATTCCAAAAATCTTAAGATATAAAGTTTGTCCAAAGTTTATTCTTGGACAATTTTTTAAAATTTGTCCAAATTTTATTCCAAAAATCTTGAGATTTAAAGTTTGTCCAAAGTTATTTCAAAAAATTTCAGATTTAAAGTTTGTCCAAAGTTATTCCAAAAATCTTCAGATTTAAAGTTTGTCCAAAGTTATTCCAAAAATCTTCAAATTTAAAGTTTGTCCAAAGTTTATTCTTGGACAATTGTCTAAAATTTGTCCAAAGTTTATTCTAAAAATCTTCAGATATAAAGTTTGTCCGATGTTAATATTTAATAGTTATATTCGAGAAATGCTCCTGAAATACAACTAGGTATACTTGAATACGTATATAAATAACGGATATATGAATGTATATTTGAGTTGTCGCTTGCTAGCTAATCTCAATGTCAGATAAACGATAAGTGTACTCTTTCAAACAAATGCACTCTAAAATTATATCGAGGTATTCAAAAAATCTAAACAGTACGAACCAAAATAATCAAAATTTGCAGTTAATTCATTTTGCTTCTGACTTGCCTGTTATACAGTAATACAATCGTTCTATTTAGCTTTTTAAGCAGTCTGGTATTTTTTTGAGTCTGTCATTCCTGTTAAGCAGTTTGAGAAAATTTTTATCGAAATCTATCAGGGATTCGATTGATAGAAAGAAAAGCAGGAATCATTGTAGAATTCCATCACGCAATGCATACGAATTGAAGACTTCCATGGTACATGTGGATTGCTCTGATGTTTATCTTCTGTGTCAGAGAAAGTGATTTATATAATAATAATTATATATAATAATGATTATATATAATAATGATTATATATAATAATGATTAATGATAGTTTAGGAGACTTAAAACGAAGTATACTCCTGTATTTGGAGAAACTTAAAACTTGATGTGCTGCTATATTTGGAGAGACTTAAAACGAAATACGGTGCTATATTTGGATAGACTTAAAACAAGGTCTATGCTGCTTATAGCTGCATTCTTTATTTTGATCAATTTTTGAAATTTGATTCTTTTACACTTTATTAACAAAACATTTCAATATTTGAAATAGCTTCATGGCGCTATTTTTATCATATCCAAATAATACACAACCAAAACAGTGTATTATTCTAATTTTCACCACTAGCACGACCCATTTAAATTTATTGTACAATGAAATTGCAAGGTTCGGTTTTGTTTACTTTCATCTGGAACGAATTAAATAAAAGCAAAGTCATTACGGTTTGTAACCTGTATTTCTTTTATATAAGGAAATGCAGAAAATGACGTTTTGCTTTAAACATCAATCAAATAGCTGCAATCTCCGATCTGCAACTTCAGTCATTTACATTACAACTATAAGAGCAGGACAAATATGTCGTTGATGAATTACATATAAAATTATTCAAAATAAACTCATCCCACTGGGGACGAAAAGCAAACGACAATCCGTTGCTGAGTGCCCAATGGAAATTCAGATTTCAAAACAGGAACCAGTTAACGTTTAGCAAGATGCGACTAATCCAATGAAAGTAGTCTTCATTACATTTTTCTCAGTTATTGATCCCACTTGGATCTCTCTTATAACTCATCGAATGAGAAATGGTATGTACAGTTGATGATGCACACAAGTTTTATGAGGCTAAAATGCTTCAGTTTCTCTGGCAAATCCATAGTCGTTGTTATTAATCAAATACAATCAAATATTAATAAAAAAAATGGTTGTTTAGGCCCGGATAGATAACCAGATAGATAACATTAAAATGATATTAATATAATTTTAGCAAAGGAATAGAATTATTTGTTATAGCTGATGGACTATTTTTATATTAGGATCTATCATTATTCTTGGAAACAGTTTTTTAAACTGAAGTCTATTTTGCAATGTATTTTCCATCGGGGAGATTTAGTCTCAGTTTTCCTGAACACAAATCACTTATCAGAGGCTCACGTTATTACTTCACAAGTATAACGGAAACTCCTAAGTCTGAAAGAGGAAGTGTGATCACCTCTAGAATGCCTGATATTCCTGAACGCCGAAATATAATTTAAAAATTTATTACATCGATTTTGTGTTGTTGCTCCTATTCAAAATACGTAAAATAGGCAAGATCCTGTCTCCAAATCCTCTTATAGAAAAGCACTTGCGTGTATGCTTTAATTTTTCAGTTCCAAATGAAAGTTGTCAAGTAACAAAAATTTCTTCTTTTTTTTCAAAATTTCGTAATACTTGTATTTGGGCTTTTTCGTAAAATTTCTGGAGTGTAACAAGAGATAAAATATCGATTTTTCATCTCAGTTCTTTAAAAGCTCTCTGTTTGTTGGTTGTTAGATTAAGTTCCGAAGTAGTGGCCGGCTTTTAGAGTGAGGTAAAAAGGTTGTACGTAGAGAAGACATTTTTGTTTTGCCTCTAAAGATACTTGGCCGCAAACCACAAGTTTTTCTAACTACTTTATTTATTGTGCTTTTTCCATTCCGAAATATTTGCATTTATTATATTAATAAAACTGAGTTGCGAAGGAAAAAATGGAAGAAAAGTACGACTTGAGTTTGAGCGAATAAAACAGAGGAACCGAGGACAGAATTAAAGAATAAAAGAAACCGAAGGAAGAGAAAAAATGTAAAGCTGAAGCTCAACAAACTTCCTTATTCTGTTTTACTGCATAGTTGGGAAATTCGATAGAGTAATCAGGTTTTTCTAAGCACAGACTAATTCTAAAAGAAATGTTGGGCGAGGTGAGTCGTATTGCATACCTACATCTCCTTTTTCTTTACTTTCGTTTTTATATTTTGCTCTGTAATTCTTTTTTTTTTTATCTTTGGAGTGAAATGAAGCAGGAAGAAGTTTACAAGAAATGGACTTGACGTCAGCTAACGTGAAAGATGTAAACGTTTGTTTATGAAAAGAAAAATACATAACTTTTTTTTGGAACTTGAAGATGACTTTTGACGCTTAAGAGTTAAATTGGCAAAAGTCAGAAAACAAGGTGAAATTAAAATTTTAAACAACCAAACATTTTGCATTGACTTTCAGACTTGTAGTACTTGGGAAAATAAACGACTAAACATATTTTGAAGATTTTTTGATAAGGTTTTTCAGGCCCGGATCTAGAAAAAATTTGGGGGAGGAGGTGCAAAAAACACAATCGAGCAGAAAAAAATATGAAAAGGGTGGGGCAAGAGACTGGATTTCCAATGCAGTATAACATTTCCCCCTCAGGTTTAGAAATATTTTAAGAATTTCTTGAAAAATGCATGAAATATAAATAAGTTAAACCATTTTTGCCTCTGTTACCATTACTATCATTCTGAAAGGGTGAGGGGCATGGTCCCCTTGCCCCTCCTAGATCCGAGCCTGATGGCGTGATATTTCAGCAGTTGTTGGTTGTAAATTTTGAATAATGGTACAGATGCCATAAAGTAAGAAACTGACAATACATCTATAAAATTACATTTCTTGCTATTTAAATGTGCTGACATTCTTGGAAATTTGAGCTACATCTTTAGTTTTCCTTCATAAACTGAATGCTTAATTCTCTGAAATATGGTTTCATACTTAATTCATAAAGTGTAGCATGTAATCTGTGATGATAATGCATTAAATGTTAGAAACTAGAGTTTATATTTATAATAATTATATAAAAATATTGAAAAGCTTTTGAAAACTGATATGTCGATGTATCAATGCGTCTACTTACAGCTTGAATCAATACAGTCAATTAGTTCTTTTATTAAAGATTATGGTTTGGGATGTTTTACCCCTGAACGACTCATTTTTGCACACAATGGGCTAAATGGCCAGGTCACATGGACCCCGAAAGCTCAGAGAAGGTTGGGGGAGGGGACCCACTGGAACAGCTGTTGGGAGCCTCCCGTCAAGGCCATCTTGCGTGTTCTTTAACGTGCACAGGGTATAGCTCTCCCGCACACGGAGGCACGGCTTAACGTCCCATTCGACGGACGAAGGCCTTTCCAAGCCCATCGGTGTCCTCTAGTGACCGTGGGAAGGGTGGAGAGTTGTGCGGAGATAAATCTCAACGCTGACCCAGCTGGGACTTGAACCTTGGAACTGCAAGTTACGAGCCTGGCGCGCTACCGACTGAGTCACCCCGGTCCTAGAGAGATCTTAGATTCAGTAATTATATTTTTCTGTATTTAGGATAAATCACTGGTTCCCGTGGCTGAGTTGTTATCGTGCTTGACTACTGATCAAAGGGATCTGGGTCCAAAAGGGACCCTTTGATCAGTAGCCAAGGCCGGTGTGTTTTTCTGTTGAGGTCCGTCTTTCTCACAGACGTTCTAATATGGCGTATAAACTGACAGCCTCCTGTCAGATCTCTGTAACAAGCAGCTGCTTGAGGGACTATTTGTTTTTTATATAAAAATTATTCGAGTCCCAGAAGGTTTAATATTAACCTTTTTTTAATATTTTATAGACTTGCTTTTTGCTTACATTTCTATGTGAATTGCTGTTTCTTTTAAATCATAAACTAATTCGTATCATTAAAGATTCCTGAAGAATGAAGCTTCTTTATGATACTAACATATATTTAAGAAAGATAAAAACGCTAAAGCTGTTCATGATGAAATGAATAATATATTTATATCCTCAGAGTTTTTCATTCAGCTGTTGGGGAAAAAAAGTCTTTTATTTACAGGTTTCCCTTCTTTTATGGCACTCTGCCTGTATTAGAGGAGACTGCGTATTCATAATGCCCTACTCACCTGCATTACCTACTAGTGGCATTCTGCATGCAAGAGTACTGTAGAGCACAATTCGCCTTGAAAATTAATTTAAGGCAAGTCTCTTCTTCACTCTTCTGCGGCCTCATACATCCACATATGGTGCCCTGGCGTGCACTTACTCATTCCTTCTGACTCCCAGCTCCTAATGGACAGTGAGGGAGATGCGATGTTTCTGGCCTAGACGCTGAAGATCAATCCCTGTCAGGAGAACCACGTAATTTTCATCATTCAGGCGACGGAGCGTCAGGTAGTTCCAGGTGTGATGGGGCTACAACAAGGAAGGAGCGATACAACGTGCAGGTGCTGAACACAGGGTGTGGCTTGGTCACGTTCGCCGGTTATGTACGGGTGGAAGACCTCTGTATGGGCCGATGCTCTAGGTTAATGGAGTCTCACCCGAAATAATTTTCCCGAGACATTGTGCAGAAGAGGAAAGTGAAAATATATAGAAAATTCGATTTGAAATAAATAAATAGGTAAGGAAAAAATATTTAGGGGGATAAGCATGTGTATGATTTCACTGCCTGGTTTTTTAATATATTATACAGATCGAATACCTCACCTAGAAGGTATTTTAAAACAGGCAAATAAATTTAAAATAATTACGAAAATGTTTTATTGAATGGTTCACATGATTTTGATTCCGTTGCAGAGTGTGTTACAAGGGGCGGGGGTGGCTCAGTCGGTAGCGCGCCAGGCTTGTAATCTGTAGTTCCCAGGTTCGAGTCCCAGCTGGGTCAGCGTTGAGATTTATCTCCGCAAAATTCCCCGCCCTGCCCACGGTCAGTAGGGGACACCGATGGGCTTGGAAAGGCAGCCGTCCGTCGGGTGGAACGTTAAGCCGTGGTCCTTACGTTAACGTAAGCCCGAACGTTAAGTGTGGGAGAGCCATACCCTGTGCACGTTAAAGAACACACTGGATGGCCTTGACGAGAGGCTACCATCTGTCTCCCAACAGCTGTTCCAGTGGGTCCCTTCCCCCAACCTTCTCTGAGCCTTCGGGGTCCATGTGACCTGGCCATTTAACCCACAGTGTGCAAAAAAGTGCCGCTCAGAGGTAAAACAACCCAACAACCCAAAGTGTGTTACAAGCTATTAGGTTTTATTTAGCAATTCTGTTAACCAGAATCCAGGTCTATCGACTTATTACCTGTATCATGTGTAATCATCTGTAATGTGCCGGAGCATGGCAATTACTGGAAAGAGAATGAGTGATTTCTACAAATAATCTGTGTATTTATTTTGGGTGGATATTTAATAATAAACGCTAAATCGTGATTGACCGCCTCATTAGCAACAATCGAAAAAGGTCTCTCCTGAAGTATTAAAGGCGCAAGGTCCGCCATAAGTCAAAGATCCAGGTCTTATTTATTATACTGTCAAAGTAATATATTTATTATACAGTCAAATTATTAGTCAAAGATCCAGTCTTATTTATTATACAGTCAAAGATTTATAGGTCTTATGCTGTAAGATTTTACCGTCTGATAGGTAGTTTAATGGTTAGAGAGCTCTGGCATGTGTTTAGAGGGTTGTGGGTTCAATTCCCGCCGCGTGAGCCGTAATTTGTTTCCAGATGTTTTTAAGAATGAAAAGAGTTTCTCCTATGAACTGTGTATCCATTCTTAAATAATCTGTGTTCTCAGTGGAGGTTATTCAAATTTTTAAAATTGATACTTTTGACTCTAAAATGCAAGCACGAAACATCTAATAAAAGAAAGAAGCAAAAATAAAAATCGCTGAGCTGGAACGACAGAATATGTACCTTTCCTATAGAAAAAATCACAATTTTTCTCTTGCTCCCTTGTCTCTTAGTGATATTCTTGCTCTTCAAAATCAGGCTCTAATTCTTGCCCTGGAAACTTTCGTTTTTGCCTCTGGTCGTTTTGCTTCTTTTTTTCGTCATTAAACATCTTTCAAAATTATCTTTACTTAGGGATAAAAGGCTTCTAGGCCAAAAATCCCATTTTTTGGTCCGCCTCATGTGGACACACAGTCACTCACTCAAAAATCGCAAATTTTTAGAGGTAAGCAGAGCTGCAAAAAATGTTCGTTTTTTTTATTTAAGAAATTGGTTGACATTATGCATTGTTATTTCTCTTATGATGCCGTTTAAAACTATATTTAATTTTGATCACATAATTATGATATTCATTTTATCATGAAAATTTAAAGTGTTTTTGTCTTTTTTAAAAATCTCTTAGTTAAGATCATAAAGCGCAAACTTTATTCTTCAGAAACCTTTAATGATGGAATTAAGACTTAACTAAAAGAACGCATAACATTTCTCCCACAAAGAAATTACTTGCAAATTCTTCGCTTTTTCTACATTTATTACCTTCTAATGATGCAAATTAAAACCACCAAAGGATATGAAAAAGTCCAATTATAATATTTCATTAATGCAATCCAACCGAAAAAAAAATTTCAAATTATTTCTTAAAACCGAAAAGTTTCGTTTCCCTCCCCACCTGGGTGTATATATTGTTTCAAATGCAAATCTCATGACCTTCATATTCTACCATCAAAATATCAAATTTCTAGCATAAATTCATCGCTTGAAATATTGGTTTTAATGTATTCAATTCTCAAAACTTTCCACCGTCAGAGGCGCAATTATAGCATTTAGGAGATTCGGAAAGTAAGAATCGTAATATTTCATCAAACCTATTCAATCCACAATAATTTTTATTTTTCTATGAACACAACAAAGTTCGATATCTACGAACAAATTGGCGTAAGGACAGACAAGCAGCTGACAAAGTGAACACATTATCTCGTTTTTTTTAAACGAGATGAAAAATAATAATTCACCTCGAAATGTAAATAAAAGTAAAATCTACAGAAATACATATTTGTATTTTATTTATTTGCATTATGAAATTGAAAAGAAAAATCATTTTATTGCCCGTGTCTATTATTAGGCACATATAATTAGATTGATATATATATGCAAAATAGTTGTTAACTATTTCAAACAGATCACATTTTGCCCTAGTCTAGTACGTTTAATATTGCAGACAAAATTGTTTGCGATCAAAGACGAGTGAAGAAACTTTTCTATTCCAACATTTCTTTCAACATAAAGACATTTTTCTTGACTATTGAATCTTCATCGACGTTACATAAACTTTCTTTCTAAGGTCTTAAAGTTTGGCTTCTTGGAAGCTGTTCTGCTCTTAAAACATTTGACAGTTTCCTATAAAGTTTTTTAAGTTCCAAAAACTTATAAAATTGATAAAATAATTTTTACCAGACGTCCTACCCGAACGATTTTGGTAAATTCAGGACCTGCGATCATCAGTTTGAATGCCTATTCGTATTGCGATTTTTTTAGTACTTCGTGTTTCCTTCGTGTCAGTAGCTACTTTCATATTGGCTATTCAGGGCTTCTCAGGCAGCATTTTGCGTCGTTCAACACCATAACTAACCATTATATAACTTTCCAGGTTTCGGCGAATGAAATGTCTATTAAAACCTCTCCAGATAACTGAAATTTATAGAATATTGTCAAATGTAATCACGACTCAGACAAATTTTGAACAGCTTCAAATTTCTTGCTAACTAGCTCAAGTCTTGCTAATTGCAAATTATTTAACAACGACTGTAAATACTCTAATGTGTTTTAGACTCGTCACTTAATTAAACAGGTTAATGATTTTGCCTACAGATTTCAACTTGAGTTTTATGAGCTCCATTCAGAATGTCGACCTTGTTAATGCTTGATCGGGAATAGCATTCAAAATTAAGGATGATTGTCTTAGACCACAGATCTTTGATCAGTACAGAAAGATCTCATTCAATCTTTCTCTTGATTTTTACTCCCGAAATATTGTGTAGGCTACGAATAGAGTTAGGAGTCAACAACGCATTGTATTCATCAATATACTGTTAAGGGAAATCTTGTTAGCACGAAATATTATACTGCTGTCCTGAACCTGAAAGGCAGGGTATTCTTTTAGCGTCCTTTAAAGAGACGAAAAAATAATTGTTGAATAAATATAGTTTTCCTCTTAATGTAACTTGAAGGTCCCAGGATCTTGTCTTTTTCCCCTGATAGAGAGATAAAGAGTCCTCTAGTTGCAATAAGAGTTTAGAGTTATCTTTGCAGCAACATGCTGTGATCGCGATTGTTTCTGTAGTGCCATAGATGCCCATGACTTGAGACTTTCTGCGTTCAATCATTAGATGCTACACACTGAATTGGACTTGGATGCTTTTGTTCTGGGTCATTAAGAGATGTTTTGCTAAACTGTTGGTGGCCTATTTGGTCAATTAGTAAACGAGAATAATTATGTAGAAAAATCTGGTGTTATATCAGTGGCGAAGCGTCCATGGAAGCAAGAGAAGCAATGGTTCCCTTAAATTTATCAAAGCAAAAAATATTATAAATTAAATATTTGTAAACTTTTGACATAAAAGTAAAAATATTTTTTTAATTTTAGCAAGTTTATTCTAACATAAATTTTATACTTATATAATATTCTTCGAGTTTCTCTGTGATATTATACTGTATAATTAACAGAAGTACTAATTTGCCAGGCTACTTGAGCTAGGAGTGTATGAAGAACCTTGATTCATCGCTACTGCATTGCGTACAACAGAAGCCCATTATCCATATTCAACAAGCAGAAATTTTTCTTATGGACTCAACATAGCTGTGCTCTACTAGATTCAATTATGATCGCCGATTTCTTAACCTGTTTTAAATACATTTTGGGGTTAATATTTTTGTAGCCTGATAAATATATTACAGCGTTCATAACTCTTTGAATACTGAATAAATATTGTTTAAAATCGAGGTTTAGAAAACATTTATTGAGATCTTTGTCTTTAGACATATTTTCTTTAAAAACTCATATTGAAGAAGTTATGTAGCTCTGAATATGATTTTCTATTGAGATAACATGGGCTGTTTTATATTTTTGTCCACTATCTGAATATAATACAAAGACTTTTATGTTCTGAAGATAAGCAGGTATGCACCATACTCCGACTTGTTTTCCTCCGTATAAGAAGGAAATTTAATTATTATCTTTCAGTTGAGAGTCTGTTAATAAAAAATTCTTAATGTACACTTGATGTTTTTTTTGTACCACATATTCGACTGGACTGCATTTATATAATGTCGACACCAAAAAGAGCGAAATCGCACGACTGAAATTTGGAGTTTGTTATACAACTTTTCTGAAGGTGATTTTGTTAATTTTTTATGCGATATTAATTTGTACTTTCGTTCTAACTTCTCAGTAAATAAACTGAAATTATATTAAAATATATGTTTAACATTTTTCATGCGTTTGGACAGTTTTCTGAACCCCCATCGACTCTCAAAATAGCATTGTTGTAAGGCCAGAGTGTCCTCCACATTTTTTCCTAGAAAAGACGTTATGTATAATATTGATTTCTATCTTGTCCATCGATTCGATTTTGAATTCGATGGAATCGAATCCAAAATCCATATACATAGTTATTTTGGACTGGTGGATTCGATTTTGCGAATCCGTTATAGTGATTCGCAAAATCGAGTACCAGAACGATGTGTCCGGTTCAGTGATTTGAACATCGATTACCGGAACGGCGTACCGATTTAGTTGTAACACAGCTTCTGATAATTGCTTCTATTACTCAAAAATTCACCCTTCACCACTGTGTTATATATCAAACATTTACTCTGATTATAATTAATATAATTAATGATTATCTAAGTAAGTCACTCTAGCCGCCACATATTAAGTAGCTAGCACAGATGCTACACTGGACTTCCCTAGAAGTCCAGTGTAACACAAAATCGAACCTTTCACTTCTACCAAGTACGGGTTGAAGTAATGATTGCTCCAATTGATATGTAATTACAGTTTTAAAATACTATAAATAGATTTTTTTTTAAAAGGAGACAGTAGTTGGGTTATTTTACCTCTGAATTGCACTTTTTGCACACAATGGACTAAATGGCCAGGTCACAATGACCCCGAGAGCGGAGAAAGTTGGGGGAAGGGGAACCACTGGACAGCCGTTAGGAAAGGATGGTAGCCTCCAGTCAAGGCCATCCAGCGTGTTCTTTAACGCACACGGGGTATGGCTCTCCCTTACAAGAGACCACGGCTAAACGTCCCATCCGACAGGCAGCGGCCTTTCCAAAGCCATGGGTGTTTCTTACCTGACCTAGGGCAGGGCTGAGAGTTTTTTGCGGAGATAATTCTCAACGTTGGCCCAGCTGGGACTCGAATCTAGGAATTGCAGATTACGAGCCTGGTGCACTACCTACTGAGCCAGCCCAGCCCTTTCAGGTAGTTAATTTTAGATCATTTTATAATATTCTGATATAATGCTAATAAATAAATTTCTATATTTAGTATTTTTGCAAAAGACAATGAAAAAGCAAGTAATGGTCAGATACATACAAACTACAAAGCAAGATGTCCACACACGTTAAAAATTTGTTAGAAAACGAGAATTACTGACGGCTCTTAAAGGTGTCGCTGCAAGCAGTGGTATTGAGTATGTGCTAGCTAGTTATTCTGTGCTCTAGTCCTAATTTACAGATGTTAGATTGAGCAGAAAAAACAATGTTAATGTTTATAGTAGAAACATTTTGTGTTTCTGCTAAATGCAGGAATATACAACCCGCTATCCATAATGAAACTTTAATCTGTTTGTGCTTATAGATGCAAAAATGCAGATGGAATAAATATTTATTTGAGTCAACAAATTAATTTTAAAGAAAGTTTCGTTTAGAATGCTCTTTAACTTTGTTTCTGTTTAGAGACACAGGGCGAAACATTTAAAAACAAAATTTTAACATTTAAAGCTAATATAAATACATAAAACGAATTCTTTTTGACGAAATTCAAGGTGGTAAAGAGCATTTCGTTTCATGCATAAATATTATTTTTCATGCTTTTTACTTATGCTTGCAATACTGTTTATTCTCAGACCTATACGCAATATACAGACCTATATGCAATACGTCTATTCTTTATGTGAAACAAAGGTTTCACATAAAGAATAGACGGTAAAAGCTAAAGATCAAAGAAGGCAGCAACCAATGAAAAGATACCACATCAACATCAGTTCCAGCAAGAACAACTAGTATACGTAATACTCCATCAGAGCAAATATTTCCATGTTTTATGCAAGAAATAAATACTTTTCCTAATATATGTTATTATATATAGTTTTTGAAAGCAAGCAATTGGAAATGTTGCTTTTAATTTCGGAATATTGTAAAGTACATGATGAATCATAATTTCTTTACCGAAACTTTTCGATGTAAAACACTTGCTGTAGGTGCTCTCTACGGATGAGGATTGATGAATTTTTCAGGAGTTGCGTCTTGCTTTTAATTGGCTTTCATCGTTAAGCGTAATAAGCCGCCGTTGGAGAATAAGCTATTTGAGGGAGACTTGCCTCTCCATTCTTTATGTGAAACAGATTATAGTTCCTAATATTATTAAATATGCTAATAATGATATGTCATTCCAGTTTTCTTAAATTAATTAATTTATTATAATTAATTTCCATTTCTATGACACAGACTGGAATTTTGTCTTGAACACTCAAAAGTCTATGTTCTTTGAATACCTGCATTGAAGATGCGCATTCTTGATCAAAGGAAACGGCTATGTGATTAACATGTAATTAAGTTTCGATTATCCGGATCCCGATTATTCGGATATTTGATTATCTGGATTGCATGGCAAGTTTCCAAAAATAGGTAACCGTGCATTTATTTGAAAACATAGGCCGTGCAGGGTTGTCAACAATACAGATGGAGTTTCAAAGCTGCAACAGTACTTTCTTTGTATACGTACCTGAAATAAATTAAATGTCATTTTTCATATTTACAGATTGTTTCAAATTTTGCACACATTTTTTTCACTTTATTTGTATAATTACCCAAGAATACATTAAAAAAATTTTTTTTTTGTAATACATTCTTTAATCCCCCTCAAAAAATTATATACACAATATACTGTATATCTGTTTTATTTGAAATCGATCGAAAATCTGGTCGAATCGAAAATCCTGGTTTTCTATTATCCGAACTGCCTACATCCTCAATTAATCCGTATAATAGAGTCTTTGCTCTATTTCTACTTTTTTATGTAATAATTGCAAACCAATGTTTTGGAAGTGGCATAATTTTATCAACTTTTATATGAATAATCCTTACGTAAAAAACAAAACTGCAGTCTAATTACATTTTTCACTAATATATTGCATTTCACAGATTAGATGAATAAGTAAAGGAGATCTGACTAAAACTGGTTTTTATTTCGTAGGATGTAATTGTGTAGTCCTACCGTTGTAGAAACTAAACTGCCTGAGAACAAGAAATTATTCTTTTAAATATATGTAAATATAAGTGCCTTTCGTTATAATGGGCATAAAATATAATTGTGTTAATTAATTGTAAATAGAACAGTTCTGTTAAGAAAATTGATTTAATTATTTTACGTTTTAATGAAATCGCTTTCTCATAAAATAATTACATTTAACATAAATCTTCAATTCACATTACCATGTTTCGAATAACTTTTTACCATTTTCTACAGAAGTAGTAACATTTCCTAAGACCACGGAGAAATGTAGTTTCTCGTATTTTAATTTTTTTTCACGTCCCTACTGGCAAACACTTTGCAGTTTAGGCATTTGGTAATATTGGGTTGTGTTGTTTTACCTCTGAGAGGCACCTTTGTGAAATGTTTATAAGCATTAATACCTAGGTAGGTGTATTTTACACTGTAGATACCTAGGAATTTGTAATCTGTACTCTAGATCAGAGGTTCACAACTTTGCTTGAGTTATGTATATTGCACATTTTCCTAATTGTGATACTCAGCATCCACAATAACTTCCCACAATAAAAAATATGAAACTACAGTAACCTTCTTTACTTCTTTATCCTTCATTGATTAAAAATATAATTTTCTGTTTAAAACTAGTTGAAATAATATTCAGGAATATATTGCCATTCTTTTCAGGAATTTCTAAAGGTGAACATATATAACTATGTTACTAAACATGAATAACTACGTTAATCTAAGCACTATGCCGTATTCTATTTAATAAATTTGTACTGTAAAACTCAATAAAAGTCTCCCAATATTTCTAAAACGCCCCCTAAAGAACGGTAGCTCTCCCGATGGGAATTACTACTCTAGATACTGCTGCAGATATGTGTTATAACTAGAGAGTGAGCTTGAGTCAATCATAACGCACTTGCACCTCTTTAGTGTGATGCTTAATCTAAACTTGAAAGTATTTTTCTTTTTTAGCTCATCCAGAAATTTCGAGTACAAAGAACGTGCGAAAGCAGCCCTACCGATATAAAAGCTCTCTCAGTGATTTACCATAAACCATTATTTACCGGCGTCGCTTAAGATCAACGCGAACTTCACTTTTACCTTCGGTGCTGTTTCGTATATACGAAGAGCTGTTAAAATTGCATTAGGCGGTTGAATTATTTATAGCCTTTTCCAATTCCCTTTTCTCCAGAGTTGGGGGTCCACGTCTTGACATGTCATTCCGCTTCAATCCTTTCTGTGTAGTTCGAGGTTTGCTCTGCGACATGATAGATCCATTTCACCTTCCAATTCAGCCTGTGGACGCATCAAGCTGCTGTTGCTGATGCCGCCGCCGCTGCTGCTGCCACCAGCGGCGAGACCGAGAAAGAAGCTCACCAGCGCCTAGGGTGAAGAAGGAAAACGGCAGTATTTGGCTAGGACGTCCGGGAGGACCAGCCAGTTTCTGGAGATTGCCTAAGGCTTCTCATTCCTGAGGAGCCGTGTATTTGTCGTGCCACCTATCACAGGCAACACAAGAAGAATAGACGCGGCGAAGCCGGAGGATTTATGGTTTATTGTGCGGAATCCCATTTCCGCGGAGCACATTTCATACCATCCGTCACCTGGGGTGGCTTGCGCCAGGAGGGTGCGATATCGCCGACTGCTGCGGAGGTTGATTTAACAGGAATCATGGATCAGGCTACCTGGCTTCTGATAAATCTGTCAAGCTGTCAATCAGTGCTAACACTCATTTACTTCAGTATTTGTTCTCCTCTGCTAGATAAACGATGTGTGTCACTTGCGTGGAAGAGGAGAGGCTAGTTAACAGAGTTAAGTCTACAGTAAATTAATAGATATTCAATCTAACACAATTCACCATATTGGAGCATTGTAACGACCCTAATAATAAGATTGATATTTATTTCTTCATTTATGTTTTGAAAGTTGTTTATGGCGATTAACACCGAATGGTGCTGGGTTATTTTGCCTCCCATCAATATACAGAGTGATTACAAAGTAGCTTTACTACTTCTAATATATATTATTATGTAATTTTTCACACAAAAATGAAGCAAATGACAACCCAATAGATAGAAATGCTACAAGTTTATTTATAAGCTGTTTGCAATTGTCATTTCCATGAGAAGCGCTACTGCAGGAAAATCAGAAATGACCATTACTTAAGTTTTGTTTTGAGCTATGAGCCAGACTATGTTTTGAGACTTAAGGGTTTGGCAGTTTTAGGAGCTCGCTGTTGAGGTTTTATCTACCAAAAGTGTAATGAAGTGATGCTAAAAAATTGATGAAATTTCCAGGCGCAGATGGGTGGCATGGACCCTTACTTCCTCTCCCATCCCATAGATCTCCCTGGGCCTGACCACAAACCTTTTGAACTGCCTCCTACAAGGTATTTAGAATGCATTGTGCGAATTGTATAGATGTCAGATGGTGATCATTCATAATATTAACATTTTCTATGATAAATTGAGGTTGTGGAATTAGGGTGATGCAATCATCACATTAATTAAGGAAATTCATATTCACATTTGCGTCACTCATCTATATTACACATTTTCCTCATTATCCTAATTGTGATACTCAGCATCCACAATAACTTTGCACAATACAAAAATATGAAACTACAGTACCTTTCTATATAACATTTCATTGTATTTTTTAAAAACCATTTTGAGTTATGTAAACTTTTCCCATTATCCATTGAATTTTAGTACCAGTGCGTATGTAAAGTACAGTCCCGGATCTAGAAAAAAAATAAAGAGGGAGGCAGGCACTTACCTAGAATTTAGTTCCCCCGGGGTGCGTCCCTGGATTCCACATCAATTGCACGTTTTAAATTTATTTTCTACTTTTCAGGACTAATATAGGAAGATTGGTATTAGGTAAATTTTTAAATTACATCATCCTGAAAATTTCTTATTAAAATGAGAACATTTCATATTCTTTGTTAAATATTTTTTTTCATAAAATCCAGAATGAGATGCTGATTAATTTGGCATATAACATGCCATAATTCCCTTCATCAGTTATTTGTGAAAGAGTTCTAAATTTCAATTTGTTTTTGATTGGGAACAGTTGAATACGGTGAAAAAAGTCTGGCCACCAGGGGCAATTTAATTTTTCAAGTAAGGGTTTAAACTGATGTTTAAATAGTTAAAAAATTTCAGTATATAACAATAGCCATGATCTGCCCAGGATTTACGTGGTCGAGAATTTAGTTTTAGGGGGGTGTCTGAGAATTTAGTGTGTGTGTGTGTGTGTGTGTGGAGAGACACCCCACCCGACCAGATTTTCGGGACGGAGCCTGGACCCCCTGATTCTCCCCGGGTACGTCCCTGGGGAGAGGGGTGGGCAAATGAATCAATTGAGGCTGAAGAAAATAAAGGGGAGTGACAAGAGATTGAATTTCCATTGGAGTATAACATTAATTCTTCCGTTTTAGAGGTCATGAAAACGTTTTGAAAAAATTCTGGAAATATGATCAAATTTAATATTTTTTTTTCCTTTATTACCCTTACTAACGTTCTCAAGGTATTGAGGGCATGCCTCCCGTTCCCCCTCTACCTCCAGATAAAGAAACTGCATAAACCTTTCAATCTGTTAACACTGTGCAAATAAATAACTAAGTTGTACTAAATCGTTTCATACTTTTTAATGTAAAATTTTACCATCAGCTATCAAAAATAGTAAAAATCTAAAGGAGTATATTTAGGTTTCAGGTTTGAAAAAAATTTCAAGCGTTGAATAAGAGAATATTCAACACTTTCAGATGAAGTAGACTAGAGACACTAACAGACAAGTATATATATATATATACACTGCTCGACATAGAAAATGCCTCACCATGAAGGAATGAACAAAATGAGATGAAACTCAGCACGCAGGTACACAAGTAGGTGAGAAAGGAATGATTTAATTTCTGAGGGATTACATGAATGCGATGGGTGAGGGCACAGTATAATGTGGACTGAATCAGTGGGTCGTATGAAAGCCATGTTGAGCTATACATTCGGCAACACAGCGTGGCATCGAATGTAAAAGTCCCCGGATGGTGTGCTTGAGGTATCACGGACCATGCATCATTGACTTGTGTCCATAATTCATGGATATTTCGAGGGAGTCGTGAGAGGTGAGAAGTCGTCTGCTAATGATGTCCCCCACATCTCCTCTTTTGGGAAGATGTCTAAGGAACGTGCTGTCCAAGACACCACCTGGACACCTTGTAGGAGCTGTCTGATGATGTTGGTAGTGTGCGGGCAGTCGTTATCATGTTGAAATTGGGAATTAGAGATACCATAGAGATATGGCAACAAAAGGGATTGAAACATCTCATCAACGTATGATTGTGCTATCATTGTACCCACTATGCGTACAAGCGGTTAATGGCTGTTGAAACTGATACCTCCACAAACCGGGACACCAGGCTGAGGAGCTGTATGGCGCTCGCAGATGGCAGCAAGATCAGCCCATTGACCACGTTGTCCCCAGACTCTCAATCGGCAATCATCTAAGCTTGGACAGAAGCGAGAGTCGTCTCTGAATATGACATGATTCCATTCGTCCCGCCACGCATGTCTGTTACTGTACAACTGCAACCTTGTGCGACGATGTGCTGCAGTGAGTGACAGTCATCTCAGTGGCTGGCGAGAGCGCAAGCCTGCCTCACCCAATCTG
Source organism: Ryuthela nishihirai (assembly GCA_038380435.1). NCBI lineage: Eukaryota > Metazoa > Arthropoda > Arachnida > Araneae > Heptathelidae > Ryuthela > Ryuthela nishihirai. The sequence goes on along the minus strand of JAWZYU010000016.1, from coordinate 36,827,083 downwards.
CGATTTACAGTCTGGGTCGACACCGGGATGTGCCACAGCATCGAATATCATCCGCTGTGGATTGTGGGATTGCTACGCGCCGTCAATGCCGCGATCGAGGCGTTCGGACGTCCGCTTAGGTGCACCAATCCAACTATGGCGACACACGTTACCTTCCTCCAATCACTGTCGCCAAATTCGAATCGCATTCCGATGAGGTTCCGCCGCTGTGCGAAGCAGGGACCAACCAGCCGTATGCAATCTTTGATGAAGCCTCAGGTAAAGGTGTCCTTGTGATGGTAGGATTCCCGATGATGTCGCTCAGGCATTCTCACTTCTTACACGTGCTTTTACCACCGAGATTACACAGATGCAGTGGTCTACACGCCTATGTAAGGACGACCAAATTTAGCTATTCCGAGCCATTCTGCCCTCTTACCTCCCTCACCTATCACGTGATTGGTTCGCAACCGCACTCATTTTTATAACCCACCTATCGACCTATACCCGTCTCCATCTCTTTGCAAGGTGCTTCGACAAATACTAATTGCACTGCCCGACATGGAAATGCATTTTCTATGTCGAGCAGTATAATTTCGTGTTCTAATAGCTTGCAACTGAATTGGATATATTAATGTTAGCTGGTTTTCTTACTTAAAGCCAAATATAGTTTCCTCGTAATGTCGTTTATTCCTTCTTGAAAAATGCTACGTTAAGCAAACCAATGTTAAACGAACTGTAATCCGCTATCAAATAATGTTATAAATTACAATACAATCGGAACTGCAAAGACTGGTAAAAATCTTAATTTATGTAGCTATTTTAAGTAAGTTTACTCTCCAATGCTTTTATTAATATCAGAGCTTAAATACGTGAATTACAATGTAAATTGTAGCTATTCCAGCAGTACTATAAAACAATAAGCAACTAGTAGTATTAGGGATATTCATGAAATATTTCAGTCCTCATCATTTACCAAGCGATGGAGCCTTTCTCAAGAGTAGGGGTTCTCAACGTGGGCTACGCGGTAATATTTTTGCTGTACGCCGTGAGAGCTCAAAAGTCGCTAGATCTAGTAACAAAGTTGCTAAGTTGGCAACACTGCTACTGATTAATTTCTGGATACTGAGTGACGAAGCGCGACGCTGAAGTTCATGTCTGTACACGTTTGTCAATCCTCCCTTCTTTATCTGTGAGCCGAACCTACCAGAACAGCTGATCGCCCAGTCAAAACATCCATTCTAAGTGAGTGAATGTGCCTTCTTACTGCTCTATCTATTTGTTGTGATTTATTTCGTTTGCTGTGCTTAAAGACATTTTTTGTCTTCAGTTTACTGTGAAGTTAAATGGACGTGTTTCTGAAGTGCCTTGAAACATGGATAAATGGATAATTAAGAAGTAAAGAACGTGGAGCCGGAGCCAATTGCTTCTACATCTATGACTTCGTCATCATCCCATGTGAGTAAAGAGGTGGATAAATATCATGAATCATATTTACAATTTGGTTTTACACGGAGAGGAGGGGCGGGGGTGGCTCAGTCGGTAGCGCGCCAGGCTCGTAATCTGTAGTTCCCAGGTTCGAGTCCCAGCTGGGTCAGCGTTGAGATTTATCTCCGCAAATTCCCTGCCCACGGTCAGTAGGGGACACCGATGGGCTTGGAAAGGCCGCCGTCCGTCGGATTGGACGTTAAGCCGTGGCCCCGTGTGTGGGAGAGTCATGCCCTGTGCACGTTAAAGAACACGCTGGATGGCCTTGACGGGAGGCCACCATCTGTTTCCCAACAGCTGTTCCAGTGGGTCCCCTCCCCCAACCTTCTCTGAGCCTTCGGGGTTCATGTGACCTAGCCATTTAGCCCATGGTGTGCAAAAAAGTGCTGCTCAGAGGTAAAACAACCAACCAACCACGGAGAGGAAATTTAGTAGAACCAAATCCACAGTGCGTTGTTTGCTCTGAAGTCATGTCACAAAATTCTATGAAACCGTCTCTTTTACATCGACACTTTGAAACAAAACATGAGCATTTAAAAAATAAGCCCTTAAGCTATTTTGAACTTCTTTTTGGAAGAGTTGAGAAGTAGAAAAATCGTAATTAAGCATTTTTCCGGTGTAAAAGAAAATGAAAGTGTACTTAAAGGGTCTGACAAAGAAAGCCTTCAAATTGCCAAAGCCAGAAAGGCTCACACAATAGGCGAGTCACTCATTCTTCCAGCAGCGGAAGAAATAGTTTCTTGTATGTTTGGTCAAAAAGAGACAAACCTTGTCAGAACCATTCCTTTGTCAAACGACACAGTTTTCAGGAGAATTAAAGATATGGCCTGTAATATTAAGGATCAACTCATTCAAGCTATTCAATGTAACCCGTGGGGTGAGTGGATGAGTCGACCGACGTAGCTGGGCTAGCTCAATTACTTGTTTCTATGCGTGGAAAATTCCAGGGTGCAATATTTGAAGATATTTTATTTTTTACGCCTCTCAAAACTTCTACTACGGGTGAGAATATTTTTAATACGATTGATTCATTTTTTGCCGAAAACAACCTTGAATGGAAAAATTGCATTTCTACATGTACTGACGGAGCAAAAGCAATGAGTGGTTACATCACAGGACTAGCAGGTCGTATAAAACAAGTTGCGCCAGAATGTAAGTTCACTCATTGTTGTCTTCACCGTGAAGCGCTGATAACTAAATTTCTCCCTGATGATTTGAAAAGAGTTCTGGATGAAAGTGTACAAATAGTTAATTTCATCAAAACCCGAACATTGAAGTCTCGACTTTTTTTAATTATGTCTGAAGAAATGAGTAGCCTGCATAAGAGATTTCTGCTTCACACAGAAGTACGTTGGATGTTACGAGGAAATGTTCTTTGCCTTTTATTTGAACTCCACAATGAAGTACGCCTTTTTTCTCATGGACCACGAGTTTCGACTTTATTTGAGACAAGACTTAGAATGGCTTCTACGGTTAGCATATTTAGATGATATTTTTGACAAAATGAATATTTTGAACTTATCATTGCAAGGAGACAACGTTGATGTGTTCTATGTTGAGGAGAAAACGGAGGCCATGATAAAAAAAAATTCTCTCTGGGAAAACGGATTTAAAAAGAACAGCTGTGACTAATTTCAGCGACTAGATTCATTTCTTAAAGAAATTGAGCAAACGATTGCAGACTTTGAAGACATCAAACAACAAATAATCGTTCACTTAAGCACTCTTAAAATTCTTATAAGACAATTTTCGTGATGAAACGTGATGAAACGCAAGAATGGATTCGAGACCCTTTCATATTTGGAAAAATGTAAGCTTCCATTGTCCAATAAAGAGGATTTGATTGAGATATCTTGTGACAATAGTTTAAAAAACATTCATTTCAAAAAGCCATTGATTAATTTTTGGACTGGAGAAGAAATACCCGACTTTGTCAAGAATTGCAGTCAAATATTTGTTACCTTTCACAACAACTTATTTATGTGAAACTGGTTTTTCATCTTTAACTGCTTTAAAAGATAAATATAGGAACAAGCTGAATGTGGAAGATGACTTGCGACTCTACCTTAGCAAGATAACCCCAACCATTGATGAATTACCCAGTGAAATGTTTATAATTTTATAAGATTTATTAAATTGTTTATGTCATTTTATGTGTTTATCGATATATATAATTTATGAATACAAAATTTAATGTTTATATATATGTATGTTTTATTTTATTCCCAATGTTAAACAATAAATATAATTTTATCTATCTATACAAGGAGTACGTTAGTTACATACACATTTCCAAGGGTAACGTGAAGCATAAAAGGTTGAGAACCACTGCTCTAGAGTACAAGTAAGTAGATGCTGATACTTGATCAGATATTCAGATGAAGAATTGATATTCAGATGAAGTAGATGCTTGATATTCAGACGAAGTGGATACTTTGGCTGACTACTTATCAAGGGATTATTGGACAGTCTGTTTCCTTTGAGAAGGCGTGTAACCGGGATGGAGATAAAAAACACTAAAACTATTATAAATGACACACTTTTCAAGAAATTCTTAAAGAATATTGAACCATGATTCTTAACGAATATTGATTTTTCGGGGAATCTGGCTGACTACTCCATCCTATGAATCATGAACCCTATGGCAACGAGCATTATCTTCCATAAAGGGAAAATTATGTCCGAGAGCACCCCTGAAAAGCTTCACAAAGGTCTCAAGAATCTCGCTTCTGAATCGTTGAGCTATAAGAGTGGCCCTTCAAAGAAAGAAAGAGGAAAATTTTATACTGGTAAGGGTAATTCAAATTCAGTCACTTAATCTCCTCCTTTTATTTTTTCCAGTTCGATCCAGCAATCCCCTCCCCTCTCCCGTTACTTTTTCATATCTGAGTCTGTTTTTGGTAATAAAGCCCACTCATTTACAAAAGCAGATCTGTGATCTGAGCTCATGGAGTCTGGAACGAGGCTGGTATCCTTAAATTCTCCTTTTTGGTGCGTCCCTCGCAGGCTCAATTCGAGTCTGGGGAATCTGGCTGACTAATCCATCCCATGAATCATTATTTTCAAAGAAAGTTTCGATCACATGAACCCTATGGCAACGGGCATTATCTTCCATAAAGGCAAAATTATGTCCGAGAGCACCCCTGAAAAGCCTCACAAAGAGCTCAAGAATCTCGCTTCCGAGTCGTTGAGCTGTAAGAGTGGCCCTTCAAAGATATGAAGCTATATACGATCATTCACTATGATGTCCATAACACTACCTCCACCAAAATGGTCGTTTTATCTGATATTAGAGCAGTTGTGGCGACTTCTTTGTAATCCCCACATGAACAAATGTCAAGAGTCGATGTTGAAACTGAATTTAGATTCATTTTTGAAGAGCACATTTTTCCATTGGCCTTGGTTACCAAAATAGTGTCTACACACCAAAAAATGAACTCCTTTGTTAAAAGTAGTGAGAGAGACAAACCATTTGTTTTCGTTCATGCGGATTTTGTTTATGTAGCCACCTAAATAGAGTATTTGTTTCGAAATTGTCTTCTCTGTGTTAGCTGGCAGCTTTGACACGATTGCTTAGCTGTACTATATTGTCTCCTGTTGAAGTCAGATAATGATGGTCTTGACCACTTGCAACTCTGAGAATAACTTGCCCTCATGTACAACTAACCTCTTCGATTTCTTGAGATTTTCTTTGAAGTCTTGGAAAGGCATTTTATAGTACATTTAAGGACTTGGGTGTCTTAGCCTGGGACTGACCCAATTCCATCTTACCTATCGCTCTCTACCACATATGACTCTTCAACCTATCCCTCTCTACCACACATGTCCTTCTACGAACTCTTTATGACATGATGAAATAAAATTACTATTCACGTCAATGCCAGAATCACTGGAATGGAATTAAGTGACGACCGCAGCGCCGCATTCTTTAAAAGTATCGTCATTAGAATGCTCATTGTAGCATCGGTTAAATTTGCAGGTATTTTCTTACACTTTCTTTACATTACACCACATTTCAAATGATTTTTTTAAACATTATTCTTTATTTTTGTGCATTAGTATATATAATCACGATATTGATCAATTTTGTGTTCATTTAATATTATATTAAAGAATATGAAAGGATTATACACATCAATATCATTTATGGGTGTGGCTTTAAAATTTTGAGTTGTTATATATACTGTGGTATTGCAAAATGAAGCCTTTTACATTTACTTAATATTTAACACAAACAGCGACTAGGGGGTCGCATACATCTCGCGAAAGAAATCTTTTGGCGTATGGAGAGAATCTTAACAATACAAGGACAAGAAACAACTACAAGTTGTTTTTGTTTTCCTAAAACAAATGTGTAAAACCAAGTAAACTAGTGGAAAATATGGACTATGTTATATAAATGTAATGTCCTGCCATCATCGCAGACTTTATACTATGACATATAAACTGACCGGCTTCTGTCAGACCTCTGTCGTAAACAGCTGCTTGAGGGAGTATTTATTTATTTTTTAATATAAAAAATTACTCCTCAGGCAGCTGCTTGTCACATAGATCTGATAGGAGTCTGTCACTTTTATGCGCAATAGAGAAAAATCTCTGAGGAAGGCGAGACCTCAGGAGAAAAACAACATAGACATCGATGCCTTACCCGGGAATCAAACCCAGGTTCTTTTGATTAGTAGACAAGCACGCTATCCACTCGGTTACGGGACGATTTGCAGTTATATAGGTTAAGTTATCTTCACCTCTAGCCAGTGAATGTTTTTTTTTTAATTTCTGGCTGCAAAAGTACCAGAAAATGTGACCATTTTTTAAAAAGTCCTTTCTAAAATTATTGAGCATTCTTGCGTTGTAACTTATTTCTTACTGTAATAAATATTTATGTCTTCAACACCCAATTTTTAAAATAATGCCAAAATAACTCCAGTTTTTCTGAACTTCAAAATGTACAATATATAAACATTCGCCAGTAATTTTTATGCGAAATTTTAAAAACCTTTCACCAAACTTTTATTTATAGAAATTTTGCTGCTGTTGATTAAGGGATACGAAGAGAAATTTAAAAAAAAAGATTACAAAAGAGAAATTTCTGAATAACCAAACTAATTCTCCTAATGATTTAAATTTTATTCTTAAAAAGATGATCATTATTTTAGATGAAGCAAACTGATTAGAGCTTGAGAACAACTAAGCTATTTAACTCGCAAAACAAAAAAAAAATATTGAAACAAAATCTCGATAGTTTTTATTTCAATGATAGAAATTTTTGTTACATCATAACTTTGTACAAAACAAGTTTCGCATTTTCTATAAGAATCTGAAAGTATTACTTAGTGAAAGGCGATATTGAAATATGCCTTATGATTTTAAAAGTAAAACTTGAAACCACAGACACATTAATGTCCTGTATTTCTTTTAAACCAAAAGAATATACATCAGTACTTTAAAAACGTATTGCGAAAAGGACGAATGGACAAAGAAAAAACATCATTGCATTTCCCTTATTCCGATGCACTGGAAAACATTGGGATATATGCGTTGTCCGCAAAACATTGCCTAAGCTTAAGAACCAAGGAATGAAGCCATAAAACTTTACGGAAAGCTGCTTCGGATTCAAGCAGTGGAGGAAATCTTACTACTTCTTATGTATTTTTTCCGTTCCTACTTCAATACTTGCAGATACTTATTTTGTAACCCGAAATTTAAAACATAGATTTGATGCTTTTTGAGATTTCATTCTAATGTACCTTAGTATGGGATGAAGCTTTTCTAAGAAATGGTAGAAAATCATAAAAGACACAAACAGATACGAATCGTGGAAAATGAGAACGTTACTTTTTATTTAGATATTGCATTAGATACATTAAGCTCAATGGGTTCTGGATGCTACCTTAAAATGCATTAGTTTACCATCGTGGTCTGTTCAGTGTAACGTTTAATCTGTATCGTTGCAGATAAACCCATCAACGTTTAAGAATATTTTCAAACATTTTGATGTTATTTCTGTCGCTCATCAGAAATCCATTTCAATATTATTTTCAAAGGTGAAATGTTAAAAAGCTTAATAAATACGGATTTGCGTCAAGAAAAGGAAAATAAATTTTGTTTGTGTTCTGCGACATAAGTATAAGCTTAATTTTCAATCAAGGAGAGTATGTAATTGAGGTTTGCAGTTACTCTTAACCTGAGAAAAACTCCTGTATGTGTATACTGCAATTCTCTTCTATTAAATGTTCTGCTTGACATTGTTTATTCACCTCGTTCATGATCCTTTTACTCCAGCATTTAGACATAAAAGTTTCAAAACTTCATTAAGAAAGCTATAATTCTGGTTTCATACACCATGGTCAAGACAATCAATCTCTCTTTGTACTCAATGATACTTTATTGCAGTTGAGGACATTCTTCATGATCGAAATCATGATAGTGTCTGTCAATAATCACAAATAATTAAAAGCACTATTAATCTGATCAGATTTTATTGCTTTAATATTCTCTTCATTTCTCACCAATTTACCAGATTTCTCACCAGTTATCAGATTTATCGATATTTCTAAAGAAAGAGCTCATTTCGTGAAAAATCTTTCTTCAAAAGGTTTACGCCATCATTACTATATATCAGATAGTCAGATTTCTTGACATCTAAAGCACATATATTTCCATATAAATTTTCTCTCAAAACGAACGATCATCATAGTATATTGAAAAGATGATAAAATGCCACATTTTATTACCTTTTACATTTAATATAGTAACAGTGTTAAATCAATAAATTACTGTAGTATTGCTAAACCAATAAATGACAGTAGTAATGTCAAAACAATAAATTACAATAGTAATGCTAAATCGATTATTTCAAGCTTTGAAAACATTCACACGACTTAACGTTATTATATTGAGCCATCATAATGTAAACAACTCCTCAACCATAAGACCTCGATATCAACCACAAATTATGCTGATCAAGTCAAACGCATTGAAACCTACAAACGTAGCAACTGTAGATTTTTAATCTCTAAAAATGTTTCTACAATATACTTGATTGATAAATTTGGTATATGCAACTTCCACCATTTCGAAATTCACAATGTTCATCACGAAGTTGCCCCTCAGCCAAATGTAAGTGAATATAAAGTTTTGGTTGGATTGAATCTTCCTACCAAAATGATGTCGAAACTCTCTGCGTAGCGATGCAACATTATCCTTCTTAAAGCAGTAACGATCATGAGGAGGAAGCCGTGTGTTTTTAATTCCAATAGACATCCATTTTTGCATCCTGAAGAGATTAGGGGCGTAGGGTTTGGTTTCATCTTTTTTTCCACGAAGAAAAAACCTCTGACATCTTCCTTACCTAGAGATCAAATGACAAGCTTCTAAATAGGATCTCTATTACTAAATAATTCTTTAGTAAAGAACGTCATTTCTGGATTGCAATATATTTCCCATATTCATAAATGGCCCCCCTACAGACTTGAGACTTATGACCGCTCCTTGAGACTCAATGAGGTATATCCGCGTATAAAGCGTATCGAGACTTTATTTTTACAGTATGTGATAACTGTATTGCATAATATTTATAATAAATACTATACGAAATATTCTTTTATAACGTACAAATTTAGCAATCAAAATAAAACGAATATCATCATCATCATCCTTAAACAGCTATGGACTACAGACCGTGTAATTTACACAAACACCATGCAATTTAGTTCTCCAAGCATATCTGTCTTCAGCTACATCTGTTGCATCTGTCCACTGCACACCAATTCTAACAAGATCCTGTTTGACATTGTCTGCCACAGCATCCTAGGCCTCCCCCTCTTTCTGAGGCCTTTAGGCACACTATTCATAACACCATTCGCTAATCTATAATTATCCATACGGGCAGCATGACGAAACCAACGGAGTATTTCTCTGCACAATATGCTGCTTAAGGATAGGTTGTCGACTCCTTTGCCTAACCTCATCATTACTTACAAAGTTCAACCACCTAATGCCCAAGATACCTGATAAACCGAACAGTTAATGTTTTTTCAGTTTATTACTGAATATTTTGTTTACAATGAGAGTTCTTCTTTTAACTTAAAAAAAATTTAAGTAGCATTGATTCTTAGACGGCCATTTTCTTCAGTAGAGAGTTAAAGTGCTGTGAAAACTGTTTGTCAGTACATCATCATCATCATCATCATCATCATCATCATCATCATCATCATCATCATCATCATCATCATCATCAAGCAGCCATGGGCTACGGAGGTCCAACCAGACCGCGCAGTTTAATTCTCCAAGCATATCTGTCCTGAGCTACATCTGCTGCATCCGGCCACTGCACACCAATTCTAACAAGGTCCTGTTTGACATTGTCAGCCCACCGCATCCTAGGTCTCCCCCTCCATCTGATGCCTCTAGGCACAATCTTCATAACCCTATTCGCCAATCTATAATTATCCATAGGCAACATGGCCAAACCAGCGGAGTCTCTCTCTGCACAATATGCTGCTTAAAGGAGGTTGCAGACTCCTTTGCCTAACCTCATCATTAGTTACAAAGTTAAACCACCTAATACCAAAATACTGCGTAAGCATCTAGAATCAAAAGCATCTAGTTTCCTGTTATCTTGTTTACACAGCGTCCAAGTTTCACTACCATAACTAACCCTAGAAAGAACCAAACTATTATACAGTCTAATTTTAGTCTTTAGGTGTATACGCCTATTTTTCCCCAATCTCCATAGATTCTTAAAAGTCCCGGCAGCAATACCTATTCGTCTGTTAATCTCATGCCGCGCATCACCAGTATCAGTTACATAGCTCCCAAGGTAATTAAACTGTGACACCTGCTCAAGACTGCAACCATTCAGATTAACTGAATCACAACCTGCCTGACCAATTTTCATCACTTTAGTTTTCTCTCTGTTTATAACCAAACCTACTCTACTACCAGTCTCATCAACAGCTCGAATGAAAGAGTTCATCTCATCAACATCATTTGCCAAAAGGGCTAAATCATCAGCATAATCTAAATCAGAAATTTTCGTATCTCCAGCCCATTTAAGGCCAAAAGCTTTCCCTTGAAGTGAATTTCGCATAACATAATCAACAACCAAACTAAAGAGAAAAGGAGACAAAATGCACCCTTGTCGAACACCAGAAGTAATGCTAAACCAACTGCTACAAGACTTACCAACTCTCACACATGACTCAGTGTTATTATAGAGAGCTTTCATTATGTTAACTAACCTGTCTGGTATACCATATGATCTCACAATCAACCACAAATTATGACGATCAACAGAGTCGAAAGCCTTTTTGAAATCAAAAAAGCTAGCAACCAAAGGTTTCTGAAACTCTAAACATTTCTCAAGAATCTGCCTAAGTGAAAATATCTGATCCACACATCCCCTACCACTTCTGAATCCACATTGCTCATCACGCAATTGCCTGTCAACCAGATTCTTAATTCTATTAAGCACAATCATGGAAAGAACTTTACCTGGAACAGAGAGTAGGCTGATACCCTTATAGTTATCACAAGAACTGCGATCACCTTTTTTGAAAATAGGGATAATAATAGCTCTGGTAAAATCTTTAGGAACCATGCCTTTATCATAAAAGTTATTCAAAATTTCAGTCATCCAAATGGTAACTGAAACATTCCAGCTCTAAGCATTTCCGTAGTAATTTCATCCACCCCTGGGGATTTATGAAGTTTAAGTTTAGAAATAGCCAAACTAACTTCAGATCGTGTTATAGGGCCAACATTAAAGCCAACAATGCATCTATCATCATTGCAAACAATGGGAGTAGAATTAACCACATTGTTTAGAACATCACTGAAATGCTCAGCCCACCTAGCCATGACAGAATCCTCACCTTCTATAACCTTACCTTGTTTATCCTTCAATCCCTGTATACCTGTTCGTTTTCTACCACACAAAGCATTAACTATCTGGTACAGCTCTCTTCTGTTGTGCTGTCTAACTGCTTCCTCAGCTTTGTCAGCCAGGCCATCAAGCCAAAGTTTCTTATCAGTAGCTAACTGATCCTTTACACGTTTATTAAGTTCTTTGTTATGCTTTCTATTAGGACTAGTAGGGTACTGATTAAGGACATTCCTGCAGTTCCTTCTTTCTGAAATAAGCTCAAGTGCCTTATCACTTACATAATTCTGTCTGCTCTGCTCCTTTTTCTCTAAAAGAGTACTGTTAGTTTCCAAAAAAGCCTGTTTAAAATGGCCCCATTCTTCCTCAACTTCAGTATTAAGCAAACCATGACTGTCATAATGACTAAGTAACCTATCATGGTAAGCTTCAGCTATAACTGTGTCTTTCAGAGCTTCAGTATTAAAGGTACATTTTTTAACCTTAGCACAACACTTTTTAAGTTTAAGTTGCAAGACACTTTTAACAAGGTAATGGTCAGATCCAATTTCAACTCCCCTATATGCCCTGTTATTTCTCACAGAACTAGCCCATTTGCTGTTAATTAATATATAATCAATCATATTCCTATGCAGCCCATCAGGTGAAACCCATGTGTACTTATGTATGTCGCGGTGTTTAACATTCTGCAAAGTAACATTTAAGATACCTCTGTACTATCACTTTCCGACCACGTTAAAAACATATGTCAACAGACATGGGTGTTAAACAATTGTAAATGCCAATTTTTTGTATTATCGTCATTAAAAAGTATTTAGACACACATAATTCATTTTATATAGACTAATTTTTATTTTTACTTAGAAGACTAGCAAGATCACTAAGGGCTGAAACTATTTTATATATAAGGGACGCGAATCATATTATAAGTCATATCTAAGTTGTCTTTGCTTTTCATTATATTAAGGAACATTTATAATTAATTATACGTTTTTACTGTACATCATCAACAGCCCTAGCAAAGTGGAAAAATAAAAATGTTCTAAAACTCGAACTACGGTTCTATCAGAGGCTGGAGTAGGGGGCATGAAGGCCTTGCTCTCCACTTTAGAATGGATATTGTAGGAAAAAAATGATTAAACTTAGGTATATCTCATGCATTTTTCGATAAATGTTAAGACCTGTAAAACAGGGTAAAAATGCTATACTGTAATGGAATTCCAGTCTCTTCAATTACCCCTCTCCCATTTTTAATTTTTTCTAGCTTGGTCGAAACCCCTGACAATTCCGTTTCATTTTTTTCTCGATTCAGTCCTGTGTTCCATTATAGTTATTTTATCATAATTTCCAGAATCAGATTGATCAAGAAACTTAATCTGTATCATTGAGAAGAAAAGTAATTCTCTCTTGATTATGTGTAAATCATATATAAAAAAAAATACATAACCCCCCTCAAGCAGCTGTTTGCCACAGAGGTCTGACAGTAGCCTGTCAGTTTATACTCCAGAATAGAAAGTCTGTGAGGATGGCGGGATCTTAGTAGAAAAACAACACAAACATCGAGGCTTTACCAGGGGCTCGAACCCAGATTCCGTGGACAAACGCGCAAACAGAAAGGGACGGCCACTCTACGGGCAATGATGAAAATAAATAAGCATTTGAAAAGTAATAAATTAAACACATATGCAGGATCATTATAAAAGAATATCCATATTTTAAAGTGCTATATTTTATTAAATAATTAAGAAAGGAAACTAATTGGGCGTACAAAATGTCAAGGAACACAAGTTTTCGTTTTCTTTTCAACAAACTTCAACTTTCAACAAAATTCACCTCAATCCATAAGATAATTCAGCTTCCATCCATAGTCAGCTCATCATGTCTAAAGTAACACTTACAATAAGTGGGGTGATTCTTTCCTTTAAATTCTGCAAATAACAGATTTCGTCCGAAATTTTTTCAGGGTGGAGTAATCAATGTTTTTTAAGATAGAAATATTTTGGTCGAAACATTCATTAATGAACGCAATTGAGAATGCAGCATTCATGCAGACATCGTACATAATGCAGCAATGGATGGCCAAAAGCAAAACGAAAAAAGGGAAACTTATTATTTAAAATATATTTAAAATAGACTTTTCATAGTAATAATAAAAATAAATTTTTACGCAATAGAAAAAAAAAGGAAACATAAAAACAAAACCCCCAAAACAACATACATTCCGTTAAGGAAAACTTCTGATGTTAGTCAATATATATTAATTTTTTCGATAAATATTTTAGTGGAGGGCGGCTTTTGTTCTGCTTGCCATGGTGTAAATTTTTATTTTTTAGAAAAACGTGTTTTTAATATATTATCTCCCAAAAAATGTCCATTGATATCAAATTTGGACTTCTCAGGAGCCATAAGATTGGCTGATATCTACCAGTTGAACGATTTGGAAATATGGCATTTAAGACGTTACGTATGATATGAAGAACGCCATCATGTGCAACCATCCATATAGATCACGGCATCATAACTAAGAATTTAAGAATTTTTTAGAGTTTCTTAATATTTTTGACACACTAACTAACAAATCAGATTCTTCTCTGTAAGGAAGGCGAGACCTCAGCAGAAAAACAACTAAAACATCAATGCCTTACCAGGGACTAGCCGAGCACGCTAACCACTCGAACACGGGACGACTATACACATACGTTTAGCTCATTTGAAATAAAAGTCTGGACTTTTCACTTTGTCTTCTTTTTGTCTAGACGTTCAAAATCTATTTCATTTTAGAGATTAACGCAAAACATTGTTAGGGTTAGGTAGCCGTCCCATGGTCGAGTGGTTAGCGCGCTTGGCTACTGATCTAAGGGACCTGGGTTCGAGCCCCGGGTAAGGCATGGTTGTTTGCGTCGTTTTTCTGCTGGGGTCCTGCCATCCTCTCAGACCTTCTACTGTGGCATATAAACTGACAGGCTCCTGTTAGACCTCTGTGGCAAGCAGCTGCTTGAGGGGGTATTTATTTATTTATTTAAATATTGATGAAATATTACAATTCGTATTTTCCGAATTTACAAATAGTTTTACTAGCGCTTTCTCACGGTAAACAAAGAGTGAAAAATGTCAAAATGTTAATGAATATTGTAAACGATCCATTTGTGCTACGTATTTGAAAATTTTGTGATGGATTTGGAGAGTAGAAAGATTTACTCTGAGAACAACGCTTTCTCCTTTATTTCGAAGGAGGAGGGGAAGGCAACTTATCCATTTTAAGATATATATCAATAATTCATTCATTCGTTCGAAAGATAAATGAAAACTATTTTTTGTTGTTCATAGATGTTAATAAAATAATAATGATTTGCATTTTCTCAATCGTTCATTAGCTCGAATTTCTACTGTGAGACGGTAACCTGAAAATAAAAAACTTCAATCATTTGAAAAACGAACATTCCAGGTTCGCAATAAGTGATGCGTTATTCTTCCAGATATCGCCTAAAACTTGAATTTTATTTCATACTCGAAGAACGGTTTGTAAACGATGTAAAGTGAAATTGAGGTTGGTTAGGGGTATCCGTTGGATAACAGTTGAAAGACAGATGGAAGGATTCGGTTAACAGTGGCGTATACAGAAATTTCAAATCTGGAGAGTTAGGAGATTATTTAACATTTGACATACTTTATTCTGTGCTTTTATCCGGACAGTTTTATAAAATGTATGATATTGAAGCTTGTAACGAGAAGTGGGTATATCCCCAACCCTTCTGGGTTGGGCAATTTTTGCCCTAAGGGCCACTTTTTTGCAGGTAATAAATTATATGGCGAGGTCACAAATAACTCAAGGTCTCATAGAAGATTGAGAGGTGATCTATGGATACCTGTTATGTTCGAGATGTAGCCTCCCGTCAAGGCCAACTGAAGTGTTTTTAGCACAGGCCAAGGTTTTATGCCCCATTCAACTACCGACCTTTTTCCAGGCCGATTGATGCCCCCTTTCAGACTGAGAACCCCGCCTTGTCCTCGGTCAGTAGGGGACACCAATGAGCTACGAAAGGCAGCCGTCCTTCGGATGGAATGTTAAGTCATCGCCCTGTGTGTGGGAAAGCCATACCCTGTGCACATTAAAGATGAACAACTCATCTGTCTCCTAACAGCTCTCCAATGCGTCTCCTCCCACCAACCTTCTCTGAACCCTCGGGGTCCTTGTGACTTGGCCATTTAGCTCATTGTCTGCAAAAACGTGCCGCTCAGGGATAAAACAACCCAATCTAATTCCCCTATTCATTAATGAGACTATGCAATGCTTCTACTAATTAAATGAATGTGTTCTGGTGTTGCAGTTCCATTTCACGCGTAGGTGAGAGACAGTTTATATCAATACAGCTAAAACCACAATGGTCACGATGATACCATTTGCATAAAATTTTGGAATGAAGAGCAGGTGGAAGACTCGAAATTTAACAGATGATTTAACAGATGTTAGTCATACCTTTGTCCACAGAGTCTGGACATTATTTAAAGACACGTTTGCTTTTAGAAAAAACCTGTTCACGAGATATAAGTATAAATGAGGATAGATACTTCGATTTTTAAATTAAATGATATATGCAAACCTATTCCAACAGCATTCCGATCTCAGAGTAACCACTGACCGCTTTCATCATCGATAGAAAGCTCCACAAAGGGCATTTATTCCATTAGATAAGCAGTGTATGTATGGATCAGACACTACATGCACACAGGAATGAACAACTGAATTGGTGATGAAATTTAAACAAATCAAAAACTAAGACCTTAAATCAGCAAACCAATGGTTTCTAAAATGAACCTTTGAAAAAAAATGACACAAATTATTAATCGAGCCAAAAAAAATCATAATGCAGTCGCTTTTTTTTGTGTACTATGAATGCGAACTTGCATATCATAAACAATGAACATTAATGCGTTACCTTTCCAACAATTTGAGCCATATAAGAATCTCAGTTCCAATGATAATACATATTTACGTACCACACTGAGGTTGTTAGTAAGGATAATCTTAAACTTGGTGATCTTTGCTGTTTTGATATTCTGCGAGGTCTGTAATTAAATCTCCTTTTGTTGGCTTCGCATTAGTGTTTAGCTGTAATGATAACGTCCAATTCGTAGGAGGATAACGGATTACTCTAATTTGAAACATTCTTTGTATACTTAGGTGAAAGAATGGGGAATATTTTCCAAAGAATCGTGACTATTTCGTAATATTTCGTTGTGATTAATGAGCTCATTAATTTTGTAGTTGAAAAAACCTGTGAAGTGCGTGTAAGAAACTCATCAGTCATTAGTTTAAATTTGTTCAGTGGCTGCCCAACAGGTGCGGTCACGATATTGTAATCAGTCAATGCAATTAAGGAAACAAGTGGGTTCTGTCTTCTTTATCTAAGGAAAGACGGAGAAGAGCTGTAGAGATGCTTTGACGAAGCCATTCGCTTATAACGCCAATCTTTAACACGGCGCGTAACCTTTGCTACAAAATTATCCCTTGAATGAAATGTATGTACAGGTATTGAGCAGAAAAGTGGAAACTTTCCTATGTTACATCAGAGGAGAATTAAATTCGGAGTTCTGCATCTTTCTTAATAAGCATTTTAGGGGAAAATACGGCTGAGAATTGCATTAAAAATCAATTTTAGTGAAATCTATATAAATATCGATTATCAGTAGTATTAATATTATCAATCACACATAAAGAGGTGGCAATTTTGAATATTTAAAAAGCAAAGTCAATGATAAGAACTTTCGACATAAACTTATTAAACATTATTTCAAACTAATTAATATCTGTATTAATTGAAAGCTCTTTTAATATCCGTCTCTCTTTTGGCCTGTCTTATAGGACAGGTTGCTTAATTAAAAATTTACAGCTACCTTAATTTTACATAGCCGTCCAGTGGCCGAGTGGTTAGCGCGCTTGGCTACTGATCTACGGGACCTGGGTTCGAGCCCCGGGTAAGGCATGGATGTTCGTGTTGTTTTCTGATGAGGTCCTGCCATCCTCTCAGATCTTCTACTGTGGCATATAAACTGACAAGCTCCTGTCAGACCTCTGTGGCAAGCAGCTGCTTGAGGAGGTATTTTTTTTAATTTTACATATCGAAAGAATATTGTTGAGAATCGAGATTTTGATACATTCGATTGAGTTTTTTAAATATATCTTTGGTCCCATTTATTCATAAAAATTTTGCAAGGCTTTGAATTTGACCCTCCATTGACATAACTATGTTTTAATCTTTGTGTCCAATATCTGCATTTATATATTGCAATTTGCACATCTGGGCAAAAAAAGTTTTAAAATCATAATCTTGAATAAATTCTTGATGCAAAAATAAAAAGGCCGGATATTTTCATGTCTTTGCTAAACAAAATATTAACCAAATTCATCATTGATGGTAAATTCTGACATTCATTGATGGTAAATTCATCATTGATGGTAAATTCTGACATCATTGATGGTAAATTCATCATTGATGGTATTTGATCATCAAGTAATCATTGATGGGAAATTCTGACAGGACGTCACTGTCATTATCCCGTTTTAAAAGCTCTCAGTGCATAGCTTTACTAAAATTAGATCTGTTCAGATTTCAGCACAGTAACCGATTCAATCGGGTTTAATAACAATCAGGGAAGGAAAGCTGTTACTTGGCGTAATCAATATGTTCATATAGGAAGTCAATTTTCAGAAATAGTCTAATTTGGGTTATCACTCTAATTGTGAGTTCATATAAAAATAAAATTAAAGTAACTTTGTAAATCTTTCCCATAAATATTCTTATTCATCTTACGCCATTTTTATGTTGGAAAAAGATAACTCACTTCCATTGGTGTAATACATACGATTAATTAATTCCTTTAACAGATTTTAAAACACTGTTTTGGAATTACAAAATGTTGTTTTCACCGCGGAACAACTTAATAGACACTTTGCTCTATTGCGCGAAATTCAAGATGCTGACCCCGCAGGTATATACCTCTTTTTGAGGCACATGGAGTTGTCGGGACACGACAAAGTGAAAGCATATGGTAAGAAGCCCTGTAGACAGCAGAAAGTGATTTGGACAAGAGTCCGTTAGTCTTCCAAGGGAGACTGGGAAAGAATATTAAGTAACGAACTGGGTGATGAGGAAAATCGCGTAAAATGCTAAATTTGTTGCTCTCTACAGAATTCAAGTAGAGTGGTGCCACAGAACTAGAAAAGAGCTATCAGTCAGAGTCTATGTATGCGAAACGTATTTTAACCCCCCCCCCCGATAAATTCCGTGTATCTGAAGAAGCGGAAATAAAGTTTTTACGAGATTCTAAAGAATTAGTTTGCTGTTCCTTTTCGTAATATCTGTTGAAATCGGGATTCTGTAAAAATAATCGTGAGGGGGAAAATAAGAAAAGCTAGGCAAATACAGAAATTGGCGCAATCACATAAAGTGAAGAACAATCCGCTAGATATTGGCGCAGTAAAATCAGGATAACCTTATACGGCGCAGAGGCGTCAGGATCCTCTACACACAGCTCACCATGTTTGCTTGTTACTAAAGGGACACTATTTGCAATCCTATAGGTGTGTTAAGTCTAACAATTGTCCGTTAATCAGATTTAGAAAGGAGACAAAAAAGTACTTATCAATGAGAGGATTTAACGATAATGTCCAACTCATTCCTTTATTAGTTTACAAGGGCGAGTTGGCACGAAAATCAGAGGCGCTGATTGAATTCTTTGTTGCATCACGAAAGTTTGCTTTCAAGTTACAAAGTTGCAGAAGCTTTGCTGCACTCCGGAAAGCCATGAGAGTTTAGCAGCCACGTCTTCTACAATTTAATTGCAGAAGCTCTGGAACTGCTAGAATGAATGGTTTCAGTGACAAGAGGTTTACCAGTCTCTGATAAGCTTACCGGATAATTATGCAGTTTTTTAGATACAGAAGTGAGTCCGGTAGATCGCTTTAGAATTCAGATAATGTGTCGTCTGAAATAAATTTCGAGATATATTTTCCGATTCTTTTCGAATGTTTCGACATTTTCCCACAGCTCTTGGTTTTTGGTTTCTTTGGTTTTTGAAGAGGATAAAGAGGATAAGAGATTTTTAATGTGATAGATAAGGTAGAGTTAGGTTGTTTTACCTCTGAGCGGCACTTTTCTTCATACAATGGGCTAAATGACCAGGTCACAAGGACCCGAAGGCTCAGAAAAGGTTGGGGAAGGGGATCCACTAGAGCAGCTGTTGGGAGACAGATGGTAACCTCTCGTCAAGGCCATCCAGCGTGTTCTTTAACGCGCAGAGGGGATGGCTCTCTCACAGACGGACGAGGCTTAATGTTCCATCCGAAGGACTGTAGCCTTACCAAGCCCATCGGTGTCCCCTACTGATCATAGACAGGGCGGGAATTTTGCAGAATGTGATAAAAAATATTTTTTTTTCAGTTCTGCCATTTAAGTTCTTATCAAAAACTTTCTTGTCCACTGACTTTTATTTCTTAGTTTTTTTTTCATATTTTGGCAATAAGAAGTAAACACGAAAGTGGTCACACGCTGATCTTTTAGCTTACCCATGTGCATTTTTGTATTACTACATAACATTTCTCTTTGGTCTTGAACGTGTTTACTTGTCTGAGTTTAAATCTCGTTGCTTTTTGATACGAAGATTTTGCAATTTGAACAACGCACTTCGCTCTGGTGGCATGGAAGAATTATGCTTGGCCCTTTAGACTCATAAGGCTGTGTGGCTCAGTCAGTAGTGCGTCAGGCTCGCAATCTGCAATTTGAAGGTTCGGGTCCCAGCTGGGCCAATTTTGAATTTTATCTCCACAATACTCCCCGTCCTGAGCTCGGTCGGTAGGGGGACACCTATGGGCTTGAAAAGACTGCCGTCCGTCGGATAGGACATTAAGCCGTAGTCCCTTGGGCGGTAGAGCCATACCCTGTGCACAACGTTAAAAACACTCTGGACATCCTTTACAGAAAGCTGCCATCTGTCTTCTAACAGCTGTCCACTGGGGACCCACTGGACAGCTGCTCTCTGAGACCCCGGGATTCGTTGTGATCTACACAACGATGTATTTAGCCCATTGTATGCAAAAAGAGTGCAGCTCAGAGGTAAAACAACCCAACCCTTTAGACCCGTGCTTTTCAAACTCTGAGCTGCAGGGAGTCGTGAAACTAAAGTCAAGTAGACAAGAAATCATAGAATTGGCAGAAGTGTTACCAACATCAGTTTCAACTTAAACTGGATTATCTGCATCAACAATATGTACCGGAACTAAGAAACGAAAAGCTGTAGCAGAAGAAAATATAAAACATGGAAAACCTCGAAAATGTAATCTTGATTGTTAAAAACAACATACTCTCAAAGTGTGGGTCGCGACTCCCAAGGGAGTCACGAGAAACTTGTAATGGAGGTCGCAAACTCTGGAGAACTGTATTTAAATTAATTAAATATTGTCATACGTATGAAATAACCATCCACCTGATGGTTAGCCCTTGACTGCCCTGGACTTCTCGAGCAGTATGGACCATTCCGAAAGTATTCCATCATCATTGCCAGCCCGCTCATCCTTTGCTTAGTTTACTAGAACTTTTTGGAACTACACCGTTTATTATTACCTGGAGCATTCTGTTATGAAAATATTCTTATTTCAATTGAGGTTGCTTTTGTCAATGGCAAAGGGATGTGAGTTACACATTTCATTAAAGATCAGGGTGTGTGTGACAAATTCTTTGATATATATAGGATATCAAGGGGACACGCGGAAAATTCCATCAGTGCTAAGTGGAGGCCGTGAAAAATTCCATCAATGGTAAGCAGAGACGCTACTGCAAAAGTCTGAAAATCACTGCTTTGCACTACATCACACCTATTCATTTTTGTTTAATTTTTTATTTGCATCCAAACAAATTATCATCCAATTCAAACCATCTATAAACTTTCTAACGCTGAAAATATATTTTTATTATTTATAAATGCAAAAGTCCTATTAAGTATTACGAACTTGTATAAAGTTTCAAAAAAAGGAAACAAGTGTGATGTTTTTACTATTATTTATACTTACGCTGAAATATAAAGCCCACAATATTACAACTACTTTAGGTGTTTTTTTTTTGTTTAACATGAAAGAAATAAAATCTGGAATTAAGGAAAGCAAAGTTTAGGAAACGGCGAAACTTTCGGTATTGACGGCCAAAAGACCAAAGCGCACTGACTTACATAACCAGCACAGGCGTCATTTTCTTGGGTTAAGACTCCTAAACCCCCAAACCAAATATACCACTGGAAATAATTCAGGGTAATTATACGTTCATGAAGCCATAAGTTGTTTAAGTATTCTCACTTTAACAACAGTCTTATTCAAGACATTTTAATAAATGGGTAAAAATCAGAGTTACTGATGTTCAGTCCCGGATCTTTAAAAAAACCGGGGGGAGGGGAGGCAAGAAACGCAATCGAGCCAGAAAAATGTAAAGTAGGGGCGGCGGCAAGATACGGGATTTCCAATGCAGTGTATGTAACATTTATCCCTCCGTTACACAGGTTTTTAAAAATTTCTTGAAAAATGCATGAAATATAAAGAGTTTATTAAAAATATCTGAAAAGAAAATCATCGCTGAAGCAGGGGAATCGAACCCGTAATTCTCTAGATACATGCCAGAGCGCTCTACCGTTAAGCTCTGGCATGTATCTAGAGAGTTGCGGGTTCGATTCCCGCCGTGTCAGCGATAATGTTTTTCAGATGTTTTTAATAATTGTTGAAGTCTATTTCTACAGGTAATCTGTGTATTTACTGTGGATAAAGAATTTAATTTTTTTCCCTTTATATTCCTTACTAGCATTCTGAAAGGGTCGGGGGAGTATTCCCCCCCCCCCCTCCCTGTAGATCCGGCCCTGCAGATGCCAAATTTTCCGTAAAAGCAAAATGTACGCAACTTTACGAAAATAGTGACTTTGTGAGAAATACGTTGTCTGCATGAGAATGTAAAATTCGGAGCACATTACACATCATCATCATCTCAAGCAGCCATGGGTTACGGAGGTCCAACCAGACCGTGCAGTTTAATTCTCCAAGCATATCTGTCCTGAGCTATATCTGCTGCATCCGACCACTGCACACCAATTCTAAAAAGGTCCTGTTTGACATTGTCAGCCCACCGCATCCTAGGTCTCCCCATTCTTCTGAGGCCTCTAGGCACACTGTTCATAACCCTATTCGCCAATCTATAATTATCCATACGGGCAACATGGCCAAACCAGCGGAGTCTCTCTGCACAATACGCTGCTTAAAGGAGGTTGCAGACTCCTTTTCCTAACCTCATCATTAGTTACAAAGTTAAACCACCTAATACCCAAGATACTACGTAAGTATCTAGAATCAAAAGCATCTAGTTTCCTGTTACCTTGTTTACACAGTGTCCAAGTTTCACTACCATAACTAACCCAAGGAAGAACCAAACTATTATACAGTCTAATTTTAGTCTTTAGGTGTATACGCCTATTTCTCCACAATCTCCATAGATTCTTAAAAGTCCGGCAGCAATCCCTATTCGTCTGTTAATCTCATGCCGCACATCACCAGTATCTGTTAGATAGCTCCCAAGGTAATTAAACTGTGACACCTGTTCAAGACTGCAACCATTCAGATGAACTGAATCATAACCTGTCTGACAAATTTTCATCACTTTAGTTTTATCTCTGTTTATAACCAAACCTATTGTACTACCAGTCTCATCAACAGCTTGAATGAAAGAGTTCAGCTCATCAACATCATTTGCCAAAAGGGCTAAATCAAAAATTTTAGTATTTCCAGACCATTTAAGGCCAAAATCATTCCCTTGCAATGAATTTCGCATAACGTAATCAATAACCAAACTAAAGAGAAAAGGCGACAAAATGCACCCTTATCGAACACCAGAAGTAATGCTAAACCAATTGCTACAAGCCTTATCAACTCTCACCCACGACTCAGTGTTATTATAGAGAGCTTTCATAATGTTAACTAACTTGTCTGGTATACCATATGATCTCACAATCAACCACAAATTATGACGATCAACAGAGTCGAAAGCCTTTTTGAAATCAACAAAGCTAGCAACCAAAGGTTTCTGAAATTCTAAACATTTCTCAAGAATCTGCCTAAGTGAAAATATCTGATCCACACATCCCCTACCACTTCTGAATCCAAATTGCTCATCACGCAATTGCCTGTCAACCAGATTCTTAATTCTATTAAGCACAATCATAGAAAGAACTTTACCTCGAACAGAGAGTAGGCTGATACCCCTATAGTTATCACAAGAATTGCGATCACCCTTTTTGAAAATAGGGATAATAATACCTCTAGTAAAATCTTTAAAAACCAGGCCTTTATCATAAAAGATATTCAAAATTTCAGTCATTCAAATGGTAACCGAAACATTTCCAGATCTAAGCATCTCGGTAGTAATTTCATCTACCCCTGGGGATTTATGAAGTTTAAGTTTAGAAATAGCCAAAATAACTTCAGATTGTGTTATAGGGCCAACATTAAAGCCACCAATACATCTATCATCATTGCAAACAATGGGAGTAGAACTAACCACATTGTTTAGAACATCACTAAAAATGCTCAGCCCACCTAGCCATGACAGAATCCTCACCTTCTATAACCTTACCTTGTTTATCCTTCAATCCCTGTATGCCTGTCCGTTTTCTACCACACAAAACATTAACTATCTGGTACATCTCTCTACTGTTGTGCTACCTAACTGCTTCCTCAGCTTTGTCAGCCAAGCCATCAAGCCAAAGATTCTTATCAGTAGCTAAATGATCCTTTATACGTTTATTAAGCACTCTGTAATGCTTTCTATTAGGACTAGTAGGGTACTGAAGGACATTTTTAGGTCCTCCTTTCTGAAATAAGCTCAAGTGCCTTATCACTCAAATAATTCTGTCTCCTCTGCTTCTTTTTTACTAAAAGATTACGGTTATTTTCCAAAAAAGTCTGTTTAAAATGGCCCCATTCTTCCTCAACTTCAGTAGTAAGCAAACCATGACTGTTATAATGATTAAGTAACTTATCATGGTAAGCTTTAGCTATAACTGGGTCTTTCAGAACTTCAGTATTAAAGGTAAATTTTTTAAATTTAGCACAACATTTTTTAAGTTTAAGTTGCAAGACACTTTTAACAAGGTAATGGTCAGATCAAATTTTAGCTCCCCTATATGACCTGGTATTCCTAACAGAACTAGCCCATTTGCTGTTAATTAATGTATAATCAATCATATTCTTATGCAGCCCATCAGGTGAAACACATGTGTACTTATGTATCTCGCGGTGTTTGTAATAAGTGTTAGTTATTCTGAATCCATTGAGTTTAGTTACCTGTAGGAGACGTTGTCCATTGCCATTGCAGCTACCAATACCAAAAGGGCCTATTACTCCTCCCCGAAGGTCAGAGTCAGTACCATCTTTGGCATTGAAGTCACCTAGAACAAGGGTAATATCTTCGTTCTTGACAGAATTCAAAATATCCTGAAGTTGTCTGTAAAACCTATTCTTTTCATCCTCATCGGCATCCTCAGTGGGGGCATAACAGCAGATAACATTCAAGTGTTTAATGCTTGTCTGAAATTTTGCTGTAAGAAACCTTTCATTAATGCACTCATATCCTAGAAGAGCATCACTAGCATGTCTGCTGAGCAGCAGACCCACGCCTTGGTGATGTTGTCCATCCTCCCTCTCTGTAAAGAGAAATTTAAAGTTATTTTTAAGTATCTCACCTTTACCTGTCCATCTGGTCTCTTGCAAGCCTAGAATATCTAGGTTATAGCGCTGGAATTCCTGCGTGAGGATATCAAGAGAATAATTTCTATATAATGTCCTCACGTTCCACGTTCCTGCAGAGAGAAAATGATTAGTAAGATTTTTAAAGAAACTAGGTTTATTGAGATAGGTAGGGCCAACAATATCAAACAGTCCCCTGATCGCAGGCATGGGGCAAAGACCTGTTCCTCCACCGTTAAAGGCTGAAGTCACCGATGCTGGTAGGAACTTCAGGCACCACCTTTTCAAGTGGACTTTTTCAAGAGCCATATGGCCTGCCTGAGACACATTACTCCAGTTCAGGTTTGACGATGCCCAACTAGCTAAGTAAGGTTAAGGTACCTGCGATGGCCACTGATTAGGATTATCCACCAGCTGATATGAAAAATCAGAAAACATCAATGCACACTCGATGCACTATTTTTACTAATGCAATAGTGAAAAATATCTTTAGCACACTTCAAGGGTTGCTTTTTATCCTTGTCTCAAGGTTTCATAAATGGGCAAATCAACAAGGCAAACACGTTTAAGTCAAATTGATTCAACACGACACATTATAGCGTAACAGTTACAGCTGCAATCATAACGCTTCATAAACGTTTATGGAGTAAAAGCAAAAGTCCAACATGACAAACCAGTGTGCGTACAAAACGCACGGAGGACCATGATCCGTTATTGTAAAGAACATGAGAATCCATGAAAATTACGGTACCTTGAGGTTTCCCGGTTCTTTTAAATTGTGGTGATGGTAATATGTTACGTGTTCAGAATCTATTTACCTACTTTTACTATGTTAATTATCATAATGCCACAGTTTAGTGCCTCTGAAATCTGTACATCTCTAAGCGTCATGTTTTGAATATGAAACAATCTAAGTAAGGGATATTAAGCTTCATTGAGGCAATTAACCTACATTTTTTTCTGCAATAGTGCGTGTTTGATATATGTAGCATATGAAACAAAGATCTCTTTCAAAGGGAGTTCTTATTTTCCTGGGTGAATAGAAGCTATTTACCACGGCAGCTGGGCTTAATCATTAGAGAATAATTTCAACCCGCCCCCTGTAAAATAAGGAAATTAGCTTCTTCTCTACGTTTGTGCATAAAGTGTCGATCTTGAACGCTCTGAAATGCAATAAAAATGCATAGATATTATAAAGATATAAATCGATTTGCATAAAATTGCTTTAAAAAAATTAAAAATATGATGCCTTAAACATATAAAACGAAAATACTCATTAACTACTCTTTTTTTTAATTTGCTGATCGTTCATACGAATTCGGGGTCATCGAAAAGATTTTTAATATTATCTGGGCGATTTCGATAGATATATCGAGTGGAATTTATTTTATTTCTCGTAATTAACGATAATTTCAATGAAGCTTTGGATTGGATTATCTCTAAGCACAGCATTTTTTATACACAAGGGGCTAAATGGATAGGTCAAAAGCATTCCAAAGACAGAGAAGTTTGGAGAAAGGGTACCAACTGGGCAGCTTTTAGGAGACAGGTGGTAGTCTCCAGTCAAGACCATTCAGTGGGTCTTTAATGCGCACAGGGTATGGCTCTTCAGAACACAGAGCCTGGGTTTACTTCCCATGCAACGGATGGCGGCTGATCGAATCAGGAAGTTCTTTACGTTTCTGAGATCAAGACCCAAAATATCTTTAGGCAGGATTTTTAGCCCTAGAGCACCGTAGGGGGAAATTTGACCCTTGACCTCAAAACAATCTCTGGATTCAAATTTTGGCAACATTTTTGAGATATACAAACCGAAACCCTGAAAATCAATTTTCAAGTTTGGGTTATTTTTGGGTTGTTTTACTTCTAAGCGGCACATTTTTTCACACAACGGGGTAAATGGCCAGGTCATAAGGACCTTTTGTTAGCATAGAGTGGCTTGGTGGAACTGTTTTTCTAAGTTGAAAAACAGTGTTGGCTTGCACCGATACCACTGGGTAATACACAAAAGGCTTTGAAATGAAAATAGACAATCTTACTAATTTCGAGGTGCTGAACACGAAAATGGCAATAAAATTTGACGATTGGCTATTGTTTAGGAGACACAGAGATGATCATGTATAATTGACTCAGTCCACATTGAGTACATAGGTAACCATTTCGCAAAGCTATATTTTAAAATCCAGATTGCAACATATTGCGTTGTATTGCATCAGCCCACCATACACACAGCCCCCGGAGTTATTGCATCATTGTATGATGCAATATAGTTGAGTCATGACATCGCGGCTTTACGATCGCGGACAAAAGATGATGCAATCATTAGTTGCAAGCGACGTCTCATAGGGTGAGCAAGTCTTTTGAGCGACTCCCATTTACCCCTGAGTCCTCCCCCCCCCCAGATACGGGACCACTTTGTTGAGATGAGGGGCTTGAGGGTCCAAATGAAGTCGAAGGCTATGCTGACCGGATTGAGCAACAGTTGGACATGACTAAGATGGATGAAGTTGAGGACCCTGCTGACTGACTTGGTACTGTTATGTTGGACAGGGGCCCCGATGGAGGGCTGGACTAAGAGTCTCAGTCATGGGAGCCGAGGCAACTTGGATTCTATATCCTTGTTTGTGGTGGTCCGGGACATAGATTAAATATAGGTTTACTTCTGTAATACTAGATACTTCTATAGTATAGATAGCTTTACTTCTATAGTACTGTCCGCCATTAGGTAGTCAGGGATGAGCTGTATCTATATGGTACTGTCTTGCCCCTGACTGTAGGTAGTGGTGAATATGGTATTTCCCTATACTGATAGAGCTTTAGGCAGAACTTGTGGATCTTGTCATTATATATATATATATACTTACCCCTGAGTCATAAGTACAACACAAGTGATCCTTACAGTTTTAATCCAGCAGTAGTGATGCCTCGTAATTGTTTAAATTGGGCAAATACATTTTGTTACATTTGCCGGGAAGTGACGTTTGCAAGACAGAAATGGGTCATCACTTCAATAGTGAAAGCGGCGTATGAGTTTTATTTCAGATGCAAGATTGGAGACCAGGAAAAGGCCTGAGCCCCACACATTTGCTGCAGTACGTGTGCAAGAAATCTTCTGAAGTGGCTGAAAGGCGAAAAAGTGGCGATGCCATTTGCTGTTCCTATGGTTTGAAGAGAGCCAAGCAATCACGCAAATGACTGCACCTTCTGCATGATTCCACCTGTTTTTGAAGAGAGCCAAGCAATCACGCAAATGACTGCACCTTCTGCATGATTCCACCTGTTTTTGTAGGCTTCACAAGGAAAAAGAAGTGGACAATAGCTACCCGAATATACAATCTGCTCTCCAATCAGTTCCGCACGGCAAAGGCCTTCCCGTTCCCGAAACTTCAAAAGAATTTTCCATCGATTCAGATGATGAGGTGGGAGGCGAACAGGCGTCGGGTTCTCCGCAGCCTTTGGTGTCTAATGATGAACTATAAGTCTGCCACGTTGCGTCATCTGCACCACATATTCTCAACAAAGAAGAAATGAACAATATTGTTCGCGATCTGGAGCTGTCCAAGACCAAAGCAGAGTTACTTGGATCAAGATTTAAACAATGGAATCTTCTCAAGGAAAATGATCTTCTCAAGAAAAATTCAAGTGACTTCGTTTCGAATTCGTCATGAGCAATTTGCACCTTACTTCAGAAAGGAAGATGACTTTGCATTCTGCTTCGATGTAGATGACCTGATGAATGTCCTCGGAATCAAACATGACCGTCAAGAATGACGACTATTCTTAGACTCCTCGAAATTAAGTCTCAAGGCGGTGCTGCTGCATAATGGAAATCGACTCCCATCCATTCCTGTCGGACACGCTCTCTATATGAAAGAAACCTACAACAACCTAAAACAGATGTTGAACTGTCTTCAATACAGCAAGTATGGCTGGCATCTCTGTTGTGACTTCAAGGTAGTGGCTGTGTTGATGGGTCTGCAGATGGGATATACGAAGTACTGCTATTTTTTATGTGAATGGAACAGCCGAGCAAAGACTTTGAACTACGTGAAGAGAAACTGGCCTCAGAGGAAATCTCTGAAGGTCGGAGAGATGAATGTGGATCACCCAGCACTGGAAAAAGCGATCCTACTATCGTCTCTACACATCAAACTCAGTGTGATGAAAAACTTTGTAAAAGCCATGGACCAGACTGCATCAGCTTTCAAATACTTGGCTGACAAATTCCCTAGACTCAGCGAAGCGAAAATTAGAAAGGGAATATTTGTGGGTCCTCAGATCCGCGAGCTGTTCAGAGACCAGATGTTCGAAAACCTGCTTCAGGGTGACGAGAAAAAGGCTTGGGACGCATTTCGTCTGGTATCAACTAAATTCCTCGGGAATGTCAGGGCAGACAACTACAAGAAACTGGTTATGGACATGTCTCTGCATCACAAACTTGACTGCAATATGCTTTAACCTTAACTTAATATGTTTCCACTTTCTCTATTCATACTTAGATTTCTTCCCCGACAACTGCGGTATGGTTAGTGATGACGGTGAATGTTTTCACCAAGACATTGCAACGATGGAGAAACGATACCAGAGAAACTGGTCCACTTTAATATTGGCTGACTACTGTCGGATGCTCGCCAGAGATGATCCTGAGCAGCTGCACAAAGACGGGCAAAGCGACGTCGGAAGTAGAATTGGAGTTTTACCGATACATGTCATATGTGCGTATTATTCTATTATATAAGAAACTAGTGCGGATTTCTCGGAAATCGTAGCCAGTTTTGCATTTTCATTGTCATATTCGTGTTCAGCACCTTGAAATCTTAAAAAAAAAGGCTACTTCTATATCAGAGACAGGCATGACTTTTATGAAAATTTGTTGCCCAGTGTAATCGAACTTTTTAAATCTTTTCGTACCCGCCATAATTGCTCGGATACAATAAGTCAGGCATATGTAACTTTATAGCGCAATAAAATTAAATTGGTCTAAATTGCTAAAAAAAAATATTTACGTACAAAGAATTTACGTTATTACGTACAACGAACATTAGGAGCACGAACGAGTCCGTTCTCCTAATGCACGGTGAAAAACGAAAACATTTATACTTAACAATTATACTTAATATATTGCATAAAATATTTATCAAATAATATATTTTATAAAATATACATTATTAGAGAATTAGGTATTAATTTTTATATATTTTTCTAATTAATTTAATTATTGAAACGTCCCATATGTATTCTTAGATTCTTAGTTTTTAAGTCTTCATTTTGACGAAGAATCACGTCTCATTCCCGTGCTCAAATTAGAACGACTTCAATTTCCACTTCTGAAACAATGGCTTTATCACGCTGAATTAGAAATGCATCAAGTAATTCCTAAGATGAATCGAAAGTTCATGCAAAATTTTATGCCTCTAGTTCTTTTAGGGGCCAAGTGCATAAGCGGACAGACACACAAACACACAAACTTTCTATTTATGCAGAGTGTTTCAAAAAGGTCTATTCAAACTTTGGAAATGTGTTCTACGGCGCGTAGGAATGAAAAATGTCCCTATGAACATAGGGCCACAAACCCTTCTCTTCTGAGTTATAGCACATTTTGAAAGGGCAAGTAAGGAAGCCTGTCAAAAGGTAAGATGCTAGACGTAATTCGTCATTGTATGTTTGACGACATTATAGTTAGTAATTGTATGCAAATGCTGAATAAAATCTCATCACTCCTGCGTGATCTTAATCATATGTTCCTGCCCTTGGATTGGTAGAGGTGGACCAACTGCTTGGCCTGCAGGCTTCCGATTTAAATCAGCTGGATTTCTTCTTATGGGGACATGTTAAGGCTGATATTTACACTACTCCGTTTCCTAATATACACTCTCCGCGATCGGATCGTGGATGGCTGTCAAATAATTCAGAATACTCCAGGACTTTTCGAACGTGTTCGACAGTCAGTGAGAAGACAAGTATAGGAGCTATTGTTCTCAGGGAGGCCATTTCGAACACTTGCTCTGATGTAGACTTACATAATTGTTCTCACCAATCATTTACAGTGTGCTGTAATAACTGGAATAAAAGCTAATTAACTAGATCAAAATATGAGTTATTTTACCTTGAGTACCATAATCAATTTGAGTATGTGATCTTTTTTTTCCCTTAAAGTATTGCAGAAACTTGATTTCACCACTTGTTTTGATTTCTACGTTATAAATTGCTCCTAATCGCCAATTTCTTACATTTTTATCAGACACATATCATACTTGGATCGAAATATGATTGCTATATGATCTTTAATATAATTCGGAGGATTTCAAACTCCGAAGCACCAAATTTTATGTTTCCGAGATGAACTGCTCCAATTACCCCTAGGTATGCAAATTTTCAGAGCTCTCGTCATTTCTACATCATCATTAGAATTATCATCTTTTCCACTCACTCACTCATTGAAAATAATCTACTTTAAAGAAACATTTAAAGAAAATGTGACCGAAGATTATGATTTCAGTAAAATCTGTTTAAATCCTTATTTTCAGCAGTATTCATTCAGCATTTATCGGTTATAAAAGCTGAAACGGTTAACAACTGACTTTAAAAAGTATTGGGGAAAACCTGATATAATTAATATACAAATTGTTAAAAACATGTTGATGCATTTTAATAAAGTTTAATATGACAATTTCTGAACACTTAATTAATATTGCTTAAATTCCATATGCACGTTTAATAATGTCAACTAACCTTCAGTAACATTTTTCCGTCAAAAATACATTCAATTTTTTTTCCTGATATTCAACGACTACATCTATTTTTTACTCTCATAGAAAAGGGAGCACTGAGTGTGTATAAAATATATTATTAAATAAATAATTAAAAATTTTATTTTTTTTTCTTAGAGTAGAAATAGCGCTTTGTAGAATTCAAATTTATTAAAATACCACTAGAATGGCAGCTTTAACATATACCTGGCTGATTACTTAGAGTCCCTATCACATGTGACATGCGATCGATCATATTCATTCAAAATACATTCTGGAGCAGCTTCGCGACAATTTTCTACAAACCCAATGTAGCTTGAAAAACTCCTTCTTAAAAGAAGGCTTAACTGCAACAACAAAAAAAAAAAACGCGGTATAGCCCCACTTTTGATGTTATTTCATGGAAAGAAAAGAGAGAGAGAGAGAAAAAATGGAAACGAAAGAAGTGTTTAAAAAAAAAGCACTATCCAGAATTGTTGATTCAGTGGCTGAAGCTAGAAAAATAAAGCAAAGGAAAAACTAAAAAGTCTTTTATTTTTCAGTCTTTGCAGCCAAAAGGTTCACAGACAATCTCTTACAAAGACATCCTCCGGCATTCTTGACGGCGTCCTCCCAGCAACCTGACAAACAAAAGGAAGTAAGAACGGGAACGCGTCTATATATTCTACATGTACAGCTTTATCTCCCGTGAACGGAAGCCAAGACTTTTCTTGGCAGCCACCTAATATATCATGGAGCTGGAGCTTCCTGTATTGAAAGCAGCATCTGAAAGTCATAGTTCAAGAACTGTCAGCTTACTACGATACGGCTTCTGACTTTGTACCATCTGGATACCTTTATAGTAAAGCTGAATGTGAGTATCAATTGTGAGATGCAGAGCGAATTACTGATTTTGTTTGTCGCAGTGCATTTGAAGAAGCTTTGATGTGATTACCACTTAATACCAAGATTATGTAAACGTTAGGAGTGAAGCGATAGTAACGGTTGCTTGGAATTAACTGGAAAATATAACAGTTTTCGACTGCTGAGAAAGGTTTTTTTGTTTGAGGATCGGCAAGATTATAAATCTGAATAGTGGGATTTTCGGTAGAATTTTGTACATTTTTCTGAAAAAAAAATACATTATATGGAAAAAAAAAAGAGATGGGCTGTGTTTTCCTCCTTCTATGCGGCACATTTAGAAACACAATTGGCGAAATAGTCAGTTCGATTTTTTTTTTACCTCTGAGTGGCTCTTTTTTCAGACAATGGACTTAATTGCCAGGTCGCAAGAGTCCCTTGGGCTCAGAGAAGAGAGGACCTATTGGACAGCTTTTAGGAGAGAGATGGTAGTCTCTCGTCAAGGCCATCCAGCGTTTACTTTAACTTGTACAGGGTATGACTCTCCAGCACATGGGAACACGATTTTACGTCCCATGAGACAAATGGCGGCCTTTTTAAAAATCATCGGTATCACCTTTCTGATCAACAGCAGTATTAGGGTTTAGCAGAGAAAAATCTCAACTCTGTCTCAGGTGGTACCCGACTGTGACAACCCCTGTTCCGTATGGTCAGATCTCAAGAGCTACGAGACTGTTAAGGGAAGGTAACCTAATGGAAGCTGTTAGGAGCCAGATGGAAGCTTTCTTCTAGAGTGTTCTTTAATACGCATAAGACATTGCTCTCCTATGCATTGACGGATGAAAAGATCGGACCGAATCCAGAATATGGATGAATTAATTTCATTTAAATTAATCATTATGATTGAAATAGAGGGAAATATTTTAATTCTGCAGCGATGTTATTTACTGCACAAGGAATAAATGGTTATCTTTCAGCAAGAATTGGAAAATAATAAGCAAAATTGATAACAAACAAATGTAATCTTCTGATGGAGCAATCAAATATGTTATAACGTGCTAGATATGTGCATCTAGTATATACACGTTTAAATCATACTGTTAAAAAAACAAACGTGCATAAACGCGACCATGTTTCAATACGAAGGATGGTTTCTTACTAACTGTTCAATACGACGGATAGTTCCTTATAACGATAAAGCAAACGTCGTACCTCAGTGAATATGCTGGCAATTAAAGGCAACGAACCAAAATACATGTACAATAACGATTTGGTTTCTTTCAAATTAAAATATGTTAAATATTTTAATTGAATAATTTTGATGCAAAGTGTCTTGAAAACAGGTTTCTATTATAAAAAAACAAAAAAGGGTATAAATCATCCAAGAAAATATTGAGACATTTCATTAACCTTTTTCATAAAATGATAGTTAAATGTTTTAGTAATTTATTTAAAATAATGCAGAATGAATAATCGTAAATCATCAGAGATGACATCAGTTTTTTTCAAGACCTAACCGTGTAATAAATCATTGCAATTTTGCAAAGATGGGTGCCTTTTTATTTTGCAATAATCGGAAAACCATATCCCTTAATCTTGCAATGAAAGCATCTTTAGTATTTTTACCAAATAATCTCTTATTGAATATTTTAAAAAATAGCATCGCTTAGTTTTTGGAATGGAGGAGAAAAAATATTCATCGTAATCCACCACAGATTAAATCAATCTTTATTTTTATCGCCCAAGCAAGAGAGCTTAGATTTCGTCTTTTGAGTCGCTTTCACCTGGTGTGGACGACATCGAGAAAGTTCGGTTTTTTCTCGGATGGAATAACGTAATCGAGAAATTTAAGGCTTAGAAAATGCACCTCAAAAGCGAATATTTTGAGCTCTCATAATTTGTTAATATTGAAACGTTTAAAGACAAATTGACACGATGTATTAACCACGTGTATATTAATTATTTAAAGAAGCTTGATAAATGATATTTGTACTTTCAATTTGTCTCTTTGGATGAAAGAACTTTAGTATATTTTAAACACTAGCACATAAGTTTGATTTTAGAACTCAGTCTTATTATTTGTTTCTCTCGTAATAAACTAATTTATAATGACAAAATTCGTTCTTTTGCTAGGGGATCAATTGTTGCAATGGAATGTAAGTACAGTCGCTCGAAAAATATCCGAAGACTATGATTGATTACAGAATTCAGAAAAAATATCTGTAAACGATTTTTTTTTAGAAATTAGTGATCTGGCAACCTTTGTGTACGTACACGAAGGTTGCCAGATCACTAATTTCTGAACAAATCGTTGCCAGATATTTTTTCTGAATTCTGTAATTAACCATCAATATTTTTTTCTGAATTCTGTAATCAACCATCAATATTTTTTCGGAATTCTGTAATCAACCATAGTGTTCGGATATTTTTTTGAGCAACTGTACATTTAAACGTATTATCGAGGAAATGTAGCTGATTAACAAATATCTTTTTTAAATGACCTCATGCATAATTTATTAAAATGAGCGAAAACTTTGTGTGTTTTAATTTTTTTTAATACATCCAGTCCACGACTAACACGATGTATGCTCTCTTCAAAAAATTCGTATATGGTGAAATTGTTAGACAGATACGAATTTTTCGTAAGATATAGTGTAAATAGGGGGATCTGTTCCAGAAATCTGACCAGACTGATGTATTTTTAGTTTCATTCCTTTGTTTTGACTATACTTTAGGTTGGTTTTGTGGTTTTCATTCGTTCATGCATATTTCATGCATGTATTTTCCACAGAAAATAAACAATGATGAATATAGGAACAAAAACGTTTAAACGCAATTTTATATTAATATGTGGTATTTATAGATAATGCAGAGAAATGAAAATAGAAAATGATATACTTAACGTTGTAAATATTGTTGTCGAGCAATGAAGATGACTAACTGTATGTTTACAAGTGTTTCTATTCTAGACAAGACATATTCTTTGACCAATCAGGGTGAATTTGTACATTGACATCGGTTATCGATAATTATCACGTTCTTTATTGTTTAAATACATTAAATGTTATAGCTGTTTAAATATAATAATTTATAAAAGGAAATGAAGAATAGTTTTGGAAGTATTTATATTATGACCAATGATAAGTCGTTTTAAACCGAAATCATGTGAGTAGAATTGATCAGTAACATATCATTTCTTGGACAAACTTAGAGTAAGTTTTTTTTTCCATTTCACTGTCTTATATAAAATTTATATCCTAAGGACAGAAACTGATTCTTTCGAATTTTTGGATTCAGCTTATTACATGTAAAAAAAAATGGGCAAAATCAAATGTCAGAAGTGGATGCATGGAAAAGTTTATCTTTGGAGTTTGAAGCAAACATAATACTAAAGCTACCAATACTGACAACTTGAATTATTGATAGAATTATTGATTTTCTGTTGTGCAACGTTTACACGATTCCTGCTACAGTTTTGCTCCGACAGTCGGATTTCGGTCATCAGTGAGTTTCAGACGTACATTTAAGTAAACAATAATTTACTGAAAATGAGAACGCTGTGCTATCGTTTCAGAGTTTTTTCGAGAAAAAAGCCAAAATATACAACGAACATAAAATAAAGAAAGGACAGTAGAATCAAGGTCTTTAGCTTCTGTTGGTTAAAAGATATATATAAAGGGGGTCTCAAAAATATAGGTAAAAACTTTTAGGGGAGGTAGATAACATCTAAAGGAATGAGAATTGCATAGGAACCAATAACCGGAAACGTCACTGTAAGTCAATAGGCGGCGCTGTTCATCTGTGCGATAGAGGGGAAATTTCAGATTTCCTCATTCGAGCTGTAGTCGGCTGACGAAGAGCATGCAAAGGTATTCGAACAGGGAGCTGGCAGACATGCACTTAGTGTATGGAATAGCTGAGGGCAACGGACGAGCCGCTCAAAGAATGTATCAAGAACGCTTCCCACACAGACATGTACCGGGCCACCGTTTGTTTGCGCGTGCGTATCAAAATTTGTGCGATTATGGGTCATTTTAAGAGGTAGCAGAAGTGAGGGCAGGCCACGATCGACGCGTACTCCCGCCATGGAAGGAAGTGTGTTGGATGTCGTGGAGACTAATCCTAGTACCAGCACACGTGCCGTTACCTCTGCCTTAGGAGTGTCTCGTTGCAGTGTAGTTTTGCACGGCGAGTCCTTACACCCCTTTCATCTCCAAAGGGTTCAGTTACTTCTCCCCACAGATCATCCTGCACGTGTGCGTTTTGCGCAGTAGTATCTCCAAGAAAGTGCCCAAGATGTGAATTTCCCAGCTTATGTTTTGGTTACTGATGAGGCCAGTTTCACTCGGGATGGCGTATTCAATCAGCACAATGCGCATTTGTGGTCTCACGAGAACCCCCGCCTTGTGCGCACCCATGCAGCACAAC
Organism: Ryuthela nishihirai; assembly: GCA_038380435.1. Classification (NCBI taxonomy): domain Eukaryota; kingdom Metazoa; phylum Arthropoda; class Arachnida; order Araneae; family Heptathelidae; genus Ryuthela; species Ryuthela nishihirai. The sequence goes on along the minus strand of JAWZYU010000016.1, from coordinate 36,789,945 downwards.
ATCGTTTCGCAGTAAATGTGTGGGCAGGTTTGGTCGGTGACTGCTTAGTCGGGCCATATCTTCTACCATCCCGCATGACCTCCGCGAAGTATCTGGTCTTTCTGGAACAGGTTCTACCAGGCTTACTTGCCCATGTTCCAGCAAATGTGAGACGCAACATGTGGTTTCAACATGATGGGGCGCCTACCCATTATGGAAGGTGTGTTCGTCCACATTTGAACATGTCTTTTGTGCAACGATGGATTGGGAGTGCTGGACCAGTTGCCTGCCCCCCATGCTCACCAGATTTAACGAGCGTTGATTTCTTTCTGTGGGGGCCCTCAAAGCTACCGTGTATGAATCGCCTGTGGAGTCTGACATGGATCTCGTGGCAAGGCTCGTCTGCGCTGCTGCTACTATCAAAGAAACTTCAGGTGTGTTCGACCGTGTCCGGCAATCAGTGCTCCGTCGGTGTTACGCATGCATCACGTCTCATGGTGGAAACTTCGAGCATCTGCTGTAACATTATGAAATGTATCATCTAGTACGCCATTTGTAATAATTATGTCCAATAAATCTTTCCCATTAATCACTGTCTTGTGTCCTTTCGGATCTTGCACCTCTGCTACCACTTTCCTATGACGTTTCCGGTTATGGCTACGCAATTCTCATTCCTTTAGATGTTATCTACCTCCCCTAAAAGTTTGTACCTATATTTTTGAGACACCCTGTATATACGGTATATATTTGATAGAGATAAAAGTCATCAAATGTTTTGCACTCGCTATTTGTAATAATAACATGTGCAGAATATAATATAGAAAGAAAAAGGGACATAAGGAAAAATGGGACCCAAATCAAGGATCTTAAAATTGAATCTGTTATGCCCACAGGAGTCGCACGGCCACTCCAGACAGGAACCTTTTTTTTCAGCAGAGATATTTGCGTGTTTAACGTGTATTGAATAATGGGGAACACAAAAGGGAAAAAAAAAACATCCTCTTAATAAAAGGCCAAAGTATTTAACCTCAGAAAGTTAAATGGTTTCTGGTACTAAATATTGTCAAGGAGGTTAGGAGTTTCATTGAACTCACAAGTTCCGTTTTAGCTTTTCGTACAAGGCAATTAGTTTAAAAAAAAGGTGAGAAAATTCAAGCAAATATATATATGTGAATAGAAACCATGTATTATTTTGTTGTTCACTATTAGTATCGTTATTGTAAAAGCTAAAGTAACAAAGCTTCATCTTGCTATTCCCTGTTGCTGTCAAACTAGGAGATAGTTTCCTTCCACAATCGGGAAACTTTCAATTACAAAGGATAATTCCTCACTGTTAAGAAAAGCCGGGAATATACTACCTAAATGCTAAGCAGAACATTATATAATTGAACAGGTAGTATTATAAAAACAGTCTCTGTCTCTTGAAACCAATATTTTCTGAAGCTAATCATAAATTAGAAGAAAACACACGCACATATATATATACAAAGAGTAATAATTGAATTATTACCACTCCCACACAGAATGTGAGAAGCCTAACACATCTGAGTATAAGATTCGTGCAGCACCACTCGAGCTCAGTGTTGTTGGAGATATGGCCATTCAAAAGCAAGAGTGTGAACGTTTGCAGTATGGGAAAAGTGGCGACTATCAAAGAGTTCCGAAAGGGCATGACAGTTTGGGCTATCGCGTTGGATGTCTGAATCACAGGCCTTGTTGAATTCACGGCCCATAGTGATTAACATGTTCACAATATGGCGGCAATCAAAACCTTATCGGTTTTGATTGCCGCCATATTGTGAATATTGGATGGGGGAGAGAAATAAAATATTGGGATGGGGGAGAGAAACAAATATTCCTGAGTAAATTGCCATTCGCTCTCTTGTTATAATTGTCGCATTGGCTCAGAGGTAATAAGGCGAACGCGTGATTGCAGTACAGTGAAGGCCCGGTTACGCGGAATTCAAGCAACCAGCAGTCTCATGCAACCATAACAAATAAAAAAATAAATGCAAATTATATGAAAGTATAAAAAATTAAATTTCTACCAAAAGTTAAGTTTTAACTTGGCGGAAAATATTTTTTTTCTCTAGTAATGCAGTTGCACATCATACAAAACGTAGTTTTGCATGGTAATAGTAATATAATGTATTTATGAAAAATATCTAACAGTAAATCTCAAGAAATCAGAAACTACACTTAGCATCCATATCCCAGTCTTCATAAGTACTCGATAATTGGGACTTGATAACGTTGAAAGTTTTGCTTTTGTTTAATAATAAAGGGCAAAATGTTTAAATTTTGTCATCACCAATTTCCGTAACTTATATCAGGCTTTCGTTCATTGAATTCAGCATTTTAATATAATGTATATTATATTTGTTGACTCAGATTATGGTCATGTTTGTATTTAAAGTGCACATTCCATCTGGTATATTTTATTATTTAAGAAATGAAGGGGAGCGGAATGTTGACCAACGAAGATTCGGTTGAGGCAAGTAATATTGCAGCAAGTCAGAAAGGCGGAGGAGATGTTTAATATGAGCCTGTAACAATCTTCACTGAACCTGAGTGTTCATCAGAGAAGAGGAGACCTGCAAACAAATGCCAGGAAATGTAGGACATTAACAATTCTGAATAGGAAAGCCTATACTTCACCGGTTTCGGATTCAGACATTGCGAAGTATGTGTGTCAAAAGCCATTAATAGCTAAAGCACAATTCAAATACCGTGCGGCTCGGACCAAAGACCACATGCATTAGGATGCTGAACAAAGGGAAATGGCTTCCCATTTCCCACTGTTGAACACATGTGTGGTAATGGAGCTTTTAAAGCTCTTTCCTTATCAGCAGCGGTAATGGAACACGTTACGGAAAATATTGGGATGGGGGAGAGAAACTAGAGTTCACCAACTGGATTGTCCATGTGGCGATATGCTCATGATCTAAGGTGCAAAGATATCGGAGTTGGACTACAAATGTTAAGTTTACATGGATGATGGAGTAATAGGTATCAGGTGTCTATGGAAAGTGATCTCAAGAGATACTCTTGCTATGATTATTCGGAATTCCCTTCCTAATCAGAGATGTTTCTCCTCTTGCTTTGTTGGGAACCAATTTCCCTGTACCTAGCTTTGAACTTAGCTTAGAGGACTAAATACTGGTTAATCAAGGAGTGATGTAAATTGAAAACGTACGTACTAGATACTGTAACAGAATTAACTGTAAATAAATGCAAATCTGAATTATGTTATCTGTTAAATTTTAATATAATTTAGAATGCCCAATTTTTTGGAAAGCTTCGTTAAGAGCAAAGCTATGTTCTATTTTATTTATTTGTAAAATAATGTTCTTATTGGTTAATAGATATACACTCTTATTGCGATTTAGACAATGGTTTTCGTTATACTTTCATGCTTTTTTCCAATCAAAGAAAAATTAGAATAGAGCTAAATCGAGATAATGTGGAAATATTGATAAAACTATGTTTCGCTCCTTTAAGCGTCTTGCTTTTTAAAAAGGGTGAGCATTATTTTAACTGCCGGATTTATATGTAATATGGTCTATATTTTTGTTCATAAATTTCCTTGAACGAATTTCGTCTTACCGAATTAACTGGAAAAGTAATTTTCTACATTATTTAAAAAGAAATACAGGAAGCCTTGATCAAACCTATTTCGTTCCTTAGTATGAAATTGTAATGTAATGACAATAATTGACATTGTTCTGAAGTTGATTAATCTATCTCTCTGTTCTTAGAGGTTTAAATAAACAAATAATTTTGTTAAAAGATGTAAAATTTATAACCGATGTTTATTGTAGAGCTGTTGCCAAAAACGTTTTTGTAAACAAAGATCTTTGAAATCTGGACAGGCATATTTGCCTCTTGATTGATAGACAATGAATACATTTTTTCCTTTATTTTACGTTTTCGTTTTAATTTTGAATTGAATCAAAATTTTAGTTTTCATTTTTAAATTGTTATTGATTACTGCTTCTAGTTTTGTGCTAGATTGATAATATATTCCGAAACGTAAAAATTTATGTATTTGCATTTATCTAACTCTTCTCCAATAATAAATATTTAAATGAATATTTATTACCTTAAAATACAAATATGTAACATCTTAATGAGATAACTGGAAATTTTGGTTGACAAGTGAAAAAATTTAAAGCTTTTAGAAGACAACTAAGTACAACCATGTCTATGCAACTTCCGCTTAACTGTTGTGTTACATGAAGTAATCCAGCTCAGATTATCAGTGTATATTTTACGACCAGGGTACATTTTACGCTTAAACTCTTTAACAAATACGGAAAATAAAGGTTGTACCATATCGAAGGAAACAAATATTAGAACGGATCTTTACTCCGCTGCAAATACTAGAGAACTTATTTTGTGACGAAATGTAAGTATGATCTCACATCGAACAAAGCTGAAAATATCTGTTTCGGAATCATTTCGAAATCCTGATGACGACTCCACATGAGACTTTAGGAGGGCTTGAAATTCAATGACTCTTGCACTCCCTGAATCTGCCAATTTTCACCGATCATCAGCTGGTGAATTTTTCAGTTTTAAACTAACTATATCAGAGGTATTGAATGCTCGCATTCTATTTCTAAAAATCACAACCTAAAAATGGAATTGCCATTTCATATATAACGATAATTTAATATAACTGTGCATATATATAAGTGGGGAATAGGAAAACTGAAACATCTGGTGTACTCAAGTGCTACATAGTTATTCACAGTAGGGTGGAGCGAAAAATTGCATTTTAATTCTCTTTATTGATAGTGAGGAAAAACTGAGAGTTAAGATCCTATTGCTTGAATTCTCCATCATTAGTACTCTGCAAAAAACGTTCACACTGTTTGCATTCCGTATGAGTTCTTCGCTTATTTTTGGTCAGTTTTCGCAAAAAAGAAACTGAAGTGTGCTTTTGTGTGTAAGGGCAGAATGAGGATTAGAGGAGGTTTATTGCAGTGTTTATGGATCATTTTTTTAGATTGCGAAGCATTTGGTTTTATTGAGCATTTCGCGCTGATTATCAATTTAAAATTTCTGAGACCACACTCTCTACCAGTTTAAATTGCTAACTACTGATTACTAACTAGTACAACCACTGACCTTGGGAATAGTGAGGTAAGTTTTTTATTCTGTATTTTGTTTATACTTCGTCGCATAATATAAACCAAAGAAAGCGCAAGCGAAAATCAGAAGTATATATCCAGTGTTTGAAGCATCGGGATAGAGATGATTTGTCAAATTTTGTCTACGTATGACGATGTTATGAAGCATTGCATTAGAGAATACTGAGTACATATTAAAGAAGGGATGGCCTTAACGAAAGGCTACCTATCTCTACTAATCAAGTGTGTAGTTGGGTTGTTTTACCTCGGAGCGGCAGTTTTTGCACATAATGGACTAATGATAAGGTCATAAGGATCCCAAAATCTCAAAGAAGTTTGGGGGAAGAGGACCCTCTGAAGAGCTGTTAGGAGACAGTTGATAACCTACCAGTCAAGACAATCCAGTGTATTATTTAGCATGAACCGAATATCTTTTGCACATGAAGCCACGTCCATTGGTTTCCACTTAATCAATGAGGGAAGAGTGAGGGCTAGCGGAGGTTTATTGCAGAATTTCTGGATCGTTTTAAGTTCAGAGCATTTGGTTTTACTAAGTATTTTGCGCTGATTATCAAATTCAAATTTCCAATAGTAGCAGTTTTCAAACGCAGCTTTTAACTCCGATTCCCCTCAGGTCTAAGCCTTGAATTTCTCGCGATTTGGACAATTAATCTTGTTTGAAATAGAAAAAATTGCAATTAGGGTAAAAGCTAGATGAGTGTTTGATTGTGCGTATATATTTTTGATGTATATATGTATACAAAGCTGCACACAAAATGGGGGGGAGGAGGAGGGTAAGTGATCCATCTGGTCCGGATCGCGCTCTTAACTAGGCATATTTTCTGATATGAAAGACTACCGGATGCAATGCAACAACATAATTTATGTCTATCTCGTAAAAAGTGTTTTGATATTAAGAATTTGTAGCAAAGTTAGATTGAGTATTTAATAGGTTTATAGAAGAACCTTATAATTTATACATAGGTACGAAATCAGTATGTGGATTTAGTGTTAGCAAGATTCAATTTTTAGCTTTGCCAAAAATGGTAAACTGATTCGTAAATAATTCGCTCCTTCCCTTTTAAAGATCCGCCCATTTTTTAATATACTCTGTCACTTGGATGGATACTTTCACATCCTTTCTTAAATCGTCAGAATAATATAACTTGAACCATTTGACCGTTGAGACTAAACCATCCGCTATAAAAACGTTATCCCGTGGTTCTGTATATATTTAAAGCTGTGTCACCTAACTAACTACGTATAAAATCAAAGGCAAAATCACCTTACAACCTATGATTTAAATTTCAAATAAAAGTTTACTCGGAGAGGCGGAACTTATTGTGCTTGTTGTCAAAGCGTTAGCGACGATTATGCGACAGTATCCAACAAGCTGAAACAGATACGAAGAATGGGGAATGTATATTTTCTTTCTTGTGCACCTTTATCTCTAGTGAACGGCAGAATGGCTCAGCAACGAGATTCTAGTGTAGCCCGCCCAATATATCATGAAACAGCAACTTCCTGTATTGAGAGCAACCCCTGTAGACAATCGATCAGTTGCTGTCAGCTGTTGTGATACTGCTGCATAGTATCTGTCTGTCCTCTTGCCTGTGAAATATATCTCTCCTGGTGAAGCCGTTCGCACCAAACAGATTATAGCGGATGGGAGTTCTTCACCTTTGCTTCACTCCATTCATCTTATTTTGCTCTTGCGCTTCACAGTGATAACTCACTTCTGCAGCCTAATTGTGGCATTTATTGCCTGAAAACTGCCTGCTATTGCTTCCAAAAATAGAATGTGTTTTCTTTTCCATCTCTTCGGACTAATATTAAAGATACAAAAGGACTTCACTGATCAGTTGGAAATTTCATATGTGCCGTATTGTGCAAACAGTGCTGCAGCTTTAATATTAGAAGCTGCGCAGCGATATTTTTATATGATGTTATCCTACCCTATGCAGTCTTCCATCTATAGATATTGGAACTTGTGTAGGCTTTGTACGTGTGGGTGCGAGATTATTTTTCCCTGGAGTATATGAAAGGATTTTTTCTCCCTGCTTTCTATTTGTTTTTCTGCCGAAGAAAAGCAATACGTTTTGAAAGTCATATGTGAAAAACGATGTGCTTAAGATACTTTGAAAAAATAAGATTTTATTGATGACTCCGAAAACTAAATGCAAAGAAAAAGGAAGAAAAAAAATGACAGTTTTGTTTAATATATATATATTGAAAATCTACTGGAAACGTGTAAATAGTTACGTACGTAATAATATGCTGCTCACTCATTATAAACATATAAGCAACTATCTTTGACACACTTGTAGAAAATGAAAATTTGGTCTCCTTGATCGTCAGTGATGAGAAAATAATTAGATCTGTCGACAGAAAACTCATCTAAGAATATTGAAAAAAATTGCTTACTAAAGCTGCTAACAGGTTGAACGAGAAATATCGGCATTAAGTGCTGAAGTATAATTAACAATCCATTAGCATGTCTTATCGCTTTTGAATAGAGCCTTGTGTGTGATTGCTGCAACATTCAGCTTCGCTTTTTCGATATTTTTTATATTTGTTCATAAAATGAAATCACTCCTCAGACTGGTGAACGCGATGTGGTATTATCGTGAGATTTAAGAAAAAAAACCCCTAAAAACAAGGAATCCTCAATAAAATTTTGCTGTTGATGATTAATAAAATATTGTCGGAAACAGTGTCTATTAGTAAAGTCATAGTCTTAGGTGTTGGTGTATGTGAGGGGGGGGGGGGGAGACTTAGTTCGGTAGCTCGCCAGGCTCGTAATCTGAAGTTCCCAGGTTCGAGTCCTACCTGGGCCGTTGAGATTTATGTTCGCAAAATTCCCAGCCCTGTCCACGGTCAGTAGGGGACGCCAATGGGATTGTAAAGGCCGCCGGCCGTCGGATGGGACGTTAAGTCGTGAGTCCGTGTGCGGGAGATCCATACCCTGTGCACATTAAAGAACAGCTGGATCACCTTGAGGGGAGGCTACCATCTGTCTCACAACAGCTGTCCAGTGATCCTCTCCCAATCTTATCAGAGTTGATACAAAGTTGAAATGGGGATAGTTTACGAATCGGACACGCAGCCTACTGCGCTTCTTCTTTGTATGGGGCTGGAGTAGGCTCAATAGATAGCGCGATAGGCTCTTAATCTGCAGTTCTCAGATTTGAGTCTCTACTGTGCCCGTATTGAGATTTATTTCCGCTTAACTCCCACACTGCTCTCGGTGAGAAAGAGGACACCGATGTGCTTTGAAAGGCTGCCGTCCATCAAATGAGATGTTAAGCTCTGGCCTCATGTTCGGGAGAGCCATATCCCGTGCACGTTAAAGAACATGCTGGATGACTGACGGGAGACTACCATCTGTCTCTTAACAGCTGTCCAGTGTGTTCCCTTCCCCCAGTTTTCTCTGAGATATTATGGTCCCTGTAACTCTGTTATTCAGCCTATTCTTGTGCAAAAAGGTGCTGCTCCGAGGTAAAACAATCACCAATCTTCCGGCAATCCCTAAAGTCAAAGATGATACTTTGATAATCACCTCGTTCAAGGTTGATTGCAAGAAACGAAATGAACGCTGTTGAAATGGTTAATATGGTTTAACAGCCAAATTCTCGACATTGATTGAAACAAAAAGAGCAGTTTCGAACTCTTAATTAAGAAGCGAAAACAGTATTTGGACGCTGGAAACTGTGAAAGCGAAATAATCAGTGGGATTTGTGTAAGTCACAGAAAGAAAGTATTTGATGTAGCTGAACAATGTTATAATTCCGAAAAAAAATCACGACTTAAAGCTAATAATCACTGCACGTGTTAGGCTAGAGCATGCTGAACTGAATATAGTCGGAAATTGAATATCATGCCATCAATGACACCACATTGAAGCATATTGAACACAAAGAAATTTTGACAGTTTTTTGGCATTTTGGTCATACAATTATTTTTGCTAGTTAATTACTTAATAAAATATTGCCCTTAAAATATGGATATTCTGCTATAATGAACCTGTGTATCTTTCCAATTAAATATTAAGCTAACATAGATATATCCCATATTTTCTCGTGGACGAAAGCTGAATCTCCTGGTTATTCTCCAGTTGGGAATATCCAGTTTTCTCGGAAGACTCTGTGGGGAATGATTGTGCTGGAAATTAATTTTTATTAGGACCAAGATCTGATAACATCTATATTGATTTTTAAATAAAACTATAAATATATAATAAAAAAAATTCCCAAATAGCAACGCATGCTTTATAAATTTTAAAATGGTGGGAAGTTTCGAAGCATCCACTTCTCTATTAATCTATTAATATTACAACGAGTTCATTGAACGAAGTAGCGAGAGAATGTGGTGACTGCTGTGTTTTAGCAGTCCACTTCCAAAACGATAAATTAGATTTGACACGCAGAAATTTGAGGGTAGGGTTGTCATTCGAAGTCATCGTCATGGTTGTTGAACTCTGGACGTACAATTTGGTTACGGTAGATTGAAGCTTTGGCATATTGAAGTAACTGTCCCGATTAAGCTACACATTTCATGAGAAGTGTTATTGATAACTATGGCCAGTTTTTGGAACCTAAGTGAGCAGAGGTAATGGAAAATCATTCACAGAATAAATCAATAGGGTATGCACTCCCACTATCTGGAAACTTTGCTTCCCTTTCCAAACTTATGCATTGAGATAGATACGTTTTGGCTCTTTTAATATTTTTTTCGTTATTTGTTGTCTTACTTGATGATGATTGTTTTTCTCTCTCTTTGCCATTTCTTTTATTTGTAGGCCCATTTTCGCTTCATAATAGGCATTTATTAAACGTACACACTTTTGACGATGATTCTTTTTGCCTGCAAAATCCTTGTTTTCGTGTTGGGGGGGGGGAGGTAACGCTCCAGATTCCTAATGTGATGTTCGCAGGTTCCCTTTCGAACACAAGGTCATCACAGGTACTGACCCTGCCTTCAGTAACAAAGGTAACAGTGATATATTTGGAAAGAGCCCCGCCAGGCAGTGGTTGATAGTATAGGCTAGGATCAAGAGTAGATGGAAATTTAATTGCTGCTCTGTTGAATAATATACCTATGTAAGTTCAAAATTTACATTTTTGGTACAAATTTTATTTTCTGATGCTTTTAGTTTTTTTATTTCCTTCGATTTATTCCTGTTGCATGAGACTGATTGCTTATGTTCCGGATAACAAGGACATTACTACATTTTATAATATACCGGTTTAAGCTGATTTTCTTTTATATTGAGAAAGTCTAACTTTTCTATGAATTTTAATCCCTACACAAAGAAATATTATAGATTTAAAAATAGCATGGACTAGCAAATGAAAATAAGCAATAAAGAATAATCTTGAAGAACAAGAAAATATTATTACTCTCAATTTGTCTTAACCAATTTATCAAAACATTTTGCCGAAGCAAAGAATTACTTTCGTACACTTTACGTCTGGAATTTTGAAGGATGAGACAAAAAATTGCAAAAGCAATGGTGAAAAGCAGGAACGTTCTATCTTTTTCACTGGCGAACTATTTTTCGCTAGTGAAAGCAACAGGCGGGTCATTTTTAAATAATGGTGGCAACTGGCGCGTCAGAACATTCATGCACATATCGATTAAATAGTATACAAAATTGAAATAAACAGCACAACTTCGTTTGCTGCTTCTATCTACAGTGTATTGATTTAATTTAATAATTTCCCTACAGTTCACATGAAAAATAACGAGAACGGGCTAAAATTAAATGCTAGTTCTTAATCAGGGAAAATACACTTTATACACATCTACATTCATTCTACAGGCAGTACGTTGCTGGTACCTGGCAACAAGGGAAAAGTAAATGAACTTTTCAATTCATTACCATGATATTATTTATGCTGAATTGTTTTCCGTAAATGACTTAAAACAGATAAATAACTGCGATGTTTTAAGGAAAAAATAACTTCAAAATCTAATGCTTAATAAAACATACACAATTTTTTGCTGAGGACATATTCCAAAAATATTTTTATGTTAGAAGAGGCCAAAACAATTAAATAGATTATTCTGGAATGATATATAGATATATAGATATTGTAATGTACTTATATATACACTGGTTTCCATAAATTAAGGAAATCCCTATGTTAAGTCAATGGGAAGCTAACGTCAAAGTTCCATAACTGCAAAAATAAGTTTTTTTTGTTTTGACAAATGTGATTGCAGATAAAGATCTCAATCAAATATATCAATATCTCGATTTTCAACAATATTCGTTCAGTATTTAATGAGTTATGGACGTTTGAATATTTAAAAACAGCAATGCCAGTCTTAAGAAACGTACACAAAACTGAAGAACAGTGAAAGAATTCTTTACACAAAGTTCTAAAATACAAACTTATTTTATTAAACACTTTGATACAATACTTATTACTAAGTTTTAATTAACTTCTGAAGTCAATTTTTGTGGCTGGCATTGTTATCTCTAAATATTCAAACTTCCATAACTCATCAAATACTGAACTGTTGAAAATCGAGAAATTGATTTATTTGATTGAGAACTTTATCTGAAATCATATTCTTCAAACGAAAAAAAAACTTATTGTAGAAGTATAGAGCTTTGACGTTAGCTTCCCATTAACTTAACATAGGGATTTTCTTTAATTTATGGAAACCAGTGTATATGTATTTGAAAAAATATATATAAAAACGTATATGTATTTGACAATTATATATAATTATATAGTTGTCAACTGTGTAATAGTAATTTTATTTGCATATACATAATAAGTTCAAACTTTAAAAATAAATATCTCTTTAAGCAGCTGCTTGCCACAGAGGTCTGACAGGAACCGACAAGAATATCCATGCCTTATCCAGGCTCGAACCCAAGTCCTTTAATCAGTAGCAGGGCGTGTTAAACGCTCGGCCACGGACAATTATGAACAAAACATTTAAATTACCGACATAACAAAAGATTGCAGAAACTTTTAACAATTTATTCTAAATTCATGTAAACTACAAAATGAATATCCCCGTGATTAATATACAATGTTTAACACAGATTTTCGAACACATATATTTAATATTATGACTTTATCCACATGAACAGTTCTGTACAGTTAAGCCACATGTTAAAGTTTGATAAATCCTAACAATTGATTAATTTTTCCAAGGATATTCGTTCTCTTCTGTATATTACTGATTTAAGGCACATAAAAGTAAGGTAATAACTATAACATAAAGTACATTTACATTTTGTACTTGTTTGATAAGAGCAAAATTTCATTTTCTTCTGAATTTAAAAGGAACACGAGAAATAGGCTTATTTTCCTAGGTATGAATATGCGAGAAACACTTGTAAAACAACACAGTTTTTCTACAAAGAAATCAATGGTATGGATAAAATTGAATACTAAAATAAGTGTGATCGAACGGATGATGTTTGTGCATTTGATCAAGTAGATTAATCCTCTCCAACTTCCTTTACAGAAAGACTGAATGACGGATACCTGAAAGTCAACTGCACTAGAACAAAAGAACCTAAATGCAAATTAAAATGTTACTCAGGTATATGCATATTTAAAAAAAAAAAAGATAATGCGCTTCTATTAATATTGTCTCAAACATAAATAACATGACAGAGTTTATAAAATAATCTTTCCAGAATGCTTTGAAATCTTAAGCCAGAATTCAAAACAAAATTTTTAGGTACTTCGAAATTATTGAGACGATTATTGAAAGCTACCTGCGTTTCGTAGTTTGAGAGAGTTGATAAGGATGAGGTTTTTTATCAAACTGTATAATTCTACAAACTGATGCAGCTAAAACGAAAAGAAATATTATGTGTGATGACCAATGATGCTAGGAATATGGTCAGAAGAAATCGATCATTAAGTTACCCGGATTGCTACAATTTGATTCCTCTAATCAGTTTCATTGCATCACACACTGACAATCAATGTAAATTTATTCGTTCTTTATTTGAAATGGAGGATGTGGTTTGAAGCATTAATTAAATGCTGAATTATATACTACAGGAAATAAAAAAATACAATACTTGCAAGACGTTATGCAAATGTGACGAAATTTAGGGAGGCTGCAGTATACGGAAATGCATGGAAATGATTAGGCTTGCAGGACGATCGAAACGACTGGACAGGGGCGAGCTGACGTCACAGGTGCGGAGCAGTCAAATACAGACAGAGGCAACCAAAGTTCCCTGGTTGACAAAACGTTGTGGAAATTGTTCTAAACCGCTAAAGACGCCCTAGCGCAGATGTCGACAGCGGTTTCAACAGTTAAAGACTTTTCGCGTGGAAGAATCATCGGCCTTAGAGAAGCTGGTTCGTCATACAGAGATGTGACCAACCTTGTTGGCAGCAATCCCAGAACGATCGTTCACATATGGCGCCAGTGGGTTCAAGAAGGATCCAGCATGCGCCGACAAGGGTCAGGAAGACCACGTTTGATAACGGATTGACAGGACCGCCATTTGCGACACATGGCATTGCTTGACAGATTCGCGACTACAACGCAACTGCAAAGCGACTGACAACAGGTAACACATCGAATACCTACCAGGCGGAAGGCAAACAACAGTCTTTTACAGTTTTGATTGCGAGCTTATCGTCCGGCACTGTGTTTGCCCCTCACTTTTGCCCACATGCAAGCACGCCTTCAGTGGTGTCGCCTCAGATAAAACTGGAACGAACAAGAGTGTAGTACCGTGGTGTTTAGTGACGAATCTCTTTTTCATCTTAGTCAGCACAACTGTAGACAACGTGTTCGCCGTCATTCATGGGAAAGGAACGACACCCAGTGCGTGCGACATCGTCACACAGTTCCAGCACCTTGTGTCTTAGTGTAGGGTGCCATTAATCGGACATATCGGTCAGAACTGGTCATTAAAAGAGGATCTCTAACTGCTCAACGATATGCTACCAACATTTTGCAGCCAGTAACTGTGCCATTTGTTCAGCAGCATGGAACCTTTTACCAGCAAGATAACGCCGGTCCCCACATAGCACCCATTAGTCTGCAGTATCTACACGAGCAAAACATTCAGGTACTACCATGGACAGCACGCTCGCCGGACCTTTCACTTATTGAACACGTCTGGGACATGATGGGCCGATAGATCTATTAACACCCAAGAGGTGCCCCAACTACTGTCGCTGAAATGGAACACCCAAGAGGTGCCCCAACTACTGTCGCTGAAATGGAACAGTGACTTCGCGTTATTTGGCGAAGCTGGTTCGTCATATAGAGATGTGACCAACCTTGTTGGCAGCAATCCCAGAACCATCGTACAATGTTCCTCAAGAGGAACATTGTTCCTCAAGAGGACACAAGAGCTGTGTAATATATATTGCATTGCTGCGCGGGGCGGTTCAATATCATACTAATTATACCATTTTACCGAGTAGGTAAAGTGATTATTTTCCATATTTTTTTTGATAATGTAATTAATCGCACATCTCAGTGTATACTAACAGCTGCCTGCGTTTCAATAAAATGACAGTTTTCATTGATTCCTTAAAGGTTTTGCATTTTTTTCCCTGTAATGTAACTTCCTGTAATTGACAGTTTCATAACAATTCAGCTGAAATTGAGGTCGAGTATTTAGATGTTTTGCACCATACTAAAGGAACATGGCTTAATAAGGGAAAATGTCTGGGTATTTTTTTATGTGATTGACATTTTCTTAACAGAGTAACGAAAGTAGAGAAAAAAAATTCTGATCATAAATGGATATGGGAGTTGATATTGCAACTCAGCACTCATGCAACTCAGCATTTCAATGAACTGAAAGCGAGACTGATGGATGAAAAGAAACTTGAATTCGAAATGTTTTTCAGTGTGAAAGCTTTTGAGGTTAATGTCAAAATTTCCATCTGACATTCAGCTGAAAAACGTGTATCAGTTCGTTTCTCGTAAACATTTTCTTGCAGATGAGATCAGTGCGCCCTTTCTCCGCGATTTCAACGAGAATTCTGAAAGAGTTACAAAATATATATCTAGATAGGTTCAGGATTTCCAGAAACGTTCAAAAGACATTTGTTTGTACCAATGTGCAATTGAAACACAAATAAAATATGTATGAAATATTTACTATCTTAAACTGACTTGCAAATCAATGAAGCTTTCAAAGAGGCCTTTCAAGCAGTAGTGGAACTGTGATGAGGTTGATAGGGGGACTTTTGGTTTAGATGTCCCCTAGAGAACCACTTTTCTGAAGTGAAAGTTTTCAAGTACGCTTTAAAATTCATTTAATATATTCAAGTTTGCCGTTACTTCGTCCGTCAGTAAGTCTGTCATTTTTTCATTCTTCTGTTATCTATCTGTTTGATCAAGAACCTCTCCTAAACGGTAAGGTCTAGGATCTCTAAATTTCGTATAAAGATTCCTCTCATCGTAACATAGATTTTTTGGTCCCACAAAAATAAATAAATGAAATAAAGGGAACTTTTTTTAAACATAATTCTTTACACAGCTTTCCTTTACCTTCACCGAATTCGTTATGCAACTTCCTCTCATCATAATTATAGAAATTTAACGGTTTACTCCCTCCAAAAGCTTTCTCCCTCTCTAAAATAAGACCCTTATGCAAGCCAGAGAAAAACTTTTATTTAAATGGTATAACTAGTAAGATCAGCGAATTCGATATACAGGGAGGGTTTCATGAAACGTTAGGATTTGATACCTCAACCCTGTCCTCACGCCCTCCACAAAAAAGGAGGAAAAATACGAAGTCGATCACCGAGTTATATCTCAAACGAAAGCTTCTGACGGGGGAGTTGCATGGTTTCCTCAAATTATGTTCCCTCCTTTCTCTTCCCCGGAAAGAGGGAAGAAAATCCTGTCCAAACCAAAATTAATTTTCATTTATCTCTAAAAACAAAAGGAAAAAAATCTGAATCTCTACTGACGGAAGAAAGAACAGAGAAAGAGGAAAAAAAACTAGAACTTTTGGAAACGAACTAAAATAAACTGAAATACAAGCAAAGAGTAAATACACAGAGTTACCTGCAGATATAAAATGATGAATAATTTTCTGGGAAAACAGCTTTGCCGATGAGCAGGAGTCGAACATATATGTTTCCAGATTCATTCCAGAGTGTTCTAACCACTAACCTAGCACCGGCTCCTTCATTTATCCACTATGTGAATTACAAATCTTCCCGAACTTGTCGCAATCTATGGTCGTATAAGGCAACTTCTTTTTCCCTAGCTCTGAATCAGACGTAAATAAGAAAGTTATTCGCGCTAAAGTGTTATCAATGAAATAATCGATCAATATTAAATACACAGAGTTAACTGTTGACATTAAAGGCAATAAATATTTTTGCTGCATAATATATACTTTTGTGAAAGTAATGATTTTTGCCGATGCGCGGGAGTCGAACTCATTTCTCTCCAGATTCATGCCATAGGGTTCTAGCTACTAAACTAGCACCATCTCCCATCATTTGTACACTAATGTGACTTATAAATCTCCCCGAACTTGTCGCCCATGTCTCCATACCTTCCTTTTTACCATTGGCAGAATCTAATTCTAATTCCACTTAACACCAATCTCTTAATACTTCTTAACACTCTGGCCTTGCCAGAGTGTTAAGAAGTATTAAGGTTTAGGTTTCTTCAATTTTTGTCAATCCGGTTTCTGGATATTGACCTCTTCTATAAAGAAACCTTCCACACATTTTTTGAGGAGACTTGAGTGTATCCGTTACTGTGTCTCCATGTCACATTTACTACTTGGAACGGAGCAAACTGATACTCAATACCTCGTGCTTAATATCTTGCGTTTAATTCTTAGTTACATTAGGATCTAGAAAATGACGATGGTATGAGGGGGACGGGGAGCAAGTGAAGCAATAAAGCCTGAAAAATTAAAACGTATGTGGGTAAGAGATTGGATAACATCTCCATTCCCTTTTAGAATTCTCAAAAATTTCTTAAAAAAAGGCATGAAATACGCGCACGCTTAATAATTTTTCGTCTCTATTATCCTTATTAGCATTCTTAAAGGAGGGAGGTAGGAGTGGGTTCTTTGTTCCCCCCCCCCACCGAGATTCGGTCCTATTCTTAGCTACATAAATATATGTGATAGACTGGAAATATGTGTGTCGAATAGATTGGTTTGTGGATTCCCTTGAAAAATTTCTTACGGCTGTTGCTCTTAAATTGTTTTAATTCGAGTTCTCAAAGCTTGTGTTGTTCTCAATGTGGTTCTGTTGTTTAGGTAAATGTTATGCAAAGAAGAAACATCTTCATTTCTCTGTCTATTCATTTACTGATTGTTACGATTCACTTATTGATTATTAATTTAGGATATTAATATAAATTTAATACCACACCATATAGAAAATTTTCACCAACACACCAAAGGTGCCTCTAATTTTCATCATTTATATTTTTCCGTGCATATAATGGTGAATAGGATATGAATAATTAAAAAACTGCATAATGTTAAAATTTATCAAGAGATGATAGAATCGTTTAGAGCAGGGATGTATAGCCTAACACTCGCTGTCAAATCACGTGCGTGAAGCAGGTTTGATTGGGTTCGCCGGACCAGACGTTCTACTTTTTAAAGAACTGTCCCGGTGTCCCGAAACAAATTTTAAGAGCGTCTTAATGACCCCTTTTTTGTTGTTGTGTTTTGGAATGATATACAGTCGGCTCTCGATTTACGTGAATTTAAATCAACGCGTTTTTGGGTTGGGTTGTTTTACCACTGAGCGGCACTTTTTTGCACACCATGGGCTAAATGGCCAGGTTTCAATGACCCCGAAGGCTCAGAGAAGAATGGGGGGAGGGTACTCACTGGAACAGCTATTGGCAGACAGATGGTAGCCTCCCGTCAAGGCAATCCAGTGTGTTCTTTAATATGCACAGGGTATGACTCTCCCGCACACGGACCACGGCTTAACGTCTCAACCGACGGACGGCGGCCTTTCCAAGCCCATCGGTGTCTCCTACTGACCGTGGGCAGGATAGGGAGTTTTGCGGAGATAAATCTCAAAGCTTACCCGGCTGAGACTCGAACCTGGGAACTACAGATTACGAACCTGGCCCGCTACCGACCGAACCAGCCCCACCCCCGCATTTTTGGAATAATGCTGTCACTGCATTTACATCTTCTTTTAAATTTATGAGACATTTTCTTTAGAATAACACGGGTTACCCTGAGCTCCAAACAGTCGGTTCACTCTGGCAGGTAGTTAGTGTTATCGGCAAGGTTTGTCGCAAACAGCGAACTTTGAATTAGCCGTGCCACTAGAAAAGTCACACATTTTCAACACACACTCCTAGCAACAGTAAAAGTCATACCTCAGTGAGACGTAGGTTTACCGTCAATCTACGCACTAGTTATGAAATCTACATTTCACGCTCTTAAATTTTTGCTTCCCTCAGCTACTGCAAATTGTCCGTCATCCATGAGCCATGCCTAATGAGCCGTTGTAGAACTGCTTTAATTACGTTTCCTATAGGGGGTGCACTTTCGAGAAAATATGCTTCAGTTCTAAAATGGCAACTGAAATCGCAACATTTGCAATTTCGCATTACTAACAACAACATTTATGCATTTTAAATTGTCCCACTTTCAGAAAGCTGAAACCGGGACATTTACTGAAATGTCTCATTTTTTTTTACACATTAAATGATTTTCAGGGAAATCCATGTTAAAACAGAAGTACGTTAATTCAAATATCGAAAAAAGCCAAATGACCAAGAATAGCCTAATAGTCTTTATCATCCATTCTTGTTCATAAAGATATTTTTGCAAAAATATTTTTTTTCATGCTGATCGCTTCATTAAGACAGTAAATAGCTTTACATTGTTATCATTATGATAATTTAAAATATAATAATGCAAGCTTAGGATTAATATTGGCAATTACAAAGCGCCCAATGTATGCACACAAAGAACCCCGAAATATCGATTTCTGAGTTAGGGTTTTTCTCAACGATTCGAATCATGGTCACAATGATTGGTCACATGGTCACAATGATGAACCCTTATGCGCGATTCGAATCATGGTCACAAAGTGACCATGATTCGAATCGCGCATAAGGGTTCAGATTTTTGGCGATTTAATACTATTCTTGCTATTGCAGTGGTAACTGTAATATCTGAATAACTTATTATGCATTGCTTTATTTACTTCTTTCGATGTTTAATGTTTTCCGTTAAGCCACTCCATGGCCGAGTGGTTAGGGCGCTTAGCTATTGACCAAAGTGACCTGGGTTGGAGCCCCGGGTAAGACATGGATGCTTGTGTTGTTTTCTGTTGAGATCCCGCCATCTTCACAAACATTCTACTATGAAATATAAACTGATAGGCTGTCAGACATCAGTGGCAAGCAAATGCTTGAGGGGATATTATTATTTAATGTTTTTAGAGCATATCTGACCAAGACCGGATATAGGAAAAATCGAGGGGGGGGGGGGAGGCAAGAAACACAATTGAGGAAGAAAAATGTAAAATCAAAGGCAAGGGACTGAATTTCCAATGCAGAGTAGTGTTTTCCCTTTCTTTTTACAAGTCGTTTAATATTTCTTGAAAAATGCATGAAATGTAAATAAGTTTAATGATTTTTGCCTCTATTACCTTACTAGCATTCTGAGAGAGGTGGGGGGAGGGGGGGCATGTCTCCCTTGGCTAAATCCGTCCCTGCATCTTTGTTATTGAAATCGATTATGATATTTTCCTTTAGAACAATTTAGATAATCTTTGTATAATATAGCCGTAATATTTTAGATAAAATTATATGAAATTAGCAGCAGTTTCAGGAGTAGAATCGTCAGTTGTGATTAAAGACCAAAGATTCTTATCTGAAACCACTTAACAATGCCAAAACTTTGTTCAACGCCTCGTATCACTATTTGCATTATCACGACAATACCTCGCATATTTCGAAATCGTAAATTTTGTACTTTTTAGTATCCATCTTTTCATGATGAGGAACCTTCGTCATTATCCAAAGCTTCTAGAAATACTTTCGGAATTTACTCTGTTTGCAAACGTATTAATCCATTTTATTTCGGAAATATTGTTTGGAAACTCTCATTAGGACAATGCCTCTCAGCGTGAAATATTTTCGTAATGAAACGGGACTAAAAACCTAATACTAATCAGCAGTACAATGATGCGTTTGTTCCTATGATGAATCGATTTCGGATAGTTGTATAAAACCCATGTGAAGCGTCGCAACCCATCCATCATTTTCCTAAACAAAAGCGGTAATAGAAATGAGTAGTTAAAAGCAAAATCAATAGAGTAATTGTATTCTTCACCGTGCAGTCTATTTGCTTAGCGAAGCGAGAAGATGTATGACAACGGTGTAGAAGGATAGAACGACGGCTTAGCAGAATTTCTCTAGCAAAGTGAGTTGGCTGTCAGTTTGCGGACGTAAGCTGTGAATTTGATCCATTACGCTGCGGAACATGACATGCTACCGAGTTCTTAGGTATTAAGAATAAATTTATTTCGTCATAAATTAAATGGTTAGCGTAATTGCAGGGTTATAAGCTCTCTGACTTCGTACGTGATTATTTAGGGAATATTGAACAATTGATATGTAATGTGTTCAATAGAATCATACAAAGAGTACTGCACACAGTAACGAACATCAATCACAGGGAGACATTTGCAAAACATTGAACAGAACCACACTACATGAAAAACTGGTTATGAGCTTTAATACCACTGATGTTCATAATTTTAGGAAGTTGAACAAAATTGCAAAAATCTCAAAAAAACCTTATTGGAATTTAGCGAACGTTTTAGAGGATATTCAGCGTGAAATAACTCACATTTGTCGACTTTTAAATTTGCATTTCCCAGTGACAAAGATTCTGGGATATGCAAATTAAGCTGGTGATAAAAGGAACTTCAGGAACGAGCGCTTCTCATTTCGATTAAGAACGGCTTTTTCGAGCGTTTAGGTTTGCAGCTTTGTTAAAAGCAACGGAGGAAACATTTGAATGATAGTCAGAGGTGAAGAGACATCGGACGGACGGACAGTCAAACAGAGAATTTGCCAGATTCATGAATGCGTTCAAAAGTGTAATTTACAAACTCTGGAGATGTTTCTAAGACACTGGAACATGCTCTAGAAGAACGAGTCAGGGTAAGTCCAGAGACAACAGTTTAAAATGATCGTTTCGTGTAATTAACTGCAATGCGCAATAGAATGATGTCAGTGAGCCAACTTGCATCGGAACTTTCAGCTGCCACAGGAAGGGAAGTATCCAGAGTAACTGGTTTCGACGACTTCCTGAAAAGGGTTATATACTAGAAGATCTGTAGTGTGCATATCACTAACCTCAACTCATCGGAGTGCACGACTGTAATAGAGCAAGCAGCATCTGATTTGGACCAATGATCAATGGGAATAGGTTTACATTTCAGATGAATCACGATATAGCGTAGAAGTGATTCTCAGCGCCAATGCATCTGGAGCGAGCGTGGGACACGTATCACACTCTGAATATAATCAAAATTGGACCGTTTTGGGTTGGGTTGTTTTACCTCTGAGCGGCACTTTTTTGCACACCATGGGCTAAATGGCCAGGTCACATGGACCCCGAAGGCTCAGAGAAGGTTGGGGGAGGGGACCCACTGGAACAGCTGTTGGGAGACAGATGGTAGCCTTCCGTTAAGGCCATCCAGCGTGTTCTTTAACGTGCACAGGTTATGGCTCTCCCGCACACGGGGCCACGGCTTAACGTCCCATCCGACGGACGGCGGCCTTTCAAAGCCCATCGGTGTCCCCTACTGACAGTGGGCAGGGCGAGGAATTTTGCGGAGATAAATCTCAAAGCTGACCCAGCTGGGACTCGAACCTGGGAACTACAGATTACGAGCCTGGCGCGCTACCGACTGAGCCACCCACGCCCCAGGACCGTTTTGGTGGGAGCGGTTTGTTCATCTGGGTTTGTATCACTATCCATGGCAACACTGACCTTCATGTCTTCTCAGGAGAGACTCAATGCTCTAAGATACAGAGACAAGATCCTGGAGCCATATGTAAGACTTTTTATAGGTGTTATTGGGTCAGAATTTACATTTTTATGGACTATAAAACTTGTTCACATAAAGTTCAGATCGTCGAAGAATACTTTGAGAGTGAAGATATCCAGAGATTGGATCTGTCAGCGAGGTCTTAAGACCTAAATTCCATTAAACATTCATGGTATGCTTTTGGGAGTTGAGTTTCAAATCATCAGCCTCTCCAAGGACCCTTTATGAGCTGAGGAATGCTCTTATAAAGGAATAGAATTTGCAGACCTCTGCAATGATGCAATTAATGATCTTGTTAAAACATGAGAATTAATTAAAAATTAAATGATCATGTTAGAAACATGAGAACTCGTTGTGCAAGCTGTATTGCTCTTATGGGTAATAATACTATTTACTTCTTAACTTTAAGCTCAAAATCTGCAGTGTTCCATAATTTTCATAATCGAAAAAAAATTCTGATATCTTCTTAGATTAGAAATTTAATTTTATCCCCAAATGAAGATATAATAATAAAACAAGTTATATTTTTCTTACCATTTTCAAAATATCTTTTTTTTTCTGTGACATGTTTTTCTAAAAACGTTTTGAAAATTTAGGGAAATTTCAATATGGCTTTTCGTTCACATTACATGAAAAGATAGATAACGAAAGTGTCCCAATTCGTGTTGGTAAGGTCGTAGCCGGGGAGAGGGGACCAGGGTGGTCCCCTCACCTGGAAAATCCGATTGTCTTATAGGCAGTGACGCACTCAGGATTTAATCTTGGGGGGGGGGGGGGGGCGAGGGTCCGCTGGCCCGGCTCGGGCAAATGAAGTAACGCTCGGTCCGCCCGAGCACTACTTCGTTCGCCCGGTGTTCACAACGGCCGTGATTCCCGAGAGCTATAGGGTATTCCCACCTTATGTGAATAATTCATAAGTAACCAATTCATAAGTAGTATAGAAATAAAAGACACGACACAACATAAATATAAAAAATGAATTTTAATTAGGAAAAGAGTTTTGAAAAATTTTCTAGCGATTTTTTTCCATTTTTTGGGAGGTGCCAGGGCCCCTTGCCCCCCCCCCCCCCCTCTGGGTGCGCCACTGCTTATAGGAGATCTCAAACATGTCTACCTGCTCTGATGTCCAAAACAGTTATCTTTCTATAATTTTATTTTATCTCCATAGTATATGTCCGACACCAAGAAAAAGATTTAAAAAACTACGATCTAATCATATTCCATATATAGAATAGAACATTATTTTACCCTTTTCTGGAATATTTTAGTAATTGGGAAACCCTATTCAAGTCTTATTATCAGAGTCCCTTTCCCTCTCAAAGACAATTAATTAAATTCACGAACCTCTTCCGAAACTGAATTCTCTAGAATTCCCCCCTTCCCCGAGAAACTAAATGATAGATATGTCTCTGCATGTTGGTGTATATCATAAATATGATGCACGGCTAAGGTGCATCGTGACTTGATGTTGATCGAGTTAATAACGAAAAAGGTGAATATTTTTCGAGGTTTTTTTTTTAATTTACGATAGTGGCGGAGTGGAAATGGGACTGCGATCACTGCGCATCGCTCATTACGATTCAAACTTCTGAAAACACACTGAAAAATTCAACTACTGCAGTTTATTTCATTTTTGGGTTCTTTAGGATATGATTACCCAAGTGAAATTAACTCAACATTTAATCTCGAAGATATAAACCTCAGAAAAGAGGAAATGACTCTAATGTCAGCGCGCATTGAATCCTTCCTATTATCATTAAGTAAATATTAATTTGCATTCTGTGAAATATTTATTTAGGTTGTTTAATATATATATATACCATAATTAACTTCTATGTTTTCCCACTACTCTGTCTTCGTTATATAACATACAAGTAAAGTAAGCGCATTAGCTGATACTAAATGTTAAATAACGTGAACATGGTTTAATGAAAGGAAAAATATTCGTTAAGTAATTTACTTTATGCTGTTGGCTTATGTGTCACGATAGGAAACATGCAATGCCGCTAATTAAAGGAAAAACTTGAGTTGGTGATACAGACTCAATTAAACTTAAGGATGTTTATGAAGGAAAAGCCGACATGCTAAAATAACAATCCAGACGAGTTAGTACATTAATTGAAAAGGAGAGATTAAGATGAACAAATTGCTCAAGTTAATAAACCAATGTTCGTAAAACTGAATGTGTTTCAGCAAGACATGAATATGGCTGTTGATTTGCCTTTCGACTCCTTAGGTTTATACACGCAATTAGCCTTTGTGGGAGGCACTATTTATTATGAATTTTAATCGAAGTTTAATTTAATTCATTTGACCCAATAGACTATTTTTCTTTTAAAATGTTTTCCCAATTTCTGCTTCAATCGGTTTTCATAAGCTGAAGAATAATATCTCCGGAAAATATGAAATGTATTTAAAGTAAGGAAACTTTATTCCCAATTGCTGGAGTTACCTTTTAGTGTTATGAGAGACCAATGCTTTTCTCCCCTTCGAATCAGACTTTTGCGAAGACAACAACAAAAGATGGGAACCAAAGAACACTTCGAAATAGTAATCAAAAAGCAATAATCTCAGCTGTACTTAGTTTGGAATATTTATATCTTAAACTAAAGACACACTTAAACTTTTGATTTTAGGCTCTAAAATATTCCAGAACATGTAAGACTCATTCTTTTTCTCATAAAAATTTACTGCCATTAGTAGATTACAAATGTAAAAGAAACGAAACTGGTGTAGAATAGCATAAATATGTTTTATAATAGCACTGGGCAACACATAAAAAGGCTTTGAAATGAAAATAGCCAATCTTTATTAATTTGGAGATGCTGAACACGAAAATGACAATAAAATTTGTCGATTGGATCTTGCTTAAGAGAGACAGAGATGGTCATGTATAAACGACCCAGTCCGCATTCAATACATAGGTAACCACTTCGCAACGCTGTATTTTAAACTCCAGATTGCAACATATTGCGTTATACTGCATCAGCCCGCCATACACATAACCCCCCGGAAGTATTGCATCATTGATGAAATGTAGTTGAGTCATGACATCGCAGCTTTACGATTGCGGACAAAAGATGACACAATCGTTAGTTGTAAGGGATGTCTCGTAGGGTGAGCAAGTCTTTTGAACAACTACCATTTACCCCTGAGTCATAAGTACAACACAAGTGATCCTTGCAGTTTTAATCTACCAGTAGTGATGCAGAAAATGACATTTGCAAGCCAGAAAAGGGCCATTACTCCAATAGTGAAAGGGGTGTATGAGTTTTATTTTGGATGCAAGATCGGGGACCAGGAGAAGACCTGGGCCCCACACATATGCTGCAGTACGTGTGCAAGAAATCTTCCGAAGTGGCTGAAAGGCGAAAAATTGGCGATGCCGTTTGCTATTCCTATTTGTTTGGAGAGAGCCAAGCAATCACGCAAATGACTGCTACTTCTGCATGGTACCCGAATATACAATCTGCTTTCCGACCAGTTCCACACGGCAAAGACCTTCCCATTCCCAAACCTCAAAATATCAGATGATGAGGAAGGAGGCGAACCGGCATCGGATTCTCCGCAGCCTTCGGTGTCTAATCCATACGTCTGCCACGGTGCGTCATCTGCGCCACACATTCTCACAGAAGAAGAAATGAACAATCTTGTTTGCGATCTGTAGCTGTCCAAGGCCAAAACAGAGTTACTTGGATCATGACTTAAATAAAGGAATCTTCTCAAGGAAAATGTCCGAGTGACTTCGTTTCAAACTCATCATGAGCAATTTGAGCCTTACTTAAGAAAGGAAGATGACCTTGTGTTCCGCTCTCATGTAGATGGCCTGATGAATGCCCTCGGAATTAAACATGACCCTCAAGAATGGGGACTATTCATAGATTCCTCGAAATAAGGTCTCATGGCGGTGCTGCAGCTTAATGGAAATCGACTTCCATCCATTCCAGTCGGACACGCTGTCTAGATGAAAGACACCTACGACAACCTAAAACAGCTGTTCAACTGTGTTTAATACAGCAAGTATGGCTGGCATCTTTGTTGTGACTTGAAGGTAGTGGCTCTGTTGATGGGTCTGCAGCTGGCATATTACAAAGTACTGAGCCTTTGCACTACGTGAAGAGAAACTGGCCTCAGAGGAAATCTCTGAAGGTCGGAGAGAAGAATGTGGAACACCCAGCACTGGGAGAAACGAAAAAACTCCTGTTACCGCAAACTCTGTGTGATGAAAAACTTTGTAAAAGCCATGGACCAGACTGCATCAGGTTTTAAGTACTTGGCTGATAAATTCCCTCGACTCAGCAAGGCGAAAATTATAAAGGGAATTTTTGTGGGTCCTCACACCCTCGAGCTGTTTAGAGACCAGATGTTCGACAACCTGCTTCAGGGTGACGAGAAAAAGGCTAGGGACAAGTTTTGTCTGGTGTTACTAAATTCCTCGGGAATGTCAGGGCAGACAACTACAAGAAACTGGTTAAGGACATGTTGTCTCTGTATCACAAACTTGACTACAATATATCCTTAAAGATCCACTTTCTCCATTCCCACTTAGATTTCTTCCCCGACAACTGCGATATGGTTAGTGCTGACGGTGAATGTTTTCACCAATACATTGCAACGATGGAGAAACGATACCAGAGAAACTGGTCCACTTTAATATTGACTGACTACTGTCGGATGCTCGCCAGAGATGATCCTGAGCAGCTGTACAAAGACGGGCAAAGCGACGTCGGAAGTAGAATTGGAGTTTTACCGATACATGCCATATATGCGTATTATTCTATTATATAAGAAACTATTGCGGATTTCTCAGGAATCGTAGCCAGTTTTGCATTTTCATTGTCATATTTGTGTTCAGCACCTTGAAATCTTTAAGAAATGGCTACTTTTATCTCAGAGGAATGACTTGTACGAAAAATCGTTGCCCAGTGTAATCAAAGAAATGATGAGTCACACTAGAATATATACCATAAAGTTAAATACTAACAGTTCATTTTAAATTATCAAAGATTTGAAGAATAATTACCATTCTTCTCATTAGTAGAACTCTCACGCTCATTTAAACTACATTTATTATACGAAGGAAATAGATATTTTTTCGTTATCTCTCACTATTTTAAAAGAAATTTTAATTCAAATGTTTGGAAAAGTAAAAACACTTGCCAAATTGATTACATTTTTTAATTTTGGTTCGTAAGTGTCTAGAGTCCAAAGGGTTTGATCCGAGTAGGACAGGTGCCTGCGTAATGGGAATGCCTGCCGATTTCCGCTAAGCTCCGTGTTAACAATCGAGGATAGGAAGCTTTAGAACCTGTCATATGAGGGCAGCACCGTTCCAGGGTAAGTTAATCTATGCTAACGGTAAGTATATAGCGATCTGGTTGAAGTCATGTAGTAAATAATCAGACATATAGTTAATCAAATACACAAACTAAAACCTTTCTTGGAAATACAACGGGAATAATGATTTAAACTCTCTATAAAGAAATATTTGTTTAAAATTAACCGGTTTCATTTGAAAATTATTATCGATTAAAATCAGAAATTTTCAAGTGTTTATCCAGTAATATTGTTTAACCGTAATTCTTTAAAGATCAAAATTTAATTCTTATTTCCAAGCAATTCTTTACCTAATTTAATAATTTTCATTACTATTAGAGATAGCTTTTTTATTAAGGAAAATGCATGGGCAATAGATTTAAGCAAGATCATTTTGATATTAATGGCCTTTTTTAATTAAACATAAAGCGGAAAACTTACTGAAAAATAATGATTAAAAGTAATTATTTTTAAATGCAATAGACACAAAGTTTATGCTGTAGCTCAAAATTGACTCTTTATATGTTAGTTTTATATTTCGATTACTTCTCCCGACCTACAGGGTCCGCCCTGTTTCTTGTTTAAAGTAATGTTATTTTTTATCACGTCAATCGACGAAGTTACATAAAGTAGCTCAATTTTCATTATTTTTCAATTTAGAAGGATAAAAGGGCTCCCTTTAGAATATAGCTCTAAGGCTCCTATTTAGAACTTTATTCCAGTGCACCCATTTAGAGCTTGGCTCCAGGTCTCCCAATTGCTTAATCCACCCTGGTTCATACATGTATTTGTGCCGTTTAAAAGGCTGATAAACTTTGTAAACTTTCATATTTTATTACTCATATACAAGACTGGTTTAACGAAAGATGGGGGGGGGGGGACAATAGTGTACGGGCCCATGGAAATGAGCGACATTTTGAGTATTATACATAGCAATTCGAGCCCCGGGTAAGGCGTGGATGTATGTGTCGTTTTTCTGCTGAGGTCCTGCCATCCTCTCAAACCTTCTACTCTGGCATATAAACTGACAGGCTCCTGTCAGACCTCTGTGGCAAGCAGCTGCTTGAGAGGGTATTTATTTATTTTTTTTTCATTATTTGAATTTGTGAAAATTTTTAAATTGGTAACAACAATATTATACTCAAAGAGAGCTATAGCGTTATCTTTCCATGTTATGGCAACGGGAATCTAACTCCGAAGTTCTATAACATCTAAAATACGTATTTATGGAAAAATGTGATGAAGATAAAATTGTAGACTGGTATTTGTAGACCAGTTAGCGCTAGGTTCTTTTCGAGCTGCTAATGTGTGAGTGAGTGCAGAAGGGTAAATGTCTCTACCTTGTCAGGATGTTGCTGCTATCTAGGTGGCCGATACACACAAACTCAGATTTTACATATAAGCACTTGATGCATTTAATGAAAAACTGTGACTGAAATTAAATATAATCAAATTTATTTAAATCTCAATTTATCATCAATATTCGTTCAGTATTTAGAGTTAAGAAAGCTGGGATATTTAACAATAAATTATCTTCTTTTATAAAATTATCTAATATCAAAATAATCATTATGCAAATTTTTAAAATATATATTTTATTAAATAATTTGAAACAAGACCTATTAAGTTTTAATTAATATCCGAGGTAAATTTTTATGACCCATTACTGTTGTGAAATTTCTAGCTTCAATAATTCCTTAAATACTAGACAAATGCTGTTGGAAATCGAAATTTAAAGAGAAAAGATTAAGATTTTTAATTTATTTTCAGTAACATTTTTCCATTAAATAAATATTTTAGAACTTATAGAGCTGCGAAGTTAGATTCCCATTCGCATAACACGGAAATTCTCTAATATTTTGTTAGGGCAATGTAACTCAGTTTCGTATATAGTAAAAATATTCATCACATTAACGTAATGGGAATAAATTTCCCTTGCTTACAATTCCTGCAATTACAAAATATTCTTTTTTCAAAAGTGATGTCTGAATTTGTTTCAAATTACTCATGTCAACGTTACGGTCATATTACTGTAGTTTCATAATAAGTTTCGCTTCTGCAAAACATCACACAATACTGCATCATCGTTTACACTTCTAATTGAAAACGACAGCAAGTAGACAGAACAGTAAATAAATAACATATGAGCAAATCCGTATCAGAATCCAACTTTGAAACTAGCGGTAAACAGCGCAATAATCTATACTGCTGTGAAGCAAGTAGCAAGCAAAACAGCGAATCGCCAGCGCCACAGCGGACGAAAATGTAACTAGCGCTGCTGTCGCTTCACGTTTTAAAATCGGCAGGCATTCCCATTATGTAGGCACCGGTAGAACATTCCTCAGTTGAACTGTCTTCAAATCTTGATCCACATCCATTTCTCTAAATTTAATTATGAATCGGAGAAGAAAGGTTACATTAAATTTAAGAATTCATGACCAGAATGAAGTTTGCAAGAACGACGATTTGCAGTGCATTGGCGCTAACCATGGTAAAATTCTCGACCTTATTAGCGTCTAATTCCTTTTTTCATTTGTCCTCACCATGAACTTCATGAGAACCAGTATTACACAATGGAACTGGTAATGCTGGAAATCAAATTATGTATTAAATGGAGCATCGAGTTCCAATTTTTCTACCTTTTGTTTTTCAGACTGCAGTTGGAAAAAAAGGCTTAATGTTTCCTTGTCTGTGTGAGAAAAGAGACTTCGAAAGGTTCATAATAATTGTAGTCCATGTGGCTGCCCTTGAATATTTTGGTCTTAGTCAGAACCAATAAATATATATTTCTGTATTATTCAAGTAATTATTATATGTGTGTAATTTTAATAAATGATTGTTGTCCTTTGAACAGTTTCGGTCACTTCGAAATTCGCCTCATCATCATTGTGTAGTCATACAATTAGCCTTCTACTTCTTCCATGTCCCGTTTGGTCAGCACTAAGCGGAGCTGGGGAGAAGGGGTCAGTAGGTAGCAAATAGACTCATAATCTTCAGTTCCCAGTTGCGAGTCCCATTTGTGCATACAGTAATATATATCTTCCTCACTACCACCTTGCCCTAGGGCATAAAGGGGACACCGATAGGGTTGATAAGACTGCCGTCCTTCAGATGGGAGGTAAAGCCTTGCTCCCATGTACACGAGAGCCATATCTTGTGAGCGTTAAAGAACACTCTGTATGGCCTTGGCGGAGGCTACCATTAGTCTCCTAACAGTTGTCAACAGCTGGTTTCCTTCCCCCAACCTTTTCTGAGACCTTGGGGTCCTTGTGACAAGACAATTTAGACGATTCTATGTAAAACACGTGCTTCCCAGTACTCAGAGGTCAAACAATCCAACCTATATTCATTTCGATTTTCTCTTAATATTGTGATTTTGTCAGTTTGTCGGGACTCCGCCGGTTTGTTGAATTTGTCAAAAGCGTTGTTCTGCGGCATCATTCAACGCTGTTGGACATTTGTACTGAATTAGGCACGAAAAAGTAAAACTTGTGACATTGGGTGGATTATAGGCTATTAAAAACGTACCTCCATATTTTCTTCTGCCCTAAAATAAGCCTAAATCTGTAAACGATTGTATTCCTATATCTCCTGAACAGGAAGGCAGGCATAGCGTGTTCTGTGTTAAATGAAAGCATGTCACGTTGAAAACTTTACATGCTACCTCAAATTCTGAATCTTTCTTCTCTCCGAAAAGGGGGAAGTTATTTTATATTTCAATTGAATGTATAATGCGAGAGAGCGTTATAAATTACTCTAAATTATGTTCCCACCTTACCTACCTCCCAAAAAAGGCTAGGGAAGTTTAACGGATTGATGGTAATGCATTATACACTGGTTTACAAAAGTCAAGCATAATTCGCAAACTGTTAAATATCTCACAAACGACATAATATTATGATTATATTTTGTGTGTTAATGAAATAGACTATGACTAAGGTTACGTATCTCTCGAAAAGTTACCTGATCGGACAAAATTTGCCTACGTGACTCGAAAACCAAATCTGAGTGTTATAAAAGTTCGCTCTTATTCTGCCACTCTCATTTCCTATTGAGCAAGTTTTGCGTTCATGTTGGTAGAATGTTTCGTAACAATATGGACCAAGGCTATCATTGTGATGACCCACAGTCGTAAGGGGATGATGAACTAGTCCCTCGATTTCCTTATTTCTTTGACATAACAGGTTTGCGGGTTGTTACACCTGTACCGAGATATGCCTCAGACTTGCTTCGCCAAGTGATGTATAGAAATATGTCCAACAATTCACGCATGAGAGTTGTATAGGGACGACATAGTTTATTCACACTTATATACAATCATGTGCTGGGGATGCTCTCGCCTCTCTCAGGCTTTTGTTGCTTTGCTACTGCAAACAATTATGCAATGAGTTGGGAGAAACGCACTCTGTAGATTCTCGCTTTACCGACCACAAACTCGGAGGAAGGATATTTAATTTTTGCCTACAATGTGCTTCACACCGAATTCACTTCAGTTCCACAGAACTGTATTTGATTCACCAAGAATCTTGATTCTCACATAGAATCGAACCCTCTCCTTACGGGTTTTTCTTTGAGTTAAAAGCGCTGTCCTTTGATGCGTGTTCAAACATCCTTCCCATTTGACAGTGACGCTCAAGACTGCTGTTTATTGTCGCTGTCGTATACATAGTATGCATTTTTACTAAGTATGTCATTTTACTAAGTATTAAACTCTCCGTTCTGTTGAAACAGGTTCCTTAGCTAAGGACACGAGGCATGCATTCCTTTGCATAAACCATGGAGATCATGCATCGTTATTTGCGTCATATAAACAATGAATTGCCCCTCCTAATCTTGTTGCATTCCATTGTTGCCTTTTGAGATCTTCCACAATTTATATAATACGTTTAACGTATGTACCACCTAGTGTATGTCTAATAAAGCTCATGATGTGAAGAATAAAAAATTCTTATTAATCCTTAGTAAAAAATTAGTTAAATCCTTAATAAAAAATGGATCTAAGCGTATATCTAATGAAAGCTTATGATGCGAAGAATAAAAAAAAATACCCCTGAAGGAGTCACTTGCCGGATATCTGATGGAATCTGTTAGTATAATTTACCATAAAGAAGATCTGTAAGGAAGGTGAGATCTCAGCAGGAAGATAATACAGAAAAGTGTCTCCATCACCATATCAGGTCGTTAAACCCAGGTCCCTTTGATCAGTAACCAAGCTCCTTAACCGTTGGGTTAGTGATTATAACAAATTTCTTTTCGGAAGCAATGCAAATATATTTTAGCTGAAGAATCCTCTGACACGAAAATTAAAAAAGCAAAATATGTAAATTAAGAAACTGAGGTAATGTAACTCCCTACACCTGCCCCAAATAGTAAAAAAAAATATGGTAAAACAAGCCGATTTGAAATCATTTACTCAGATCGTATTAACTTCAAAAAGAAGACAAGGCACCAAAACTGGTCTCTGTTGCTAATGGAAAAAATATTTATAGCATTGTCTTGGGCAGTCGTAAGGAGGGAACGACGCAGGATTTTATTTCGTCACGGAAAATTAGACATTCTGCATGAGACAAACAGACTGCCAGATGACAAATGATTTACCCACTCTATAGAAGACGATCAATTAGTCCCTTGATTACCTTCACCCTTATTTCAGTGAAATAACAGGTTCGCTAGTTGTTATACCTGTATCACCAACGTATGCCTCAGACTTGCTCCGCCTCGTGATGTATAGAAATATGTCCAACAATTTACGCATAAGAGTTGTATAGGGACAACATTGTTTATTCATATTATATACAATGACGTGCTGGGGATGCGCTCGACTCCGTAGACCTTTGCTGCTGCAGACAATTATGCAATATGGTGGAGAACCGTACTCTGAAGATTCTCACTTTACCGACCTCAAACTCGGCGAAAGGCTATTCATGTAGGTATATATAGATATAATATATATATATATCAGCGGAAGGATATTGCTTTGCCTACAAAGTGGTTCACTCACTTCAGTTCCACAGAACCACAGTATTTGATTTGCCAAGAATCTTGATTCTCACATAGAATCGAACCCTCTCCGTAAGGGTTTTGTTTGAGTAGGAGGACGCCTCTTGACTCGTGTTCAAACGTCCTTCCCATTTGACAGCGACGCTCAAAACTGTTGTTTACTCTTGCTACCGTAGTCTCCAGCGCCCGAATTCGCTCCCGAGGCTATTTGTAAAGACAGTAAAAGGGCCCTTTTGGACTCGTCGGCATGTGCAGGCAGCCAGCTCAGACCCGAAAACAACATCTGTGAGTCACATCCTCACAATAGCACTTCCAAAAAACACACTTAATACATGCAAATATTTAGAACAACAAAAATACAATGAAATGCAACAATAAATAAAATTAAATAAATTAGAGTGACATGACAGGCACCCTACCACCCTTCGAGTCGTTTAACTCTGAGTGGTACTTTTCTGCACACAATGGGCTAAACGATCAGTTTACATGGAGCTCGAGAGCTCAGAGAAGATTGAGGAAGATGATCCACTTAACAACTGTTAGGAGACGGATAGAAGCCTCCTGTTAAGGTCATCCAATAAGTTCTTTAAAATGCACGGGCATGACTCTCCAGCACAGAGTGTCATGGCTTTACGTCTCATCCGATGAATAGCAGCGTTTTCCAACGCATTAATGTCTCCTTTTTCACCGAGGGCAGGTTGGAGATTGGCGGAGATAAGTCTCAACGCAGACACAAGCAACCTGGGAACATCAAATTACGATCATGACGCGTCACTGACTGAATCAACACTGCCTTTTTCAGAGATGGTGGCGGATGAGAGCAACCGGTTGCCTTACCACTACAGCGTAGGTAAAAGCTAAAACTATAACTTCACATCCGAAAGATTAGTAACTTGTGCATAAACCTTAGTTACTTGTATTCCGTTAATAGAGTGGTTTCTTGCTAAATACAGTTATTTCAGGGGAGAATATAGGAAACCAAAATAAGTCAAAAATTTGTAGAGTCAGGGTTACAAAGGAAGCCTACGTAGCAGTGTGTTTGATAACGTATGATGCTTTGTTTGGTACAGTCCAGATCGTTGGGTTGGGTTGTTTTACCTCTGAGCGGCACTTTTTTGCTCACCATGGGCTAAATGGCCAGGTCACATGGACCCCGAAGGCTCAGAAAAGGTTGGGGGAGGGGACCCACTGGAACAGCTGTTGGGAGACAGATGGTATCCCCCCGTCAAGGCCATCCAGCGTGTTCTTTAACGTGCACAGGGTATGTCTCTTCCGCATACGGGACCACGGCTTAACGTCCCATCCGACGGACGGCGGCCTTTCCAAGCCCATCGGTGTCCCCTACTGACCTTGGGCAGGGCGGGGAATTTTGCGGAGATAAATCTCAATGCTGACCCAGATGGGACTCGAACCTGGGAACTACAGATTACGAGCCTGACGGGCTACCGACTGAGCCACCCCCGCCCCTCCAGATCGTTTAATGCTGCAGCTCCGTGCACATGCTTACCATATGTTAATGAAATGGTGATACAAAGCTATGTCTAGGAAGTGTTCTGTATCAATTCTGCGACACTCATTTCCAGTCACATTAGGCCTAATGACGCTTCGCTTCCTTATAGCTCCCATCTGGCGCGTTTCGCACATTATGTTATGTAGTCATTTTCGATTCAGACTGTTCCTCGACATCATCCAAGGAATCATCATGTATATCATGTATAATATAAACCTAGTTCCTGACTAATGCGTATTATACAAATACGATTTCGGTTTAACATGATTTTTAAAGTAGAGGTGGTTTTCGACTAACAATAATTTAAAGTAGAGTTGGTTTGCAACCAGTTTTCTACCATTTTTATAATGTTGTATTTACCATATAAAAGATGTCTTGGATGTTTCTTTGCCTCATTTGGATTTATCCTTGCTCATGATTTCAGCACTTCCGAATATATTTTTCACATTTGTCTATAGAAATTAGTGCATGTTAACATGAATAGCATATAATATATTTGTAAACAGAAAAAGGGTATGTTAATTGTCGCTGTCCGATGATAATATGCACATATACAAATTCACCTTCATTGGTTGGGTGGGTTATTTTATATCTGAGCGGCACTTTTTTGCACACAATGGGATGAATAGCCAGGTCGCTAGGACCCTGAGGACTCAGAGAAGGTTGGGGGAAGGAACCCACTGGACTTCTATTAGGAGACAGACGGTAGTCTCCCGCTAAGGTAGTGTGTTCTTTAACTTGTACAGGGTACAGCTCTCCTGCACAGGGAGCCACGGCTTAACGTTCCATCTGACGGACTAAGGCTTTACCACTGATCCCCCCCTCCCGCTTGGTCAAAGTTTATAACTTGCCATGCGTAGAGGAAAAACGCATATAAACATAAAGTTAATCATTTTCATTACGTGGCATTAATTTTTACAACAATAAGTTTCTCATTCTGTCTCCATTACTCCCCAATCAGCAATGTATAAGATGCAGTAAAGAGGATAATTCTCAACTTTGGTTCAAAAGATTCGAGTTTCGAGTAACGCATGAATCTTTTTTTTTTCCTGGCATATGTTATTCTAATGGTTTAAGAAAGAAAGGTTCGCTTAGTGTAGAGTTGTTTTCAGGAAAATCTGCTACACAGGGAGTCACTTCTTAACGTTCCATCTGACGGACTGAGGTTTTTCCACTGATTCCGCCCCTCTTTGGTTAAAGTTTATAACTTGCCATGTGTAGAGGAAAATCGCCTATAAACATAAAGTTAATCATTTTCATTACGTGGCATTAATTTTTATAACAAAAAG
Organism: Ryuthela nishihirai; assembly: GCA_038380435.1. Classification (NCBI taxonomy): domain Eukaryota; kingdom Metazoa; phylum Arthropoda; class Arachnida; order Araneae; family Heptathelidae; genus Ryuthela; species Ryuthela nishihirai. The sequence goes on along the minus strand of JAWZYU010000016.1, from coordinate 36,753,680 downwards.
TTTCTCATTCTGTCTTCATTACTCCACAATCATCTATATATAAGATGCAGTAAACTAAGTTTGTAAAAGAAGATATTTCTCAACTGTGATTCAAAAGGTTCGAGTTTCGAGTAATGAATGAATTTTTTTCTGGCGTATGTTATCTTTCTGCTGATATCTCGCTTTCTAACCAGTAATTTCTATGGCGTATAATTTCTATATCGTCGTATATAGAAGTGGAGATTGGCTCAGTCAGTAGAGCACCAGGCTCGTAATCTGCAGTTTCCAGGTTCGAATCCCAAGTCGGCCAGCTTTGAGATTTATCTCCACTAGCTCCCGTTTTGTCCTCGATGAAAAAGGGGACACTGATGGGCTGGTAAAGGCAATCGTTCTTCGGATTGGACGTTGAGCCGTGGCTCCAGGTGTAGGAGAGACATATCATGTGCACTTTAAAAGACACGTTGGATGGCCTTAACGGGAGGTTTCCAACTGCATCCTACCAGTTATCCAGTGGATCCCTTTCCCTAACATTCTCTGAGCTTTTGGCCATTTAGCCTATTGTGTGCAGAAAAACTGCAGCTCAGAGATTAAACAACCCGGCTAACCTTGAATTCTCTCCGAAACGAAATGAAGAATCCTGGTCTTTTAGTTCTATAGTTCTCGTCTAGGATATTATTACAACTGAGCAAACAACTGCAAAAAACGATGTCGCATCAAGTCCGAAAACCCGAGAGTAAATGAACAGAAAACTAAATTTTCAATTGACAATCTATCACTCAGTCAACAACCTAAAGATTATAATCTTAAACATATCAAAGTCACGCTAAGAAAAAAAAAGTTTTTAAGTTAATATAAACCTGTGGAATCACATCGGCTACTAAAAGGATTAAATATTGATTAAAGTTCATAAAATACAGAGTGTTAATGCTCTAATCATGTATTGTTAACTTGTGAGTCAGGATTTATTCGAAGTTAAACATTATTCGGCGTGCTGCAGTGGCACTTAACAAGTCGTCTACGTAGCAAACACGTGTACTAGAGGGAGCCACTCCCCCCTCTCCCCCTCCCATGTCCAACTGCGATAGTTCTGCAGAGCAACCAGGGCACCGTCCACTTCCAGGGCGCAAGCCGCATGCCGCCATGTTGACAGAGGCCGGTATGCTGAGCGCTAGTCTAGCGATCGATGCCGCCTGCCGAGGTAATGATGATGGAGCCCTTCTGTATCCACCATTCCCATCTCTTACACTGACAAGGCTTCGGGACGATCGCTTCCAGTGGGTTACAGAAGGGTAGAGTCCTAGTGGGGTTTTGTTGCAGTCTCTTTCCTAGGAAATGTAGGTGTTACGCGGGACTACCTGCTGTTCATTGGTTATTCCCGCTAAGTGCTTTACCCTAGTATGCTGCGTATATTGCTGGATTGTATTGATATCTAGGGTTTATTGAACCTATTAAATTATAAACACGAAAGATTTTCACACATTTTGGGATGCACTGTTATGTAATTTATAATGGGTTAGAATGATTTTTGCAAGCGGGATTGAGTTAAAAAATGATCATTAATATAGTTTCGTGTGAATAATGTTAATAATAATATTTATTAATTATATAAAAAAAATGAATATTTTGAAAAATATACTTAGCGATGAAATTAATTAACTATTTTAAGATGTTAATGAAAGGAAAAATTAAATATCAGATAGTAAATTAATATTGGATGTATGGAAATTTTCAGAATATAAATTTGTAATAATGAAATGATAAAAATTCAAGCATGACGTTTACTAACTTTTGAATAGCAATAAATTTCCTTTCAAATCTTAAGATCATATTTGGAAATATCTATACATTATAATTGCGCGTGTTAAAGTAGCCTCGTTCAACGTTTTGGCGAGTTCCAACTTCACATCGCTCCCTTACACTCATATCATAATTCTGACATTGTCTCATATTCCCTTCAATGTCGTTCCGCTCAACGCCGAGAATGATAAGTATTCATAAAGGTTTTCGACAGAGTATTTTTTTTTTGGAGTGACACACGTGACGAGAGAAATTTTAGAGCTGCTAAAGTCATTTTATTCCCACTTTTATTCGTGCAGTTTAGTCCTGTTTTTAGTACATACGAAGAAACGAGCTTAACCTGCAGTAATTTTGGTAAACAAAAAATTCAGAATTTTTGCCGATCAATAAGCAAGCTTATTCTATCCCCAAGCGTGTTTCCAAAGGATAGGGCTTTGGTTTCGTTCCAAGCAGCTGTCAGCAGAAATCACCTACCGTAAAATGTTAGTATATGCAGATTGAGGTAGAGAAAAACAGCAATGTAGAAAGACACGGAGAGTTTGAGGTTTAGTATAAATGGTAATTCTTTTAACACAGAATGCAGCATTGAAATCGAGACAGGAGTAAATAAAGCTGTCTATTCCATTGGATTTAAAATTGAAAATGAATTCTGAATCCACAGACTACTTGTGAGGAATGAAGAAGAGTTCGACTGTTTTATTCTCGAGCAACAATTCCCCAACAATTCCTGGACAGCCACCATGTGATACTTCTGCCTTGGCTGACGTTTACCGGATCTGTTCCCAATTGAACATGTCTAGTCCATTATCTCACGACGACTAACACATCAGACACCAGCAGCTGCTGCAACAGATGAACTTTGACTACGTATCGAAACTACATGGACTGACATTCCCCAAACGCACATCCGACATCTCATCCTCTCAATGTCGGACCGTGTAGCAGCGGTTATTGCCGCTCATGGTGGCTACACAAGATACTGATTTCTTTGTATTCCACAAGTCTAACCGAGTTGTATTTGTAATCATTTGATCCTTGTAATATAAGCTATGTAGTCACTAAATATGGCTTTGATATCTATTGTCTTTCCTGGTGTTGCACTTTTAATGGCCAGCAGTGTATTTAAAGATTTCTTCTACAATATTCGTAAAACTTTCCAGGGAATATTTTCCAGTGAAAGAATGAAATTTTTCATTCCTCCATATTTAATGCATTATTTGCACCGAGCTATCATCATCATCATCATCATCATCATCATCATCATCATCATCATCATCATCATCATCATCAAGAGTGATATTTAAATTTGTGCATTCTTTGCAGAGTTCATTATCTTATTTCATTCTGAGAATATGTAAAAAAAATATCGTGTCAATATGCATTCCAGAATTTCTCGTTGGGTTGTTTGGGTTGTTTTACCTCTGAGCGGCACTTTTTTGCACACCATGGGCTAAATGGCCAGGTCACATGGACCCCGAAGGCTCAGAGAAGGCTGGGGGAGGGGACCCACTGGAACAGCTGTTGGGAGACAGATGGTAGCCTCCCGTCAAGGCCATCCAGCGTGTTCTTTAACGTGCACAGGGTATGTCTCTCCCGCACACGGGGCCACGGCTTAACGTCCCATCCGACGGACGGCGGCCTTTCCAAGCCCATCGGTGTCCCCTACTGACCGTGGGCAGGGCGGGGAATTTTGCGGAGATAAATCTCTACGCTGAAAGAAAAGTAGCCATAGTTGTCCAGATCAGTAGGCCACACTAATCTGTCAGCCCTCCCCTTCCGTTCACTTCCACAAGAGAGTATCTCTTTTGAAAGGTACTAACGGTCCGCACCACGAGAAGGCGGGGTCGGCCAGAATTTCTCGTAACCATCTTAAAATTTTCAAAGACATCTACATTTAAGATTTCTTTAAAATATTTCATATTTGCGTACAATCAAGATTTTTACAGCTGATGCCATTAATTTCAGCGAAGGTTGCAATATTGCTAATGTTAACGATGAAGACAATGATTTACGATGACGACATTGTTTATGATGATGATTGCTATTATTGATGGTGGTGATGACGACATAAATTAATGATGATCTTGAATGTTGTATCCTGAATACTGTCGTGAGGTGTTCAGGAGTAACGTCTGGTTCCCCTTCTACCTCGCGCATTCATTGAACTCATCATATAAAGAAAGCAATTTTATCAGTAAATCTAAGTATTATGCGTTCTAGGCCGTTGGTTATAGCAAATAAAACGATGTCACAATGAAGCAAAGAACTAATCAGTTCAAATCACGATACCATTATAAAGTGCACCTAAGTTGGGTGTGCAGTATTATAGATTGGAACTGGATTGCTTTTTTTTATCACATGTATACAAGATCTTTATGAGGAAGGGTACTGAATCAACTCAGGTATGACATTTACATATTTAAATTTATTTACAATCAAATCATTGAGTACATTACTATACGTAAGGAAACCATTGATTGCTCACCCGGTACAGTCACATAACTCCGAAAACAAACAGGCTGCACTGTCTCTGAGGTCTACCATAAAGGAAAACGGCTAAACAAATAAACTTTGACGATCCACGTCAGTAAAAAATCCCGCCAAGAGTTGAATCTAGCTTTTTTTCCCAAAAGTTATTTATGTCGACATATAAGTTCAGGCCCGTGATATCTTCGGGTGCGTTAGAGTCCCTCGGCCAATGAATTCCACGTTTCTCAGCTCAGCGTGACTGCTTATCTTTGCAGAATCCAGTTCTGAGAAGCGGGACTTTGATTCAAATCTTCGCATTGTTACTTTAACCCGTCCCAGGATCCTTCATTGATGCTAGGTCAAAGGGGTCTGGTAAAATGACAATCTTACGCTCTACACCCCTCCCCCTCCCCCCAACCTAGTGAAGTCTTTACAAATATGATAAATTACCTATGAGTTACTGCTTAAATTTAAGTTAAAAAAATACTGCAAATGCCAGATAAAATATTTTTATGTCATAAGTGCAATGTTACGAAAGTGCAATAATATCAACGATATGTGACCATTTTTGTAATCGTAGTCCAGGATGCACTGCACTCTTTGCACATATGGAAGATAACTCTATGATGTGATGTGCACCATGAAGATTAAAGAATTCTCACTATCTTTAAATTTATCTACATAGTGAACACGGCAGCTTCACTGTTGATACGAAGTATCAAGGCGTTAACAGCTTATCGGTAGGTAAGTTCCATTATTCCAGTTTAAATCCGTTAATAAATCATCCATGGAGATGGAACTGCTATAGTAGGCAGAGTTGCAAACATGTCTCTTCGTATTAAACAACTTTCACGATTTCCCTCTAATACTCATCGCTAACAAATGTATATCGTCTACGTTTGATTTTCCCCCGCAACCAGTGTAGGTGACAGATGAATCCCGAAAGTCATCAAACATGAATAGATCTGCTATCAGAACGAAGGCGAAACTTGCGTTCATCTGTAAACAACAGATGGGTCCATTGGTCATGATTCTGTGGAGCGTGTTTGTGGGACTCTACTATACAGGAGTAATGGCGAAACTCTGGAAAGTGTTGAAACCTACCAGTATATTTAGATGCCTATATCACTGAGTCGTTTTCGCTTCATTTACACTCATAGATATGTTCCACTAGCTCTCAAAAACGAATGATATTGAAGTTATTTATCATTGAAATGGTGAATGTTCAGTTGCCACCTAGTTTGTTGGTCTCTATCACACGTTCTCTATTTGGAAGAGTTGTTGGCTTCCAAAACACATGCTAGAGCAGTGGTTTTCAACCTTTTATGCTTCAGGTACCCTCTGGAAATGTGTATGTAACTGGCATACCCCTTGTACAATTAGATAAAACTACAGTTATAGTATAACAATGGGAATAAAATAAAACATTGACTTTGTTACTAGATCTAGTGACGTTTGAGCTCTCACGGTGTACCCCAAAAAATTTTACCGCGTACCCACGTTGAGAACTCCTATAATATCGCGACGTGCTATGCAGTCGCGATAGCACGTCGCGTACTAGAATATCGCGACGTGCTATGCAGTGAAAGGTAAAATTCGAAACTGTAACTTTTAAAAGTTTTTCATAGGAAAATGAAGTTGCCTATAAAATTTTCATTAAATCTATTTATGATTTGATTTTTCGACGTTTTTGTTTGCTCATTCAGCGCGCAATGAGGTACGGATGATGGAATACTTAACGGCCAGTCAGGCTTGATAATTTTTCACAAAAGCCGTGCTTTTAAATTTTAATTTACTTCGGATCTACATTTTAAGTAAGTAGACATGGCGGACCCTCATGTTTATTGAATAATAATAAATCACAGAAAATTCCCTGTAATTAAAGGAACAGGCAGAGCACTTGACATGTCATCAAGAGGTCGTGGGTTCAGATCCCATTAACGACGATACTAATTTTTTTCATTAATTCTTCCTGTGATCCCTCATTAGTTGGTCAACATGGCAGAACCCCATTTTTATTTGTTAAGCAAGGTGGACTTCAAGCTTATCAATATTGATACGTTCTGGCACTCATAAATGGTATACACTGCTTAAATCGAATAATAAAAAAAGAAAACAAATATCCTGAACAATCTATGGAAATTTCACGTACAATGAGCTAAATGGACAGATGATATGGACCCCAAGGTCTCAGAGAAGATTGGGAAAAGAGATTCACTCGACAACTGTCAGGAGACAAATGGCAGCATCTCGTCAAGACCATCAAGTGTGTTATTTGATGTGCACATTATTTATCTGATGCATGCGAAGCATGGCTTAATGTTACATCTGAGGGACGGAGGTGATTTGTGGGAATTTCTCGATTTACGTTGTGATATCCTCCCGTAGTATGTCCAGGATTAATTGCACACCAGTAAAGGAGGATGAATTAGTCCCTTGATCACCTTCACTCTTATTTCGGTGAAATCACAGGTTCGCAGATTGTTACACCTGTACTGACATATGCCTGAGACTTGCTGTGCCAAGT